>CM046349.1:12587936-13300097 GCA_025403435.1 Artocarpus heterophyllus
ACTCTCGAAACGTATCCGTATTATGTTTGTAATGTGTAATATTCTGTTAATATTATGTGGAAGTACCAGAGTCAGTTATGGGGATATTCCATATGAAATATGAGTATATTATTTGGATTGAATGTTTGTGTCATGAGGATAGCTGTTTAATGAAAAATATGTCGGGTTTGTCTGCAACTCTGAGATTCCGTTTAATATCTCTATGAATAAGTTTAATGTATGGTTTTGAATATAAGTGTTTGTGATATATGTTTTATGATTATGTTTTAGTTTATTAGTTGAGGTATGAAATCAAATATATTTGACTTTTCCTTACTCAAAAAGGAAAAGGAACCTAAAGATGAAGTATATAAAATTTCTCTGGCAATCTCCTTAAATGTGATTGTAAATCATAGTCCATGGACAATGAAGGACCGGAATCATGATATGGTCAATATGTATGCCTGATCAGATTCTTAGACTATTATACGGTGTTATAAGTTGAAACTTGTCAGAAATACTCTTATTGAGGGATTTAGGAGTAAGATTTATTATGCAAGTAAATAAGTGGAAATACGATAACTTAAATTTGGAGGACAAACAACATTAACGGTTTAGACTCAGAATTGGAATCATAGTGGAATCATAATTTTTACTAGTATTGCTAGAATTGAAATTTCGAGGACGAAATTTCTTTAAGGGGGGTAGAGCTGTGACACCCGTTATTCTTCTAACGGGTATTGAGGTAATTAAATTAATTTTTAATGTATAAAAAAAATTGCTTCATTTAAATTTATTTTATAATATTTATTTTTATCTATTTTTAAATTTTCTAAAATTCTCCTATATTTATTTAGTATGATTACTAAAAAGCCTTAGAACTTCTAATAAATCTCAAAAATGTCATATTGGCATTATGTGTGTTAAAGTCTTTAGATGAGACATAAGGATATCTTTTCCAACTACTCTTGACCCTCATTTTCTTTATTTCCTCTGTGACATGCTTCAACATGTCTCCTCTATAATTGTTTCTATCACTTCTTTTCAAAGACTTCATCTTTTCTTCCTTTTTCTTCCACGGTTCCCACACTCTTCTTCTCATTTCTTTGCTGAAGCAAAATACTTAGAGAACTTCTTCAAGGCAGCCATAAAAATCAGCCACCATCACCTCCATTTGAGCAAGAATTTCAGTCATACCGAAGTAAAGGAACCTGTTTTGAAGCCATTTCAAGCTTCCAACTAACCATAATCCGAGGTTAGAATCTTATGAACAAATTTAGTCTTTCATTTATAAATTTTCTTTTATACTAAAGGATTATTCAAATTTGCGTTCTTAAACCTAAGTATATGTTTGTTGCTATTTTGGAGCATATGTATGAAGTCTAAGTGTATATGCCCTAGACAGAAAATTTATATTGTTAAACTTTATAATACCTCTATGGGCAGTGGTTATTTCTTGAAATTCTAAGATTAAATTAAAATGAATTTTATGAATTGGTTTGCATATTTGAAAAGTAGCATCCTAGGCTTTCTAACGAGCTATCATAAACCTAAATCGGAGTTATATTTTATTTTCTAAGAATTATTCAATTTTTGTATTGGAAACTAGTAAATCTGCCAGTTTGTTATGGTATACCAGCTGCTAACCTGAACCAAGAACCCATCTTTGCTCACCACCTAATTCTTTAATGTCTTGCAACCTTTCCAATATTATCCTAAGTGATTGATGAATCTTATTAGGGACTAAAACATATAGATTACTTGTTCACATTTTATATTGTGTTAAGACAAAAATTGTTTACTGTGGTATTCGAAAGAGATTTATATAAAAGCTTTAATGGCATACTAGTAAGATAGGTTTACACACGATTTATTTATGAATGTAGTTGTATGTTGTGCTTTAGTTTTAATTGTCCTTATGCACGCCTTAGGATCAAGGGAGTATGGAGCTAACGTCAACTGATTCCAGGATTAAAAGATTGTTGATAAGCTTGAAAGGTAGGGATTCTATTACTCATCTTTTGTGAGGTTTTTATAGAATTAAAATTGATTGTTTTGCCGCAATATATATATATCTATGTTGAACTGATATTATATGTGTATCACATATGAAACTATGACATGGACTCGTCTTGTATTGTACGGCGAGGAACATAATGAATTGACACATGTTATAAATTGAGAAGCATGGTTAGGAAAATTAACTCTATTAATAATGATTTAATATAGAGAAATTATGAGACATGAAAAGGGCGACGGTTACGTCCTTGGGCATGAATACCCTAAAAGGTAAAATAGGGGGAAGGCGATGACGCTTCCTTGGGTTGAAAGTCCCAGAACACACTGTACAGGAATCGATTTGGTGAGGACTCGGGGCTTGATGTCCCCTCACCGGAACACCCTTGGAATGTTTATAGGGTGATCAAGTGCGCCCATTTGGGTTTCGATGAGTTGAGTGATACTCAATTTAACATGGATACCTAGGAACAATGATGATTGGTAATATTTGTATAAATGTGTAATTATGACACTTGGTAATGATTAACTACGGTATCCATAAGATGTGATCATAATAAACCTCATAATCTGGAATATGATGTGACTTACTAACCATGCAGATTTTAATGTGGTAATGATAAAAACCTGAAGGTGAGTAATGGCTTTCTCTACTGAGCATAGTGTTGCTCATACCCTTATGTTTATATCTTTTCAGGACTCACTAAGTGTGAGGTGGCTACGAGAAATATAGTTGAGGAAGTGATGTAGCTATATTACATTGGGACTGCTTCAATTGTTGAGAATGTTCTTCATGATAATGTAAGCATCAATTGTTACTTTCTGTGACTGTATTACAATGTGTTGAGGGTTAAAATGATGATGACAACAGTTTATATTATTAAATTTAAGGTGCTACATTAAAACTGTGGTTTATTTGTCGTTTATATTTTTATTTTTGAGTTGAGAGTTTTCATTTAAGTCCCGGGCAAATTTTATTTTTAAGGTTTTACTTTTATTATTTATTTTTATTTTATCTCATTAAAAACTGTTAACCCCCATATAGGGGCGTTACATTTATTCAATCACAACTTCATATGATCAGCTAGATAAACCTTAGAGTCAATCCAACTTTAGTACTTAGTTAGATTATTATACAACAGTCCCTGTGACACGATACTCTTACTCACAATTGTATTACTTGATCGATAACGTGCACTTGCGTTAGTGAATTTTACCGAACAGTTACAATAAAAAAAAAAAAAACTTATTATAATATAAAATAGTTACAATAATATTTTTAATCAATGGTTTTAAGTCAAATATTCGATTACTTTGTATTAATTATTGCTGACTCAGCACCAAGACATACATACACGGGAAAGTTAGAAAATCTCAATCTATTCTTTTTCTGAGTAATGTGTGACGTGTAAAATCGTATTAATAACGAACCATACATCCCACATTGTCATAGTGTCACCGACTGCTGGAGTTAATGTTTTCAAAAAGGTGAAAAAAAAAATTTTTAAAAAGAGGAGGAGGCAGGAGAAAATAAAGAAATGAATAATGTTTTTGTTGTTCAAAATTTTCATATGGCCTCCACCGTCAGATTACTTTTCGCTAATTTCCTTTTTATCCAATTTGTAGGGTCATCAATGATCAAACGGCTAATGGGATAGGAAACACATTAAAAAGGAAGAAAAAATTTGCCAGGTAGATTGTTTAGAGTTTACTCCACCATGTTCAAAATCTTATCCACAAAATTAAATAGGGGTGTTTTAGAGTAAAAAATTATCGTTCTTTATTCGTAATCAAGATATTGAGATTCTTTCAAGTTTCCATTTTTATAAGGGGTAGTTTCCTTTTTTTTTTTAATCTTCTTTTTTATAAATATTTTTTGACAGCTCAACAGTCCCTCCATAATTTAACAATTAAAAAAAAAAAGGAAAATTAAGGGGTTTGTTTCTATATATACTCGTTCTCATGACGAGTCCAAAACCTCTATATCCTCTTCTTCTTCCTCTCTCCTTCCGTATTGCGTTTACTCTATTTCTCTCTCTCTTCGACTTAATCTTATCTCTTAATTTTCGTCTTCTTGTTTTCCTGCTTTTCTTTTTCTTGCTTTTCTGCTTCTTCTTTGTTTTCTAAGTCCTTGTTTCACAAGCAAACAAAATGCCGGCCGTTGGAGGAATACCCGCCGGTGGCTCCGACAAGGCCTACCCGGGAAATCTGACCCCCTACGTCACCGTGACATGTATCGTCGCCGCCATGGGCGGTCTTATTTTCGGCTACGATATCGGGATCTCCGGTACTGCTTATACACATAAAACACATACATATACCTGCTGCAATACGTCTTTTCCAACGTCTAAAACGAGTTAAAAGCATGCTTTTCAACTATTAGTGTAACTTGCATTTTTTTTTTTTGTTGATTTTAGGGGGTGTGACGTCGATGAATTCGTTTCTTAAAAAGTTTTTCCCGTCGGTTTACCGGAAGAAGATGGCGAGCAAGTCAACGAACCAGTACTGTCAGTACGACAGCGAGACGCTGACCATGTTCACGTCGTCCCTGTACTTGGCCGCTCTGGTTGCCTCTCTCGTCGCCTCCAAAATCACCCGTAAGTACGGCCGCAAACTCTCCATGTTCTTCGGCGGCATCCTTTTCTGCGTCGGCGCCCTCCTCAATGGCTTCGCCCAGAAGATGTGGATGCTCATCGTCGGCCGTATTTTGCTCGGTTTCGGTATCGGTTTCACCAATCAGGTATAATATTTTAATAATAATATATCATGATAGATTATAAATTGTTTTATAATATTTGTGTTTTAGTGTCTTTGGATCTTTGGATCCAGGAATATGGTTTTAGTGTTTTTTGATGTTTAGAACACATGGAATACGTTTGTGCTGGAGAACCAACAAATAAAAAGGGGATTTCCGTTTGCACATATGTATAATCTTTTTTTTTCCTTTGTGCTTTGTCGTTTAACATCTCTATATTTGTATTTTTGTGGGCTTCTCGAACTCAAACTCGACTTTTCTCTGCTTTTTTGGATCTGTTTTTTCTGCAATGGTAGTGAAACATAAGCGGATCTGACCATTTTGCTTCTAATATGACAAAACTAGATTTTTTTTTTTTACACAAAATTCTGATCCTCATATTTGATTGCATTCCAAGCCTTTTGTTTTCCTTTTTAAAATTTTTTTTTTTCAATTGCACGATTAAAATTAAAATGACCAGTTCTACCAGTAAACAATCTTTTCCTTTGATTTTTCATCATTTTCCATACTCCCCTCCCCTGTTTGGTTGGTGAGGGAAAAAAAAAAGTAGACATTATCAACTGATCCCGAATTTTCTCTCTGACTCTCCCTCTTGCCAAACAAAAAGTGACCGCTGGTTTTGAATGAATAATCAACTAGCTGTTTGTCTTCACTACAGTATATTTATTTTTTTACTAAGTCAACCATGACATATCATTGCTCCTCTTTTTTCTTTGTGGGTTCACTATCATTTGTCATAGTAGAATATAATATTGTAAATTTGATAGCGGCCTTTGACTAAGCAAACATATCCCAATTAATTTTTTTCATCATCTTTCATTTTTTCTTTCTTTCACAAAAAGGAAAATTGATTAGGACTTGTTTTTTCCCAAGAAACATGACAACTTGTCACGGCCCATGTGGTCCTGTTACGTGCTAACCACTTTTATTTTCAATATATGCTTGATAACTAATTATCACCACATTAATTAGCACTAATAAATTTGTACCATGTCCTTCTTAATTTACAGTCCGTTCCGCTGTATCTTTCTGAGATGGCACCGTACAAATACAGAGGAGCATTGAACATCGGCTTTCAATTATCCATCACAATTGGTATCCTTGTGGCCAACGTCCTCAACTACTTTTTCGCCAAGATTGAAGGTGGTTGGGGTTGGCGGTTAAGCTTGGGTGGAGCCATGGTCCCTGCCCTTATAATCATGGTTGGATCACTGGTCCTCCCGGACACGCCTAATTCATTGATCGAGCGCGGCCAGAAAAACGAGGCCCGTGCCAAACTGTGCAAAATCCGCGGTCTTGATGAAAAGGAAGTTGAACAAGAATTCAATGACCTCGTCGCTGCCAGCGAAGCCTCCAGGGCAGTGGAAGAACCGTGGAAGAAACTGCTGGAGAGGAAGTACAGGCCCCAACTCAGCATGGCTGTCTTGATCCCCTTCTTCCAGCAGCTCACCGGGATCAACGTAATCATGTTCTACGCTCCGGTGTTGTTTAACACCATCGGGTTCGGTGATGATGCCTCCCTAATGTCCGCCGTCATCACAGGAATTGTCAACGTTGGCGCCACTCTTGTGTCCATCTATGGTGTTGATAAGTGGGGCAGGAGGTTCCTCTTCCTTGAGGGCGGTGTGCAAATGTTGATATGTCAGGTAACTTCGGCGCCTTTAGAATATAGTTATTCATTCGTGCTATTTTGATACGATTCAAATTAAACATTGTACAAAAATGATATGTTTGAAATTGAATTATCATTCACCTGCTATATCACATTGTGTTTGTTCAATTTGATGATTAGACATTAAAATTTTTGACATTGAAATTTTTGTGTTCATAGTGCGTTGTGGCGGCTTGCATTGGAGCTAAGTTTGGAGTTGATGGGAACCCTGGGGACTTGCCCAAATGGTATGCCATAGTGGTTGTATTGTTCATCTGCACATACGTTGCCGGATTTGCTTGGTCCTGGGGTCCACTCGGATGGCTCGTGCCCAGTGAGATTTTCCCACTAGAAATCCGTTCAGCGGCTCAGAGTGTGAATGTCTCAGTCAACATGTTGTTCACATTCGCGGTGGCTCAAGTCTTCTTGACTATGTTATGCCACTTGAAGTTTGGGCTGTTCATCTTCTTTGCCTTCTTTGTGGTTGTTATGTCATTTTTCGTTTTGAACTTCTTGCCTGAGACCAAGGGAATTCCGATTGAGGAGATGGTCCACATATGGAGGAACCACTGGTACTGGAAAAGGTTTGTCACTGAAGAAGAAGATTACTCTAAGGGCGCTCTTGTGGAAATGGGCAAGGCTGTGTAGTCTGGAAGCGAAAGGTGTACTTTTTTTTTTAATGTTTTTTTTTGTGAGGGGACTTTAATGTTTATTTTTAGCTTTTGATTTTTCCTAGCCAGTTCATAGTATATAATTGATTTCGAGGTTAATGGTTCTGCTACAAATCGGTTTCTATTCACAATGGAAAGTGAAAAAAAAAAAATGTCATGTGAACAGCATATTAAATCCAATGTAATCTAATTCTATTGCGCATGTATTTTTGTCTCGTTTTGAACTCTGCTCATTAAGTGCTCTCAGATTTTGTTATTTATTTATTTAGCTCCGAAATTTTACAACATTTACGTACCCAGATTTTGTTATTTATTTATTTAGCTCAGGAATTTTACCACATTTACATTCCGGATCCATGGGAAATTATTGGAAATTCTCGTTTGTTTATAAGTTTGTATAAAAAGTTTAAACAAAAATTTAAATTTTTATAAAAAAATACCGTGAAAAATAGTTTAAATTTTGATTCGAACCCATCAACGAGATGGTATGAACGTATTTTGTAATCATACTGATTAAAGGGGGTGAAAATGGACAATAAGAATAAGCAACATTTGTACGATGCTTCCTTTCGGATTCTTCCCAAAGTTGGCCAATCCTACCATACGAAAGAGTTCAAAATTGTTTGGTCCGAATTACAAATTGTCATAAGAATCAGTGGTCCCTTTCGAACTCTGAAAAAGAGTATAACAAAAGGAATATAAGAATACAGGCAAGAATGGTCCCTGGGATACTAATTAGTAAGCTACCATAGTATTATGATTACTAACAACTCGGCTACCACAGGTGTTTTCGGTCAAGTTCTTATTTAGAAAAAATTAAAAAAAAAAGCACCTCAAAAGATATTGACTAAAAAATTAGAATGCAACAATAGTTCACTAAGCGTTAATATTGACTACTAAAAAAAAAGGATTTTGGAGTAGTAGTTCACAGAATAAGCAGTGGATTAATGACGATAATAATAACTAAAGAAAAAAAAAAAAAAAGAGGTTTAAGATGGGCTTTCATGCCTCTTTAAGCTAATCATGTCCTGGGAAAGGGATCTAACATTTATAAATTGATTCTTCTTGTCAAGAATTGTAAGTCGTAACAAGTATTGGACATTATTTTAAATCAAAATAGCTCAAGAGTCTTTTCTCTTTTGGTCCAATTTCATAGTAGGAATGGTAGGTCGGCTATCATGTGTGATAATGCAAAAATCCCCTCCTCTGGCCTGACTAGTTGTTCATCTAATGTATAGAATAAATAAATCAATAAAAAGAGAGAGATTGAATTTGGATTATGATCATCTCTAAAACGTAAACTGCCTATCCAAGAGCTTTGTAAGATTCTCAAATACATATTGTCAAAAGGAATATAGTAGCTATCAGGAAAAAAAAAAAAAAAAAAAAAAGGTCCCAGGGTGTCTATGTTTCTTCAAATGTTATTTTTATAAGATGAAGAGCTTGATTCTGTAAGTGACTCAATTCATTTTTTTTAATGTGATAATCTTTAACGTATATATTAATGAGAAAAAAAAATTTATGCTGCTTCCACGTTACAGAAATGATGAAACTTTTTTTTTTAAAAACGTTTTGTCACATGTCAACACTCTATTGGTGAATTTGAATGGGCTTCCATGTGTCACCGTGAGATTTGCAAACCAAAAACAAGCTCGGGTGTTTCGGCTACACTAGATCACACCATCAAGAGAGTGGAGAACGTGATTGATCTAATATGGCCCTTTTCCTCTACCTCTTTTCATGCCTCTATGATAGCATGCTATATAAATTAAAATATTTTAATCAACATGATTAATGATATAATATTTTAATTAATAAAACATTTTAATTTATATGATATAATATTATTAGAAAGATAATAAGATATAAAAGAGCCATAAATAAAGGGACACATGAATTGATTCTTGGAGTATGTAATGGGATCTACAAATCAACTCACTCGCCAAAGGAGCGCCTTATGCGCATGCACTATTGGCCGAACCTCTCATGGACGACATGGCAGGACCCATGCTGACGTAGGCACTACACGATTGTCAGTGGGCTTGCCCTCTCAAGGAGCATGTCTTGCACACGCTAATCCAGGTTATTTGAGAGCTTGATAAGACGGCTAGGATGTTGTTTCTAATTGTGATTTTTATGAATAATTTTTTTCCAAAATTATCGGATTGAAATAATTTCTTTTCATAAATATTCCGACCAAAACTTTTATTTGAAACCCTCTCAAGTACCTTTTTTAATCCATACCTAACAAATAATCTTAACATGTATATAAGACAAATTTTTCCTTCCATTGTTTTTGCATTTTCTTCTGTCTCTTTTTCCCGCGATTTTTTCTTATTTTTCTCCTATATTTTTTTTTCCTTGTAATTATTTTTTTCTTGACTGTCTTGAATTTTTTTTCTTTTTATATGTCACTATCTAAACTTTGTTTTTAAACCCTATCAAATACACTTTTTATATATACCCAAAAAATAATCTTTAACATATCTGCAAAACACATTTGATTTTCAATAGATTGGGTTTTTTTACCATCTTTGTTTCCTACTTAATCAATCTTGATAATTTTGTGTTCGAAGCAATATTTTGTTGTGGCATTAAACTAGGCTCCATCACAAATTAAATACATAGACATGCGAAGCATGTGTTTTCAACTAGTGTTATTATAAAGTGGCTTCATTCCTGCAACCATCATCCACAAATTTCCACCAAAAAAAAAATAGCTACGCGTTCTAGCCATAAAATAATGACATGGACGGACAATGGGAAGGCACTTTCTCTAGAAAGGGAAAGAAATCCAACACTTGAGTGTAGTATTTCCATCATTCACAAACTTTATTCCAAGTGGAGGAATCAGAATTCACAAGCTTTTTGAGTAGGCAATTTTTTTCCCAATTATTATTTATTTTTCTGCATTGTAATTATGATATTGCTAGACTTTTGGGCGTCCCAAGAAGCTTCGCGGTGACTCACAGAGGTGATGTATTAAGGAAAGTGGATAATTTGTAATCATACATGTATCAAGTATGCCAAAATTTTGTACCAAAAGTTGAGAGGCGTTGGTCAATTTATTCACGGGCTTTACAATGAACCCAAAGAAGAATTGCATGACTACAAATGCCTTTTTTTCCAAACCAAATTGTGGGCACTTATTTTTTGCTTGCATCTTATAAGGGGATGTGTTTTTGGATGAAATTGGATAAGTGGAATTCATTTTCTTGTTAGTTGTCCCTCTTTTCATCCCTATCTCAAACTAGTAATAAAGAAGAAATAGGGGTATCCTATGCCATCCTTTTAATTTAAGGTTTGCTTCTTTTGTGTCCCTTTTTTTGTTTTTTTTTGTGTTTTCAATTATTTTATTTCATTTTATTTTTGGGTTTATGGATCACAAACATAAGATAGCTCTCATGGATGACTGTATCTTCCAAATGGTGGAAATATTGTGCCCCTTGGGAAGGGAATAAATAGGAGATTTAAAGCTTAGCCTTTCACAGATTCGCGACGGGATTTATAACTATGACTTTGTCTTTTGCAGTGATTTTTGCCCCCAATTATGGAGCCAAAATGAACGACATGTATCCTAGTAACGCAATAAACTATACTACATTATTAAACAACTACCAACCCTGACTATCAACTGCTAGCCTGCTACTCTCTTTCGTATGACTTGTTTAGTGATTTCGCTCTTGGAGACTTGGATTATAAGCAACTGGCTTGAGCTGTGCTAAACGAGGCCCAACTTTATCAGTTTAGACCCAATACAGGAAATCATCATTTCAAGTCCAGTGTGTTAAACACAAATATTACTCTTGATTGGAGCTGGATTTTTGAGTTGAGCAGTGGTCGAAATCTGGTATAAAAACTTCAAACACGTACCAAATATGCTTTTCTTAAAGCATTAATTTTTCTTCTCTCAATTGAGATTGTTTGGGGCTCACAAAGCTAATACCTTTTAGGATATGACGAGTCTTTTGAGTGATTTAAATCGAAAGCAAGAGTGAAATCTCAGAGAGAATAATTAACACTGTTTTTTTTTTTTTTTGGGATGAAGTGAGAAAAAAGTGGTAATTAGATTTCTGATTATGTTTTCCATATTTATAATTTAAATGATAACTTTTGATGACACCTTTTGAGAAATAACCACCCTGTTCGGAAAGGTTTTTACCGTTGTGATCTTTAAACTCGAGTTTAATACTATTTCTGAAAAGTGATATTCTTAAAAAACTAAATTAAAACTAATTTGAAATTAATTAAATCCAAATTATTTTAAATAATGAAATCTGAATTAAATTAGTCTAAAAAATATATTATTAATTTTAAGCATTATTTCCCTACATATGTCATGCCCCTCCAGTAAGGCAAACCCTTAGAATGCTCTGGGCAATCCTGCTAAGAATACAAGGCAGGAAGGCTGCACAACTGCATCACTTGAACAATTATGACAAGCAGTCTTATATATCTCGATTTAGCTTCTTTTTTATTTTGGTTTGAGTTGCTTTCCATATTAGAGGTACTCGTAATGTTCCAAACTATAGACAAGAGTGATACACTAATTATAATACATGTCCAAGAGTAAGGATGGAAATGGAGCTGGTCAACAAACATTAAAAAGTTCGTGGGGCGTAGCAGGGCGGTGCAGGGTAAGCCCCATGTTGTGGCGGGCTAGTCAGCATGCAGGTTAGGTTGGCAAGAAACCCGCTCTGATCTGTCCCATTTACATATCCGTATCCAAGAGTACCAATATGAAAGATTCAAAACTTTAAAAGAGATAGCCAGCTGCAGGTAGCAGACATTTGTAGAAGATTTTGCTTTTAAACTTGCACAATGCAAATATAGACATTGTAAGCATAAAAAATTAAGGAGACAAAATATTTCAACACAGAGAAAGAAATGCGACTACAAATAATGCCATAATCTGTCATACCCCACTTATAAATAACTAATGTAGTTCTTTCTTTTGCCGAATATTACAGTTCTTCAATATGAAGAAGTGAATATTAAGTTGTGGCCTCAGTTTGGAGTGCCGTCAGCACGAAGCCACTCACCAACGAAGAGCTTGGTGCAGTTGAGATTGGAGTTGAGGCTGTCAAAGAATTCAGAAGTCAAGTTGAACATTTGGGATACTGCAAAGCATGTGTCAACTTGGCATGCTCCAAACACTGATTTGCGTTGTGGGATCAGAGTAGTGGCCTCCTTCTTCGCATTGCCAAACACTGCTGCTTAACCAAGAGCAGCAAATCAACATGACAACAGAAAACTATAAATTAAGAAAACACAAACTCGTACACATACAGGGTTCAAAATGTATGCGTGTGTCTGTGTATAATAGGGTAGAGCCACACAACCACTCTTATCAGGACTCTTTTTTTCTTTCAATTATGTATATAAAATTTTATAAAAATTATATTCTATCCTTTTAAAATTATATTCCACCTCCAAATTATATTCCGCCCTCCTAAAGTTCTATAACTTCTCCATTTAATGTTTTTTAATAATATTAGTATATGCTTCCTTCCCTCACAAATTTTATGGCTCCGCTTCTATATACATACATATTATATATATATATATATATATTGGATTCAATAGTTGTGCAAAATAGCTAAAATGATTGCAGCTAAACTTACTCTCAAATATTGTTTGGCATCAACCATTTGTTAGATATTTTTAATTGCAGTCCATATGTCATATTCCTATTAGTTGTTTTATTTAATTAAAGAATAATAATTATAGTTTAATAATTATTAGTTATCAAAATCCTATTGGTCATAAGAGCGGTATTTTCTATTTACTACACACATTGAGGATATGTGGGTTATAAAAGAAATCCTAATAGAAACCGGTTCTCTCTCTACTTATTAATGTTATTTTTCTCTCCATCAGAAAAGTATTTTATCAAACACTAAGAAGGGGTTAAGAGAGAAACACAGTTTTCGTTAAAACTTCCTGCGATCAATTTGTTGAAATTGTTGAAGGTTTCATCAAAAGGTATGTCTTCTTCTCTAATTATTGTTATGTGAAAATCAAATAGTTCTAAGATCTTGGCATTATATTTATGCAATATTAAGGTTGGATTTACAATATTAAGAAATTTCCTAACATGTGATATCTGAACCATAAATTTAAAAACACGTGATTTTCCATTAATAATCATGGATTTCTTCTTTTAATTAAATTATTGAGAAATATTTTCTCCAAACTTCCCTTGCAAATATAAATCATATAAACTGCATATCCTTCAGTTTTGGTTACTGAATTGATTTTCTTATATTGAGTTGAATATATATATATATATATATATATATATATATCATTGAATATACTTGAAAGCATTTCAGTATAAATGCATATTGAAAGAAAAAATGTTTTGCAGAAAAGTTTTTCAAGCCCTGAACAGCCCTTTTTTCATTTTTTCCAAAAAAAAAAAAAGAAAAGAAGAAATCATGCATTCGGTAAAGCGGGCTAAAAACATGGGATTACATGGAAAACTCCAAGTGCTGTTAAGCAAGTCTGAGATTTGGTTTCAATTGGGCTTTGAGCACAGTTGCTTAAAGCAGCCCAAACTAAAAGGTAAGTGGGCCTTAAATCCATTAAAAAAATGAAATAGGTATTAAAGTTTAAAGGCCCAAAACTGGACTGGGTAATGGATCCAAGTTGACCCGACCCAATTCAGTCCTGACCCAAACCTGTTGACCAACCCAGTTTGACCGTTGACCTTTTAATAGTTGACCTTTTTACCGTTAACTTTGATTTTGACAATTGACTTTGACCATAAATTTGACCAAATTTTTTTTTCTAAAGCATTAAATTAGAGTTTTAAAATTAAATTAAATTGAAATAAAATGAACAAATCTTAAAGTTTAATGTCTATTAAGTTGTATAATATTATTTATTTATTTTGATATCTATATTATGAATAATTTATTAGTCACCAAAGTGGTCAAATTAAAATGTTACCATAAATGTCAAATTAAATAAGATTCAATTGCCCATGATTATGTGAAGCTATTACTGAGATGACATGATGATATATATATCTTTCTTAATAATGGGTATATTGAAGTTCATTGATTATAAAATATTTAAGGATCGCCCAAATGTTGATTTGTTATTTTATAATCATAAACATGACAATGGTTAATTGATATATTTGATTAGATATGTTTGATATATCCAAAGGTTACGAGCATGTCTAATTGGAGTATATTTAATTGCCAATTATTTGAAATCTAAAACAACAATACTAAGCATCAATTATGTTTATTCTCGTACATTGCTGGATCACCTAAAGGATAACTTCAATGTACTTTTATGTTTATGTGAATGTTATCTGAATTTGTATTACATGTTTATATTTATAACTCAAAGCATTAATATATGAGCATTCTATCTCTTTTGCAGCATTTGCCTCTATGTTTCTTCATTCCAAGCTTCGTCTATTATGAAGTTCAATAGGCTTAATTTTTCTGAATGGTTTGAACAAGTTTAGTTTCACTTAGATGTTCTGGATCTTGATTTGACACTCTTGAATGATAAGCCCACTACTATTACTGATGCTAGCAGTGCTCGTCAAAGATCTTTCCATAATGCTTGGAAAAGATCAAATACACTAAGCCTAATGTTCATGCATATGACAATAGCAGAAAACATCAAGTTAATGATCCTAAAACTGACAGTGTTAAGAAATTTATGGAATCTATGGAAACTATGTCCCAATCTGACACTGCTAATAAGTCAGTTGCTGAGACACTAATGGATACATTAACTACCATGAAGTTTGATGGTTCTCGTATCATGCATGAGCACATCACTGAATGGTAAACATAGCAGCAAGATTGGCATCCATGGGAATGAAAGTGTATGAAAGTTTCCTTGTGCAATTCATTATGAACTCCTTGCCTCCTCATTATGGTCCATTCCAAATACATTACACCACTATAAAGGACAAATGGAATATGATAGAATTGCAAACTTTGCTTATTCAAGAGGAAGCAAGGTTGAAGAAACAAGGAATTGACACTGTCAATCTCATGGGTCAATCAAGAGCTAAAAAGAAACCTGGAAAGAAGAATCAAAAGGGCAATAAGGACCACTGAGGCTAATGCATCATCTGCCTAAATCCACAAGAAAGAACAAAAGAAAGATGTGTGCCATTTCTATGGAAAGCCTAGACACTACAAGAAAGACTGCTTGAAATGCAAGACATGGTTCAAAAGTAAAGATAAGCCTTGTGCTTTCGTATGTTTCGATTCAAATTTGACCGAAGATCTGTATAATACTTGGTGAATTGATTCTAGATGTAGCACTCATTTTCAAATACGATACAGAAATTCCTTACAACATAAACCATAAAAGCAAATGAAAAATTTGTGCTTATGGGGAACCGAGTCAAAGCTCTAGTTGAAGCCATCGGACCTTATTATTTGATTTTAGACACTAGACATCATTTAGATCTTTTTCAAACTCTTTAGGTTCTTTATGTTTCTTGTCATTTAATTTTTTTGTCAAAACTTGATATAGTTGGATCTTATTTTAAGTTCAGAGATGGATGTTACAATTTGTTTAAGCATAATCATTTTGTTGGTTTTGGTGTTCTTCGTGATGGTTTATATAAATTAAAGCTTGATAATCTTTTTGCTGAGACTCTATTGACTTTGCATCATAATGTTGATACTAAACGTGGTTTAGTGGATGAAAGTTCAGTTTAATTGTGGCATAAATGTTTGGGTCACATATTCAAAGATTGGTAAAGATGAAATCCTCCCTAACTTGGATTTTACTGATCTTGGTATTTGTATGGATTGTATTAAAGGAAAACACACAGTTAAGAGAATGCTACAAGAAGCACATAGCTCCTTGAACTTATACACACCGACATATGTGGGACTTTTGATGTTTCATCTTTTGGTGTAGAAAAGTATTTTATCACCTTTATTAATGATTTTGCACGTTATGGATATATCTATTTGTTATATGAGAAATCTCAATCAGTAAATGTCTTAGAGGTGTTTATTACTGAGGTTGAAAGACAATTAGATAGAAATGTGAAAATTGTCAGGTCAGATAGAGGTAGTGAATATTATGGAAAGTATGATGAAATTGGACAATGCCCTAGTCCACTGCTAAATTTCTTGAAAAGGATGGCATATGTGCTCAATACACAATGCTATGTACACCGGAACAAAATGATGTTGTAAAATGGCGTAATTATACTTTAACGGATATGGTTAGGAGTATGTTAAGCTATTCTTCTTTACCCTTATCATTGTGGATGTATGCTCTGAAAACTACAATGTATTTATTGAACATGGTTCCTAGTAAGATAATTCCAAAGACTCATTTTGAACCATGGACTAGAAGAAAACCCATTTTAAGACACCCATATGTTTGCGGTTGCTCAGCAGAAGTAAGAATTTATAACCCACATGAAAAAAAACTAGATTCAAGAACAACCAGTGGTTTCTTCATTGGTTATCCAAAAAAATCTGAATGGTATAGATTTATTGTCCTAGCCATAGTATGAGAATTATTGAAACTAAAAATGCGAGGTTCATTGAAAATCGTGAAATCAGTGAGAGTATAGCCAATGAACCAATGGTGGATGAACTACATGAGATAGTGTTAAGAAGGTCTGAAAGATAGAGAAGATTTGCTATCTCCAATGATTATGTGGTTTGTTTACAAGAGTTAGAATTTGGCTTGGGAATTAATGATGATCCAGTTTCTTTTTACAAGCCATGAAAAGTAATGATTCTGTTAAATGGTTAGACACCATGAAAGAAGAGCTGAAATCAATGGATCACATTGAAGTTTGAGATCTTGTTGAATTGCTTAAAGGTTGTAAAAGAGTTGGGTGTTAGTGGGCCTTTAAAACCAAGCATGACTCTAATGGCAATATCAAACGACACAAGGCTAGACTTGTTGCTAAACGTTTCACTTAAAAAAATGGTGTTGACAACAAAGAGACGTTTTTTCTTGTTTCTAAAAAGGACTCATTTAAAATTAGCATGGCATTAGTAGCTCATTATGATTTAGAGCTTCATCAAATGGATTTGAAAAATTCTTTTCTTAATAGGAATTTAGATGAAGAAGTTTATGTGGACCAACCTGAGAGTTTTGCAGTTAAAGGAAAGGAACACATGGTGTGTAATCTCAAGAAATCAATATACGGACTTAAGCAAGCTTCCCGACATTGGTATCTTAAGTTCAATGATACCATCACTTCCTTTGGATTTAAAGAGAACATTGTTGATAGATGTATATATCTGAAGGTCAGTGGAAGCAAGATCATAATTCTAATTATGCATGTTGATGATATTTTGCTTGCTACTAATGATCTTGGCTTATTAAATGAAACCAAGAAATTTCTCTCCGAGAACTTTGAAGTGAAAGATGTGGGTGAGAGATCCTATGTGATTAGAATTGAAATATTCCGTGACAAATTGCAAGGATTATTAGGATTGTTTCAAAAATCATATATTAACAAAGTTCTAGAGAGATTTAAAATGGAAAGGTGCTCTGTAGGTTTTGTTCCTGTTCAGGAAGGAGATAAATTGAGCCTTATGCAATGCCCAAAGAATGAATTGGAACACAAAGAAATGGAATGGATTTCTTATGCTTCTATCGTTGGTAGCTTGATGTATGCTCAGACTTGTACCAGGCCGAACATCAGTCTTGCCATTTGAATGCTGGGCAGATATCAAAGGAATCTAGGATTAGATCATTGGAAAGCTACAAAGAAAGTACTGAGATATTTGCAAGGAAGAAAAGATCACATGCTCACTTATAGGAGATCCGATCATCTTGAGGTGATAGGATATTCATATTCAGATTATGCTGGATGTGTGGATACTAAAAAATCCACATTTGGCTACTATTCTTTTTGGCTCGAGGAGCAGTCTCATGAAAGAGAGCAAAGCAATTTGTCATCACTGTGTCTAATATGGAAGTTGAGTTTGGGGCGTGCTTTGAGGCCACTGTTCATGGACTATGGCTGTGAAACTTTGCTTTAGGACTTGGAATTATCGACAGCATTGACAAGCCATTGAAAATTTATTATAATAATGCCATAACAATCTTCTTCTCTAAAAACGACAAGTATTCAAGATGTGCTAAACACATGAATTGAAATACTTTGCCGTTAAAGAAGAAGTTCAGAAACAAAAGGGTGTCAATCGAACACATTGGCACCAATCTCATGATTGTGGATCCGTTGACTAAAAAATTGCCACCAAAAACATTTAATGAACACATCAAAAAAATGGGCATTGTTCAAAACCATTATTGACATTACGATGATGTTTTATGTTCTTTATGTATTTGACACTCTGAGCTCATTTAATTTGTGTTTATGATATTATAATGCATCATGTTTTCATTATGTTAGTTGTTGTATATACATGAATGAACTCTGTTGATATAACAGGATTTGTCTACAACAAAGACATTATTATTGGATCATTATGATATATTTCTCGTTACAAGTGTGTAGAACTGATATTGTCGTACATAGAAGGGACTATGTCGATCTAATGACATATAACCACTATGATCCCTATTAATTTTTGCTTAATAATGATTTATGATTTGATCAATTTAAGAGAAGGATTTGGCTTACAATTTGCGCATTATGTTCTATTATTAAAGCAAGAAGTTGGATAGTGTCACATGGACCAAGTGGGAGAATGTTAGATATTTTTAATTGTGGTCTACATGTCATATTCCCATTAGTTGTTTCAAGTAATTAAAGAACAATAATTATGGTTTAATAATTATTAAGTGTCAAAATCCTATTTGTCATAAGATAGATATTTTCTATTTACTACACACATTGATGGTATGTGGGTTATACAAGGAATTCCAATATAAACTGGTCATCTCTTTATCTATTAACGTTATTTTTATCTCCATCAAAAAAGTATTTAGTCAAACACCAAGAAGGGATTAAGTGAGAGAAACACTGTTTTCTTAAAAAATTCTTGAGATCAATTTGTTGAAATTGAAGGTCTCATCATGGATAAAGGTATGTCTTCTTCTCTACTTATTGTTATGTGATAATCGTATAGTTTTAAGATCTTGGCATTATATTTATGTAATATTAAGGTTTGATTTGCAATGTTAAGAAATTTTCTAACGCCATGGACACTATGAGAATTAGCAAGAGAAGCAAGCATACGTTAAAGAAGATAGTGTTAACGTTAGTCTTTGCCATATTATTTTCAAATCTCTTATTCTTGTTCTCGTTCTTTGGCTTGAATCCTTCGATCTCTCCGGCTAATAACGATGTGGCTACTTCTAGATTCTGTACGAGTGTGTGTGTGTGTGTGTGAAAAAAGGAACAAAAACATTGTGCCGAAATACGTTTTTTTTTTTAGGTTTCGGCAATTCCTCCAATATTGTATTGTTTTGTTATAATTGACGTAGGCCAACTTAGTAGAAATCTTTGTGACTTTCGTACTAGGCCGGCGCCAGCATATGGATAAGCTGGTGACAAACATTCCTTGTACCCAAAACAAGTTCTAAAACTTGATTCTCATGCATACAATAGCCGTCTTCATTGTGAATATAACATATATATATATATGTATATATACACACACACGCAGACACACATACATACATATATGTTTAAATATTTATGACTACAAATGGTGACAGATGGCAATTAATTTTTTTAATCAACGTGTAAAATTGTGGAGGTCTCTATGTCATATAAGTTGTTTGGAAAAGCAGTTCCAACCATCAGTTACAACTATAAACAGTGTAAAGCTTTCACATGTTACAATAAGTTTAAACTGCTAGTTTCAACTGTTTTTTTAAACAGCCAAATAATCTATGAATTTGAATTGACATTGTGCTTGCCATTTTTGCTAACTCCATTTGAGGATAAGCGTCGGAATTCAGCTTTTGTTTTACCAAATCAATTATTTTTCTCAACGTTCTTTTTATTTATTTCTTTTGTCTTTTGTCAGAGATTTAGTTCATGCCTTCAAGATTTTCTCCAAAAAATTAGGACCGGAATTCCTATACCAATAACAGTTCAATTCAATTTTTTTTAAGGGGAACAGTATCGTAGCAAATATCTTATTAATTATAATTTATATTATCTCTACATAACATTTTTAATTTTAAAGAAAACTGCAAGAATAAAATTTGAGTCAATTAACCAAAAAATTAGTAAATAATTTTAAGTTTAATAAATATTACTAAAAATGTGTATAATTTGGCGCTAGCTTGTAATAAATCTACTAAATTCTAAATTTATGGGATTTGATCATGGGTTAAATTAAGGTAATTTTATTTACTACATTTGGTCATGGAGTAAATCCAGTATACCCCAAATCAATTAAATTTGTTTGTAAATCGACTAAATCCCAGATTACTGAATTTGGTCATAGGATAAATACAATAAATTTTGGATTTACTTTGACTACTAACTTACCAAAATTTACTAAACTTAGTCATAAAGTACATTAGCTATGAGCTTTTAAATTCAAGAGACACTTTTATAGTTTTTAAAAATAGTCGGACAAATTAAAAAATAATTATAATTAAGACATATGTGTATTTATGCATATAATTACCCGTTATTTTCATTCCCTGCAAAAGAAAGAGTACTACTGTGGCCGCACTTGGAAGAATTATCAAATTAATCTGTGTTAAGACTTAAATCATCGTTTACTATTTCATCATAATTCTGTTTTTACTCTTAATCTCTTGAATTGGCAGTATCCTCTCTTTTCTTAACGTGTAGAGTTTGTTACCCTCTAGCTATGTAGAGTAACGCCTCACTTATAACCATAGACGTAAATATTAACGAAATTTTGAAAATTTTGATGGAAATTTTAAAAATTTCAAGGTGCCAAAAAATCTTTCCACTTAATATTGATTTTGGTAAAATATCGAAGAAATATCAAACATATCGATAAAGATATTGATATCAAAAAATCTATAGTGTATTTTGTATAAAATTTTGGTATATATATCATCGAAATTTTGACCAAATTTAATGTCAAAAATTACAAAATTTAATAGATTTTTTAAAATGATCTATCAATATTTTATACTTTCAATGGATAAATATTTATCCTATACATATTAAGAATGCTAACATCAGATGAAGATAATATTTTTATGAGTTTACAATTAATAAATTTGGGATCCAGCTATAGCAGCTTCTCTAATAAGGCTCCTTATGCTTATTATTCATACAATCAGGATTTTAAAAACCACAATGATTATGGAATTTTTAATTATCTTCATCCGAAATGCCACCACCATCTCAAGCAAACAATTAGAAAAATTCATAGTTTCTCATTCATGGAAATACTGTGGGAAGAAGTCAACAAACCTACATATGACCTATTTATGTTATATTCAACATAACTCAAATAACATGTCATAGCACAAATCTTGTTTGAATCAAGATGAAATCCTAACCATGTTTGAGCCTTATAGGCCTTCCTTTTGGTATTGACATATCTAATATGTATGATGTTTATTATGTAAGTTATGTTTATATATGTTTTTTTTTTCAATGTTTATTGTATATTAAAGCATGAGAGATATATTTAATATAAAATTTCCCTAATTTTCGTAATTTTTATGAAATTTTCAACGACATCGATTTGTTCTTTGAAATTTTCATAAAATTGAAGCACTAATATTTCCATTGATAGCAGTATTTTCATCCTTTCTTGTAATACTTTGTGCTGATGAAAAAATTTCCATCAAATTTTTGAAAATTCCCTAAGCACTTCTCTTTTCAAAGTTTATCTACCTGAAATCTTAGTTGAGAAGTGTCAAAGCCTTATTCCTCTGATCAAATTAATGTGGTGTTTTAAAGCTTGGTTTGAACCAATTAGTTTTAACCAATTTATTTAAAACATTCCAGCATGTGAAAAACTTTAAACTTACTTTTAATTTATACTATAACATATAAGAGCATTACACTGTTTGAGTTTAAATCAATTGATTCAAACCAATACTCCAAACATCCTTAGGCTACACATTCACATTACTATATTATTGAGAATCATAACTATAACCAGGGTGGAGCCAGAAAAAATTTGGATGTATGACGTAAGTAATAAGATAAGGAGTGAAATACAATTTTAGGGAGACGGAATATAATTTTAAAGTGATAGAACACAATTTTACGGGGTGAAGACAATTGTTATAAAATTATATATATATATATATATATATATATATATAAATAAAAAAGGTTCAAGAGGATACCCGTTCACCTCGTCTGTGTGTAGCCTCCATTTTTAACTATAACCAATGAGATGTTTTTCAATTTCAACTCACCCAAGTATTTAACTAGCGCTCAACTTGAAAACCGTTGTTCAACTATACCCATTACTTTTCCATTTGAAAATTCACTTAGAGAGAAAAAAAATTGCATATATAATTAAGTCACAGAAACTACAACATCAATTAGGATACAAAAAGGGGGGGGGGGGGTGGGGGGTGTGGTGTGGCTATTGATCACAGTAACGTAATATAGCCAATTGGAGATCACAAAACGAGAGTTGTCTCCTTATTCATGCATACATATATCATATTAAATACACGTTCCTTCCATAAGTTTCTTGGAGATGAACATTTAATCAGTTGGGTGTCCCACTAGTGCAAAGCCACTGACCAATGAAGAGGGCTGTGCAGTTAAGATTTAGGTTGATAGAGTTGAAGAATTCAGTTGTCAAGTGGAACATTTGTGTCACCTCAAAGCATGTATCTCCACCTTGCACACCATAAACTGAGTCGCATGTTGGGCCCCTTGGCACTGGCTTTCCAATCCCAACTGCGCTCATTTCAAGATTGCCAAAGAAATTCAGAAACCAAAAAAAAAAAAGGATCAAGTTAAACATATATATATATACCGTGATTATTAATTAGTAATTCCAATAAAAAAGTGGTTCCGTTTGATTTGCAGGCTTAAACATAAAGTTTGAACAAAAATTAAAATGTTTGTGAAAAAAATATTAGAACAAAATAGTTTAAACTGTGATTTGAATCTACGTAACAAACAGGCTATCATTTCCTGCATTAACCAGATTTTATTTCTTAAACTAACTTACATCCACCAAATCTGCCTTCAGCTATGGAGAAAGCCAGGAGAAGAGAAAGCATCAAAATCAAGTGTAAAGTGATGGCATTGTTGTTGGTGTTGGCCATCTTCTTCTATTAATTTTTTGTTTTTCTGCTTTTTTGAGAGTGGCTAATGTTACATGGAAACTCTTTCTTATACACCTTCTATTTGTAGTGGAACTTTGGTTTAAACGACCTGCAGTTAATCCCAGAAGTACGATAATATTAAGAAGAGAATTAAGGCCGGCTTTTCTATGCCGCTTAGCTTTTGATTCTTAATTTATACCTGTTCAGAATATAACAATTAATCCCCCTATTTACAAAGACAAAAAAAAGAAAAAGAAAAATAAAAATAAAAATAAAAATAAAAATAAATTGTTTTTTTTTTTTTTAACTCTACTTTCTTGGGGAGGAAGGGGACAAATTGCAATCTAATCGATATTAGTGAGCAATTGTGTGGTGGAACACACTTGTATCTGCAAATTAACGAATGTATTATTTCTTTCTAAAAACATGCAAATTGCAAATGATATAAAGAATGTGGGTATTTTGATATTTACACCTTTATTTGGGTGAAGTTAATTAATCACTTAACTATTGCTTACATCAATTGTTTCTCGAGGGAGAAAAATAAGAAAGAATTGCTGCATGTAGAGTTTCAAAATCTAGCGGTAGCCATGTTGACATGTTTATTAAAATTCAAAGAACGTAAGGAAAGGAAAGAAGAGAAATAAATGTAATATGGTTTGGTTATATGCCTAAATATATTCAGGTCATTTGAGTATTCAATTTTATTATAAATTTTATGGTTATTAGGGTCTCTTTTAATTTGCTTCTTGAACTTTAAAAATGATCACAACTTTCTAGTCAGATCGTTCCTATGTTTCGGACATGAAGTCTCATTTGAAGTTTTAACTTTGCCATCTAAACTTTCAAAACTCCTTATTTTGTCTTCTGAAATTTAAAAATAACTACTTTGTCCCTTAAACTTTTAAAGCTCATTATTTTTCCCCCTAAGCCTCCGATTTTTCGTTCACATAAATAGAATTAAGCCTACGTGATTTGCACGCAGGAGTAATAAAATCTTATTTATGTCCTTACAAGTGACCTATGTATGATGTAGGCTTAATTTTATCTATTTTGAATGAAAAATCAGAGGTTCAAGGTATAAAGTGGGGAGTTTTAAAAATTTAGATGACAAAATAATAATTTTTAAAGTTCAAATGGCAAAATAAGAGAGACTATAAAATTTAAAGGACTTTGGTATTAATAATCCAAAATTTTAGGATGAGTACTAAAATTGACATACCAAAATTTGCTTTGGTCCCTAATGTTTAAAACATTTTCCAAAATTGGTTATTCTATGTTTGTTGGGACAAAGTCTTTAATTTTGTTACATTTGTGGAAAAATTTGGATGGAATAGATCCTATGCTGCCCATGGGCCCGACAGGTCTGCGTAGAATGGGCATTCGGTGGCTTCCAGGAGAGATTAACTGATTTGAATAAGGATTTGGCAATGGTATTCTAAGTCTTGTACTTGGAATCTTACGCCTTGTTTCACCTTAAATGTGTGTTAATACTATCCACACGCATGATTCAGTTTTTTGTTTTTTTTTCACCTTAAATGTGTATTATTGTGGGTGCTGCATTAAGCCCAACAGAAATTCAGACATTGTAATGGCAGCATGGTTGCTGAATTAAGGATTTGGCAGTGGTATACATGTTCTGTTCTTGGAATATCCAACCTTGTTTCTCCTTAAATAGGCGTTAGATTAATGGTTGCAAATGTAGTTTAACGATAATTTTACACCTGATTTAACCTTGAGGTGCAAAGAGCTCGAATTTAAAAAAAAGCTTTAAAGTAATAAACAAAAGTAAATTTGAAGCGGGGATATAGTACAACATATCTTTGAAGAGAAAAGGACTCTAGAATTTCACATGACAAGTCCCCAGAACTATGCAAACCCCTTACGCATTTTACATTGGTAATTGGACAGCCAACAAGAATTTTGCAGCCCAGGTTTGTGATATCTAGCTTTGCGTCCAACAATTCAAGTACATGACTTTGTGAAGTGACTCCGCAGCTGCCTGCATTCTACTCTCATTTCCACCAACTCCATTACTAAAGCTTGAATCACCACTGCCTGAGAAGCACTTTGTGTGCCTGCTGTTATGCACAGAAGAAACATAATAATAACTCCATTTGGACCTGTTATCTCTATGGCCTTCAATTCTGGCTGTGACGTCTCTGCTCGAACAACTCATTGTTGATTATCTATTTTACTGAAAAATAATGATAATGTATATGTTCAATTCGGATAAGACTCTTTCAAGTTTGTATCGGTGAATGTATATATATGGGGATTTTGGGAGTCTAATCAGTTGGCTGATGAAAAGCGGTTTATGAGTTTTGGATAATCTCAGAGGCCAAAACCAGTGGAATTAGACCATGGATTTTGGCTTTACTGGTGGCGGGGTTTGGTTGTTTTCCTTTTTTTTGGATTTTTTTACGTCAGAAACAATTATATGACTTCCAACCAAAAAAAAAACAATTATATGCCATGGAGCTTTTTTTTTTTGGGAAGACCTTTTTTAAAATCTAATGGTGAAAAATAAGCAAGCTCATATTTATAGGTTGTTTGGCTGAGTGATAGAAACTGTAGTTTTTACTATAAACTTAGTTATGAACAGTGTAAAATTTTTACATATTACAATAACAATAAAAAAAATTATTACATATAAAACCCTCATATACTACAATAAAAATGATCCTGACCAACGATTTCCACCACCTTTCTAAACATCTGATTAGTAAAATGAACAAATATACACCAAATCTATCACAAAACAAAATAATAAAAGATAAAAACTTAAAACTTAAAACTGAAAATTCTTAAAAAAAAAAAAAAAACCAAAGTACTTCTTCTGTAATGACGGTGGAGATCATGATTTGTCCCCGCCACCCAAGTAGAGGGAGGTCACCGCCTCGAGTCGCGTCTCATCGCTGGCGGAGATCACAGGTGGAGAAGCTCCATTATGACACCACCATCGTTATTTCGTCCCCAACTGAGACCTTTGATCTGGAATCAAGCCGCCGCCATCCAAGATCTCAATTGGGACACTGATCTTGCCGAGGAAAACTCAGCCCCTCGCGATCTTTCTAAGAAAGCTCCCACGATGGTCGTGTTCCCATCGCGACACCACATGACAGGCAGATCTCGTCGAGGAAGCTACGCCTCGCCTACGGCCGTCGTGGGAAGTTGTGACTCACAACATAACCACCGCGGTCTTGTGGTTTCCCTCGCGAGCAGGGATGTGCGGCCAGATCACGATTCCATCATGAGGAAGATCAAGAGGGTATACGATCTGAACCGTGATGAAGGCCAGCGAGCCAGCAGCGGTAGCATTGGCCGCTATGGAAGGAAAGGAACCATGGTCTTATTTTTTCAGTTTTTTTTATTAATTTTGTAGAAAAAAAAATTCAATTGTAATTTTGATTTTATTTGTATAAGAGACACCTCATGATTAGTGGGTGGGGGATTTTGAAAAGTAGACAAAATTTGATTTTGGTAAAATGATTTTTTTTTTTGGGCAGTTTTTTGACGTAAAAAAACATGTTTTTTAGGCATGAAAACAGTTTTAGTTTTTTTTATTTTCACACTCTATTGAGGTTCTTCTCCTCGTTACAGTTATTTTTGTCTTTTCTTTAAAAAAAAACTGAGACAGTCTAACTGTTTAAAAAAACATGTTTTTTTTCTGTAAAAAAAAAAAGGATGACTTTTCTCCAATTAAGATTTTTTTTTTCCCTTTCGTCAAAATCTTCTTTAGTTTAGTAGATGGAGTTTAAATTTTTAAACCAATAGATTAAATCCAATGACTTAAAAATAAGCCTTATCTTTCAGAGGCTCTTACTATAGTTATACCTTTTTCTAGTTTTTTTTTTTAAAAGGTTGTCTTCAGTGTGGTCAACAGTAGTAAAAAATAAACGCAAATGTATTTCCTCTTGGCAACCGGTGATGTGGTTCTGTCACATTTGTCAGTGAGAGGTCTCAATAAAATATATACGCACCACACACACACACACACACACATATATATGGTTGGTCTTATAAGGCAAATTGAAATAAGAAAGCCATAAGGATCTTACCTCTCCGGCCATAGTGACCAAGACAAAAATGAAACTCTCTACCTTAGACCTTCAAGCTCATTCCACCTTTAGAAAGTCCTATAGATGGAAATGCATGGGCAACAAACTATTTTTCTAGCATGGCTAGACTGGATCTTGGTCTATTTATAGAGATGGAAATCATCTCCTTCCATCAAGGAGATGAATACCAAAAGTTTGTCACTCATATAACTCTTTCTAATATCAATTCTTTAGAGTAATTACTGAAATAAAAGAGTTAATATCCCACCATCCAATCTGAGTAGTTACAATATTCAATTACCTATTCATATTCTTTATTAAAAGGCTATCAATGTGGACCATTAAACATAAACATTTTTAATATTCTCTTATTTGGTCCACATAATTTAAAGAAAGGTGACAACTATAGATGGCCATAAGATAGAACTACTCAAAACAAAGATAGTGTTGCTTAATATACTCAAAAATAAAATTATCAATGCATGAATCATGACGGTTATATTTTCTAAATAAATACTTCCTTCCATGTATCACACACAGTGACATTTTATAAATGAGTACTAATTTACTTTATGAATGAAACTTGAAACTTCCTATAAGTCATTCAGGGTCCTACTTAAAATAACCCCCATGGATCAAGTATATAAAACTTTGTGCGCACGAAACTGAAATATTCCACTTACTGAAATAATTAAATAAACACTAATAAAGTCGGAGAATACAAAGAAAAAATAGAAATAAAATTCAACCACTAAGTCCCATACTAACTACATGATCTTTGTACAATTTAGTAGGCAATCCTTTAGTCATAGATCCTCTACCACAAGCTTACTCTTTATATAATCGATAGCAATTTTATGGTTTTGATATGGTCTCTGACAACCAAAAACTTAATATTGATATGCTTACTTCGGCTTTCACTTTTATTATTCTTGGAACACAAACTTATGGAGTTGGCAATAGCTCAGGATGATCAAACGTTCCAAAACCTTTAGATCTTTCTTACTATTCACCTCTCTCTGGATCAACTGGTGTGTGGGCACCGGTGATATCTCTTGGATAATCTCCTTCCAAACTTTCTTAGCAAGAGCTCCTTAAACTCTAAAAGGGTGAACTCAAAGAACACTAAATGGAGGACACAGAAAAGTCTACTGAACATAGAACCTCGAAGATTTGTTTATAGGCACACACAAAGGCTTGAAATTTGAAACAAAATCCTCCAAGGATTTTGAGTAGATCACGCCAACTCCTTGCAGCTTCCGATGGTGGTGTGACACGTGTCTAACTACCTCTAAATGTGTGATTCTGTATCTATCTAGTGTATTATAGAAATCTGATTTCAGTTCAAATTGAGATTTTATTTATTTTAACTTTTAAAATAAATATCTTCTATGATTTTCTCAATTATTTCAATTATCTAATAATTCAAATAATTGTCTGTAAAATCTAATTCAACTCTTGAAAAAGATTCTTATTCGCAACAAGATAACAAAAAGATTACATGAAGATCATGCGATCTTTTTGTTTCCCAAAATCATGGAGTGGCAACACATGGATTCCCAGAGCTCAAGTGCGTGGTGCCACACACAGTCCTAGTGGACTGCTATGTGAAATTATCATTTTGCCCCTAAGACAAAACTTATCTAAGAAAATTTCCATTGATCCATCTGAAAGAATATATGGAGCTAGCAAGGAGACCAATGAACATCTATAATTTAAGCTCCAATAATTTTTTATAATTTAATTATCTTTTAATTAAATTAATAATAATTATTAACTCTAGCTTGTGCTACTATTGGAAACCGAGGTTGCTATTGATGCCTGATTTCGACACAACACCGCATGCGGGGACGCACGGTGGTCGGGTTCCCTGTTCTGCCTAGCTCGGCCTAGTCTGGTCGGATCTGCAACACCGGTTTGGTGTCTGCCAAGGGCGCTCCGACGCTCAAGTCAGTGTTATGATCGGGAAGAGCTAAGGGAGAGGCAGAATAGGCAAGGGAAGAATGCTCGTACTTTTGTGGTGGAGTTGATGCTCCTATTTATAGAGTTTAGCTTGGATTCAGGTATGGACCGGTTTGGCCCATAAACCAGGTGTCCAGCGACAGGTGTCACGATCTCCAGAAAAGGAGGATTGCCCAACGGAGGGTTGAGATGGTGCCACGTGGTGGTATTTGGGTAAGTCAGACATATCCTGGTATTTATAGAGTTTAGCTTGGATCCGGGTATGGACCGGTTTGGCCCGTAACCCAGGTGTCCAGCGACAGGTGTCACGATCTCCAGAGAAGGAGGATTGCCCAACGGAGGGTTGAGATGGTGCCACGTGGTGGTCTTTGGGTAAGTCGGACATATCCTGGTCGGACGGGTCCCTGGTTGGACAGGTCCCTGGTCGGACAGGTCTCTGGTCGGAAAGATCCTGTCCTGGTCGGACGGGTCCCTGGTCAGGCAGATCTTGGTCGGACGGGTCCCTGGTTGGACAGGTCCTTGGTCGGACAGGTCCCTGGTCGGACAGGTCCCTGTTCGGACAGATCTTGCCCTGGTCGGACGGGTCCCTGGTCAGGCAGATCCTGGTCGGACAGATCCTGTCCTGGTCGGGCAGATCCTGGTCGGACAGGTCCCTGGTCGGACAGATACTGTCCTGGTCGGATTGGTTATTTCAGCCAACCTGTTCGGGTGCTCGGTTTTAAGAGGGTATGAACTTCAGACGATTTTCTCATCATGAAGATTTCCCTCAACAGTTGCATTCTTAAATTATATACAGATTATAAGGAACCTTAAATATAAATGTCATTGACAAGGTCGTCCATTGATATAATCATTTTCCATGTGATAATACCCTCCACAATAATATTCATAATCAGAGCTAGATTTAGAGATTTATGTGCAACCTTTCTAATTATATCTTTGTCCATGAGTTCCATTAAAATTCTCTAATAGGTGGCCTAATTATAAATAAATCATAAATGAGGATTTGGGTAATATTTGATATCTTATATCAAATAGCAAATACTTATCATCCAAGTTCCCAAACTAATACATGGAAATATTATTTGCACATTCTCTCATGTGAGGAGCTGTGGATTCCATATCTATAAATAACGTTTCCAGCTACCAATTAGTATGTCTCCAATATACCGAGGTATAGATATGGATGTTACAGATCTCACACATTGGTAATCAAAAGACATAGTAAATAGATATGAGTCCACTAATCACCTCAGGATTAAGGTAAGATCCATGAAATGATCAAAATAATAGCATTTTAATTTCTTGTTATGAAATTACACAAGAACTTAAATTCTATCTTGATCTAGGTTTAATGTATTCCAAACACATTGATGTCTCTATTCGGTAATCATCACTTCACTATAATCCAGATAAGATTATTCGACCAAGCTGGGAATAGAGGACATCACAATCTTAAGCAAGATAAAATGTCTAGATTTATCTACTGATTGTAAACCAAATTTTATACTCAGTGCACATAATCATATCTTCTGTAATATGAACACTTTATATACATGATTATATACTTTAACAAGTATTGGACCCTTTATGATATTTGCATATATATATATATATATATTCAACAAGATATACATGTAAGAGAATAAAAGGAATTTATTTAATTAATCATGCAAGACTTTACATCTTGTAATGGCTATGTGGAATTTACACTATGCTATATAAACATCAATTCCAACGGGTTCTATTTGTGTGCAGGTCTTGCTCTCCAATTGAGAACTTGCCAAATTAGCATTATGAAATAGAAATTATGAAATTAAAATTAGCATTGTAGTTTGATTTTGTGAGATGTGATTTTTGTGAGATCTGTGTCCTGATTTTGTGTTTTTGTTTGGTTACGTTGATGGCTAGATCTTTTATTTTTTTAAAAAAAAAATTTGTAGTTGGATTTGTTTGTTGTGAAAGATCTTGGAAAAAAAAAAAAAGCTCTGAATTATAGATTTGTTACATCCTGGTTTTTTTATTTTTGGCTTGAGCTGCTCTCTTTTTTTTTTTATTTTGGAACCGGCTAGGTTTTGAGGTGGAATCTGGTGACTTTTGGCGAGTTTCGTGATGGGATCTGGTGGTTTCGGCGCTTCTTTGGACGGAATTTGATGGATTCTGTGTTGGAGCCCGGCGGTTCCATTACGCTCCGGCACCTCATGCCAGCGACCGAAGGCGGGTAGCGCTTCTTTTTTTTCAAAACAATATGTTGAAATCTTGCAGGTTCCACTTAAAACCTGGCAGGCTATAACCCGGCACCCGCATCAGTAACCAGAGGTAATTGATGCCTTTTTGTGTCAAAAAAAATTAAAATCTAGTAAGTTTCAAGTTGAAACCTGGCTAGTTACAATCTAGAACCCTGCTTCGGCAACCGGAGGCAGGTTTCGACAAGTTCTAAGAAAGAATCTAGCGGGTTCTATAATAAAACCTGATGGGTTTTGGCCAGTTCTGAAATGGAACCTGACAAGTTCCATTTCGAAAGAAAGGATAATTTGGTCTTTTAATAAATTTTAAATTCCTAATAAAGGAGTAGTTTCAATAAGTGTTTTATTAGAAGGTGTTGATGCTTGATTTCGGAACAACACCGCGTGCGGGGACGCGCGGTGGTCGGGTTCCCTGTTCTGCCTGGCTCGGCCTAGTCTGGTCGGATCTGCAAGAGGAGAGAAGGCCTCGGAGTATGGGGACACCGGTTTGGTGTCTGCCAAGGGCGCTCCGACGCTCAAGTCAGTGTTCTGACCGGAAAGAGCTAAGGAAAGGCAGAGTAGGCGTGGGAAGAATGCCCATACCTTTGTGGTAGAGTTGACGCTCCTATTTATAGAGTTTAGCTTGGATCCGGGTATGGACCGGTTTGGCCCGTAACCCAGGTGTCCAGCGACAGGTGTCACAATCTCCAGAGAAGAAGGATTGCCCAATAGAGGGTTAAGATGGTGCCACGTGGTGGTCTTTGGGTAAGTCGGACATATCCTGGTCGGACAGGTCCCCTGGTCGGACAGATACCGTTCTGGTCGGATTGGTCATTTCAGCCAACCTGTTCGGGTGCTTGGTTTTAAGAGGGTATGAACTTCAGACGATTTTCTCATCATGAAGATTTCCCTCAACAGTAGCCCCCAAGACTTTGGTGGTGGAGGTCATCAGCATCGAAGTCTTGATGTAGTTGGGAAATATTTTTTGTGAGCATATCCTGCCAGGACTCTTCGTCCTAGACCTGGTCGGCCGTAGCTCAGACTTGGCTTCTCTGGTCGGCGTAACATTCTCGGACCTAGTCGGACTTTTCGTCCTGGACCTTGGGTCTCGGTCGTAGCCTGGATGGACTCTTCGTCCAGGACCTGGTCAGCCGTAGCTCGGACCTGGCTTCTCTGGTCAGCGTAACCTTCTCGGACCTGGTCGGACCCTTTGTCCTGAACCTTGGGTCTCGGTCTTAGCCTAGATGGACTCTTCGTCTTGGACCTAGTCGGCCGTAGCTCGGACCTGGCCTCTCTGGTTGGCGTAACCTTCTCGGACCTGGTCAGACTCTTCGTCCTGGACCTGGGTCTCGGTCGTAGCCTGTCGGGACTCTTTGTCCTAGACCTGGTCGGCCGTAGCTCGGACCTGGCCTCTCTGGTCGGCGTAACCTTCTCGGACCTGGTCGGACTCTTCGTCCTGGACCTTGGGTCTCGGTCGTAGCCTGGATGGACTCTTCGTCCTGGACCTGGTCGGCCGTAGCTCGGACATGGCCTCTCTGGTCGGCGTAACCTTCTCGGACCTGGTCGGACTCTTCGTCCTGGACCTGGTCGGCCGTCCAGGGAGTGTCTGGGGGGAAAAGCTGAGGCTGCTGGAAAGGCGCGGGGCCCTCCTTCTAGCGCCAAAATGTTGATGCCTGATTTTGGCACAACACCGCGTGCGGGGACGCACGGTGGTCGGGTTCCTTGTTCTGCCCAGCTCGGCCTAGTCTGGTCAGATTTGCAAGAGGAGAGAAGGCCTCGGAGTATGGGGACACCGGTTTGGTGTCTGCCAAGGGCGCTCCGACGCTCAAATCGGTGTTCTGACCGGGAAGAGCTAAGGAAAGGCAGAGTAGGCGAGGGAAGAATGCCCGTACCTTTGTGGTGGAGTTGACGCTCCTATTTATAGAGTTTAGCTTGGATCCGGGTATGGACTGGTTTGGCCCGTAATCCAGGTGTCCAACGACAAGTGTCACAATCTCCAGAGAAGGAGGATTGCCCAACGGAGGGTTGAGATTGTGCCACGTGATGGTCTTTGGGTAAGTCGGACATATACTGGTCAGACAGGTCCCCTGGTTGGACAGATACCGTTCTGGTCGGATTGGTCATTTCAACCAACCTGTTCGGGTGTTCGGTTTTAAGAGGGTATGAACTTCAAACGATTTTCTCATCATGAAAATTTCCCTCAACAAAAGGCATTTTTAATAAAGTAACGCACTTATAGAAGCATTCTTGTAAATTGTTATATATAAATATATTGTGGTGGTTCCGTTTGTTTTAAATCTTTATCTGCGCATCAAATTAATCGTCATTGATAGTCTGATATTGCATTGTCCAAGAATATAGTTGTTGAGTGATGTCGGCGTTCGGAAAGCAACCAAGGGAGACATCTAACCTCACTTTGTCTCCTCTAAAATTTTTGAACAAACCTATTTAATTGAAAAAAAAATGATTTTAAAAATTATACTATGTGAAAACTATATTATGACTACTTATTATACTATATTTTAACTGATGAAAACTTTATTATTGTAAATAGTTCAAATCGGTGTAACAAATAGAAAAGTATTTTTATTTCAACACTTAAAACTCTATCGACAAGATTTATTTCTTCTTTTTATCTCAAGGAAAATTTAAGAACATAAATCGGCTAACCGGAGGAACGGCATCCGTCAAGGATAAAAAAAAAGGAAGGAAAAAACAACGGACTCTCGAGAAGAATAAGAGGAAAGTTACCACGGAGCGTTGAATCCAGTCCATAATGGTCAAATAGCGTCAATGGACGCAAGAATGAATTCCAAACCTGAATAATCCAAATCAGTATAGAAAGCATCTTTGCCAATAGTAACACTACAGAAAACTGACCTTTACCAATAGTAACACTTGAGAAAACTGACACAGAAATTTAGTCATTTACATCTCAATCTCGTAAAACCAGTTTTATTTCTGAAAATGAAAGGAACAAAATCACTTTATCTACAGGCAGATATAACAAGCCAAGTTTAGAGTACCCCACTTACAGGAGATTCTCTAATTCTTTTTTTTTTTCTTTTTTTTCTTTTTTTTTTTTACATTGAAATATATTGTAAAGTCCTAATTTTTTTCTGGGTACAACATTCTTCATGTTACAAGAAAAGATAGAATGATAGAGATTGATTCTCAGCAGTAGGTAGATTCTCAACCAATTAGAGAAAAAAGCAACCGCAAGGAAAGAAGCACCACCTTTACACCGAGTCCACTCCTTCAACCTGCTGTCGAGCAAGATACCTTTCCCTCCGCTCTTTCTGTACATACATTACAATAAGACATTAGCATAAGAATTTCATTAGTTGTATATGTTACAAGTAATTCTTGGAAGTTGTAGGACAAATGTCTACTCACCCACTCATCTATAACAAGCCCTTCCCCAATAATCTTTGGACCTGCATCTTCTGGCGGTTTCTTGCGTGCCTCGAGTGCAGCATCCGCGTCAGCTAATTGGCGCTTCAACTTTTCCAAAGCCTTGAAGAAACAAGGATTGTACTCTCTTTAGTATGCATTTCAAACATGTTTATGATTTTGGCACTTGCCAAAGATATTGTAAACTAATTCATACCGGACTAGGACGCTCTGGATCTAGAAAAACAACCCGCAATATCTGCTCTATAGCAACTTGGTCCTTCTGCTCATCGAACTGCACACAACAAAAGACATCTAAAATGCTTGAAAGAATATGTAAGAAAATTTAATTAACAATAAAAGTAAGAATCTCCAAATTACATCAAACTCGTCAATAAGAACATTTCACAGGAAAATTCTACATACGCGATAATCCAAGTCAAATAAGGGGAGAGGCAACTGAATGCCAAATAATTTAAGAGGAATGGCAAGTCTCAAGAGTCAAGTCAAACTTTGAATGCTAATGAACTTTTACACTGTTGAAACTCTAAGCAAGAATGACTATGACTTCTTTGGAAGCAAGATACCAACAAATGGCAAGAATTAGAAATGCATATCTATCAAGCGTAAATTGCATTGGGAGAAAAGGGTGTACGCATGGGTGTAATATGCTAAGATCTATACGATAAGAATGTTCCAGACAATTTCACCAAATTCAATTACTTATTAAACATTGTTAAAAAAAAGTAAGAGGAAATGTAAACAACGCACCAGCTCAGGTACATATTCCATTGGCCCTTTCACCTTCAAGCTCATGATTTTAAACTTGACCTTGCTCTTTTGATCTACCAGTTTTTCATTGTTCTCCGGAAGTTCCACAAACTTGAACACTAACATACATTCAGCAAGAAGATGAACTTGTTTAAAAAAATAGGTATGACACGAACAATATTTGAATGCAAAAAGGAAGGATAGTTGTACTTGTTATTTTAAATCTGATAAGAGGACCAAAGCTGCACAAAGAATATTACCAGTTGCTATGATACTCTCGCCAGGAGTAAGAATAGCCCCAGGAGGACGCATGAAACAACTTTTTGGTGCAGTAGTTTGAAACTAAAGCAAGAAAGCAAACGACTATCAGAGATTTCAATCAGGAAGCTGTTTCAATTCAGCTGAAAATAGGTATCTGCAATGTCTCTTCTCTATTTTGAAAAAAAAAATGATGAGAAAAAGAAAACTAATTTATGTCCTGATTATGAGGGCAAGACAATCAAAAGAAGACGACAAGGGAATATAGAAGTAAAGGACAAATCTAAATTAAGCCTGTACCTTGAATGCTACATGGGATTTGCTGGTGTTTTTTATTCTTATGGCACTTCTGACCTGCTTACCCGGTTCACCTTCAAGAGAAAATAAGATTTACATTAATTTCATAGCAAAAATATATATATATACCTTAATTTTTTTTTTTAAAAAAATAGCAACCGAGTATTGTTCTTCTGGAGAGAACACACAATAGCAGTGGACACATTGAAAGAACAGAAATTGCAAACAAAAGATCCAAAAAATGAAAAACATTGATTCCATTTCCACACACGTGAGGGCCATCACTGATAAACCAAGTTCTTACTTCTTACCATGTTTCTTGCCAATTTTTTTTTATCTTTTGTTTGTTTGTTTTTCTTTCCTTCTCTTTTTTTTGGTTTTTTTTTTTTTAAGATCCTATAAGTGTAGAATCATTGAGCTTTCCAGAAATATGATTCATTACAAAGCCATTTTCACATATCAACCTTAAAGGATCCATCGTACGGAAAATCTCTTCAAAATTTAACTGAATTGCACTTAACTGCATTTTCATTTATTAAGTCAAGGATTACAAAAACCCAGAAAAATTGTTACCCAAATAAAATTAAAAGAAAATCCACTCATTATTGATGATATGAACAAACTTAGGGAAAGAAAAAATCTTAAAAGGAATCAGACTTTAACAGCTGAGGCAACAATTTCATCTTGCAAACAGAATCCCATGCCGAGTCATTTCGTCTAATTATACCAGTTCAGGCAAGAAAATTCAGCTAAAAATCACTCAAAATCAAACAATTAAACAAGTCCAAACTAGATCAAGCCTCCAAACCAATCAGATCGCACACTTCACAAAAACAACCAAAAGAAAAATGCTCACAAAATTATCCATAAATAAACACACGTTCTAGAGAGAGAGGGGGGAGAGAGAAGACATACAAGGGAAGTAGAGCTTGTTAGAAGGATCGAGCTTGAGGCGACGGCGAGTCGGAAGTAGCGACCTGGCGACCGACGAGACGGAAGTGGAGCCGTGAGGACTCGAACCGTCGACCTGCGAGGAGTGGTTGTGGGAGTGGTGGTGGTGTTGGTGGTGACTGTAAGAGGTTTGCGACGACGAAGAAGACGAGAAATTCGCCGATTGACGGAACGGCCTCTTGAAGAATCCCCAGAGCTTTCCGTCCGACGAAGCCGACGACGACGATTTCCGGTCAGCTATGGCCATATTCCAGATCCAAAGGACGAAATCTTCAGAGCATTTGGCGGCTGAAACTGCGTCGTTTTGCAAGCTTTTTCAGCTCTCAATAACCAAAGACGAATACAGGCTTTAGGTTTGTTTTTTTGTTGGGTGAGTTTGTTGTGGTTGGTTTGGTTTTGGTTTTTTTTTTTTTTTTTTTTTTTCCTTTTTTGGGAAACTGGGTTTCGGAGCTCTGGTCAGTTTTCGGAACTCAGGGGAGGATTCAACTGTATTTGACAAATTGAGTTCACATCCGACGCTTTTATGTTCACCTTTCGGGTTTCAAGAAAGTGAAACGACGTCATTTTACATACCACACTGCCCCCATTTTCTTTTTGGGTAGTTGTTAATTTATTGCCGTGTGTTTGATGTCAAACATTTCAACATGTCTTGGCGAATGGGGCTAGTAAAGGACAGCCCGTTGACGTGGGAGTATCCTGTAGAGTTGACTTGGAGGAATTATTATTATTATTATTCATAATTATTTTTCAAAATCGGTGCTTTTACTTTTATGATTGGATTAGTTTCCCATTAATCCTTGATTAATCTCATATTTGTGCAGTTGTTATATATACACATCCTTAAAAAATCTTTTTTTGAAAATATTAAAAAATCTTTTTCATAAATTAAAACATGCCACTTATAAAATTATAGATCCTAACGTCATAAATAATATATTTATTAGAGACCGATTATTTTATTAATAACAACATTTTAAACGCCATTGAACCAATGTGAATGCCATGAAAACTCAAACATTTTTCTTTCTTTGCTCGAAAATTTCATGCTTTTGAGTAGTGCCCAATATGGATTGGAATTGGTCATTGCTTGCTAAAAGAGAGGGCTCCAAAGTTCCACTACTCTTCCTCCGTGTTGATCCAACAACATTTAAACTTTGGACCCCACCTTAAATGATATCTAAATGTGTTGTGTATTATCCTTTCTTTTTTTCTCTTTTCTTCTTCTTCTTTTTTTTTTCTTTTTAATAATGGGAGCAATCAAGGCAAAGATTGAAGGTAGGGTAAGAATTAGGCAATTTAAAATATGTTATAGACCATAACCATTCATGACATGCATTGTACATTATTTTGCGCGTTTTTCCTTTTTGGTGAATAAATATAATGTTGTTCTTTAGAAAACAGGTGAATATCCTCTATGCATTTAAAAATGAAAATGATGTCTTTCACAATGTTTGTTTAATAATTGAGACATGCTCATAAACATACATACGTATTTTAATAAACTTAAATGGAACTGTCATGGGCACTTTAAAATTATCTTACATGCTTGAAATGTCCATATTACAACCTTAATAAGTATTTAATTCACGTCATTGAAAAGTACAGTAAACATGTGATTACAGATGCCCCACATTTGTTGTTTATTTATTTATTTTATTCATTCATTTATATTTGTTTATGTGATGATAAAAGTTGATTAGGTAGACTGCACTAATGCATTTAGAATTTTTTGTCATTTGCAATCAGAATTATAAACTTTAAATTTTGGTATTTAGAACCCAAGCTTTGGCAATACTTGGCAATTTAGTCCAATGAATAATGAGCGTTAATTTATGAACAAAAATTAGGGTATTAAAGACAAAGTTAAAAATTAATCATTCAACTTGTGGATTAACGAAAAGTTTGGAATGCAAATACATAAATATCATGTTTCATTTCATTAATTGACCCTTGTTAATTGACATATGATAATTATAATAATTTTTTAAATCAAAGGTCGTATATGTACAAATAAAAAGCTTGAAATCTAATTATAGGTCTTTTGAAAAATGAGTTTGAAATAAAAAATCTTGGTTCATTAAAGATTTTTAAATATTGGTTCAAACTCATTTTGCTACCAGTCTTTTTCCTTACAAATTCAAATTGTCATTATAAACTCAAACTTTTTTTGCTCAAACTCATGCCTAGAAAGTCTAAATTGTTAAACATCACTGAGATGAGTGTACCAATAAAAAATGACGATTGATATATACATATATATATATAATTTTATTTATCATGTTAAGAATACATCTTGAATATGAACAACTATGGGTTGTTTGGCGTAATCAATATAAAACTTTTAGTATCCACAATAAAAAATAAAAAATTACTATAATATAAAGCTTTCATATACTATAATTTTCAAACTAACATTTTTTGTTTCAACCACTCTCTTATACACTCTTTTAGTATGAAAAATATTTAAAGGTACCATCGGTACTAAATATCATCACTAATAAAAGATGAGCTTAACTTATAGGTCTCGTAGCCTTCTATTAATAAATAGTGCTTAATACTACCGGTACCTTGTACCAATACTCCTAGTCTTGTCTAAAGAACAAAAGCATTCACTTTAACTGAAAAGAACCTCAGTAAATGCATCAACCACGCGTTGGATACGCTCATTGAATCAGACCATAGAAACCTTTTCTGAACTTGAATATCGAATTCTACACAAAGCTTTATATTAGTGTTGAATATGGTTTCATACCCAATAAACACAACAAAATTAAAGTCTAAAATAATGTTAGTCAATCCAATGTGGTCTTTTTTTATAGAAAAAAAATGGTATATGGTCTATCTTTAGACTCCACTCATTGTTCAAAACACAACAAAATGAAGTGGGAAAAAAAGTGAAGGTCTCGTTCAAAAGAACAACATACAGGGTCAAAAAGTCAATAGTAAAAAAGAAATAAATAAATTGCCTTGCAAATTATTAGTAACAGAGTGGTTAACATTTTTTTCTTTTCTTTTTTTATTTTTTGATTTGTTTTTCAGAAGATTAAAATTGAAACTCTGAATCATCCCATTGTAGAACAGCAGAATCAATGTTCTGCTCTCGTTTGAGCTTATCTTTGACAAACCAGTCGCATACTCTCCCAGCATTGAGTTCCTCAATCGGACATCCTTCTTGCTCTGATACCACTCTTAGCAAATTTAAGGACGATATCTACAAATTATTGTTCACATAAATCCAAGATCAATATATATACATATATAAAATATAAGAAAAAATATATACATGTATATATAAACAGTTTATAATGTTATACCGTTAAACGGCAAAGAAATCGCTCGTGAATGCTGAGGCCAGACATTTCTACTAAGCCTGCCTCTTCCAGAGTCAAGAAAGTACGCCTCTTGCTGTTCTTTTCTCCATTTTCTTGCCCAGTATTGATACATCTTCTTATGCCAATTAGTTTTCTTCTTTGGGCCACCTTGTTTGGGGAGAAAATTCTCGATTGGATTTGTTTTAGTCTTTGAAGCTTAGATGGGGTAGGGAAAAATGTTGATTGCCAATGGGTCTTGAAAGGTTTCAGTGAAAACATGTTTTTTTTTTTTTAATAAAAAGAAAATTTTTTTGTTCTACTTTTCAAGCTGAGGGATTTTGGGACGTACGAAGAAACGAGCAAGAAAGGCTTATCGGTTTATGTTTGAAAATTATGTGGTGGAGAATCTGAGGATTGAAGGAAGCATTATCTGATTAGGGGAAATTTTCCACCCTTGATTTTTGGTTTTTATTTTTTATTTTTACGCATTCACCTGCTATTGCTTTTTTGACATTTCGATTAAAACTAAGTCAATATAAAACTTGTAAAATTTATTAAAAAAATAAAAACTATTATAATATAAAATTTTTATATGTTATAATTTTTAAATTAATATTTTTAGTTTTAATCCAAACATCCTATTGTTCTCGCAATTAGCTAGTCAAGCCTTTCGGCCTAGCTAGTGTTGAGGGGTTTTTTTTTCTCATAGTAATTGATTAAGCCGAGAGTTATCATCATCACATGGTAACGTTTCTTATTCAGGTTCAACACACATTGCCGCTTTCTTAAGTAAAAAATCATGCAGAAAAAAAAAAAAAAAAAAAAAGAGCGACACGTCGGTTGTTCTTTGTCATCCAAAAATTATGCAAATAAAAAAAAGGAGAGAAGCACAAACATAAAAAAAAAAAAAAGGAAGAAGATATTGGTATCTTTTCTTCTTTCTTATTTCTTTTTCTTTTCTTTTCTTTTCTTTTTTTTTTTGGGAAGGGTGGAAAGGAGACGTTTTTTTGTAAGAGCCAGCTAAATGGGCCTCTCTTAAGTTTACGACAACTTCCCTACCAAAAAACTCTTTTTCCGTACTTTTTTAGACACCTGCAATATCTAAAGCCACATTAGCCCTCGATTAATTCAAAGTTAAGCCAAATCAGACCATATAAAAGAGGCTCTTACAATATCTGTTTTTTTATTTACGAGACTCAAACTTAAAATCTTACTTAAAAAGCTCCATACCATTTGATACCACAAGTCATTAGTCACTTTTTCCGTACATTTAGTGCCAGCAATTTTGGATGTTTGATCGTACTTTGAGCCCTTCACGTGCGTTTCTTTGCTTGCTCGCTACTTTTTTTTTTGATAATTTGTTCCTTGCACATTAAATCACCTTTATCACAAACTTTTTTCTCCCTCTTCTTTTTCGCTGTAGAATTGCAGCACGTACTAAAAAAAACAATAAAAATTGCGAAGTACACATTATCAAAGCAGGAAAGAATTCACGCTTATAACTTGCTTATATTTTTTATAGGGACGTCTACGATGGTGTCCACTGCTGAGACACTACCGATGATGCACATTTTAAGAACGTTACGATTTAAATTTACTTACCGGGGGAAATGATTAGTTTTACAAAATTTTGAGTGGAAATTATTGTATAGGATAAAAACTCATACTCTCCTTTTTAACCATCAAATATTTTTTTGTTATACCAAAAAATTAAAAAAACAAGTGTAAATTTTTACTCTTCTTCTCCAACATCTTGTTTTAAGGTGTTTAGTAAGCGATAGTCTGGACAAATTTTTAATTATAAACAATATAAGACTTTTATATGTTATAATAATAATAAAAAAATTACTACAGTATAAAATTCTCATATGCTATAATAAAAACCGTTCTAATTAACGATTTCAACCACTTTATCAAACACTCTATCAGATATGCTTTTCCCCGCAACCGCTCCAGCACCGTCGACAATTTCTCATAAACCCGTACCCTCTATTCCCTCCCTTGTCTGAGTTTATTGCCTGGTACCAGCGACATAGTAGATCTACCTTGATACATTGGATTCGGAAATTATAGGTTGGATCTGGAGATTCTTGGCTTTGAACCACAGCCATATCAAAAATCTATTGCAGTCACAGATTCTGATAAAAGGATTTGATTGTTTGAGAAGTTTAGATCAACGTTTTTTCCCCCTTTTTCAGCGAATTTGATGTTATTATTTTCTTTTTCCAATCAAAATCAAATGTTGAAATCTCAGGGTTTGAAAAATTTTTCGACACTCAATTTCTAGGCAAAAACTAGCAATTCACAACTAAATACAATTTACAAGTTCTTTATTCAGAACAATGATAGACTGGATTGAACTAAAATTTCTACAGGATCGTTCATGTCAAACTATTGAGAAAAAATCATACCAAATTGCGGAAGCGTACCTTGATTCATGATTCAGGATTGATATGGGTTATTGCCTTCCAATTCAATACGTATTCCTTGAATTCTTTTCTGAAGATGGGATTTCAGAGAAGTAGGAATATCTGAAAACTTTCTGAATGAATAATACGTATGAATTGGGGACCATAACCAAAATATATAACTTTAGATATTTTAGTGTATTTCCAGTTTCGCCCATCATAAAATCTGGAAATTACAAATTGGTATCTACACATATAATATTAACAAATATAACCCATACATTATTTTTAATACCCAATAAAGCCTTTTAACTTTATCTTAATTATATCACTTTAATTTAGGCTTTACTTTAAGATAGCATTAAATAACACATTTAATTACATATGTGTGCCCACATGAAAAATTATTTTTCTAACAATCTCCCACTTGGGTCACATATGTATCTTTACAAAAATGTGTTAACTTTAGTGAGCTCAACCTTTGCTATCACACATGAAGGTATTCCTGAACAATCTCGTCCATTGATCATACTAATATAGAACCAAAGCGGTCTTCGTCACAAATGTAGCGTGACTAAACCCATCAATGATTACGTATATCAATATAACCAAATGACATAGATCAAGTATGGATGTGTAGCATGGAAATTACATGCAATGTGATATAAACATGTCTATTTCCAACTGGTCCTACTTTATATCTGAATGAGATCAAAACCGTACCAAAATCAGAGTGTAAATAAGCTGTATTCTTTATTTCTGCAGAAAACATATACAAACACACAATGTCTATATATAAAGAAAATTAGCATTCAAATACAAACTCCCACTAAAACTGCATATCATCAAATAACTGAACACCCATGTGAGCAGTGTGCTCATGAAAGACCTTGGGTGGAAGTCCTTTTGTAAGCGGATCCGCTATCATGGAGTTTGTACCAATATGCTCTATAGACACCTGACCACTCTGAATTCTTTCTTTAACAACAAGAAACTTAATCTCTATATGTTTTGACTTTGAAGAGCTTCTGTTGTTATTGGAATATAAGACTGCAGATTTATTGTCACAAAACAACTTAAGTGGTCTTTCTATACTTTTCACAATTCGCAGCCCAGTGACAAAGTTTCGCAGCCATATTCCATGATTGGATGCCTCATAACATGCTATAAATTCTGCCTCCATAGTGGAAGAAGCTATGAGTGACTGCTTGGCACTCCTCCAAGAAATAGCTCCTCCAGCAAGCAGAAAAATATAGCCCGAAGTGGATCGACGACTATCTTGACATCCAGCAAAATCTGAATCCGAATAACCAATGATCTCGAGTTGGTCTGACCTTCTATATGTAAGCATGTGATCTTTTGTTCTTTGTAAATATCGTATAACCCGTTTGGCTGCTTTCCAATGATCCATTCCAGGGTTACTCAAATATCTGCCCAATAATCCAACAATGTATGCTATATCTGGACGAGTACAAACTTGAGCATACATTAGACTCCCAACAACTGATGCATATGGGATCTTTTCCATTTCCTTAACCTCAAGGTCATTCTTAGGACACTGACTTAAACTGAATTTATCTCCTTTAGCCACAGGGGTATCTCCTGGTTTACAATCCTGCATGCCAAATCTTTTAAGCACCTTTTCGATATAGCTCTTTTGTGATAACCCAAGTATACCCCGAGAGCGATCCCGGTGTATCTTAATTCCTAATACAAAAGAGGCGTCACCAAGATCTTTCATTTCAAATTTCTTTGATAGAAATCTCTTGGTTTCGTGCAATAAGCCTATATCATTGGTGGCAAGCAGTATGTCATCAACGTACAATACCAAGAAAATACACTTACTCCCACTGAACTTATGGTATATACAATCATCCACGGTGTTCATCTCGAAACCGAATGAGACTATCACTTGATGAAATTTATAATACCATTGACGGGAAGCTTGCTTGAGCCCATAGATGGATTTCTTTAATTTGCAAACCATCTTCTTTGGGTCTCCCAACTCAAAGTTTTCTGGCTGCACCATATAGATCGTTTCATCAATGTCACCATTTAGAAACGCTGTCTTAACATCCATCTGATGTAGCTCAAGATCAAAATACGCTACAAGTGCCATAATTGTCCTAAAAGAGTCTTTCGTTGAAACCGGAGAGAAAGTCTCTTTATAATCAATGCCTTCCTTTTGAGTAAAGCCCTTAGCAACAAGACGAGCCTTATATCTCTCTACATCACCCTTCGAATCCCTCTTGGTTTTAAATATCCATTTACAACCAATGGGCTTCGCACCTTCAGGTAATGGAACGAGATCCCAAACGTCATTGTCCTTCATAGACTTTATCTCATCTTTCATGGCATCCATCCACTTTTGAGAGTTAGAACTATGCATGGCTTGACGGACATTGATCGGATCATCATCCATCAATCCAACACTGTCCTCATGTTCTTGGAGAAATACTATGTAATCATCCGAAATAGCACTTCTCCTCTCTCTAGTGGATCTCCTTAATGACACAAGTTCCTGAGGTTCTGGTTCTTGAGATTGTTGAGTTTGTACCTGAAGGGGTTGAATGACTATGTCTGGTTGTTCTTGATATGCAATTTGATCAACGTCAGGGATAGAAGCCTGAACATTATCAAAAGCAATTGTAGGAATAGGAACCAATCCCTCTTGTACAAAAGGAACAGGATCAAATTCATCCTCAAAGACAAAGTCTCTAACCTTATTTCTTCCCCTAAACTCAACATCCTCAAAGAATGTTGCATTTCCCGTCTCAAAAATAGCCTTAGTAGTGGGATCATAAAATTTGTAACCCCTTGACCGTTCAGGGTAACCAATGAAATAGCAGCTCACTGTCTTGGAGTCCAATTTCTTTTCATTGGGCCTATAAGGCCTTGCTTCTGCTGGACAACCCCAAGTATGTAAATGCTTTAGACTAGGCCTTTTGCCAGTCCAAAGCTCATAAGGTGTTTTAGCTGCTGCTTTTGTTGGTACTCTGTTAAGAATGTAAGCTGCAGTCTTGAGTGCTTCACCCCAGAGGGATTCAGGTAAGGTGGAATGACAAATCATACTCCTCACCATGTCCTTAAGTGTCCGGTTTCGTCTCTCAGCTACACCATTCATGCTAGGTGAACCTGGCATAGTATATTGAGGGACTATCCCGCATTCCTCTAGGAATTTAGCAAAAGGTCCTGGACGTTGTTCACCTGATCCGTCATATCTGCCATAGTATTCACCACCACGATCAGATCTAACGGCTTTAATTCTTTTGTTGAGTTGAAGCTCAACCTCAGCCTTATATGACTTGAACACGTCCAAAGTCTGTGACTTCTCATGTATGAGATATAGGTAACCATACCGAGAGCAATCGTCTATGAACGATACAAAGTATTGTTGACCATTCCATGAAGCCACAGGAAATGGTCCACAAATGTCCGTATGTATCAATTCTAAGACATTCGTAGCTCTATTGGCACCAAATCTCCTTTTGTTTGTTTGTTTCCCTTTAATACAATCAACACAGATATCAAAATTTGTAAAATCAAGGGAATCAAGAATTCCATCTGACACAAGTCTTTCTATCCTTTTTCTTGAAATGTGTCCCAATCGCTTATGCCATAATACAGCAGAATTCTCATCGATTAATTTACGTTTTATGCCACGAGAATTAACATGCAAGGTTTCGTTATAAGAAGCAACTGTATCAAGCAAATATAGGTTATCTTGAAATGATAAAGAACCGGTACCAACAACATTTGAATTTAAAGAAAGACTAAACTGACTATTTCCAAATGAACAACAGTATCCAGATTTGTCCAAAGCAGAAATAGAAATTAAATTCCGCCTAAACGACGGTACAACAAAGGTGTCTTTCAAATCCAAATAATAACCAGAACTTAATAATAACCTAAAATGCCCTATAACTTCAACTTCTGCCGATTTGCCAACTCCCACATAGATGAATCTTTCAGCATCAATCGGCTTTCGGCAGCTGAGGCAACCCTGCATAGACACACTTATATGAGTAGTGGCACCTGAATCAATCCACCAAGTGTGTCTAGGCACTGAAGTTAAATTAACCTCAGAACAAACCAAATTGAGAAGCATACCTTTCTTTGCACGCCAAGCATGATACTTGGTGCAGACCTTCTTCATGTGTCCAGGTTTACCACAAAAGAAACAAGCAACATTTCCATCATTTTTATCCTTATCTTGTTTCTTCTGTGTTGGACCTTTAGCAGCTTCATTGCTTTTCTTTCTTTTCTTCTTTTTGTCCTTAGAGGTGCTAGCCAAGTGAGCACTTTCAGTCTTCTCTTGCTTCAATCTTTCTTCCTCTTGCACACAATAAGAAATTAACTCATTAAGAGTCCATTTCTCTTTCTGGCAGTTGTAACTGACCTTGAATTGGCTGAATTGTGCAGGAAGAGAAATCAAGACAAGATGCACTAGAAGATCCTCAGAAATTTCCATATCTAGTGTCTTTAATCTTGAAGCCAGATGAGACATTTCCATAATGTACTCCCTTATGTTTCCTTTTGCTTTGTACCTCATTGAAATCAAGCTCGCCAAAAGCGTGCTTGTTTCAGCCTTATCATTCTTTGCAAATCATTTCTCTATAGTCTCAAGGAAACCCTTGGCAGTAGTGACCTCATCAGGTACAGTGCCCCTGAAGACTTCTGGAATGCCTTTCTTAATGATCATTAGACTCATTCTGTTAGAACGATCCCATCTTTCAAGTTCCTTTTTATCCTCAGTGGAACTAGAATCTGTAACAGTGGGACGTTCAACCCTTATGGCCAAGTCCAGATCAAGGCAACCGAGAACGATTAATACATTCTCTTTCCATTCCTTGAAGTTAGTCCCATTCAGCATAGGAATGGAATTAACATTAGCAGATATTGATGCAGATGATGCAGTAGCTGAACAAAGAACGAAATCACATATTCACATAAGAATTCACATAAAACAACCAATAAAATTCAAACAATGACATATCCCATCACAAGAAACCTGTAACAACATTAATATTTAGTCTTTGGACAGAAATATTAACTTGTAAGTGGTGTTCTTGGTGTAGTGATCAAATATTAACAATAAATTATGTCAAATAATAAGCTAATCTTTGGATCCACTTATTATTCACATACCAAAAATAACCATATAATTGTTACATATTTATCACCACAGGTATGAATTTAATTCTGCCAAATATTAAACTTCCTTTGGGCCGATTAATATTCGCATGAATTAAATTCACACAACCTTCTTAATATCACAAATTAATCAATATCCACAAAAGAGGCTACTTTGGCAGCTTATTGGTTCAATTGATTAATTTGATAATATTAATCATCTAAAAACACAATTTGAATTTTAAAGTTGCATCCAAAATTGACCCCAAAAAAAAAAAAATTTTAAAAAGTCAACTTGATCGGTCAACGGTCAAAGTCAACGTTGACTGTTGACCGTTGACATGGCAGTCAAAGGAAACCGGGTTGGGTTGTGGACCGGGTCAGGTTAACCCAACCCAGGTCCACATTCAGCCCCCCCCCTGCCGATTCTCTACATTTTTTTTTTTTTTTAAAAACCGGGTCACCCAGGGGTTGAGCCCCTGGGTCTCCTTCTGGTCACAGGCCCTTAAGGGCTCTTTGGGCCCGTGGAGACCATAACCTAATCTGGGCTAAAGCCCAGATTTGTTTTCTTGCACACCCAGGGGTCACGACCCCCGGGAACCGTCGCCAGGCGGTTGGCGTAGGGACTTCGCTGTGCCGTTCGTGGCTCTGCTCGCCGGCGCGACCTGCCGTCCGCGCTCAGAGGGCGTCGTCGCCGGCGGCAGAACAACGGGCAGCCGGCGAAACCCAAGTACAGCCGCCCTTTTTTTTCTTCTTTGGCGTGACCAACAACGCCGGCTGAACAGAGGCTTTTCGGCCTCCGTTTACCTCCTCCGCCGCGGCCAGAGGCCGTGACTTTTCATCTCCGGCGCCGCACGAGGGTCACGGTTTTATTTCCTTGCCGACGGCAGTAAGATTGCCGCCGGTATACCAAAAGTTTACTTAACCCACACACGGAATGATTCGATGAAATAATTATCCAGACCGTGTTCAACAATTTTTTTTTTTAATAACAAAAGTTATACGACAACAGAAACTCAATGAACAATCAATGAACAAGAACTCATTCAATGCTGATCGATATAATACATAAACGACAGCCTCAAAATTAATGCATATCATCGTGCGTTTATGCCAATCCGAATTCAATAAAACAAAGAACCATAATCGTTCTCAACATAAAAAAAATTCAACCGAAAATTGTTGAGAAAATATTTCTCAATAATTCAACATGAAATAGCTCTGATGCCACTTGATAGACTGGATTGAACTAAAATTTCTACAGGATCGTTCATGTCAAACTATTGAGAAAAAATCATACCAAATTGCGGAAGCGTACCTTGATTCATGATTCAGGATTGATATGGGTTATTGCCTTCCAATTCAATACGTATTCCTTGAATTCTTTTCTGAAGATGGGATTTCAGAGAAGTAGGAATATCTGAAAACTTTCTGAATGAATAATACGTATGAATTGGGGACCATAACCAAAATATATAACTTTAGATATTTTAGTGTATTTCCAGTTTCGCCCATCATAAAATCTGGAAATTACAAATTGGTATCTACACATATAATATTAACAAATATAACCCATACATTATTTTTAATACCCAATAAAGCCTTTTAACTTTATCTTAATTATATCACTTTAATTTAGGCTTTACTTTAAGATAGCATTAAATAACACATTTAATTACATATGTGTGCCCACATGAAAAATTATTTTTCTAACAAACAAAGCTAGCAAAATTAAGTACTGATTGTACAAATTTGTAAAGAAAAGGGGAAAAATTTGTTTTCATCTATATATAACAAACGACACATGATCTTGAACGTTGTTCAATTAGGACCCCAGCAGCTCAAGTACATGACGGTACGGAGAGACTCCTCAGCCTGCTTAAGTCTGTCGTTTTTGGCAGCACTACTATTATTAATATTCTGATGGTGATCAAGCGCTCCAGAAAAAAGCCTCGCCTTTTTCTTCGAAGAAGAGGAATTAGACGCCGATGAATCTCTCAGAGCCTTCGAAAGCTGGTCTTTCATCCCCTGCGCCGCCCTTGTTCCTGCCTGGTACATCACCGCTCGCATATCTCAAGCTCATCACAGACAATTGTGTTAAAGTTGGCTAATATTTATCACTCTGTGTTGTTTGGGTACGTCTATATATACACACACACAGATATATATATATATTACACACACTGTATCTATGTATGTGGCCAATGGGATGAGGAAACATGGGGCCTTTTGATGGGAGCGACGGCTGCATGGAAAAATTTTACAGGGAAAACTAGGGGCGGTGGAACCTGGTTGTGGGTTCTGGGGACATGTGTCTGTTTGTTATTGGAGGAGTTGATGAGGACAACGGGATGCCTACGTAGGATTTTGGAAGCTTCCTTAAGAAACTAGATTCTTCCGGAGTGTGTTTTGTATAATCCTTTGATTGTCTCCTTGACCAAACTCAGATATTTTTGGCTTTTGTTTGCCAAAATCTTTTCCTCTACAGAATAATTTGGATCAAGTATTCGAATTTATACATTTTTTGGGCTAATCAATGTATTTTATGCTCAACAAAAAAAAAAAAAGAAAAAAAAAGAAATAGCATGTTTTATCCTTATCCGCTTGTCTTTTTTCCTTGTTGGCGGATATGATTTCTTCCTTAACACAATATATAAAATAACCAAGGTGTTTAAAATAATGATAGAAACTGTTGATTAGAACTATTTTTATTATAGCATATGAGAGTTTTATATTATAGTAATTTTTTTAATTTTTACTGTAATATATAAAAGTTTTATACTGTTTATAACTGAGTTTATAGTAAAAATTACATGACGAAAACTATTCTCAAACAGCGAGACGTCTCGACAAAGTTTTATCTCACGGATTAAATATATTTTTATTTAAGAAATGTTTTATTATCTATATCGGGTGTTTATGGTCCACGCTTATATTTTTGTAAGTTTTGAAACTTTAGCCTTTTTCAACCATAAAAGATTCATCTCAACGGCTTAAACCGGAGGATGGACAATGACGTGATAATTTACTTGTATTAATGGTAAACAAGTTATCATCTACATAATAAAACTATTTTTGATATAAATGTCAGTGTTAATATTATATTTACTATTAAAAAACGTAAAAATAACATATTTAATTTGTCCTTTTATTTTATGTCTCAATGCATAATACTATTTAAAATGTCATATTTGTCTTTGTTCATAATCATTAAACCTTATAATTTATAAAAATAAACATTTAAGATTAAAATAATTAAAAAATAAAAATGCTGTAATTAATAAAGCGAAAAAGACAATCTACTATTTAATATGAATCGATTGCTAAATTTATTATATGCTAAATTTTGTGGCAAATTTAGCATAAAAATAACATTACATTAGAGAGTATTTTTTTACACTCAAATGCTAAATTTACCATTGGCACATCAATTTAATATTGTATTAGAGATGTTCTAACATGTAGTTGAGGGGCAGTATTTGTAAGGGTAAGATAAACTTGAGTCCCACGACATATAAATACAATAATAATTCTAACTTATAAGAATATGAAGCCACCCCACTTAACGAGTTGATATTTTAAGATGAAAGTCTAAGTTCTTAACTCGAATTCATGGTATTTAGAGCATCTCCCGTGGGGGCTGTAAGAGTAAGATAAACTCAAGTTCAATTTTGATCAGTAACATGTAGTTGAAGATCAGTAACACATAGTAAACCTAGTAACATTTATTCGGTGGTTTTTTTTTTCTCTCTCTTCTACTCACGCCATACGACCTTCTAGCGAAGACCGATAGCCGTGAGAGCTCTCTGGCGATGGGTGATAAGGCTATGCATTGTGAGATCTGCTAGGGGCAGGGATCAATGGGAAAGGGCCGAGGTTGTTGGGTTTCACCAGCGAGGGGTTGTGAAAGCCTTGGATTTGATATGACAATAAAGTTTAGTTTGGTTGTTTTTACAATTTTAAAAGCTTCAATGTCAAAAGATTTTGACGTTAGGGTCTAGTTTGGGAATTTTAAGAAATTTGGGGACTAAATCACAACTCTAGAAAGTTCTTTACCTTCATTATTTTATTTTATTTTTTTAAAAAAAGACCTCCACTCTAGCTATCAGTCAACACCTGTTGACTGGCACGTTTATTCGGTGATGTGTTTATGACGTTGAAAATATGAGACGAGATCTCAAAGATAAAGTTTCGTGATTCAAAATTTCAATGGAGTCTTTTCGCAGCCAAATGTCTTTGCTCAAATCAATAGGAATTCTATTACTCTCTTTTTCGTAATATTTGTGGTTTAATTTGCTTAATTGAAAATGTTTGATGCTTTAAATATGTTGCTTATGATAATACTATAATCTATAAGTTTGCATGTATAATTAGGGAATTAAAATTGATTAATAAAATAATATTTTCCTTTGAAATGAAATTATGTAAGTCTATTGATGGCTAGTAATTTGAACGATTTCGACCATACTTATTTATTTTCTTAAATTGTTGATTTGTCGATTTTAATGGAATATTAATGGTTTATATGGTTGATGATCAATTGGAATTAAAATTATATGATGTTTGAAATTAATTTCATGAATTGAAACCTGGATTATAAATGTTTATTTCATTTGTTATAATTTTTCAAGGTGGCATGTCTTGTAGTTATGGCGTGCCAAAATATGTTTGTAGATTGTTTTATTCTAGGTTTGTAATTATTGGTTTTAAGAAAAATAAGCTGTTATGCTGTTGGATTTTGCTAAACCTAATTGTCGTGGGTAGAACGACTTAGGAGGGTTTTTAAGAGCCAGTTAGATTATAAACAAATCTGTTATATGTTGGGATCTCACGTGGTGCTAATAGACAAATTTTAAGGTCATTTGAAGTATTCTTCAAAGATATATGCCATGAGGTACTTATTTGTTGGACACAACGGACATCACCTACTGTTTGGTACCATCATTGTTATATAGCCTATTTCACGGGGTGTTCATTTGGGGCACAACAGACATAGGATGTTCATTTGGGGTACAACAGAGCATTTAATAACCTTTCTTTCTTTCTTTTCCTTTACCAACAACCCGGAATGTGAGTGAGAGAATTTGAGTGACGATTACAGATTTTGAGTTATTGATTTGTTTGATAAATTTTGAACTTGATGAATTTTTATATTGATATGAAAATTTATTTATTAACTTTATAAGGATTTTATATGTAATGATAATAATAATAAAAAAAAAACCGAGAGGCGAGTAATAGATTTCCTACTGGGCATTGTGTGCTTACCCTCATATTTCACATTTTAAGTTAGTTGATTGTAACTTGACGTCTTAGATTGTTGTCGATACTCCTCATCATTCGACTGATATACTCTCCCTACAATTTTATTTCTTATTGTTGCATAGAAGATACATGGAATGAACACTCCCAATGGATAATTGATAATTTATAAATTTTGTTTTTATTTGTTAGTTGAATTATTATTTTGACTAAAGTTTCGTTGCTAAATTTTTACTTATTTTATGAGCATTAATTTAATTTTGTATATTTTTATTTAAATTTTCTAATTGTATTTTATCTTTTTATTTTAAATATTAAGTACTCCAGGGCAATTTTGATTTATTTCTATAATTTTATAAGCCCGACTATAGTTTTAAAGTTTTTTTTTTTTTACTTTTGAAATTTTTAAAATATTTCTTTCAATTTTGTCACTAGCCTTGATTTTAGGTCATGACAGGGGTGGGTTTGGGGATGGGTAGTAATAGCAATGGTTGGAGATTGTCGGACAGGGGATGGGGTGGGAGGAGGGGAGGAAACAAAAAAAAAAGAAAAAGAAAAGTTAGTTGAAAATCTAAGCAAACAGAAAAAAGTAGAAACTTTTTTTTTTGTTTTTAAAATCTAAGCGAATTTTGAAGAAAAAAAAAACCATTTTCATTTCCCACAAAAATTTAACCAAACAGTGTTTTGAAAACATTTTTATTTTTTGTGTTTTTAAAAATAAGAAAAAATGTTTCAAAAACATTACAAAACGCCAATTAATCTCTTATAGTGTTTTCTAACTAATCTTACAAAGCGTCAATGTTTAGATTTTTATTGGTTATATGAATGTCGTTTGTTCCCTTTTTTTTTTTTTTGATCGCATAGAAGGACATATTGTCTCAATTGAAATTAGACGAAAAGATTATAAAATTTAAAGTGTTTGAAACAATGATTTAAACTATTGATTTAAATTATAAATAGTATAAAACTTTTATATATTATAGTATAAAATATTTACATATAATTCTTAAATCTTAACTAATGGTTTAAATTATTCTATCAAATACCGTATAAAAGTTAAAATTTTAAAGTTGGAAGCAAGAGAAAAAGAGAAAAGCAAGGGATTTGGATAAATGACTCTATGAAAAAAAAATTTTGGTCAATGGCCTCTTCTTTTTTGGCATAAAAAAAATTAAGCTTTTTGCGTAAGGTAACTGGATTTTTTTATCATGTTGAGGCTCTTTTTTTACTCTAAATTATTTTCTTTATCCTGTTAAGATTTTTTTTAAAAAAAATGAAGTAGTTTTTCTATAAAAAAAAACTTAATTTTTGTGAAAAAAAAGGTCATTTACACAATTAAACTTTTTTTATGACCTTTTTTTTCAAATTTTCCCCAACTGTGATTATACTTTTTAGTTGTTGAAATATTATGCTTTGACATTTCAGCCCTTATCTAGTAAAAATAATTACTGAAACAGCATAATCACGGTACCCAAATAACCCACAAATGCCAATTATATTCCTTGCTTACTCGACACATGACGTAACTAGCCACATTCCATAGTATGACCAACTAACAATAGCCTCCTATGCTTGACACGTGGCCGATTTTTGAACAACTGATGTACTATCTATCTCTTTCGCTTAATTTTCCTCTGCTTGCTTTTTCTTTAAAAAAGGTACTTTTTTTTTTTTTGTGTCATGAGCGTTTGTTTGTTTATGTTCAATTTTCCAAAACCGCGACTATTTCTAATTCTCTAACATATGTTTAAAGGAGTATATATTTATTTTGTATAACCAGAAAGCAGAGCTATTAGGGGGCCTAGTGTGGGCCGCCCCCACTAAGATTTTTTTGACAAATAAACTAGTAATAAAAATTTTTAGTTTTCTGATTTTGCCCACAATATTTACTATCTCAAGTCAGCCCCCAGTAAAGCTTATTCTTCTGTATCTTAAAATCTCATTGTTACCATTTAAGTGCTGAAGACAGAAAGGGACAAAAAGCTACAAAGGAGAAGAATAGCTAGAGAGGGTTGTCATTTATTTCATATGAGATATCTATAGTTGTTTCTTTTTTCTATTTTTGTCTTCCTATATATCAGCTGTTTTTGTTTTCTTTCGTTTTTCCCCTTATAGTCATACATATGCCTATGGTATGCACATCAACAAAGCTATATTTGGGTTAACAGATACATTTATTTTGACAAGTTTATTAACAACTTTTTGCTAAAAGTTTATCAATTATAATCTTGAGAAGTGAGAATCCATGTAAATCTTAGAAGAAAAACATGTAGTTGAAACTGACATAAAATTTAAAAATCTTAGAGTTTGTTTAGTTTTATTGGTTCGAAACATATAGTTTGAACTTTTTTTTTTTTAAATGTGTGGTTTACAAAATAGTTTAAAATGTTGAAAACAGTTGTTTTCGAATTTATATTGTTTTTTGGTTTAAAAGGTCTAATTAATAGTCCAAAATAGGCATTATTTATTTTTTCTTCGCCTAACATTGAAGTAGATGAAATTTTTTGTTCCAACTAACTGAATCATCAAACCAAATGCCAGTCAAATTAAGATAATATCAATGTATTATTTATGATTTTGGAGATGGATTGTTCTATAGTTTAATTAATGAATATATTAGCATCTTAATAAAAGAGAGTGACAATTGTGTTGGATTATGTGTATAAAACGAGACATATAGTTACAATATGCAATGCTTTCAAAGCATGAAAGTGAAAACTTGTCGTCATGTTATTTTATGATTTTTTATAGCTACATATTGTTTCGTTCAAAAAGAATACTATGATATTAATTTATACACTTTTCATTTTAATTATTTTTTTAAAAAAATAAATATACGCCCCCACTGAAGTCGAAGGCTAGCTCCGAAAAAAACCTTAATAATCAGGGAATCAATTTCAAGAGTGTTTGGAAACAAAGTTAGAATTTAAATATTGTAGTATATGCAAGCTTTACACTGTATTAAACTTTTACTTTTCACTGTAATATATGAAAGCTTTACACTATAATAAGTTAGAACTTAAAGTTTTAACTAACTTGCCAAACTAAGCCTTCTTCTATGTAGTGAATGATGGCTGATGAGTGTTGTTGTAATTTGCAAAGACATTGTTATAGACGTCAAAGCAATATGCGCACGTCCACGGCGTCAATTGAGCATTTAATCTACTTCTATTATTATAGGTTCTTGAGGAATTAGTATGTCATCAAATGCATTTGGTAATGTGGAAAATATCTACTCAAAATTGCTGGTTGATGTTGTGGTTCTTTATTGACTTGATCATTGGTCCTAAATGGGCAGGTTTAGTATTTGGCAGTTCGAGATATTCATGCAACTTATAAGCATGCAGCAATTGATAATTGACGTATGATTAGCTCAAACTCTCGACCAAAGAGTTTGAGCTAATTACCTGTTTGATTTGTTGCCTAATTCTCTGGTTGATTTGTTGAGACTCGTCATTGGTTTTTACCCCCTTGTAATTGGGATACGGAGATATTGTTTTTACCTATTCGTCATTGGTATTATATGTCTTTTTTACTAGAAACAATGGTAAGAGAGATTGTAATATGTCTCTCATCTATTGTAAGATCATAAGACACATTAAAAAAATTATAAAAATACACATTTTTTGTGCATTTGGCATCAATGTGTAGTGCCGTAACACTGAGAAGAACAATAAGGGTTTGAGGGCGGTGCTAGGCTTGGAGCATCTCAATGCTCTGACCCTGTGACTCCTGCTGCCGTTCAAAGTGAAAAATGTGCTTTTTTAATCAGCGTCGTGGAACCCAAAATTTGGTGCCACGAAACCCGCCTGAGCTTATGTGAAACAACATGATGTATTTTTTGAGTTGTTTTAAACCAATGTGTTTGCTGATTGTATGTTTTCGTACAAAACAAAATGTCTATTTCCAACGAACATATTTGTTAAAATAATTGTGATATTACATGAAGATATGCCTTTACAAATGAAGAGGCACCTTTATATGAAAGATTGCATAGATTGTATTGGTTCATGAAATAACACTTTTTTCTTATTAAATCTCCAAAATTTTATAGATTTTATATCTTGTTGTGAACACCATATTACTATTAGATATTATGTTCAAGAGTTTATTGTATCTTGGAGGTAATTTACTGTTAAACTCATTAGCAAACTTTGTAAGTGAGAACAAATAAAAACTTTAAAGAAAATATTTCGATATATCTCAAACTCTTCCATATATTCCAAACATTCAAGCCACTATTTCTTACTCTACCCACATATAAACCAACAACAAAAAATCCGTATTTGATTGTCATTGAAAGGTACTAATTTTGAGAAAAGAAACAAATGAGGTATGTTTTGTTATTATTTTTATTATTATTATTATTTTAAGAAGGAAACATGTTATCCTTTCAATTTTGAAAATTTAGCTGCCCCTTTGTGAATAAAAATGATGTTAATTCGTTTATCTTCAAGTTTAAATGACGTTATTTATAAGAAGGTTATGTGCTGTTTAGGTGGGAGAACGGTACATCTTTTCCCTGTGAATTTTTCTGTCGTTCAGAGACATATCGGTTGTTCATTTAAGATTTGTTGTCGTTGATATGAAATTATTGTAACAACTTATTGCCGGGCTTTGTCAAGTTCTTTGTCGTTTGGTTAAAAGTTTGTGGGGCCAAGACGATTATCATTAGTGTTGGAGATTATAGTTAGAATTATGTTAAAATTCTAAATGTCATATTTTACAAAGTTAAGAGAATTATTTGAGAGCTCATATTAAAAATACCATGTGCATCTCATGTAATGAATTGTGTTTGGGTTTTTTTTATAAACATTAGTATTTGGAATTTGGACCGTTGTTGGCACGAAACAGTGAATTCATAGCTAATATCTTCATCGAAAATTTAAAGGACAAAATTGTTAACCTCTAAAAAATTTAGAGAAAAAAAAAATTATTCATGTTATCAAAGTATATTAGTCATGATGAAAATGCAAAAGGAAGCTCATTTTTTTTTTCATTAAATAGAAGTGCACATATCCTAATATAATTGAGATGGTCTAGTTAAACTCATAAAAGCAAAGAAAAAAAAAGAAAATAATTTCTCCCTCCTTTATACTACGTAATTCTTTTCAAAAGAAAAGACAACGTAATGCAAAGTTGTTGAAAGAAATACTACACTACTTTCCTGGACCAGGAGGAGTTCACGCATATAATATGGGTGCCTAAGATGACGAGCAATAGAAAAAAAAATAATAATAATAAAATAAAGAGGGAGAAATAGACCAACCTGCATTCAACCAAGTGAAATATCACAACAAACAAGTAAGCATTATAATTTTTTTTTCTTTTTCTTTTTAAAGAAAGAAGGGCATTATCAATAAGTTAAAAGCAAAAAGAAGAGAAAAAAAAATCCATTAAAAAAAGGAGAAAGAAAAGGTTCAAATTGATGTAGAAGGTGTGATTGAATGATTAAGTCATGTAGGATGAACTCAAACCATTAGACTTAAACCATTAGAAAAAGAAGAAATTTGACCTATTGGATCATGGTTGAAGTACAAAAGCTATTCACCCTACTATATAAATTAGGTTAGATATGTCTCAATCTCAATTATAATTATGATAATTCAATTAATTTCTCATCAATCATATTAGCTATTTAGGTCAAGTTTATTACGTAACGCTTAAATTGTCTCCTTACATGAAATTTTCTTGTTGAAGTAGGACTTTTGAAAACATTTTTCAAGTTCTGACATTAGCTTTCAAATTTTTGATTTCAAAACATTACTTTTAAACTTACAAATTCGTTGTAAATTTTTTTTATATTCTAGTAGTCATCAAATTAACAAACGAAAAAGCCTACAACCACAGCACGCAAGGGCGAAAAAAAAAATCTCAATTTAGAGCTTAATAGTTAACAGCCCAAATTCCCAAATCAACATCCAAATTCGATCCAAAAAGATATAAATAGAGCACATTGCAAGGAATTAAGAAGCTCAATTGTTAAAGCTTCAAAATTATAATCTCATAAGGCAAACTATTTAAAGGGTAAATTGCTGGTTTCATCCCTAACCTTTTACGAAAATAAAATTTTAGTCCTAACTTGTTTTTTTTACCAAATTGACCCCAACCTTTTAAAATAGTTGTTGAGGGACCAACATGGCTGACGGACGTTAAATTCATCCCCGTGAGAAGCACACGTGATTAATTATTTGCGAGTAAAAATGAAATTGACCATGTTGAATTGGAAGGAAAAAGGTTGTTTCCTTTTCAATCATGTAAGCCTTATTTCCTGAAATCAAACTACACTTTTACTCTCCCATTCGAGTCTCTCTCTCAAAACCGTGAGAAATTTTGATCATGAAGATTCGAAGGCCTGCTTGAAACAAGAGGAGGGATTTTTTTATGTCTTCCATGCTGATTCTCTAGCAGGCGTCGGCTATGTTTCTTTTGGTATCTCTTATGGTAATTTTCTTTTTTCGATTCTCATCGGCCATGTCTTGCTGGCCGATTCTCCAGTTGTGGGTTTGGGGTTGGTGGAAAAAAAAAATGAACTAAGGTTTTTGCTATGGTCCCACTATTAGCAAAATGGTGAGAAATTGACAAAGTGATCCCCAACATTAGCAAATGGTGACAAATTAGCCATCAACATTAGCAAAAAGGTGACCAACTGGTCCCAGCATTAGCAAAAAGATGACAAACTGGTCCTCAATGTTAGCAAAATGATGACAAACTGGTCCACAATGTTAGTGAAAAATGTGATAAAATAGTCACTTGAAATTGAGCCAAAATGCCCACACTCAAACTACAACACTCATCCTTTCTCTTTCAAACATTCTTGCATTCCCACCAAATAAAACACACAAAAAAAAAAGCAAAACAATATAACAACCATTACAACAACAATCTTGTAGAATCTAAACCCACCAACTCAAACATGACGATTCCGTTGTTCCAATTGAAGAACTAGGGCTTTCAATTCATTAACCCTCCTCAACAATCTAGGTGTAATCATCTTCGATCTTACACACATTGGTAGGTCATACCATCTAAAAAACACACACCCACCCATCCAGACAACCAACAAAGATTACAAGTTGAAATTAAAAAAAATGAACGATTTCAGGCCATTACCCATGAAAAGAAGACAAACTTCAGCTTTCTCACACACATAGAATCTACGCCCTAGATTTGCATCAGCCCAAGAAGTTACAAGCTTGCTCGGCGATGGAGGAGAACAAAAACACAGCAGTTCACAGTTCTCCATGATTGGAAAGCTTGAATTCACTCAATGATTTCAAGCGTGAATTCACACAATGATTTCTTCTTTCCCCATATCTATTTCGGATTCCAAAAAAAAAAAAAAAAACCAACTGATATCTCATTTTCCTCTCCAAGATAAACATCCATAGCCATTTGCAAAATTAACCCTAAATAATTAATCATGTGCGCTTCAGTGAGGACAAACTCTACATCCGTCAGCCATGTTGGTCCCTCAGCAACTATTTTGAAGGTTGGGGTTAGCTGGGTAAAAAAAAAAACTATGGACCAAAATTTCACTTTTGTAAAAGATTAGGGATAAAACAAACCAACAGTTTACCTATGTTAAAATACAAAACTTTTGGGGAGGTAAAAGTACAGAAACAAATTATACATGTAAACGATTCGTCGTTTAGAAGGCTGGAGGTTATTTGACGCAACTCCTTATTCTTAAACGACGAAACGACAAATCTGCTCCTCACTCTTGGTGCCAACACCGTACTTCGAAAAGTGTTGACGAACGCCAATCTCACAGTAACCAATCCCCGTTCCGACTTGAGCTCCACAAATTCGGCGCCGTCGATTTCGGCGCCGTCGATTTCCAATCCGTCACCATCCTGATTTTTTTTTCCGCCATGGGAGTCTTCACCTCCACCTCCCACTTCTCAACCGTCCGATTCACTCCCTCGCTCTCTTCCTCTGCACCTCTTTGCAGACGATTTTTCACTGTCAGGTTTCTCTCTACCTTCTCCCTCTCAACTTCCCGGTTTGTGTTACGCTCTGTTCCATCCATGGCTCCAGTTTCAGGTCCTCTCTGCCATTTCCGTCCCACAAAGCCAAGTATCATCGACACCTCGAAGCAGCCGTGGATGTCGTGGAGAGAGCTTGTCGTCTTTGTCTCGATGTACTCTCCTTGTCTTACTTTCTTGTATCTGTTTGGTTGTCGAAAAAATGTTCGAATACGATCTCATTGCCTGCCAATGATGCTTGTGAATCACACTCGTTAATCGCACTGGGAAAGTTTTGGAAGTGTTTTTGAGAATGGATTTTTGGTGATTATCAGGTGAAATCGTCGTTGTTTTCAAGCGATGGACGTATAATCGAGAAGAATGATCAGACTCCGGTCACAGTCGCGGAATTTGTGGCTCAGGTTCTGGTCAGTTTGGGTAATTAAATCCTTCAGTTTTTGCAGATTACCTAAATTGTGATACAATATATATATATATATATATATATATATATTCCAAATAAAATGGACTACTAATTCGTATAGAAATATCAAAGTTGATTTTTTTTTGTGTAGCACTTAAAATAGGTATTTCATAGGTATCTTTGTTTTTTTTATTTTGATTTTATTTTTTCAATTGATAGGTCATTGTTTTGTATTATTATGATGCTCATTTGTAACTTCAATAGTGACTTAGATTTGTTGACTCACTCTGAAATAGAGTAAAAATAATCAAAAGAACCACTATTTAGTGCTATAAAATAGGAAAAAAAAAAAGAATATGAATATTGCATATCGTTCATTTGTTATGCCTCGAAAATTGCTGGAATGCAACTTAACAAATTTTGCCTGGTTGAACTCAGCTGCAGGGCTCACCAAATTCAAATTGACTAGCCTTATCGGTAGCATCATTAGGATGCTGATTGATTCTTTTCCGATTTATGGATGATACGGGAGTGTGGTAGTATTCTTTTGTAATTACAAAATGACCAGACTTTGTTATGGTTAGGTAGCTAAAAATTGAGAAATCATGACATAATAATAGCTATTTAGTCCAGAAACTAATGAAGAAGAACACTTGTGGAAGAGCGAGCATATCACATGAGTCAAGAATTATACAATAGTTCCTTAATCCCTGCACTAAACCAAACAAATCATGGAACTTGCTAAACATGGTTTGAGCGAGTATGTGCCTGCAACGCTCGTTGAACGTAGATGTGGTGATTGGATTTTCCGTTGGCATTCTGTTAATTCTAGACCAACAAGTGATGTGCTTAATGAATATCTATTGGTACGGAACTTCACAAGTACTGTTGCTTTTGCGCTTTGGTTACAGAGCTAGGTAACCTGTTCCCTTCAATTCCACTGGTGGCGGAGGAGGACTCTGCTTCCGTACTTTTAATAACCTAGCTGGTTTAGTTGCAAATGCTGTAGCTAGTAACTCAAGCATTACACATAGATCGTGTACAGAAGCTGACATGCTGCAAGCAATTGACAGAGGTCGAAAGGATGTTTTTACTTTTGGATCTAAACCAGCTACATATTGGGTAGGTCTATTTAAGCATTCATTTTAAATTTGGGAAGAAGTAAATGCTAAAGGTTTACCTTTATATATTTTAGGACGATAGTGATAATATACAAGTCATCCATGAATGCTAGTTACATGCTTTTACAAGGTGTTTGAAAGGTTCCAACTGTTTATTATAGACAGGAAATTTCAAGTGGTGCCCAAATTCTTTCCCTACGACTGTAGAACATGCTCTTTCTACTTGAAAATTTTCTTTAAAAGTGATGATTATCTCTGTACTTTTGATACCTGATCCTCAATTGTCAATGCAGGTATTAGAGAGACGAGGATTTCTAAAAGGAAGTGTAGCCTTGTATGTGGTATGTATTATATTTTAGGAGCGTTATATTTGTGTCATATCCGTTGCATATTTAGCAGCAACTTCACCGATGATAAGTCTTGTTTGAAGTATCTGTATAATACAAATAATTGGCTGGCTGTACAACTTAATTTACAGGTTGTTTAATCATGTTCATGCGTGGCTAATCTAAAGTAATGGCTTTCTTGAATTAGTTTTACATTTATAAGTACCTTTGTCGATCTGTATATCTGTTTCTTGTTTTTCTTCATTTTCTGATGAAGTGCCTTATTTTTAGGTGGGCTTTGCTCTTGTAGTTGATGGAGAAATTGTCTTAGGTCCTAACTGGAAAAATGATTCTTCCACTAGGGCAGGGATCATTATGGTTGCTCATGCTGGATGTGGCACGTGGTCAAAAACAACTGCCATTTGTGCTGGATGGAGAAGTTAACTTGCCTTCTAGTTGGACCAGATGCTTTGTTGTTCCTTATTTCGTGAAGCACGCTTCTGTATTCCAGATAGTCAGACATGGGACTTTTTGCCACTGTCTGCTTCGTATACTGCAACAACTAATGCTGATGATATTGGGGACAATCAAATTCTTCTTTTACCAACATGTTGTGGAATGTTGGCCGTTTTTCTATTAATGGAACATGATTTCGCACTTATATGCATCTTGATATGATGTATTTGCAAAGAGTGATAATTGGTCGTCAGACTCAGAGCTGCTTTGCCTGTTCGTCAGTTCCACAAATCTGGGTGAAGTCCATATGCATCAACTGTAAAATCCACTGCTAGAGCTTTTGGAAATGCATGCTTGTATAATCAACAGGCTTAGGATCTTTTATATATGTCTCCTCTTTTCTTTTTCTTTTCTTTGCAAGTTCATGCTCGCATTTCCTTTTCTACTGAACTACTCAAGAAGGAGCATATACAAGGTCTAAGCTATTTGCCTTATATACAGAGAAAAACTTAGCAGATATATATTTTCATCTCACAAACATTAGAACTTCGGACTGATCTGTCTATATTTCTCTTTTTCAGCAACGAAAAATTATCTGTCCTTTTATTTTCTTTTTTCTTTTTTCTTTTTCAGATAGCCATCCAAATGTTTGTGTCCAGTATCCTTTCTCTATCTTGATTTCAACCGTGACAATTGCATATGTGAAAATCATTTTCTAGTACGGATCGGTGTAACTCAGACAAGCTTTGACTTTTACGTTTGATGTGTGCAGCTTATGCAAATATCTTATGGTGTCTTCTGGCAAGGCTTCGGTTTTCATTCTTCGGCAAGGCTTCGGTACTTTTGTGAGGTGTTCTAGTCAATCAATGAATTGAAATGCGTCACCATTTTTAATTCACTTTATTGCAACAACAGGCTTGGGGTCACGTTGTTGGCATGATATGCGTGCACGAAGGTGGTGGAAAGGTATATTCCCTTACCCTGCATATTTCTGTCTTCATTACTGGTGTTCATGTACTTCCATTGTTGTCCATTAAAGTTGTGATATTCTTTGTGACAAGTGAACTTTCTGATGAGCTACATGGTAAAAGTATTTTCACTTTTAACTTTAATATTAGGCAGCATTACTGATAGATTTGAATTTTACTTTGATCTCGTGGGGTTGTTTTGATAAATACATCTGTGCATTAAAAATTCTCAAATGTCAACTAAAGCAACAAGGCTAAAGACTATCACATATATCACTAATTAATACGTGTGCAGGGAGTGACATTGATTGAATAGAAAAATGTGGGACAAATATTTGATTATATAGATGCCATCACAGGGATTCCGTCCTTTTCATTTAAGTGACAAAAAAAAGGGGATGATAATAGGGGATGAAAACAAGAAAATGCCAAAGTTGGTACCATAACATTTATGCTGTTTGAGAAATGAGTTGATACTGAGAGTTTAAACTAAAAGTATTATAACATGTGAGAGCTTTACACTATAGCATGAGGGTTATACGCTATTCATTGTGCATAGTTCCAACTAAGGTTACCAAACTCCACTATTGAACGAGACAAATGTTACCTTGTGCATTCTTCAGTGAAGTGTGTTTCTTTATTTCATAGAGGGCAATTTTTCAATACTATCTTGTGTTGAATTGTTAAGAACACGATTGTACTCATACCATATATTAATTTTATCATACTTTTAAACTCTATCTAACCTTCCACAACTTTCCCATGTATAATATTTGATGTGCACCTCGTGCTGCCATGCACGATGGCTTAATAACAATATTGAAACGTCAGTCTTAAGTGCGGCTTCTTACAATACGAACCATAAAGAGTCATTTTAACGTTGGAATCTCGTTGTTGTTGGTTCGGCCCATTTTGATATTTGTAAATTGTTTATACCGTACATCAGAGCTACGTATGGCTGGTGTGATGTTATATCAACGACTGTCTTTCATTTAGCGACCAAAAAAAAAAAAAAATGTCTTTCAAGTTTTGGACAAATCATGGATCTCTAAAGTTGTCTTAATCAAAGAGATTAATTAACCTATGTTGATTTTATTAGGTGACTGACTGGAAAGGGAGTCAAATCGATCTCGCTGCTGAGGAAGATAATCAGAGGATCATTTATCCGTCAGGTATGTTCTTGTGACCAATGGAAATTTGCACAATCGCATGATAGAGCTCATCTCTTGTGGTTGAACGGTTTAATAGTGAATGTTCTACATCTATGTTTTATATTTTTTATAGAGCGAAAAATAAGATGGAGTAACAAAAGACAAGAGGAACGGGACAAAAAATCTCACTATATATCACGCAAATTGACTCTCAGTTTACATGAAAATTTTGATGACTCTCAGTTTACATGAAAATTTTGATGATATATGTACCGTTGGTGGCTAAAAAATTATTTCTGGTGCATGAATTGTTGTAAAATGAATATTTAGTAGCCTTATGCAACATTTCTTACGGCGAACTGATAATGTAGTTAATTAACATTCAACATGATTTGACGTTATGAAAGAAAAAAGTTTGTGTAGTAATGAATTTATTTAATTCCAATGTTGACTTTCAATTCCGTTGGTCTTGATATGATGAAGCAAGCTTGGAATTTAACAGCTTGTTCCCAAATATGATTTCTGTGTTTTTACTTGGGAGATAAAAGAAGATTTTTGTGACTGTAATGTTATCCGTACATGGTAAAAACTCGTATGACGAAGTAGGATTGTTAGTATTATTATTATTATTATTATTTTTTGGTATCGAGTCAAATTCACAACATCAGTACTGGAGCGTTTTCAATCGGGCTATTGTAGTATTTTACAATTTCGACCTTCTAAATTCAAAAGTGAATTCCACATGTTTTGCGTCATTTTCACAAGAAATAATGTATATTTCACCACCTGGCATCAACAAAGGGAAAAAAAAAAAGCTTCCCTTATCTTTGGTTGCATAAATCGTATGACAATATTACTCTTCCAATCATGTTTGGACACGTGGGGATCTCGTGAACAAGGCTTCACCTGTTCACCATTAGAGACAACCTTAAATGATAAACTGCCTTCCTCCCATACGTGTACCAGAATACTTATTTTGGACTCAAAATTTTATATTTATCAACGGGATTGTCCCAGAAATTTGATGTGCCAGGTGTTCCTTTTGTACTATAATCTTATATATTAAGCAATTGTAAAACTAAAAATAATAATGAGTCGACAGAATATAGACTCACATGCATAAAAGAAAATAAAATTGTACTGAAGTTGGAAAATCTGTGCATGGGATTGCTTATAATAGTACCAATGGCATTGCATCCATTTGCAAGCTTTGGATCTCGCATCTAAAAATAGCAATAAAATATTTCAAAATTAGGCTAACAAAAAGAACAATAAAGTGGCATTGAGATAACGAAGAAATCTCTCTCATTATTATTCAAGGTTTGTTAAACTTATTTAACAGCTCAGAACAAAACCTAAACTAACAACATTATTAGATAATCTACCAAACCGCAATGCATAATTCGGTGAGTCAACACAAACACGCAGGCAAGACTCAATTGGGTAATGCATGCACAAGCAAACCCTAGATTTTGGACAAGTAATTACCCGTTTGAGAATAAAGATGTTAGCACGGCTTATTTAATTACAAACCTTTTATGATTGATGCCTATTCCACTTAATAGTCAATTTAATTTGATTAATTAAATGAATCGGTGTCGCCTTGATGCTAAGCATGGAGACATTAATCCAAAGATTATGGTTGTTTTGAATTTAATTATGCAGATTAGCAAAATGTGATGATTAATTTAGCAATTACATAATTAACTAGCCAACGCTAAGAAACCTTCACTCTTGCAAGTGCTCTAATATATGGTCTACTTCAAATAATGAAACTGTACAAGTTGAACTCATGCAGGCTAAATCACATTACGATCTCATGTAGACTCGATTTCTGATGGCACTCTTGTAATTACTGTTAAAAAAATAAGTTTTTATTTGTGTTTGTTTGAAAGAAAAAAGCAAAAAACAAAAAACAAAAAACAAAAAACAAAAAAGTTGACACATGTGAAGAGCATGAAGTAGCATCTTATAAAAAAGAGTATGTATTTTGTCACTCTTCTTTTAAAACATCATAGAACTAGTCCCGGTATACTAAATTGTTCTAAATTAGTTCTTTAGCCCAACCAACTTCAACAGAAAATCAGACTGTTTCCATCCTGTCTTAACATGCAAAATCACAAAATTAATTCCTGTAAGACCAAATGTGCATGTGTTGTTTCATTACCAATTCGAACCGAAAAGGTTCTAATTATTGTTTTAATTTGCTATAATATTTTCTCTCATTGAATTTGAATTACTATAGTATTTTCAGTTTGAATCATCAATCCAAACGCCTTCAATTAATAGTTAGATGGATAGAATGGGTGTTTCGTATCTCAAAGACTTGTTTTTGGAAGTTTTTAAAATTGAAGCCAAGATGAAATTTGACAAATAATTTGAGGATTGAAAGAGGTTTATCAAAACTGTTATTAAGGGGGCGAGAAATAATGCATTCAAACTAAAAGAGGGTGAGAGACTGAGTGCTGGTTACAAGTTAAAATGTCATTCTTAGGAAAATCAATGAAAGATCTAGTGGAAGATTATAATAACATTTTGACCATATAAACTATTATATATTTCTACAGACAGGAGTGAATAAGACACCTTCATTCAGAAAAAAAAAAAAAAGGGAATAAGACACCCTCACATATGATTTTCACCGTATCTTCACATGATTAGACTCTTGTTAAGAAATGTACAAATATTTTACTTCCATAATCAATGACCAAATTAGAAAACGAAAACAAAATATTAAGAAAAGACATAGTGCATCTGGTTGACAGCTGTCCTCAATGAGGTGTGTTATCAATTTAAAAATAGGAATTAATAATAAACAAATTGATTCTTTTTACGTGTTAATAATTCCTTATATACATACACACATACATACATATACATATATATATATATATATATATCCCTCCAGACTAACAGGTGGCACTTCGAGAAAGTTTTTATATAATATGATTTTGAGCTTGCCCAAATTGACCACTTATCAAACTCGTCGAATATCGTTTCCCTATTATATAGTTTTTAATGAGTACTGAAATAATCAAAAAGAAATTATTAACATTTACAACAAAATCTCATACGTCAGGAACGTTAAAGACACGTTTAATTTCCTGTTGTTGTTATCAGGAAAGCTTAGCAGACAATATAGGCGTAAGATTTCTTGACGTGGTAGGCTCTTGATGGTCCGATAAAAAGCTTTCGTCTTTGTCAATGTGCTGGCCCCACTTTTTCATCGTAAACAACGTGTTGTCTGCGGACACGTTTCACACCTTGAAAGCTCTCAAATAACTAAGTACTAATTTAATTATTCAGCTTAAAAATAATTAAGTTGGATTAGATATTGTAATTTTACATGCACGCAGAATTTTACGGTGGCAACAGAGTTCGTGGTTCGCTATACGTCCGAGATCGTCATGCATGCAAATATATTATACATATACACGTATACGTATAGACAGAATCAATCAGATGCATATGTACATCTACAAATATAAAATATAGAATTCTCACTAATTAGGATGACGAACATTATGTACACGGGCTTGAATGTAAAAAATTGACAATTTATATTCAGTTTATGAGAGAATAATTTATTCAATAAACCCCACGAAACAGTTTGAAACAGTGTTAGTATTCAGTTTAATTTATCTTTATTCTAACTATATAAAACCGATATAGGAAAGAAAAAAAAAAGAGAGAGAGAGATAACGAAAGAAAAAGGTAATGCCTTCATATATACATTAAAATATTTTATAAGCTATCAAAATGAAGTCGTATACCTTTATTCCATTCATATTACGTCTTATCAGTTTAACTTTTGCCATAGCTAGACTCGTTTAAGGGAAGAAAATTAGCTTTGATTTTCAGCGTTAATATTGAAAAGGGAATCTTTGACCGGTTAAAAATTGGTCATCATTAATTGAGTTCTTATACTGTTTATAGTCTACATCACCTTCTTCAAAGGGTCGGTCCGATCATATAACTTTTAAAAAGTCTCAGATATGTGTGTGTGTGTGTGTGTGTATAATTTTCTTTCCTCTAATAATTATAGTGATTGGTTTTGCCCCTTAGTTAATTTGTTGCCTATGAACTCAATAAATAATTCCTTGTGAGCCTTAAGAAAGTCATATGAAAATTCTAACTTTCTTCCTTAATTTCTTCTAATTAATCGCGCTATATCTTACCTACATACGTAACCTTATTAGTGGTCCAAAAATTTGAAGTAAAAAATTAATTTGCCAATAGACTGTTTCCATTAACAAATAAAAAGATTACACAAATTAAACTTGAAAAATACTTTTTTTTAGTCAAATAAATTCGATGTTAGTGTGCATATGTGTACATGCTATAACCAAGCATATATAGTCGTCCCGCCAAGATATAGGGTGGGGACATTACCTGAATTATTTGTCAACTAGTGAAATCACATTGATGAAAATAATTAAATAATATATAATTCATATATATGCTGTTGTTTGAGGTAAGATACGGGCCAACAATGATAAGATAAAAAAATGGTACAGGGATGAAGCGGTTAGGAACATTTGGTGATCAGGTTTGGAGCTTCTTAATTTGACAAAAAGACCACTCATAATGAGCCATTTTACAGACGCTGTGGAATAGATTTGGAAGCTAAAAGTGCCTTAAATAGTTGCACCAAACTATAAAATCTTTGGTCGTGGGCCTCTTAGCCAGCTTAAATCTATGAATACGTATATATATATATATTGATAAGGAGTCATAAAATATGCGTTTTAGGTAAGTTCTTATTGTATTTATTATAATAAAAAAAAAGAGAAAAAAATGATAGGAGGGTACAATAGCTTAATTACAATGAGGGTCTATTTCAAGAAAAGAAAAGAACAAGGACAAAAGACTATTCATGGTCTATATATTATGCTATATATCCATATGACCATTAGCAACCACATGCCAGAAAGTCAATGAAGTTGAGTTATTGAGGTTTTGCTTGACAGAGGATCAAGTGTCAAACGTCGTGACTGAAAGAGTAGGACAGAAATCCTTCTTTTCTCAAGAGAAAACAAAATTAAAGTCTAAGATATGGTAAAGTCAAATAGCATATTACCAATGCCTAAAGTAGAGTTACTTTAGATCCTATATTGCTCAAAACTGTTGATGAAAAGATAAACTAAAACCTATTATTCTAACTAAAAATAAAAAATAATAAAAAATCTAAATGTATCACCTAAATTTTATCAAGATACAACAAAGTCTCTCAATTTATACTGTAAAAAGCATTCATATGTTTTTAAATTATTAAAAAGTATTACTTATCTCACACTGAATTATGATCAAATGACCTAGATGTTCAAATTATTTAAATTCATGTTTAGATGTTCAGAAGAACACTTTTGACATGTCAAAATATGTACCACTGAGTTTGATCAGAATTCAATTAAGTAGATACTTTTTGGATTGATCAAAAACATGAAAATATCTTTTTATTATTAGTTTAATATTAAAGCATTTGTCGTCTTTTGGTAAAATAAAAGTATATTTTTTAAAAGATCAAATTGTATTTCAAAATTAAGGAAATACACACACTAATTTTGATAATCTCATAATATACAAAACTTAATCCCGACTACAAATTGACTGCACTAGTAAGTTCAAATGAAATACATTAGGAGATCAAATATGTACTAAGTTTTAACAATAAGAAGCCGAAAAGGCACGTCAACAGTTGAGCACACAAATGGCTCTTTCAACAACCTTCTTTTTTATTTTTCCCTTCTAACTTTATTGTCTAATTCTGTTCCTTAAAAAAAATAAAAATAGAAGAAAAGAAAGAACTTGTTAGCTTACAATCAGGCTTATCTTAAGCTGTATTTCGGGGAGCTAATTATACGAAACAAACTAAATTTGCATGGAACCTAAAATTAAAAAGTAGAAGTAACAGAAAATTGTTAAGTTACTTCCATATATAAATGTAGGATTCTATTAGATCTTAACCATTGAAAGCTGCCACATTTCTTGATGAAATAACCTCTCGACTTTGAAATTGTACTAGAAATAGCCTAATATGATATCCACTGAAAACTAGTATGTATTCAGCTAGCGACAGCATTAATGTTCGAGCACATCGTCTGCTAATAATAGAAAGTAAAAAATGATTAAGAAAAAAAATTCAAATTTAGATATCATTGACCAAAAAAAAAAAAGAAAAGAAAAGGAAATTAAATCTAACGACGTTCGATCGAGTTGAGATGGATAAGTGGTGGGGAAATCATTTTTCTTAGAGTCGTAACCTTTCATAATGAGACAAATTAATAATCAAACTACTTTTTAAGAAAAATTAATAATCAAACTGCTTTTTACTTGCTTTTGTTGTTTTTATGCTGACTATAAAACTCGCATTTTGCATTTTCAAAAAAAAAAAAAAAAGCTTTTTGCTTCTGGCAATTTTAACAACGTATAAAGGAACTTCCTTTCTTTTTTCTTCAAGGTTTTTTTTTTCCTAAAAAAAGTTCTGATATCTGATAATTAAGTCATGTAGCATATCCCAAAAAAAAAAAAAGCAGTACAAACAGTTCCAAAAGAAACAAATTAATATTGCACAAGTCCTCAAATGAACAGTGTATACCATCCTTATCTTTTTTGTTTTTTCCTAGTATTATTAATTATTTTTAGTTTAAGATCTTATCCAAAAAATTATTGGGGAAGAAAACCCTCATTATGTGCATATGATATACATAACAATAAATGCTCCTATATTTTGGCAAACACCTAAGTCTATTATTGCCCATCTTCCACTCAATGCTCCTGTATTTCTCATCAATTGCTCTGCATTTAATTAATTAATATATTTTTGCTTTTCTACTAATTGACCAACCACTGTTTCTTCTCCCCCCCTCTTCCTTTCTTTCTTCCATTTCTTTATTTTCAATTGTCGTCCGTACAATAACTCAGAGTCAATTACCAAACGACACAAGTTGGGTTAAAAGACTAAATAAGTCCTCCCAGCATGCAACATTTAACAATGGAGTTTGGTAAATATGAATGGTCATCTCGTGAGGGACATATTCCCTTTCACCATGTGGAATTGTGGATGGAGGCGCCGTGGAGCAGCTATGAAGTGAACAACGCGATATATAGATTACATAAATTCAAAGAAATAAAGAAAAAAGAGGGTAAAAAAATAATAAATTAAGGTTTAAAAGTCAAAGGGGCACGTGGCATAACCCACGTTGGTGACAGCTAATATGAATCCACAAAGCGAGGACTGCCACGCTCCCGCGGAAAACGATAGCCCTCTGTGAAATATATGTCAGAAATTCTACCCACACTTTAAATATTTATAAAGGCGCCCCAAATTAAAAAAATATTATATTTAAAATTTAAAATTATTTTTTAATATTATAATATGCTATATTTTAAAATACTCTTATAGTACACCTCAACAAAATCAAATCCTGTCCTATAATTTTAATAACATCGTTGGTTTGTTTTTTTAACGTCAGAGTTTCACATCCTAAATTTCTTCTCAAGAAAAGATTCACCCCTAGATTTAAAGAGCCAAGCATTACGTCTGTAAATTCTTCTTTTTCTTCTTTTTTTTTTTTTTTTTTTGAATTCAACGCACCTACCTGCAATTCAAAGAAAAGAAACAATATATATACGTATCCCCTCACAGCTATTATCACCCGATCAAGATATTGGATCCAAAATCATTAGTCCAATTACTATCTCACTGCTACATTTGCTGTTCAATCGTCGATTGGCTTCTCTATCAAAGACCTCAAACAACACGCGACGACAACAGTAAACGAACCCCATTTAAACTGCTTAGCATCATCCAAAATTCCTTCACGTTTGTGAACTTAAAATAGGTGTTGTTGATAAGAAACTCACAGAAGGAATTTTTTTATATTTTGTTCTTTCTTTTTTTTGTTTTTTTGGTAATAAGTGACTTTCATAGAACCAACACAATAGACAAAGACAAAGGAGGAGGGTACAGTAATAAAAACAAACTATTGCCTTCACTTAATTACGTCATACAAAACTTCTAATGGAAAAGAAGAAACATTAATATCACAAAAACGAGAAGTAGCATAACTCCAACGGCCAATATTATAAGCAAGAAAATTTATTGATTAATCCAATGAAGAATAGGGAAATCTAAGCCAATAGAAGACCGATAGACTCCAAAATCCCCTGACCCTTTCAATTGCAACAGCTAGATTTCAGGATCCGGGCGAGCACCTTTGTAGAGCAATTTGTTTCCAGACCTGGTCAAACAAGACGGAAGCGTAGAGAAGGAATTCATCCGTAGTGAAAACATAGTCGCGGCACCCCTCAGAAGTTGAGAGCTTAAGAAAAAAATCCGACATGGAATGAATACCCACGTTAATCCCCAACAAGAACTAAACCAGATTAGCCTCGCCAAGGGCAAAAAGAGGAAGATAACTACAGGTTTGAACGTATCTTAAATTTAAAAAAATCTTAAAGTAAAAAAAGAAACATGATCAGATAAATTTAGGGGTGAATCTTTGACGATTAAGAAAAAGAAAAAGAAAAAAAAACTGTGTTACTAAAATTATGGGAAGGGATTTGGTTTTGTTAGGGTGTACTATAGGGGTATTTTTGGAATATAGTGGATTCTAATATTAAAAAACATAATTTTAAATTTTAAATATAATATTTTTTAGTTTGGGGTGCTTTTGGGAATATTTGGGGTATAAATAAAATTTCTCAATATATATAGCTAGAGAAGATATGATACAAATACATGTAAAATTAAGAAAGGAAAGAAAATAAAAGAAAAGAGAAGATAGTGGGTGACAGGGAAATTAGAAGTTCATTGGAGTATTTTTTTTAAAAAAATGTTTTGGTGATATTATATACTCAAGAAGCAAAAAAAAAAAAATTATGGTACAATTTTCTCAAGGGAGGAGGGGACACGTCGCCATAGTGATAAACAAAGGACGGCACCGCATCCTTTTGACTTCTCATCGTTTCTTACCCCCAATCCTGTCCCTTGCTATTTATATACCTCCTCACACGGAACCTACGTCTCTCTTTCTTTTTCTCTCAACTCTTAATCCAAAATCTTCCTCTTCTCTCTTTGTTCCTTGATACATATATAGCTAAGCAAATTATATATTCTTTGTTTGTTTCACCTTTTGTACCTTTTCAGGAACAAGTTTTTCAAACTTTGCCTCTCTTCTTGCTTGTACCGATTTCTTTTCTTATCTTAGAGTTACTCAATTGTGCACCAATTACCAAAACTAGTTATAGTTTCCTAGAGGCCTATTGTTAGCACTATATACTAGGGTGAAGATTTTTCTACGTATACCAAGAATTTAGAGGACCATGGGAAGAGCACCGTGTTGCGAAAAAATTGGTCTCAAGAAAGGGCCTTGGACTCCGGAGGAAGACCAAAAACTGGTCGACTATATTCAGAAACATGGCCACGGAAACTGGAGGACACTTCCCAAAAATGCTGGTATTTATTCTTTGCGAACTTTGTTACTATACATTAATTTCAAATTGTTGTTTCACTGCCTTATAAATTATTAAATTTGCATTTTTCTCTTGTTTTGGTGACAGGATTGCAAAGGTGTGGAAAGAGCTGCCGACTTCGATGGACGAACTATCTCAGACCGGACATCAAACGAGGCCGGTTTTCCTTCGAAGAGGAAGAGACTATTATTCAGCTTCACAGCATCTTAGGCAACAAGTAAGCCTAATTAATCTTTCTCTAGATTGAAAACGTTGCTTAAAAAATTAACACAAAATGTTAACGTGGTTTTTCTTGCTACATTTTAAAGGTGGTCTGCAATTGCCGCTCGGTTGCCCGGACGAACCGACAACGAAATCAAGAACTACTGGAACACCCACATAAGAAAAAGGCTTCTCCGCATGGGAATTGATCCGGTGACTCACAGCCCACGGCTGGATCTCCTAGATCTCTCCTCATTCCTAAGCTCATCTCTCTACAACTCACCTCACGATCACATGAACAACATGACGAGGTTGCTCGGAGGATCAGTCCAACATCCCCACATCATAAACCCAGAACTCCTAAAGCTTGCCACTTCTCTCATGTCTCAACAGCGTAACAACCCAAACAACAACTTTTTTCAAAATGGCCATCAAGACCAAAACCAACTTTTTAGCACTAGTACTATTGATTACAACAACCCCCAAATCCAACAACTTTATAATGTCCAAAGTACTAGTACTACTAGCACTAACGAATATACTTTCCAAGCCCCACTTGATCATCATAATCAAGAAATCCAAGCCTGCCCCAACACCGTTGACCTGTCAAACCTCACGAGTTTCAGCTCACCAAATTCCCAAATGAGCGAGTGGCAAAGGACTTTCAATGACGACTGTGTTCCTTTGTTACCAAGTTACAACAGTGCTAGTACTTATACTAATAATAGTACTACTGTTACGGATCCTGACCAGAATCATGTCAGCTTTGGCACGATGTCGGTTTTGTCCACGTCTTCGTCGAGCCCCCCGGCGGGGCTGAACTCGAACTCGACGACGACCACGGCGACGTACTTGAATAGTGGCAGCACCGAGGACGAGCGTGAAATTAGCTATTGCAGCGACATGTTGAAGTTTGAAATCTCCGATATCTTGGATGTTAACGAGTTCATATGTAATAATAATGTTTAGAAAGGGAATTAGGCTCAGGAGTAAACTGATCCAAGAGAGAACGATTTTTATTTTTTTTTTCCTTTCAAAGTTTCTAGGGTCTTGGATTTGGTAGCCGAATTATTTATGCGTGTAAAATTTGTCTAATAAATTATTCGTTTTAATCTTCGTAAGCTTACTGTATTGGGAAGAAATAGATCTAGCGTAGCTATCTCCTTTAGTTTTTTTAAAGGGGAATTTCCATTATTGATCAAATGTCATGATATATTGTCCTTTCCCTTTCTCATCATCGGTATGTTATTATATAATATTTTGCATAAATGGTGATTTACGTCAATGATAAAGAGACACGTGAATAAAATATTTAAAGGTATCTTTGATCTATGAATTAAATCATATATATAACTGAATAAGAAAAGAAAATTACTATATAAATAACTCAGTGAGTATAAATTTATGTTTTTTTATACGTAGATATTGGAAGTGTACAAATTTAATATACATATACATATATATATATATATATATATATATATATATATATATATATATATATATAAGCCCTTCCCTAAATGGACTTATGATATCCTTGAAGAAAACATTAATCCTCCTTAAATAAATTAAACACAAACTATTAATATTCAGCAAAGACAAGCGCCACATAACAAGACTTAACATTAAAATTTTAAACGCCTCACCAAGTGTTATTAGGTTTAATTTCTATTATTAGCCAGAGTAAATAAAATATTAACATATCCAATGTAGACCATGATACATACTCACTTGATTAATTAATATTATCTAGAAATGTTTGTTAATTCTTATAATTTTTCTAATTATAAGTATAATTTTACAATAGAGTATGGAAAATACTAACAATTGTCAGATTTTTATTAATTCTACCAGTTATATATATATATATATATATATTTGATTACGACGAATTTTAATCTGATCTAACATGTGTTATGTTGTATACATAGATCACAAAGTAAATGGAAAGAAAGAAAAAAAAAATGAAACCCAATATAGGCATAGGTTTCTTTAATCCCGGCAGAACTAATCCATAGGTTCCGGCCAGAGAGCTGCCGGAGAACCCGAACCGACACCTGTCCCTTCTACCTGTAAGGCTAATTGTCGTTTTCACGTGCTAATAAAGTAATAATATTGCATGGACGATTATCTATCATTTGTAATGTGAGTTTGACGAAAATGATATAGACGCGTTGAGAGACGAGCGGTGACCATCGTTACGGGGACCACTTATTTGCCTTTTTATTAAAAAATATGGCATGGGTCTTGTGCTTGTTTTTGTCTCCTTTATCCCCTAATTAATTGCCTCACAATGTCAAACCAGTAACCTAATGTTGATGACGTCATGATCGGGACACGTGGACTCAATAATACATTGGTGGGGCCCAAACGAGTTTTGGGGCCTTTTGACTCACTGAACGGCCCCCGGCTGCTAAAGCAAAAGGGAGGCTTTTGGGTTCTTATCCAGTTGCGTTTGGAGTCTTTTTTGACTAATGATCACTTGATCGGCGATTATTTCATGATGAACAATTAATCTGTGATCTGTGGCCTTTTAGCAGTAATCATCACCTTAATCTATGAAGTGAAAGATAAACATGGAAAGTACAATTTTAGTTTTGAAATTTTGATGCCATGAGATAATATGCGCAGTCCTCTTCATTGTTCCTCTATTAATATTAATGTTTTGGCAGCTTTGACATTGCTCGAAATTGAGCTGGTTTCTCTTAGCACTTTTGACATTTTGCTTGTCCCACTAATTCATTATATTATAAACATGGAGTAAAAAAATAAAGCACTGAAAACCAATTGGCATGCTCTACCTAAACTTTTTTGTTCACCACAAGTTATTTATATTCTTTTTATAATTGAGTATTAAATACTACGTTATAAGGTAACCTTAAAATGGCCGATTTCCAGCTCTTTATTTAAAACTAATATTTTTTACATATATATACATATATATGGTTTCAATAGATATATTTTTAATGAGTATCATTGTTATGAAGGTCCATGTTAATTACAAACTTGCAATAAATTGTGTAATTGTCTAAGAAAATTATTATAATCAATGAAATTAAATTCTTATCACGTGTCATATAATCAAAGAAAATACATTTAATATGTTTGTATATATATATATATACACATATATATAGCAGTTGCTGCTCTAGTTGATCCCTATTTTATATTTTCTTATATCAAGCATTAGGGTACCTAAGATATGAAAAAGTTTTATTTGTATCTATAATTAGAGCTTCTAAGTTTTCAGTGAACAAGTCTATTATTAATTAATTAGTTTTGCATAGTACTCTGAAAATATAATTAATTTTGCATAGTACAAACTATTTAATAACTCAAGAACTTGAATAATAAAATAGTAAAATGTAAGTGGGGCACATTTGTCAGACTCAATGAGACTAAAAAGCACATGAATTAGCTGGGAGTAATTGGTGAAAGAAACTATACCTGCGCTTCCGCTAGCTAGCCACCGCGAAACCACAATTAGAAGGAAATTCAAAAGTAAAAAGTATCACTTTCTAATTTCGGCTATAAATTATTGAGTGGCACAATATATGCGCTTTACATCTTTTTCATGCAATCTTGATCCGTAAATCATCTGCTAGCTAGCTAGACTCACACTCATTCCAATTCAAGGTCGCCTCGTCACAATATTATATATATATATAGGAGACAAAGTTTGCTGTCTCTCATGGCGGCCCCCACGTTTATCATTCTATATCTTCGTTTCAAACATATATATATATCTATATATATATATATTTTTTTTTCCTTAAATTGTTAATGATTACATTTTTGTATCGCACTGTCCTTGGCCTAGGAATGTGTTCTTTCTCTACACGTCTCTAGACTCCGATTACACACCAACCCTGCAGAATGCACATGCAATATTAAATTTCTGTCACGTTAAATCCGATGCTCTTTCAACGAGTTTTTGCTGCTCCATTTCCATTGGTTGAATTTTGTGTTTTTACCTTTTATAAATATAACCATATATATATATATACACACACACATATTACACGTTTATATAATTTACAGCTAAAGTATCTTCTTTGTTAACGCGTACCGTTTCTGATTAACCATTTAAGTATGGAAACACTTACAACTTATATTATGTACACGTGTCTATGTTTAGGTGACTAGAACCACCCAACTGAAAGATGATCATTTGTGTTTTGTAGACAGAATGCCCTTTTTTTCTTTTGCTTATATTGAAAAATAAGTTTGAATTTAAATAAAGTATTTTATAATAATAAATATTTACCTTTTACTATAAAATATGATAGTTTTATATTATAATAAGTTAAAATTTTAAGTTTGTTTTTATTTCTCAAACAAAACCTTTTTCTTTTCTTTTTTTGACTATTAACACTCAACGTGGGTAATAATATATTTCTCCGACGAATAGTGCATGTATACAAGAAATTTAATCTACTTATGAAGATGTATATGTATAAACCAAAGTCAGAAAACTACGACAACCACAAATATTAAGCGGCAATAAATCGCCAACACAGGAGGGCCCAAAACTACGTACGTACAGTTTCCTTTTCTTCTACTCGCCCGATTAGAAGGTTTATCCTGTTACCGACGATTTACGTCAAAACTGCTCTTCAATTATGTGAGCTATACGTCATTTATACGTCAAACAAATTATTGCATTTATACGGGGCAGAAAAGTATGAATATTATTAAAGTTAATTGTCCGTTAAACCCATCAATTTTAACTTATCAATTTAAAATATAAATGGCATAAAACTCTCAACAATAATATGGATTAAACCTTTTAATTTTAATTAATTAATTCAAACTATAAACAATATAAAACTTTCAATAACTACAACAAAAAATAAAAAATTATACAGTATTAAGCTATCATATGAAACTGTTCTTACACTTAAAACTTCAGTTACAATTAAAGTGTAAAACGACCTATTAAGTACATAACTGTATCTTTTAATTTTAACTATTTATTAATATATTCCTATTAAGTACATAACTGTATCTTTTAATTTTAACTATTTATCAATCTGTCTTTCTATTTTTATAAACTATAAAGGTATTTTTTACATTTAAAAAAAATTGTCTTAATTTTATATAAAAAATTAAACAAAACAACATAATTACCTTTGAACAGTTATGAAAAATATCTTATAAATTTAAGAACATAAAAATTCCTTAAAAAATCAAGTTTCAAAAAAATCATAAGTTTCATGGCTTTTGAAATGTTAAAATATTTTTAAAATTTTTTCTCAAGAAAAAATATATTTTACAAATAAATTTGGTTTAACTAACTATTTTTTTTTATCTCCATAATTTTTTTATCCAAAAAGCTTACAATGAATAAAATTAAAACAAAATTTTCAAATTTAAATAATACATTTATAATTTTTTAAAATAAAAAAATAAATTAAAAAATAATCAAAACTAAAAGATATAATTATATAACCACCATGTATACTTATTGGTTACGCCCTAAAATTGACATAATAATAATTATCACAACTTCCTTTCGCAATAAGACTCATATTCCTATTGTAATAATTGTATGGATAGGATCGTGATTCATGTAGCAATAAAGGCTTTGCAATCATCATGTTCAAAAGATCAAATGTGGAACCTCACACGTGTCCGAACGCAAAATATTTGATTTTATAATCTATGAACAAAAGTAGAAGACAAATTTCGGGCATGAATAGGGCGGCCATACACGTTGAATACCGGAGAACCGACCATAATACAAAACGATGGAGACCCTTTCTCCATCCCTTCTCGAGTACATCTCGTTTTCTCCCTCGACCGCCCAAAGAAAAAGCTCTTTATTGTTTTGAATAAGTAAAACTCTTTTTACATTAAAAAAAAAAGTGGGTTTGTGTCTTTGCGTGCACAAGCTTTTTCTTTAACCCAATAATAGCTTTAATTCATTTGAGACTTTCTTCAATGATATTACTTCAAATTTGCATGAAATTTCCTTGTGTTTCCTTTAGATGACAAACGTAACTGGCCGCTAATATGGCCAAATGGGGCCTGATCCTGGCAAATCTTCAATGAAAAGTGATGCCCAAGATTGACTTAGGAATTGTACATATTTTGGAGGCTAGCTAGTTAATTTGCTTCTTCATGATCTTCAGATTATTTGGCAACTATTTTTTTCAAATTGAGAGAAATTATGTACTAGACTTGTCGTTTGTCCATTTTTGCTGCGCTGCACTGTGATGTGATGTAAATTATTGTTTGATTCGTGGTAATTATTTTTTTCTTTTTAAGCTGTGGGTGGGTCTAAGCAGACAGAAAACCATTTTGTAACCTTAACCGATGCATATATATGTTCCATGCTTTGATTGCAATGGCGCGCGGTAAATTTTGAGTTCATACACCTTTTTTATTTATTTATTTTTTTTTTTTTCAAATCTTCCACTCATGATCAGTTTACGCATGTCTACATGAATTAAAGTGGACGTATCTCCTTTTTTGTTGAGTGGTAATATGGTCACCTTGATACCCACACTCTCTCTCTCTCTCTCTCTCTCTCACAGAGTACGCTAACGGGTATTTTTGTTGAGCATTTAGGAGATTAATCTTTAAACAGTGTGCAGAATACGACCAAAAAGAGGGTGAAGCGTGCAAAATACTCTTTAACGACCTCTGATTAAGATATCACATAGAGAGTTCTTTTAAGAGAAGATAATTAACATCAAGCTTTGTGCCACACTAAAACTACGTCGATGTAGAAGTGTGGATCTACAATTGAAAAAATAAATTGGTTTAGTGTTTATTTAATTAACGAGTTGAAAGGAACTGGGCTTTTAATCATCGGTATTAGGTCTTAAAGAGGCATCAATTACATATTATTAAGTTGGCGTTAATTAGAGATGATAGTAAATATAAAATAAGAAATTTGAAATTTAAATGTCGCATAATGAAAATAAATATTAGACCGAAATGTATAATGGTTTACTTAATTTTAAGCTAAGTCTATTAGGAGTTTTTTACTGTTTGATGAAAATCTGGACAAAATACAAGCTGTTTTCCAGAAAAAAGGAAACCCCCTCAAATTTGGTCTTTGGGCTTATTTATAGACCCCAGTTCGAGCATATTCAATTTCCCGCGCTAGAGATGGTGGTTTTGGACGGTTGAAAGGTGGTGGGATATGTGTCGCGTGGTTGTTAGCTCCACGTCTCCTTTAGCTCCAGCTCATGTAAACGGTCAATTTTGTGGCTTATAACTTTTTCATCGCAGTTATTTTCACAAGATTGATCGATCTTCCCAGCGAATCCAGTCCGACGACTTCAACGAGCATAACGATGAAAATATTGCAAGCCATTTTGGTTCCTTTCGCAACTGTCTGAGAATTCGAGTGCTCGATCATGGACCACATTGGCCGGATTCGTTTTCATCTATTCACCTTTGGGCCTACACAAGGGCTTAGCTCAACTACTGGGCTTTTGATCCAAAGAACTATTGTACATCAAAACTCCCACGCTCTTTTATTAACAAGTAAAGAAAATTACAAAATTGAATGAAAAAGTAGGTGAAACATCAAGAGAGCAACATAAGCTCCTAAATTAAACAAAAAATCCCACAAAAATATTAGGGCCTGTTTGGCAAAGTTTTTGCTTTTCTTTAACATTTTAGTAAGCTTCTGGAACTATATTTTCTATTAAGCTTACTAGGGCAAAATGAATTTAGAATTTGCAAATAGACAAAAAAGTTAGAATAAAGCTTATAATGTCTTACTAGAACTTTGATACAAGCTTTGAAGTCTACTAAAGCAGAGTTTTTTTTAGCCAGCTTTAGTGGTTTTTGTTACGAAAATAGTGCGATAGAAATAGAGAACAAGAACACATACAAATTTACGTGGAAACCCAAGACAGAAAAAAACCACAGGCAGAGGAAAAGAAAATCACTAAACTTAAAAAACATTACAAGATGGAGGTGATTATGGAGGCTAAAATGATAATACTAAATCCTAACGTAATACATCATATATATATATATATATATAGGCATAAATAAAACCCTATGGGCCAAAAACATAAACTAAACGGCCTAAAACACATTTGTTCTTTCAACACAATTATCGCACCCACGAGCTTTTTGGGTTGGGTCAAACTGAATTCTGGTTACCATACTCTAACAGTTTTGATAAAAAGTTTTTTTAGAAAACTACCAAGGCATTTGGCATATTGATTTGAATCACAACTTTGGTTTAAACACTATTTTTTGCTTTATAATGTAACATGTGAGAGCTTTACATTGTTCTTAGTTAAAACCAATTGATTTGAATCAATTTGCCAAATATCTTATAAAACTCTTCTAATAGATTATCTATATATTTTTAGTAGCAGTTTTAGGACCAACAAACCAAAAACAGATTCTAAAAAAGTTCCGTCAAACAAGCCTATAAAAGCCCATGGGTAAGAAACTTGATCCAATAAGAGTTGGCTAAAACTCATACCTTGATGGCAACTCAAAATATGTCTTATTAAGAATTTCCTAGACAAAAGTCGATGGAAAATGATTACATGGAAGAAGAGTGCATATTTACTCAACGAGTGATGAGCCGGCTACAATTAGAATCTGTAGCGACACTACAAATCTATCCTTATATAAGAAGGATCTATAAATGCCTTTGGGATGTGCGATTTTGGTACTACTAATGCTTGGGTCCTTGGCTTTTTTTAGGGGGAGGGGAATAACACTTTTACGAGACCAATAAAAATTAATAGCATATACTTTGAGAAAGATAGTAAAAAGTTTTATTTATCAAATCAGGTTTATCACACTCTGTTATTACCAAAAACAATATAAAATCATTAAAAAAAAAAAAAGAAGCTCCAAGGCCTCCAAGTTAGAAAACCTTGGACTCCTCAAATTATAAAAACCCATCTCTCTCCTGCCTCCCTCCCTTCTCTCTCTCCAATGATGACAGCGTGACCAGCTTGTGATGAGACAACGACAATGAATCCGTGGTAAGACGACGATGATAACGACAACTCTGTCATGAGGTGTCGCATGGCCGAAGGCGACTTCTCTTCTCTTTCTCTGTCTCTTAGAGCATGATCACCGGCATGTCATGAGGCTCGCACGACCTTGGAATCGCGAAGGCTAACTCCCTAAAAGATAAAGCACCATCTCCATCGTGAATCTAAGGGTGTCATCGGAATCTGTCGTCGCTGAGTTTCATCAAACAGTTGGCTAGGTTTTGTAGATCGTCGGTTTATGAGCACGGTGGCATGGGTGGTGCCGGATGACGTGCAGGTCGAGCGGCAACGTCTAACACCAATAGGAAGAGAGAGAGGATTTTAGACCCACAAGAGAAAAGAATGAAAAATAGAGAAATTGTAATAATTAGGCGAACTAATCAAGCATTTAGAAATAGATAGCCTATATATCAAAGATTAGTAATTAATAGGCCACATTAAATTTAAAACTAGTTGCTTTCCTATTTTATCCTTTTGTTCTACGTTTCTCTCTTTTCTCTCATCTGCCACTGCATCTCTCCATGAGCCACTGCCTGCAGCCGCTTCTGACGACACCAATTACCTTGTTGGAACCGGCACGCAACGATCTTCAAAACCTCGCCACCATCGCTACTTCTCTATCCTTTGCCATTCTTTTTGGTCGTGGGTAGCCATCTTCATCTGCACCCCCAACCAGACTCACATGGCCACAGCGATCAGGCAGAACCGAGTGTCGATCATCGCGAAGTAGTTCTTGCAGATGGCATTGCTAGACCGAAATTGCAGCATCCATCGTCTCTGTTGGAGAGCAATAACTATTTTTCAAAGTGTATGGCTGTTGATCTTCGCGAGATCATCACACCGTCCAGCAACTCTTCCCGACAGTGATCGACGACACCGACATTGTAGTTTCGAGGAGAAAGCGAGCACAAGGAGAGAGGAAAAGGGTGAGCTAGGAGGAGGAGCGATTGGGATTTTTCCATTGAGGAGAGGAAATTGAATAGGAGCATAAAATCAATGTTTATCTAAAAATGTTATTACTAAAGTTTGTAAAATCTTGGCCAATTAAATTTTACTCATCATTTCATTCGGCCTATTTCTCTTATTTTATTTAAAAAATAATGAGACAATGAAAAAATAATAAATAAAAATTTTAATAATTTATAGGATATTCTGCTTTCCTTCATTTCTACTAGAATTAGAAAATATATTATTTCATAAGATTTCTCTTTTTGTTTTCCTCTTTTCTAGCAATGGGCTTGAGGTCAGGAGCTTGGGGCCTTGGGCCCTTAACTATTCTTGTCACAAAAGCCCAAGGGCGTCAAACAACAATAATTTGATTTTGAAATTGAAATTTAATTGAATGTACATGCAAAAACAGGAGAGTAACTATTTTATGCAAAGATTTTGAAATATAAAGCTATTTATCTTTTTGGAATTTTTGGGTTGAGGTATTTTCTATAGATTGTTAAATTTTAAAAAAATGAAACGAAAGATAAAGTAATGAACAAAAGAGAACTAGAAGAGAGAAAATATATAAAATAAGTGTTTAGTACGTCCATGATTTATATTTTAATCGACTTTTGTATTTCTAGCCTTAGACCAAATAGGAGTGAGGATAAATAAGAAGGGTTATCTTTTCCGAAGGAGCATTGCAACATTTATTCGGTGATGTGCACTTCTTACGAAGAAAATATTTCTTTTAAGTACTTTTGCGACTGATTCTTCTCGAGCTAGGCATCCAAGTAAGGTTTAATGGTAGTTCGTTTTTGAACGAGACAACATAGGGAAACAGAAAATCTTCTCACATACCTAGAACAGTTTTTAGTTTTGTGTTGGGTTGTGCAAACAAAAATCCATATCTGACTAGATATGAAATAGATAATAGGTTAAAAGTGGATTGGACTAGTAACCTTTAAGTTCACCATTTAAGATGTAACCTTTAAGAACCAATACTTTGTCCCGCCAACATGGGTTTTAGGAGGAGAATTCAAAGTTTAAATTTTGATATTGCAGCAAATAGGATTTTTCACATTTCTCCAGGCATTATCACTAATTCTATTGTGGCCACCATTATAGAATGAAAAGCACTAATTCTGACCCCAATACAAAGACAATGGACTGGGTACATCATAAACAGAATATACGGAGAAATCACTATCTAAGTCCTGTTATGAAACGAACAAACAATAAGATCCGTGTTAGATGAGCGTAGTGAGCTGCGATGCCTGTTTTCTTGAAGTCAATCTTTTCAACCTTGATGTCTTCCTTAATGAGTTCGTAAATATAAAACAAATTTTTTTTTTTAACTCCGTTGGGTGGGAGCCCCACCTTCTCACACGAGGATGGCCCCATCATGTGAGAGGGTGGAACTCCCAGCCGACGGGGCTATTTAGAATAACCCATGTAGAAAACAACGCACGGCCCATCGACATCCATGAAGGCAAAACTCAGGCTGACGTCATAGGTAAAGCTAGCTGCTTTAGTCACCTCTGCAGACTCCTGGTTTATAACGACACTGGCCTTGTGTTTGTAGGCGGTGAGCTGTTACAAGTATATCTGTGGGACCCATTGATTGGGCCTATCCTCATGTGAGAGAGGGTGGGGCTCCCAACCGACAAGGTTATTTGGAATTATCCATGTTGAAAACAATGCATGGGCCATCGACATCCATGAGGGCAAAACTCTGCCTCACAACATAAGTAACGCTAGCTGCTTTAATCGCTTTTGCAGACGTCAGGTTTATAATGACACCGGCCTTATGTTTGTAGGCAATGAGCCGTTACAAGGATACCTGCATCCAACTGCCTCTGAAGCCTTGCTAGAGAGTCCAGTTCCCCCATGGAATAGCCTGATGACCGTGGCATGATCCCAGCTTAAGTTGACCGTTACGTCTGACCAATATAAATGACAGGGCATTAAAATTTTATACCAAATATGCATTAAGATGCTGAAAGTAACCTATAAATGAAATCAAGTTTTTAATAACATTACTTGCCTGTCACGTCCAAAACAGAAACCGTAGTAGTTTTAACACCCAGCTTCGCTATATCCTTCGGCTGCTATTTGGAGCGGCTTTGGCATATGACTAGCATAAGCTAACTTTCTTTTGCATTCGATATAAGGTTAAGGATAAATTTTATTTTTGCCCCTTAACTTTGGTAATTTTGTCGTCTTATGTCATAAACTTTGAAAACCGGAAATACTAATTGAAGATTAAAACGTTAACAAAAATATCTTTTTTGTTGCATTCTATTCATAAAGTTTTATTTTTATCCCTCAAAATTTGGTAACTATGTCATCTTATCTTTTGAATTTTAAAAATTTGTATATTTTTCCCCGCAATTTTTCCCTTTCTTTTCTTGTCATCAAATTTTTACACAAGTACTCAAAACTTAGGAAAATGCAATGATGAGACCCTTAATTTGTTCTCATCAACAACATCTTTTTGTGGCCATTAAATCTACATCCAAGAATGAAAAAAGAAGATAAGCTCACGTAATAAAGTGAGCCACACACACTAGATTGTTAAACTCCAAATATTTAAAAAAAAAGAGGAAAAAAAAAAGTGGACCTAGTTCTGCTTCTCCTCCAACACCAGGAGAAGTCATCAGCGGCCCTAGTTCGCGACCGCTGTGCGTCGGGCTCTGTGAGGGAAGGCTAAGGTCATGGAGTTAATGATTGTGGCACGCCTGTGTTCTCAAGCTTGTGTGCAGACTATAGCAACGGATCTATCTAAACATTGTGTAAGTTTAAAATTTTCTGTTTTTATATAGACATTATATGGAATCCTATTGACAAGTTAAAATTAATATACAATTCAAGGTTTTTATACAAACATTGTGTAAGTTTAAAATTTTCAATTTTTGAATCAAATAATATTTCTAATTAAACCTAACGTAAAATATTTTATTATGAGATTGCAAGTAACTTACAAACTTTTGAAAAAATTTATTAGCCGTTTGACACTTTAGCTTAAACTAAAGTTTTAAGTTTAACAAGTATAACACATGAAAGTTTTACACTATAAAAATTATTTTGCTTTTTTACTGTAGTTGTTAAGAGCTTTACATTATATTTAGTTAGAACTAATTAGTTTCAATTAAAGTGTCAAAAGTGAAGCCTAGAAATGATCATGACTATTTAAGAATAATATATAAAGTCTATTGCGTATAAAAAGTCAAGATCGTGCAATGCTTTATTATGCATACAGGTGTAAGTGAAATAAAATAAGCTTGTATAAGTTTAGGTCTTCTACGTTTCATTTTCACTCTCCGAAGACATTTTTCAATCTTGAATCTTTAAATTTTAAGCCCAAGAAGTTTCATGCGATACTTCGAACATTCTTAAATTCTTCACTGCTTGATAAACAACATAAAATACACAGTAAACATCCTTTATTAAGCGTTCGGTAGCATCAAAACACACAAATTGTTTATATATGAATCCTAAAGCAACAAAACAGTTTAATCATTTGCGTTTATTTTATAATCCTGCTTGGCACACCGGTTCGAACTTACCAAATTCGAACTCAAACTCTCAGTTGCTTTATTATTTTAGCTCATTTTCCAATTCAAATACCTTATTAGCAATTAAGTTGATTTATGTGTATAAATAAAACATGTTTGTCTTTTATTGAGTGTTCTCTTTTCTTAATTGATTAATACATCCACACGTATGCAAAACTCAATCTTTTCTTTGGTTGATGCAAAACTTAAAATGTACAGGCACTCCAAGCTTTTTCTTTTCTTCTTCTTCCCTTATTATTATTATTATTAAGGGTACTCCAAGGTTTTTACTATATATTTCTATATCTTATGACGATGGGCATCACTATTATAACTCGTACATATAGAAAAATACAAATCTATATACCCAATTGACTGGTGTAGGTATCCTCTATATGCAATTGATAAAGTGATACATATATATACACACATTCAATTACTCAATTGGGCCACTTAATCAAGTTCTGAGTCAAAATCAATTATTATCTTATTCCGTAAATTACATTATCGTCAAATACATGCTTTACTCTAATCAATTATAGTTTACCACATCATTTTGAGTAACCAATAGAACAAATTCTTAAAGGTAGTGGCAGTAGGTAAAGCAAAAGCAGGAGTAAAGTGGATTGAACTAGTGGTTTCCCACCTGAGTCTACCCCCCAAATTTCTAGAGAGTCTTTGATTGGCTGGTTCCACTTAAAAGACCATTTGATCCCTAATGATTTAGTTTTTTTCTTTTTTTCATTCATTTGTTCCTTTCCACATCATATCTTGAGATATTTTTCTTTTCAATCGTAAGATTAAGGGCTCTTCTTCTTCTTTTCTTTTTCGAAAATTATAATAAATAACACTTTTTCAAAAACTAAATAAGGTATCTAGTAGGTTTTGAAAATAAATATTATAAATAATAAATTTATGGTCTAAATTATAAATTTACCTTCTTATATATAGTGTAAATAAGTGTTATTGAGATTTGAGGTATAAATAATTTTTTTAAATAAGTGTTATTTAGATTTTAGGTGTAAATAATTTTTTTATTCCTTATTAAGAGTGTAAATAATTTTTATTTACATAAAATATGCTATTTATTGCAAGCATTATCAAAACCCGCTGTCTACTATTGAAAAGTTTTTAAAAAATTAGTTATTTCTTTTTGTTTTTTCTTTTCCATTCCAAAAAAAGAGGGTAATTTAGTAAATTGGAGAGGAGAACGGCCCGTCACAATCAAATGTCCGTTTGGCCTGACATGGGCATCTCATAACCGACGAAGGCGCAAGAGAGGAACACGTGTCTCTCCGGCACTTTCATCGTGGACTGCCAGCGAAACTTGTCATCACCAAACCCCTTGTGCAACGTGGCAGAATCCATTCAATATATGCAGAATCCACTCAATATATATCATTCTTCACGCGGATGATCGACAAAGCCAAAACCCAAGAGTGAAAACCTTCAAACCAAAGAAAATCAGATTGTAATAATAATAATAAAAAAAAAGTATCATCAATCATGGCTCGGTCTCTAGAGGCCCTCGTGGTCGGAAAAGTGATCGGAGATGTAGTCGATATGTTCAGCCCAGACGTTGAGTTCACCGTCCATTACGGATCCAAACAGGTCAATAATGGCTGTGACATCAAGCCCTCGGCTGCAGCTGACAAGCCCAAGGCCCAAATTCTTGGCCCCCTTAATCACACCAATCTCTACACCCTAGTAAGTAATTTGCCCTTTTGTTCTTTTCTCATCATTTTTATTCCATATATGACAATTCTTTTCTTTTTCTGTTGCTTGATCATTTGAAAATTTTACTAGATACCCTATAGTGTTTCTTTATCGCACTGGCCATCTTGTTATATACATATATATATATATATATATCATGTGAGGTTATGAATTGTGAATATTTGTAAAAATTTTATGCATATAATTCATGTTAGGTGATGGTTGATCCAGATGCTCCGAGTCCAAGCGAGCCAACACTAAGAGAGTGGCTTCACTGGTAAATAATACAAATACCTTTTCTCAAAACGTCATGGAAGTGGAAATTAATTGCTTATTGAGTTGGACCAACTATTGAATTTATTTCAGGATTGTTGTAGATATTCCAGAAGGATCGGACGCTTCCAAAGGTAACCAGCCAGCTAGTCACTAGCTTTTTGATTCAATAATTGATTATGAAGAGCCCCTTTAGAAATGTAAACTATGACCGATTGACATATGTTGTTATTACAGATTTGGTCCACGTGGACTGGTAAATATTTTTTGTTTTTAACATGCAGGAAAAGAAGTGGTGCCGTACATGGGACCCCAACCCCCAACAGGTATCCACAGGTACGTGTTCGTGTTGTTTAGGCAAAGAGGTGGAACAGCGTTGGTGGGACGTGTCACATCACCAGGGACACGTGGCAATTTCAGAACTCGCCAGTTTGCTGCCCAGTATGACCTTGGGCTTCCCGTTGCAGCTGTGTATTTTAATTCACAGAGGGAACCTGGAACCAGAAAGCGTTGATATGATGTGGCATAATATTACCAAAATAGGAAAGTACTAGGTCTGTTGTAGTTTTCCTATAGTGGATCTTTTCTGGGTTTTTTTTTTTTTTTTAATGAGGGTACATTAGTGATCACATTTGTCGTTGTTCATTAGTGATCATGGGTTGGTTACTACTTTTAGTGTTTTGGGTTTTCTTGAATCTTTGTGGTGACAAAATTTTACTATGTACCATTATTGTTGAATTATCAACATATTTGCCTTTGCTTTTTGAGTGAAAGTCAGAATTGTGATGAAGTTCCACTTTGTGTTTGTTTATTGATATTGACAAATTAAACTTTCACACGTGAAAGCTAAATGTATCACATCTATGAGAAACAATGTGAAGGATTTATATTTTTGTCGTCGTGGATTAATTTGGTGGCTCCACGCTAGCTTTCGTCTTTGCACTAACATGTCATCTTATCACGGTTTGACATGAATGGATGAGGAATAATTGGTAATCTAATGAGTCATAGTTTAGGAGAAAAAAAGTGATATTAATTATAATATTCTTGCCTTCTGAACTTTCAAGATAATTATTGTTGATGTTGAAGTAAATTCACCAACAAGATGAGCTAACATGTCACCATCACGGTTTGACTCTATGAATTGTAGTTTAAAATTCAAGACTATGGAGTATTTTAGTTTTAATATAAAAGTTACACCCACTATACCATAGAGATAAAAGGGATAAAAGAACATCGAATCTTGAGTGCAAAATAATGACTTCAATGACTAAAAGTTTATTGGCACTTTTAAGTAGATGATCATCTAGGTCTACTTCTAACGGTAAAGATGTCTTTCCTTCTTCTCCTCTTAGGATTCGTATAGGATTCAATACTTCAAAGTATCATTATAGGATCCATAGTCGATCAATTAAAATATTGGGTATATTTATAGCGGTAAGGATGTCTTTCTTTCTTCTCCTCTAAAGATGCGTATAGGATTCAATACTCCAAAGTATCATTGTAGAACCTGTCACGTCCCGGAGTAGGGGAGGTGACGTGACGGATTATTTAAATTAATTAAAAGAGAATTTAATTAAAATCTAGAATTTAAGGGGTTGAATTAAGTATAAAACGTGAGGTTCATTAAAACACTTTATAGCGAGTTCATATACATTAGACAATTTAAAACATTAAGCGAATAAATATTAAAATAATCAAGCCGCGAGTATGGATTCCACAACCCACAACTTGTGCACACACATGGTACTGACAATATCATAAGTACAATCACAGTCCAGATACAAATAAGTTAAATCTTACATGCCTTGATTAAATAGTACAAAAGATAAAATATCCTACTATTGCTCCTGAGTTCGGTCCGAAGAATCCTCTCCAAACCTAAATGGGAAACCACCTAGAGGAGGAAATTTAAAACAATAAAACGTGAGTGAAAGGCTCAGTAGGACTATGTTTTATAAAATAATTTAATTTAAAGAAACATTTCATTGACAGGAGTACTCAAAAGAAACCTTAAATAAATAAATAAATAAATAATTTGAGTAGAACCGTCATGACTTAGAATAGTCTACTCGCACAATTAGAAATACCATTTTTCTTTTCCTAGGCAAACCATGATATCACCACCGTAGTGGCCTAGCTAGGTTTCGGGACCTGCCCCCAAGGTCAATCGCTACACGACCCGATCTCTGATATGGCATCATGCCTATGTGTTTATTATCATTATCATTCAAAACCCAATTACCGAGTGTTGTCATTTACACTCATTATGAAGTTCATTTCAGATCATGGTATATTAAAATATAACCGATAAATTCATTTTCAAACAACCGTTGAGAACATTTTGATAGAAATCCTTTTTAAAGCCAAATCATTTCAAACCAGGCTACCAAAGAAATAGGATAGAATTCCTACCTCAATACTCGTGCCGGTGCCCCACACCGTAATCCCGGTCCGCTATAAGTTAGCTCCGCGGAACTACGAACCATCCTAGATACAAACTAAGTCGATCAATAACTAGTTCGAGACATTCTATGTTACTAAACCATTTCATGATGTCCTAGTGTGCCATTTGTACCTTTAAAATCATTCTATAAGGTTGGAATTTAGATCAGGGTTCAAAACAGTGAAAACGGGTGAAAATCACAAAAATTTCCATGCCTCGGTCGGCTTGCCGGACTCCCTGCTTCGGCAGGCCGAACTGCATAGTTCGGCCTGCCGAAAGCCAGGTCCGGTTGGCCGGTCACTTCCCCAGGTTCGGCCTGCCGGACGGAAGAACACCGGCCTGCCGATCTCTGTTCCGGTCTACCGAACACGCAGTTTGGCCTGCCGAACTAGGAAAACCCAAAAATTCCAGCCACGGGTTTCGATTTCCCCAAAACACAAATCTTGATTCTAACCTGTTTTTCTCAAATCCCAGGCATAGAAAATAATCATAGTTGGTAGAAAAACATATTTAGACACTTTAAAACTCATTTAAACAAGATTCAAACACAAAAATCCTGAAAATCCAAAAATAGGAAAAATTGAGGAAAAATAAAAAATCTTGAATCCAATTCGTTTTTCTTTAATCTAAGCTTAGATTCTAGTTGTTCTAAGTTCATTCAACTTAAATCCAAGGTTTTCTAAGCTCAAACGAACTTAAATCTCAAAAATACACAAAATTGAAAATTTTGGAAAAAGTTTAGAAATTTCAAAACTAACCTCGAAATCGAAGCTTCAATCCGCGATCTCGGTTGCCAAATCACGTCCCCGAGCCTCCTCCTTGCTATCCTGAAGCTTGGATTCGAAATGGGGTTTAAAATTTGAGAGAGATGTAGAGAGAGAGAGAGGGTGCCGAGAGAGATCAAGAGGAAGAGAGAGAGAGGTGGCCGTGAGAGTGAGGAGAGAGAGAGAGAGAGGAAGGAAATAAATAGAGAAAATCGGTGGGCGGTTTTACTGTGCGAAAACCATGTGCCGCCCACGGTTTTGTAAAACGGAGTATTTTTAACATTTTACAAATTGTTGTGTTTTAAAACTCAAAACATCATTTTAAAACAAATAAGAAATCATTCGAATTCATCAAATTAACAAATCAACCAAAAATTAAAAATCCAACCAAATAATCTAATTAATGTTAAAACGTTAATTATGGCACACTAATTCATCATTTATATTACATTAACATTAAATAAATTTCGGGGCGTTACAACTCTCCACCCCTAAAAGAAATTTCGCCCTCAAAATTTACATCTCATTTCAAAAACAAAACAAATGCGGATACAATTCCCGCATACTCGACTCTAGTTCCCAAGTGGCTTCATCAACCCCGTGATGCTGCCACACGACTTTTACTAACGGTATCTCACGACGACGCAAGCTAATCACTTTCTGGTCGATAATCTGAATCGGCACTTCTTCGTACGTCGTATCTTCCTGAACCTACACATCGCGAAACGAAACTATCTTACCCTGCTCAGGTGGACACTTCCTAAGCATCGACACATGAAATACATCGTGAACATGAGAAAGTTCGGGCGGAAGATCAAGCCGATAAGCGACCACACCAACACGTTGAGTGACCTCGAACGGCCCAATATACCTCGGTGCGAGCTTCCCACTCACTCCGAACCGCATAGTTCCCTTACGAGGCGATACCCTCAAGAGAACGAAATCTCCAACCGCGAACTCTAAAGGTCTACGTCTCCTATCCGCGTAGCTCTTCTGCCGACTCTGAGCTGCCCTCAACCGATCTCGAATCACCGCGACTTTCTCGTTGCTATCACGAATCTCATCTGGCCCAAGAATAACCCTATCTTCCGGCTCGGCCCAACACACAGGTGACCGACACGGTCGCCCATACAACGCCTCAAATGGTGCCATACCGATACTCGCCTGATAGCTATTGTTGTACGCGAACTCCGCCAAATGCAAACATTGCTTCCAATTCCCACCAAAGTCCAACGCACAAGTTCGCAACATATCCTCGAGAACCTGAATAACCCGCTCAGACTGCCCATCAGTCTGAGAATGAAACGCCGTACTGAAGTTCAAATCCGTACCTAAAGCCTCCTGAAAACTCCTCCAGTACTTAGCATTAAACCTGGTGTCTCAATCAGAAGTGATGGACAAAGGAACTCTATGCAATCTCTCTATATTCTACAGATACAACTCCCTGAGAACTTTCCTCGAACATGTCGACTTGAACGGAATGAAATGCGTCGATTTTGTCAACCTGTTGACCATGACCCAAACTACATCATGCCGCTGCTCTGTCCTTGGCAAACCGGTGAGGAAATCTATCGTCACATGCTCCCATTTCCACCCTAGAATAGGAAGCGGCTGAAGCTGACCTACTGGCTTCTGATGTTCGGCTTTCACCTAGAGACACGTCGTACACTTGGCCACGTACTCTCGAACATCTTTCTTCATACCTCTCCACCAATATTGCCTCTTCAAATCAGGATACATCTTGGTGCTCCCCGGATAAATAGCGAACTGAGACCTATAAGCTTCGTCCAAAACGGCTTTTGTCACTTCGGCGATAGCTGGAACTGCAAGACGCTCCCGGAAGTGCAACGATCCATCTGCGTGCATGCTCCACTCTTCAAACTGCTCCCCGTTCTGAATCCGTGACCAAATCCCCTGCAAATGTCGATCCTGCCACTGACTTTGCTTCACCATCCGAACAAGAGCTAGAGTCGCTTCCACATGATACACCGAAACTCGATCACAGTCTTTATGATACCGTAGCCGATACTCACTCACTGTCGCATCCCTGCTCCAGTCCTCAAAAACCAAACAAGCTAGAATCCCTGAAGACTTCCTGCTAAGCGCATCCGCGACCACATTAGCTTTCCCGGGATGATACTGCAACGCGAAATCATAATCCTCCATATACTCTACCCATCTGCGCTGCCTCAAATTGAGATCCCTCTGAGTGAACAGATGCCTCAAACTCTTGTGATCGGAGAAGACCTGAAACGACGCTCCATACAAATAACACCTCCAAATCTTCAGCGCATAAATCACCGCCGCAAGCTCTAAATCATGAGTAGGATAATTCCGCTCGTGAGGTCGTAGCTGTCTCGATCCGTACGCAACTACACGTCCAAGCTGCATCAACACGCATCCAAGTCCGCGCCCTGAAGCATCCGCATAAACCTCATACGGCTCGTCACTGCTAGGAATAACCAACACTGGAGCTGAAGTCAACCGGTTCTTCAATTCCTGAAAAGCAAGCTCACAATCTTCATTCCACTCAAACCTGACATTTTTCTTGATCAATCTCGTCAACGGAGCTGCAATCTTCAAAAAATCCTTTACAAATTTCCTGTAATATCCAGCAAGACCTAAGAAGCTGCGAATCTCCGCTACATTCCTTGGTCGTTCCCACTCCAATATAGCCTCAATCTTGGACGGATCCACTGAAATACCATGCTCCGAGATAACATGACCCAGAAACTTGACCTCAGTCAACCAGAACTCACACTTTTCCCTCTTAGCATACAACTGGTGCTCCCGCAGAGTCTGAAGCACGATCCGGAGATGCTGCTCATGCTCCTCCCAAGTCTTAGAATACACAAGAATATCATCGATGAACATGATCATGAACTGATCCAGATATGGCCTGAATATCCTGTTCATCAAATCCATGAAAGCTGCTGGAGTATTCGTCAAACTAAACGACATAACCAGGAACTTAAAATGCCCATACCGAGTCCTAAAAGCTGTCGTAGGAATATCCTCTTCCTTGATCCTGAGCTGATGATAACCCGACCGCAAATCAATCTTCGAGAAGTACCGCGAACCTCCCAACTGATCAAACAACTCATCAATCCTAGGCAAGGGATACTTGTTCTTCACCGTAACACGATTCAGCTGCCGATAATCCACACATAACGTGAGAGTCCCATCGTGCTTCTTAGCAAACAAAATCGGTGCTCCCCACAGAGATGTGCTATTCCGAATATATCCCTTATCAGCAAGCTCCTGAAGTTGCTTCCTCAATTCCTTCATTTCTACCGGCGCCATCCGATAAGGTGCCATAGAAATCGGTGATGTCCCTGGAAACAACTCGATACCAAACTCAATCTTCCAATGCGGTGGTAATCCTGGCAACTCGTCGGGGAAGACATCCTCGAACTCATCAACCACCGGAATCGCTAAACTGCCTCTCGGAACATAGGGCTCGCAATCCAGGTTGGCAAGAAAAGCACAACAACCTAGATTCCTTCGCCCTCCTAGACACGACTTCATGAGACGCTCACTCATTAACCAATCACCACCACCCTGGTAAGTGATTACCGTCCCCTTATCAGACACTAGGGTCACTTTTCTAAGTTGGCAGTCCACGACTGCACTATACCTGGACAACCAGTCCATCCCTAGAATTACATCATAGGAGCTCATGGGGAGTATAATCAAATCACTTTTCAAAATCTCATCCCCAATCTTTATTTTACAGGATTTACACATACAATTTACACACACCCGCCCCAAGGGAGAAGTTATGACTAGGGGTTCATTAAACTCTTCTACCTCTAATCCCAAGGCATGTACAAAGGAACTCAAAATAAGAGAATGAGATGCACCGGTATCAAATAAAATGCGAGCTAAAGATCTAGAAACCAAGATCATACCATCGACAACCGCATTACCAGTCTACGAATCTGACCCTCCAGATGCCATTGCATGAACCTGCACTGGCGCCTTCCCTTTTCCTCTACCGATATTGCTGGGTCCTGGATTACTCGACCGATACTGCTGAGATGGAGACGACTGCACACTACCTGTACTCGGCGTTCGATACTAAGGAACACTGCACTGAAAATACTACGGCTGCTGCCCCCGTGCCGGATATGAGAATTGCTGAGGAGAGAACTAGGAATACTGCAACTGTGGGTACTGTAGAGGCGGAGGTAGGGTCTGAGGCTGAGACTGACGACTGGCATCCTCCCCGGTCTGAGATCCAAGACGAGCACTCCTGATTGGGCAATTCCTCTTGATGTGTCTGGGCTGCTGACAGAAATGACAATGGAAGCTGTAGGGATTGCTGCGCCCGCTGCCAGACGAACTGCTGCTACCACTAGTCGTGTCACCTTGCTTGCCCTTCCCTGGAGCTGGACGACTACTGGTGCTCTTCCTACCACTCCTCTGGGGTCCTCTTGAAGCCTTGGCTCGGTCCTCACAATACTGCACATAATCATTCTCCACGGAGATTGCCGACGACACAAGCTCTCCGAAACTCCTAAGCCGTAGAGCAACCAACTGCCGCCGAATAGGAGCCTTGAGCCCCTCCTGAAACTTAATACATTTCTCACGCTCCGATGCCACCGCTGATGGAGCAAACCTAACCAACTCATTAAACTTTGCCTCATACTCCCGAACTGACAGATCACCCTGCTGCAACCTGTAGAACTCAGCTGCCTTCTGATCTCTATACCCCTGTGGAAAATATCGATCATAGAACAGCTCCTCGAACCTGTCCCAACTGATATCGCCACCGCGCTCCAAACGCTTAGCTTGTTTCCACCAAGTGTTAGCGTCACCCTCGAGCTTGTACGCAACAAACTCCACACGATACTCCTCAGCACACCAAGAGTATCCAAATGCTTTAAGATCGAATCCAGCCAATACTCTGCTAACTGCGGATCCCCATTGCCATCAAAAGTCAGAATAGACGCCCGCCGGAATTCCTTAAAATACGCATGCCGACTACCAACATCAGAATCTCCTGGTCTAGCCCTGGCTGCCATCTGTCGGAAAGCCGCAAACATAGACCTCATCATGCTCTCATCATTTCTAAACTCGGCGTCAACAGTCGAACGACATCTAGGTGCCATTCTCTCACTTCTGAAAACAAAATTTGGACTGTCAGAGGTATTTCATTGTCAAACCTATGTGTGCACAATTCCCAAGGTTCATAACCTTGAGCTCTGATACCATTCTGTCACGCCCCGGAGTACGGGAGGTGATGTGGCAGATTATTTAAATTAATTAAAAGAGAATTTAATTAAAATCTAGAATTTAAGGGGTTCAATTAAGTATAAAATGTGAGGTTCATTAAAACACTTTATAGCGAGTTCATATACATTAGACAATTTAAAACATTAAGCGAATAAATATTAAAATAATCAAGCCGCGAATTTGGGTTCCACAACCCACAACTTGTGCACACACATGGTACTGACAATATCATAAGTACAATCACAGTCCAGATACAAATAAGTTAAATCTTACATTCCTTGATTAAATAGTACAAAAGATAAAATATCCTCCTATTGCTCCTGAGTTCGGTCCGAAGAATCCTCTCCAAACCTAAATGGGAAACCACCTAGAGGGGGAAATTTAAAACAATAAAACGTGAGCGAAAGGCTCAGTAGGACTATGTTTTATAAAATAATTTAATTTAAAGAAACATTTCATTGACAGGAGTACTCAAAAGAAACCTTAAATAAATAAATAAATAAATAAGTAAATAATTTGAGTAGAACCGTCCTGACTCAGAACAGTCTACTTGCACAATCAGAAATACCATTTTTTTCCTAGGCAAACCATGATATCACCACCGTAGTGGCCCAGCTGGGTTTCGGGACCTGCCCCCAAGGTCGATCGCTACACGACCCGATCTCTGATATGGCATCATGCCTATGTGTTTATTATCATTATCATTCAAAACCCAATTACCGAGTGTTATCATTTACATTCATTATAAAGTTCATTTCAGATCATGGTATATTAAAATATAACCGATAAATTTATTTTCAAACAACTGTTGAGAACGTTTTGATAGAAATCCTTTTCAAAGCCAAATCATTTCAAACCAGGCTACCAAAGAAATAGGATAGAAGTCCTACCTCAATACTCTGCCGGTGCCCTACACCGTAATCCCGGTCCGCTATACGTTAGCTCCGCGGAACCACGAACGATCCTAGATACAAACTAAGTCGATCAATAACTAGTTCGAGACATTCTATGTTACTAAACCATTTCATGATGTCCTAGTGTGCCATTTGTACCTTTAAAATCATTCTATAAGGTTGGAATTTAAATCAGGGTTCAAAACAGTGAAAACAGGTGAAAATCACAAAAATTTCCATGCCTCGGTCGGCCTGCCTGACTCCCTGCTTCGGCCGGCCGAACTGCACAGTTTGGCCTGCCGGAAGCCAGGTCCGGTCGGCCGGTCACTTCCCCAGGTTCGGCCTGCCGGACGGAAGAACACCGGCCTGCCGATCCCTGTTCCGGCCTGCCGAACTGGGAAAACCCAGAAATTCCAGCCACGGGTTTCGATTTCCCCAAAACCCAAATCTTGATTCTAACCTGTTTTTCTCAAATCCCAGGCATAGAAAATAATCATAGTTGATAGAAAAACATATTTAGACACTTTAAAACTCATTTAAACAAGATTCAAACACAAAAATCCCGAAAATCCAAAAATAGGAAAAATTGAGGAAAAATGAAAAATCTTGAATCCAATCCGTTTTTCTTCAATCTAAGCTTAGATTCTAGTTGTTCTAAGTTCATTTAACTCAAATCCAAGGTTTTCTAGGCTTAAACAAACCTAGATTTCAAAAATGCACAAAATTGAAAATTTTGGAAAAAGTTTAGAAATTTCAAAACTAACCTCGAATCGAAGCTTCAATCCGCGTTCTCGGTTGCCAAATCACGTCCCCGAGCCTCCTCCTTGCTATCCCGAAGCTTGGATTCGAAATGGGGTTTAAAATTTGAGAGAGATGTAGAGAGAGAGAGAGGGTGCCGAGAGAGATCAAGAGGAAGAGAGAGAGAGGTGGCCGTGAGAGTGAGGAGAGAGAGAGAGAGAGGAAGGAAATAAATAGAGAAAATCGGTGGGCGGTTTTACTGTGCGAAAACCATGTGCCGCCCACGGTTTTGTAAAACGGAGTATTTTTAACATTTTACAAATTGTTGTGTTTTAAAACTCAAAACATCATTTTAAAACAAATAAGAAATCATTCAAATTCATCAAATTAACAAAACAACCAAAAATTCAAAATCCAACCAAATAATCTAATTAATGTTAAAACGTTAATTATGGCACACTAATTCATCATTTATATTACATTAACATTAAATAAATTTTGGGGCGTTACAGAACCCTTACTCGATCAATTAAAATATTAGGGATCACCTTTGAGTAGAAAAAGGTCAGGTCTTTGTGGTTCCATCAGTGAGTTTTAGGATTTTCAACTTGACAAAGAGGATGGAGGCGAAATGATACTAATGATCTCCCTTTTACTACTAGCAACAAGAAAAAGGCTAATCTCAAAGCTTATTCTTATCTTCTGTTCGAAGTCTATTTGCATTAAGCTCTCCCATTGACTCCGACCTCATCAACGTTGAGATGCAACTGATATCGAAGGAATGTAATCGTCTTTTTTGTTGTCTTCAGCTCTCCTCAGGCAATTAAGCTCCAATTTCTTCAAGGTGAAACCAATAGAGAAGGAATCTAATATCCTTCTTGTTGTCTTCAACTCTCCACATCAACTAGGTTGTCGCGCACGAACAAGTTCTCCCCAAGCTCAGCTGTAGGCTTCAGAACCCTGCTTTCTTCTTGGCTTGGTCGTAGACCTCAATCCAGCTCTTCTTTTAGCTCGGTCTCAGATGTAGTTTTAGTCTCCTCCTAGCTCACCTGCAGTAACTTGGTGGCACTTTATTGAGCATTGAGCTCCGCATCGATCGACATGGCGACAAATGGCAAGAAACCAGCCACCAACAACTTGCTGATCAACTCGGCTGAACAAAAATAATTACAAATGAAAAGAAAGGTTAAACATTTTATGCCTAATGTATCCCCAAAACTTACCAATTTTTTCTATTTTTTTTTTCCTTTCCTTTACTCAAAGGTCGTTGCTTGCTCACTAATGCATGTTCTAGTAGACCAACCTGCTTTATCAATTGTAGCAATGAATAATTAGTTTGTTATTAGTTTTTATCTCCTGAATTTTTTTGTATTCTTACAAATTGCCTGTTAAAGTTTTTAATTCAATTTGCTTCCTAAATTTGTCAAACAGTTACAATGTGGTCCGAATTGACGCTCTTGTTTACATTAATAACGAAAGGACGGTAGTTAATTGTCAAAAATATGCATTCGAAGGAAAATTTCCAAAGTATCAAAGGTTCAAGGGTAAAGTACGAAAAGTGTAAGCTGCATATGTATAATTAGATCACTAATTAACAATTATAGTAAATATATGTTTTTGAGCAAAAGTAAATATACTATTTATATTATAAAGATTCAAATCTAGACTATTATTTATTAAATTTCAAATTTATTAAATAAATTTGATTATTTTCTTCCTTGTAAATGAATACGTACAAAAAGATTGTTAATAAACCATTCACTTGAGTTAGAAGAGTAAAAAAGAAGAGTGAAAAAGAAAAAAGTAAATGGTTTTAATTGTAACAAATGAGTTTGAATTGATAATTTCAATTTGCGCTAATTGATTTAATTGATTTTTTTCTTTAAACATTGTCAAACACTAGTTTGTGTTTAGACTGAATTTTTTGGTCCAAACTATGGTTTCCAAATAAAGTCACAATGTTTCTAAAAAAAAAGCGTAGCTATTTCAAATCTTCCATTATTTTTTAATTTGAGGTCGTCATATTAAGGATATGTTATATTCTCTTTTAGAACAAAATATACAATAGTATTAGATGATTAAAGCTTGATGTTATATTCAATATAACACATTATTATTATCCTCTCAAAAATTATTACATTGTCCAGACGGTTCGAAGGTAAGGACCATAAACGCTCTATATATATATATATATATATAACAATGTTCTTATTACCTCAATATAAATGGGAAAATAGAAAATTAATTAATTAGATTATTTTAATACAAAATAAAACTTGTTCTATGAATTTCTGCATTTATTAGGTACCAAGAACCATGTGAAAGTTTTCTAACTTCTTGTTGTTGTTCTCTCATTGTTGGCAATGACATCATTGGGCTTGAGTAGTCTATGTGGGGGTTAAAAGGACAGTAGAGTTTGCCGGAGGTTTTCCTCCTAACCTGACCTCATTATCCTCATTTTACAAGTCCCTTTAGACAAAATATCACAAATTAACGACGATATACTCCATTAATTATTATTTTATATATGTAGAATCTTGAAGTATTATTAGTGATGATGTTTTTTATTTTATGATGAGCATTGTTATTTGACCTATATATTATGTATCACAACGTATGTGTCAGTAAAAAAAATAAATCTCTCATTATAATGGCAATTATTGTATCAATAAATGGCGATATTTTTCATATTATTTGTTATCTCAGTGTTACTTTTAAATGGAAGTTAGATTTCGTATATGTAATATATATATATATATATATATATATATATATATATATATATGTATATGTATACACACACCTCGTATAAGACACTATGTTCAGGTAATCTTTGTACCAACTAAATACGTGAACCTTTTGGGGTTATTTACACTCATTGACCAAAATAAATTTGTGATTTAAATTCCAAGCTCCTTTAAATTCAACTTGGTTTCCTTGAATGAGTTATACGTACCTTGGACAGTGAAACAAGAAAAGCTACTTCCCCAATCAAATTTGTTTGCCTAAGATGGACATAATTTGTTAGAACGAAATAGTTTCAAAATGGACAAATTGAGAGACTATTTTTTATAATTTTCCACTGAATGTGTTTACCTGGAAAGATTTGTTAATTTCCAGAAATGATTGTTAAAAAACGATGTAATATCGATGGCTACGAAAGTTTGTTATATCAAAATTTACAGTTATCAAATATTTATGCCTTTAAAAAATCTCCAGCAAAGTTAGAGTTAAAAACGACCACTATTCAAACAGAAACAGAAACCAAAGCTTTGGTATCTGTAAAGTTTTTATCTATAAGACAAATTCAAACACTACTCATATTAAGCTGTTGAATAACAAAAAGAATGTAGTTAATTTCAACGATAAATAAATTAAGAAGAAACAAATGTTTATGACTTTGTATCTAGTGTTTGGCCACAAATAGGTTATTAACTGACCTTTTTTTTATTATTATTTTTTATATTATCATGCTTCTCACTCTTGATAAAGATGTCTATCAAGCTTTACCAATATTCATGCGACGATCATCAGCTAGTTAGGGCTGAAAATTTAGGGAAATAAATCAAAATAACATCTTGGTCTTGGATTTTTTTTTCCTGGTACAGCATGTTGTGGGGTGTTGTAAACAAGAAAAGAAATAAATTCGTCTAAAGTTATTTCATAGCTGGATTATGATAATTTTGACTTGATCATTTCTGCTTTAATTTACCAATTAGATCACCTGTCAATTAGGGCTATGTTTTTACAATATTAAAAAAAAGTTGAAAATATCTTATAAAAAAAAAAAAAGAGCTGAGCATAGGATTTCGATGAAGGGATAAGAAGAAGAAGAAGATTAAGTCCTAACGTTAAAAAAAGGTCAACATTAATTTTACTTTCGAATTAAGTTGCAGTAACAAATGAGGAGGTAATAATAAAATTTATGTCCGGCAAGGTAACTCTCATTTTGGGTAATAACAACATGTCTAATTCACAAAAAAAAAAAAAAAATTATATATATATATATATATATATATATCTATATATGAAAAAGCTCGCTAGGAAGGTGGTTGCTTTTAAATCTTTTCCAATATTATCACTAAGTATTGTAATTTATCAAAGAAAGCATTGACTGCTTTAATTTAAGTTTGAATAACTCATCATTAATCAAAGACCACACACATGCTTATTTTCACAAGATTAATACGTTGAATCTATCGGATAATTAAATTGGGCAACCTTTGACGAATGTTATTCTGTCGATGCATATACACACATGTATATACGTCATAACACATATACACATATATATACATACGGAGCGTCTACTGTCTCTTCTTGCGTAGGTGGTCCCTCAAATCTCTTTTCCCGAGCTGGTCCCTTAAGTCGCCCACGATTCATGTCAAGACCGCATTTGGTCTGGCGTCACGTTTGGCTTTGTTGATTTGGCAGACCAACTTCTTGAAGCCAAGCTTGTTCTGCCCTCCTCCTTCATTCTCGGCTACCCATAGATTTGGCCCTTCCTCGTCGGCCACCCTCAGTCTCGCCATTTCCCTCAGGGTTATCTCGTTGGCCGCCATTTTGGCCATTAGCTGGATTCCCTTGGTCTTTCGGCTCATCACCTGAAAGGTTACTGCCTTGAAAGCCATCCAAGGCCACCGAAATTTTCTCGAGCAGTCCACTTATTTTGTCCACTTTTTGTTCTAGCAAGGTGGTTCGTGAAGGTTGTCTACCTCTTCTTGATCCTCCAACGCCTCCTCCAACTGAGTTATCACCTCCATGGGTGATGGAGTTGTTTGTATTGGCTTTGGTACAGTTAGTACGAATAGTCATTATGATTATGATTGTTGATGGCTGTTTATCTTTAAAAGATGAAAGCCCTCCTTCTAGCAGCAATTGTTGATGCTGGAAAATGATCAAATAGAAATACTCATAAATCACTCACTGTTCCTATGGGTTAATGCAGTAAAAACGTAAAACAAAGGATGAAAATAACAAGACACGCAAATTTATAGTAGTTCACTATTTAATGAGCTACATCCATTGTATTTTTCTTATTAAGAATTTGTATTCAAATGCATAGATTTTTTGGAGATTAAGATGAATGGATGGAGTGTTTTTTATTTGGGGAGAGGAGACTTCATAGTTGTCCTCCTTTTCTCTTCTCTTTTCTATCTCTCCCTTTTATAAGGGCCTCCATTACTATTAAAATGATTAGAATATTGCTAATGGAGGTAGGAATTTCTATATTATGCACCAACCTATACCCTTTGCGCGTGGTGTCTCTGCACTTGTAGAAAGTGCATCAAGTCCCATGCCAGTAGTTTTAATTTCAGGTGTACTATCTTGACTGTCGGCTTTGCCCATTCTTGTTTGTCTGTGGAGTGGGGCGCACTAACGAACGGAGGATACGAAGCCTGTTTAAGCTCGACTTCATCCTAGAGTGGCGAGATAAATAGGTCATCTCAACTTCCACTCTATTTGAGATTAATGGGCCAAGTTGGGCTTATATTTAATCTCGCCCTCGGGCCTTAGGCCGTCGAGATCTCCTACAATATTATTTTACCAGTTCTTCTATTTCACTAACAATCTTCTAACACTTGAAAACAAAATTGAATTATCATTTGTAAAGTAAATTGCGAGGCTGCATATATTTCAGCAGGGAGAATTTAAAATTTAGAATTTTATGCACGTTTGAGTTGTGTTTTTATTAAATTATAAAAATTATAATTGCATTCTCACTTAATAATAAGAATGTAGCTTTTCCTTATTTAATAAAACAACATCTCTTACTTTTTTTTGTTTTGAGAATCCAATCGTAAAATATGAAAAAGAATGTTTTAATGGTACCATAATATATATAGACTATGATAAAAATGAACTGTTCAGAATTGCACAAGATCGATAAAGTAATTTTCATATGTTGCTATAGAATTCTCCATTTTTCACCAAAAAAGATTTATGGTTCTACCGTTATTCATCATGACATTTGATTGTTACATTGTATGAATAAAATTAGGCACGCTAAGGTTTAGAGGTTAAAAAGAGAAGTTCACGACAATAGATCATGAGAATCGCATGAAAGAAACGGAGGTGGTTGAAGGAGGATATCTGGACTTAGGATTTACCCTTTGCCGAGTTCGTTCGAGATCATTGAGAAAGACAACAATTCCTGCGTCATCAAGTCCACCATCGAGTATGAAGTCAAGGACGAGTTTGCTGCAAATGCCTCAGTTGTCTCTATTGCCGCCCTCGCCCACATTGCCCTTGTTGATGCTTACCGCTGTCCGGCGTCGAATCAACACCCACGTGTGATTGAACACCTTCTGACCTCCTCTTAAGCTTGCCCCTGGCCGGGATTGAGTACCTGCGAGAGGGTTGATTTGGAGAAATGGGGTTAGCCAATAGACAAGGGCTCTCCGATGCTCAAGGCAAGTATTGCTCGGCAGAGGTCGGCAGCTAATTAAGTGAGAAGAGGTCTCTCTCTAAAACGTCATAAATGCATCCTATTTATAGGCCACCAGCTGGATCGGGTGCAAGATGGGTTTTACCCATTACCCAGGTGTCACATCAAAGTGTATCAAGCAATAAGTGACAAGTGTCGCGTCCATTGTCCAATGGATTGGACTCTATCGGACGGCTGCACGTCTGCGTGGTGTTGGCCTACAAGGATGGGTAGTGACGTATTATGATGAATAACATGGCCCGGCCCGAGCTACTGTACATCCCCGAGGTGGCAGCCTTCTTGGGGGTGTGCCCTCAGATAAATGGAAGGCTCCTCGGGAAGAAGCGTAAGTCATCGGGTCGAGCGGTAGCCTATGTCTACCGAACTGAGTTGCCGACCGCCAAAGTTAGTGTCCTCGGTGGCGGCGCCGAGCTAACCCTCAACATTAGCCCCCTAGTGCACCTGGTCGGTGTTCGGCCGGGTGGACTATGCCTAGTGGGTGAGGTCGGCTCAAAGGAAGAAGACTAAGCGACACTTAGAAGCGGGGTGAGGTGAAAAGACGCGCGGATCAGGCGGGGGACGCGTGTCGCGTCGTAGCCGTCTGTGCGGCTGTCAGGCGTATTAATTGCGTCTTTTGGGTTTTCGCGCTCGAACTTCCCGCTTAAAATGGCTATAAATAGGGTCCCTCCCCTCCGTAATTTGCACTTCATTTTTAGAAATTTACGAACGAGAAATTTTAGCTGCCGAGCTCAAGTAATAGCCGAGGATTATATCAACCGAGCTACCAAGAACCCGAGCAGGTAATTCCTGAGTGAAAATGAGTGATTTGTCCGACTCGCAAAACATGGAGGTTTCATGGTCGAAAAGTAGCGGGGAGAGCAGTAGCTCTTCTTCGACTCAATCTGACGCCGAGGTGGCGTCCCAAAGACGGGAAGGGGCCAGGCGGCTGGAGCAGATCCTAAGGGTCGATTCCCAGACCGTGCCCGAGCAAGAATTTTTAAATTTGCTGGGCGGGCATAAGCTTATCAGGCCGTCCAGGGAACAAGACCCTTATACTGGGGCGGCAACAGCGGGCCATTCCCAAGTTTTTCCAAGGGAGAGGACCGAGTTTCAAACCCATGAGGATGCTCCGAGCACCTCTGGTCGGAATGCCGAGGCCCCCGTCCAAGTTGCAGGTGTGATTACGGTTGATGCCTCCGATGAGGAGCATGCAGCCGAGGAGACAGGGGCAGAACAGCCGGAGATGGAGCAGGAGGTCCAGGCCACCCGCGTACGGGGCGTCACAGCATATCGGATAAGCCGTCCTGGGCAAACCTCGGCGGCAGGATATACGAGCGCGATTACAGAGTCGCGGTTAGAGACCCTACGCGCCGAATATGGTATTCCGGCCGATGTGGATCTCGTCGTTCCCGGTGAGGGAGATTCACCTTTAGAGGCGCCGGAGGGATTTATCACACTTTACGCCGAGTTCTTCAAGGCCGGGCTGCGTCTGCCACTGCACCGTTTCCTTCGCCGGGCGCTTAATGACTTTAATGTGTGCCCGGCACAATTAAACCCGAACAGCTATAGGTCGCTGATCGGGATGTATATTTTGTGGAAGTACCACCGGAGTACTGAGATGCCGCTGGAGGCCTTCAAGCAAGTATTCAAGATGAAGAAGCTTCCTCGGCAGTCCGGTTGGTACTACTTCACCGGCTTCAGAAAGGACTTTATTCTGGGCAACCCCGACTCGGACAAGCTGTGGAAGTACGAATGGTTTTACGTCGGGGGGAACTTTTTAGCCCGAGCCGGTGAAGCTGTCCCCGAGGATGAACAAGTGCCGGGGTCATTTGAGCTGGGGCACGTCTGGACCAAGCGCCCTTGGGCACCGAGCCATGTAATAGAGGCCGTGGACGAACTGTTTGAAAAGCCCGAGTCGTCCAGACAACAGTCCTTTCTTCTGAGAAAGGACACTGTCCAGATACGGTTGGTTCGGGGAATCCAGCAGTCTTCCCCGAGCTAGGCGTCCTGTCTGAGAAACCGGGCAGGTTACTGTTGCCCGTCCGGGTGATGCAGATCTTCCAGGGCCAAGCACTTCCCGGTCTGGGTGGCCGACGAGGGAGCCTTCATCGTCCAGTACCGAGGACTCGTCCAGTGGCTCCCTCGATGCGGGGCCACCTGTAGCCGACGAGAACCTCGAGGGCGTGATTAGGCTCCTGTACCCGTCGGGCCAACTCCGGATCGGAGGTCAGCCCGGAACTTTATTTATAGTCGCCCTTTCCTCTTTTATTTCGCCCTTCGTTTAATTGGGATTTTCTTTGTGCAGAAATGACCGCACCGAGCTCCCGCGCTGGCAGGCTTGCCCAGATGACAACACAGAGGAAGGGCAAGGGCAAGGCCGTTGAGGCCAGCAAAAAGCGTAAGCGGACGCCAGCACCCGAGCCCCCGACACGCACCGGGCAAACCTCCACATCAGTCCAAGCTCCACCGCCACCGCCACCGCCAGTAAGGGCCTCTTCTGAGGTCGGCCGAGTAGACGAGGCATCTAGAGGTTCTTCCGAGGACCAACAAAGAAGGCGCCCGAACTACCGCGGCATGCTCCTTGAACGCATCGGGGACGTGGCTCCCCCAAATGACTTCTTCATGGAGATTCGGGGTGAGGACTTCCCAGATTTGTGCAACCTGGCGCTCCGAACGGCAACCTCAGTAAGTATCCAAGCCGACCAATGGTTGCAGGGACTTCCTATAGTATTGCCGAGAACTTACCCCTTGTACTTTTCACAGCTGAGCGCCGTTGTGCACATGGCGCACTCCATCGGGGTGAGGGAGATCCACAAGGAGCAAGAAAGGCACAAGAAGACCCTCCTGCTGAAGTTGGACTCCGACAGAGAGCTCAACGACACGAAGGTTGAGCTAGATCGAGCTAAGGAGGAGGCCTAGAAGGCGAAGTCCGAGGCCGAGGACATGTTGAGGCGGCTCAAGGATGCGGAGGATAAGGCCGCTCGGCAGGAGGAGAAAGCCGCTCGGCTAGAGGGGCGGCTAGCAACTCTACAGGCCGAGCACCACCGATTCGTGGCCGGGCTCCCCGATCAGCTGGCCGCTGCGGTCGAGGAGTTTAAGACATCCCCCGAGTATACCGATCTCTACTTCGATGGAATGGTGGACCTCCGCGACCATCTGATTGAAAAGCATCCCGAGGCGGCTGCATTCGACTGGTTGGTCATTGCTGAGCCGGACCAGGGTGAGGCTGAGCAACAACAGGATGTTGAGGAGGAGGTCGTCGTTGTAGACGGTGATGACGATGGGGATGTGCAAGCTACCGAGGGAGGCCAAGACGACAACGCGGCCGGGGACGAGACTCTGGCTGGTGATGAGACTCGGGCCGATTGATCCTCTGCTTTTCTTGCTTTTTGTGATTGGGCTTGGGAGGTGCCCGGTTTTCTTGTACCTCCCTAATAAATAAAGTTAAAACTTTTCTATATTTTCCCGTTTTGCATCCACTTTTTCTTGCGTGTAGTTTTATTTTTCATCCCACGTAATGTTTAAAGTTAGATACTTCTCGGGAGGTTCCCAGGCTGGGAGACAATTGTTCTTGGTTAATCCGAGTACCTCTGTCCTCAGTTAATCCGAGGACTTCTGTTCTCGGTCGTTCCGAGTAGTTACCGTTTCTGCTTAGTTATCCAAGCAAGTTTAGGTTTCTGGTCTCGGTCGGGCAGAATATAAACGGCGTATATCTACCCTTACCCCGTTGCCCCCCATAGACTTGTTGTAGTTTTAAAGAAACTTTACAAGTGTAGGACTAATCGGGCACATAGATGTGCCGAGCAACTTAGGGGTGTGCATGACAGACATGAGACATATACCGACTAGCCCCCCTGTCCAGTTTGACGAGGATGACTCCCTTGGTGGGGAGTCAACATCCTGTCTTCCGAGCTGGGGTTCTGGCGTCTTAGGCATAATCCTCCCCCAAAAACATTGCTCTGGTGGAATGAGTTCAGGGAAGTTGTGCTTCATTAATGTAATATTTACATTGATTTTTCCAGCCCTGCTCAGCAGGTCTAGTTACAAAAGAATTGTGGCCAGAGATCAGAAAAGGAATCTGGCTCTGATTTCCTCTTCTTTTTCAGGAGTAGAATCTTTTTAACAGCTCGGCATTCCATGGATGCCCGAGCTGATTCCCCTCCAAATCGATCAGCCTGTAAGTGCCTGATCGCACGACACCTTCGACTTTAAAAGGTCCTTCCCACTTCGGACCAAAGGACCCGAGACCGGGTTGTTGAACCGTGACTTTCTTCATTACTAAGTCACCAACCTTAAAGCTCCTCGGCTGAACCCGTTTGTTGTAATACCGAGCTACAACCTGATTCCGGGCTGCGTTACGGATGGATGCTCGGTTCCTTTTTTCTTCAAGTAGGTCGAGCTCGGTCATCATGAGCTTTTCGTTTAGTTTCTCTTGGTATTGCTCAACCCTCAAGGTTGGCAATCCAACCTCGGCCGGGATGACAGCCTCCACCCCATAGACCAGGGAGAATGGTGTCTCGCCGGTTGCAGCTCGCGCAGTTGTTCGGTATGCCCAAAGCACTTGGGGTAGTTTGTCAATCCATGCGCCCTTAAGCCCCTTGAGTTTCTTCTTGAGGTTGTCTTTAATTGTCTTGTTCACGGCCTCCACCTGGCCGTTACTCTGCGGATAGCTCAGGGAAGAGTAAACTTTCTTAATGCCGAGCTTCTCGCACATGTGGCGTAGACCTGAGGAGTCAAACTGCTTAGCATTGTCGGTCACGATAGTGTGCGGGATTCCGAACCGACAGACGATGTTTTTCCATACAAAGTTGGTGCACTTAGCTTCAGTCATGTTGGTGCAAGGCTCAACTTCGATCCATTTCGTCAGATAGTCGATGGCGACGATACAATATCTGAATTGCGAACGAGCCGGAGGGAGTGGTCCGATCAAGTCAATGGCCCATTTTGCAAATGGCCACGCCGAAGTCACCGGATTTAAAGGCTCGGCGTGTGAACCTAGCATCCTAGCAAATTGCTGGCATTTGAAGCATTTTCGTGCAAAGCTCCCGCAGTCTTGCTGCATAGTAGGCCAGTAGTAACCCTGCCGCAGGCATTTCTGGGCCAAGGAGCGTCCACCGGAGTGATTGCCACAAAGGCCTTCATGAATCTCTTTCATTAAGTACTCGGCCTCCTGGGGGTCCAAACATTTCAGGTATGGCGTCGAGTAGCCGCGTTGGTACAGTTTTTCCCCAATCATCGAATACCAGGCCGAGCTGTTACGCATCCGACGTGCTTCTTCCCGGTCATCGGGTAATTCGGCTAGGGTCAGGTATCGGATTATCGGGTCCATCCACGAGCATTTCGGTTCGGCTGCCAGGCTCATGACCTCCTTACTGATACTTGGTCCGGAAAGTCTTTCAATAGGAACGAAGATCGGGTCTATTTTGCCTATCCCAGAGGCTAGTCGAGTAAGAACATCGGCTTCCACGTTCTCGGACTGGGGGATTTGTTTAAAAGTGTAGGACTTGAATTGTCCAAGCAACCATTTCGCTTCTTTTAAATATGTCGTCATCGATTCTGCTCGGGCCTGAAATCCTCCTGTGACTTGCTGCACCACTAGCATTGAGTCACTATAGATGGTCAGCCGATCAACTCCGAGGTCTCGGGCAATTCGTAGACCGGCCAGCAAAGCTTCATACTCCGCTTCGTTATTAGAGGTTTTGAAGTCGAAACGAATGGCATAAATGACCTTATACCCATCGGGGCTCGCTAAAATCAAGCCTGCACCCGACCCATCGACACAGGTTGAGCCATCGACGTGTAGTTTCCAGTTCAGCTCCGGGGAGAGGCCTTGTTCACTGCAGCTAGCTGTATCTGGCTCCCCCATGGGTGATTTCTCAACTAAGGGAGCAACCTTTCCGGCCTCTGTAAATTCAGCAAGGAAATCCGCCAGGACTTGAGCCTTTATTGCCATTCTCGGCACAAAATGTATATCATACTGGCCCAACTCGACCGACCACTTGGCCATCCGTCCTGATATTTTTGGGCTCTGTAGAACTTGCCGGAGAGGAAACTTGGTCGGGATCTTGACGGTATGGCCCTGGTAATACGGCCGCAATTTCCGGACTGATGTCATTAAGGCGAAGGCTAGCTTTTCCAATGAGGAATACCGCTCCTCGGCACCTTGGAACGCGTGGCTGGTATAGTAAACTGGCCTTTGGACCCCGTTTTCATCACGGACTAATACCGAGCTGACAGCCTTCTCCGAGACGGCTAAATAGGCGTTTAAAACCTCACCGGGCGAAGGTTTGGACAGGAGCGGGGGTGTGGCCAGGTAAGTTTTTAAGCCTTGGAAAGCATCCTCACACTCCCTGCTCCACTCAAACCTCCCCTTAAGTGCCTTGAAAAAAGGGTGACACTTGTCGGTAGCCCGAGAGACAAATCTTGACAAGGCGGCCACCATACCGGTAAGCCTTTGCACGTCTTTCACTGTCCGAGGAGAATGTATGTCTATAATTGCCTAGGCTTTCGTCGGGTTTACTTCGATTCCTCGTCGGTTAACCAAAAATCTGAGGAATTTGCCTGAACCGACGCCAAAAGCGCATTTTGTTGGGTTGAGTTTCATCCCATACTCTCGGAGAATGTTAAAGCTAGCTCGGAGGTCGGCTATGTGGTCCATCGCTTGGACAGATTTTACTAACATATCGTCCACGTAGACCTCCATAGTTTTCCCCATCAGCCGAGCGAACATTTTGTTGACGAGGCGTTGATAGGTAGCTCCGGCGTTCTTGAGACCAAACGGCATTACAACGTAACAGTATAAGCCCTGGTCAGTAACAAATGAGGTTTTAATTTGGTCCTCTTCGGCCATTCTTATCTGATTATACCCAGAGTATGCGTCCATAAAGCTCAAGAGCTCGTGTCCGGCTGTGGCATCAACGAGCTGGTCTATCCGAGGAAGCGGGAAGCAGTCCTTGGGGCAGGTCTTGTTAAGGTCGGTATAGTCAATGCAGACCCGCCACTTGCCATTCGCCTTTTTGACGAGGACGACATTTGCCAACCATTCTGGATATTTGACCTCTCTAATAAACCCAGCCTTCAATAGTTTCTGGACTTCATCGTTTATCGCGGCATATCTCTCCGGGTTGAAGGCTCTTCGTCTTTGTATCACCGGCCTATGACCAGGTTGGACGTTAAGCCGATGGCTGATGATGCTCGGATCTATGCCAGGCATGTCCTCATGAGACCATGCAAAAACATCTCGGTACTCAGAAAGAAGGGATTCCAGGTCGGCCCGGATCTCAGGTTGTAGCTGCGACCCGAGTTGGACTGTGCGTTCTGGCCTTTCGGGGTCCAGGGAGAACGGCACTAAGTCTTCGACCGGGGTACCCCTTACCTCATCCTCGGGAAACCTGGGGTCTAGGTCCGCGAGCATCTTCGGCATCGAATCGGTTGGGAGGTCGATCTCGTCGACCGTATACACAGCCAGGATTCCCTGTTGCTGGGCTGAGGCTGCTCGGACTGCGTTTGCATAGCAAGCCCGGGAATCCGCCTGGGACGAGCGGATCACTCCAACGCCACCATCGGTCGGGAACTTCATTGCCAGGTGATATGTCGAAACCACGGCCTTTAATCCGTTCAGTGTCGGCCTACCGATGATGATGTTATACTGAGAGGGTTTATCGACGACTAAAAAGTTGACCACCCGAGTGACCCTGGCAGCACCTTCTTCAAAAGTTACCGGGAGACTAACCTTCCCGATTGCTCGGACACATTCTCCCGCGAAGCCGAAAAGTGGGGTCTGGATCGAGACCAAAGGCGCGTTGTTGATCTTCAGCCTGTCGAACGCCTGCTTAAAAAGGATGTCCGTCGAGCTGCCATTGTCAACTAAGACTCGCCGTACAACATTGTTGGCGATAGGCAGCTCGCAAACCAAAGCATCGTTGTGAGGGTGCATTAGTCAATCTGCTTCCTCCTCAGTGAAGGTGATCGGGATGTCTTCTTGGCGGCATATCTTATTGATGTGTTCGGAGACATTCATGAAGTCACCCCGTTCGACCCGCCGAGCTTCTCTGACGTAGGACCGCCGCCCACTCGATGTGTCCCCGGCGACAGGCCCGCCAAGTATCGTGTGTACGATATTTGGGGGTTCCGGGGCGTTCACACTATCGGTCCTGGGTCGGCTTTGTACGTCTCGGCCCGACGAGTCGTTCCTTCCAGAGGTCGCCCTCAGGTTTATGGCCTTTTCTACAAACTCCTGTAATAGACCTTCTCGGACCAACCTCTCTATTTGGTCCTTGAGTTGGATGCATTCTCGGGTAGTATGACCCACATCTTGATGGAATTTACAAAACTTCGACTGGTCACGCTTCGCCCGAAAGCCCCGAAGCTTGGGCGGCGGTGTCAACAGATTCTTGTCGCCGACCTGGGCGAGCACCTCATCGATAGTTGCCACCAGAGGTGTGTAGTTTTGGAACTTGCTGATCGGCCCCTTTGGCCTATCAGCTTTCTCCTTTTTCTGCTTCTTCGCATGCTCAGCGCTACCCTGTTCTGGCCCTTTTTTCTGTTTCTTTTCCTTTTTTGTCCCGCTCGGGCCAGCCTCCTCCCGGCGGCTTTTCATATACTCGGCAGCGTCCGCATGTCTTTGGGCGTACCCGAGCATTTGTGAAAACGTGTTTGGCTGTTCAAAGGCCAGGGACCAGGTCAGCTTCTCGTCTCAGAGGCCCCCTACAAAAATATGTTTGAGGGTCTCGTGTTCGATGTGCTTGACCTCAAGAGCAGCCCGGGTAAATCGGTTGACATAGTCCCTGACACTGCCGTCTTCCTGCTTGACGGCGTACAAGGAAGTTATTTCTTTCCTCCGCGTCCTGGTTGTAGAAAATGCGGCGGAGAAGGCGTCGGTTAAATGCCCAAAAGAAGAAATCGACCCTGGTTCGAGCCGTCGGAACCACTGCCGAGCAGGGCCTGTAAGGGTGAGCGAGAAGGCTTTGCACATTGCAGCATCACTGGCATTCTGCAACAGCATGTGCCCGCGAAAGAGCTTGGCATGCTCATCCGCGTCGGTGGCCCCATCGTAAGACTTGATTTGTGGGACCTTAAACTTCGGCGGCATGGGTGCCCACATTATGTGATCCGGGAAGGGCGGATCCTGAGCCCCGATCTCATCCAAACCGAACCTGCAATTGCGGATCTCATCGATCTGTCGCTGCAGCACCCGAAATTGGCGACTATTCGTGTCTTCGGGCAGTTCGACCTGATAGGGTACTCTGCCCTCAGCACGGCCTCCAACTCTGCCTTGGCGATTTCTGTTAATCCCTCGGTACCCGAGCCGATCGAACACCGAGGCTCTGGAACCTTGTGGCGAAGGGACACGGTGTGGTTGACGTCCCATCTGATGTTCATGAACCAGTCTATTGTCAAGCTGGGGCCCTCTGGTGGATCCCGGAGACTGCTCTGATCGATCCTCCCAATTGGTGGCGCTCTGCTCATGCCGACCCTCTGCCTGGTCAACCTGGGCGGGGGGTGGCGGTTCTGGTGCAGCTTGCTGTTGAGCTTGTGCAAGCTGTCGAGTTAAGATCCGAACTGCATCCGTGAGCTCCCGGATCAGGTCTTGTGCAGCTCGGGCCTACACCGACGTAGCTCTTGCCGCGCTTCCTTGCCCTTCGGACCGAGATCTGGCGGTCCGAGGACGACCGCTGGGCCGTTCTGTGGCCGGTTGCTTATGCGTGGCATCGCCCGACTCCTGATGTCAGGCGGTACTATCTCTTGTGTTACCTCGTGTTGTCATTTCGGAAATCCGAGGTAGAATAACTTTGGATTGAGGCGCGTTTGGCCCTCCTTCTAGCGCCAAAATGTTGATGCTTACCGCTGTCCGGCGTCGAATCAACACCCACGTGTGATTGAACAGCTTCTGACCTCCTCTTAAGCTTGCCCCTGGTCGGGATTGAGTACCTGCGAGAGGGTTGATTTGAAGAAATGGGGTTAGCCAATAGACAAGGGCTCTCCGATGCTCAAGGCAAGTATTGCTCGGCAGAGGTCGGCAGCTAATTAAGTGAGAAGAGGTCTCTCTCTAAAACGTCATAAATGCATCCTATTTATAGGCCACCAGCTGGATCGGGTGCAAGATGGGTTTTACCCATTACCCAGGTGTCACATCAAAGTGTATCAAGCAATAAGTGACAAGTGTCGCGTCCATTGTCCAATGGATTGGACTCTATCGGACGGCTGCACGTCTGCCTGGTGTTGGCCTACAAGGATGGGTAGTGACGTATTATGATGAATAGCATGGCCCGGCCCGAGCTACTGTACATCCCCGAGGTGGCAGCCTTCTTGGGGGTGTGCCCTCAGATAAATGGAAGGCTCCTCGGGAAGAAGCGTAAGTCGTCGGGTCGGGCGGTAGCCTATGTCTGCCGAACTGAGTTGCCGACCACCAAAGTTAGTGTCCTCGGTGGCGGCGCCGAGCTAACCCTCAACAGCCCTCCTTGCCCGTGATCAACTCACTAAACCTAAAACCCCTAATTTTGGCATTAATTACATGTAATTTGGCAGAGAATTTTTATTTTTCCTTTTGAGTTTAGAAATAAAACTCAATGGAGTTCTGGTAGTTGCATACCTTTCGCTTATGCATTTGTACGCTAATGAATTGCTTGTATGTTGAACTACAATATTAATTTCTCATTTTCTAATTGCTGAATTTACGAGTACTTGCAATCTTTACTGGGGGTAGGTCATGGAAAAAGGCAACCAAAAATTTATGCATCAATCAAACTAAGCACAGCAACTTTTTAGCCTTTCGATGGATTTATCTTAAGAGGGTCGTTCCCAATCCTATTCCTAACTTCTCCATTTGGTTGGGCCAAAGCAAGATCAATCATCATTGAGCACAACCAATTCAATAAATCAACAAAATCACTGTTATATGTGCATTTGGGAGATGAGAAAAATGTGGAACCTACAAGAAAGGGCGAGAAGCCACGAGAATGAGAGACCACCTGCCGGAAGTATCCACTTTTATGGTTCATTTTTGCATCTCTTCGTATTCCCTTTGCTATGACTCGAATAGCAGAGAGTATCATATTTACATGCCTTTAATCATATTTTGAAACTGAAAGTCTATAAAAAGAAGAGTTAAGGACAGGAAGAAAGAGTCAGAAAGGGCAGAAATCAAGATGAGGAAATTTTGAAGAATAGAGATGGTTGATTGAGCTATAATGGCAGAGTAGCGGAAATTGGTTGTATAGATCAGCAAATTAGCGTTTACAGACAATTTTCTCCAAGGTATTTACGTGCATTTATAAAGGTTGGCTCAAATCAGAAACTTGTAAATAAATCTGATAAATTGCGAAGCAGCGTGATTTGTTTAAAAATAAAAATGCAAAATTTGTGAAATTGGGAAGTTTTGTGAGTGAACAAAAATTGCTTATCCTATTCCTCTAAACAGAAATTAGACCCGAAACGGAACGGTTGACGAACCCTCTAATTGCCTTTATTATTTTTATTTATTTTATTTTCTTTTTAAAAAAAGAGACAGTAAAAAATGATTTGGGCTTCAGTGGATTCCACCGTAATGATGGCAAGAGAAAATTGCCCGTTATACCACATTTTTAAAGTTTATTTTGTCAAATAAAAAGGGATCTAGTATTCTACAACTCGTTAGAGTTGGGGAAAAGACAAAAATAAAGAAATTAAATTACATGACGCTCAGGTTACGTAATTTACAAATTAACCTGCTAATAATAAACTTAAGTACTTAAATTTCATTATTGACATGTAGCTCAGTGGTAAATAAGTTAGCTAATGTTGCACTAATTGTCTAAGCAAGACACTTAGTCGAGTAGCAAAAGGAACATAAATTGGATAAGTGCATAATCAATTCCAAGTAAGTTTCAAATCCACCCACAAATGGAGAACTAAAGGTTTTAAATAAAAATGTTATTTACTTCAATTAACGTAATACATTTGCTATGCACATAACTAAGTAAATAAAGCATCATGTATGTTATGTCACCATAATAAATCACTAGTTAAATAATTCATTAAATAAGATAAGAAAAGAAGTGCCGCACCAACTCTGGACTCAAGGGAAGATTTAAATGAATATTATTGTGATCTCGGTGTTGGTGTTACGATGATCTTGTATATATGGTGCGAACATTTAGGCCCATAGTTCAAGATAAATTTAATGAGTAAATAATTAGAGTTCATAATTGAGTATAAATAAATCATGCATATGAATAGAAAATATGTTGCGAGTTATGTTTGGACTTACCTAACAATAGTTTACCTAGTTATTTCATACTTCAGGAAATCTAACTAAGAAATCAGAATAGATTTACCATTGAGATGGCAATGACAAATGAGCAACAACGTAGTCAAGGGTATGGTTATCGCTGCAAGAATGATTCTGCTATAAATTATATGTTTTGAATTATGTTATTTTAAAGAAAAATATCTAGTTTACTATGGTGTGTAATATAAGTAGAACAAGTATTATAAATACTTTTAGAAACAAATGTGTCTTTATGAAATATGTTATTATAACTTAAGAGTTATTTAAAAAAAATGTTTGCATTTTTCATAACTTAATAAAGGATTAATTAAGCTTAAAAGAACATTAAATAACAGTCCAAAAAATCGGGTCGTCTTAGTAGGTCCGTGGCACATCATGCCCAAATTGTTTGGAAAAGGCTTTCTCAAAAGTTTTATTAGGATTGCTCAAGCAGTTAGCTTGGCTGTAATGGCTCTCATCATTTAGTTCCTTGTATTTTTGCCTTTACCTTTGGATAGGTAGCATGGGCATAGAGATTATTTACTTGCTTTTGTAAAAGATCGAGAAACAATAGATTGCTTTCTTCTTTTAAGAAACGAGAGAATCACCCAGAAAAATGCAAAAACTAGTGTAGACTTGTGATTATACACCCTAATCGACATCTAAGTAGGCACGCAACTCTAAAGATGAAGTGGACAGAAAGAGAAAACTATAAAATTAAGTAGCTCGAAGATATCGAAGAATAAAAAGAACAGTTGCCCAATGAGCTGTAGTAGGTGAAGCACAGTTGACTCTGCCTAAAGGTGAAGGATTTGAATACCTTATTCCAAGTCCAAAAAAACCCTTAACATGCAGGTAAAATCAACAAAGTTATTCCCTGCACACGGGTTCAACTAGTTTACCATAATTTCTCTTAAAATTCGAAGAAAATTAAACGTTAAAGGTCAGTAATGCAATAAATGCTTGAACCAGCACCTAAGCAGCAATGGGCCCAAAAAGACCCAATCAACAAAGGCGGCCCAAAACCAAGAACTCGATTCATTCTCTCTCGCGCCGCTTTAAAGAACGAAGATCGTTGTCTAAACCCTAACACCGCAATTTCCAAACCAGAGCTCGAGGCAAGACCTTCAATGGTGGAAAAACTTGATCTCTTTTCAAGAAAATGCTTGCTAGTACGATTCGCCACCTGCACACGATAGTCAAAATCAGTTCCCCAAGATCCAAATGCCAGTCAAGGTCGGTGGACCTTTTTGTTTTTTGTTTTTGGCTTTTTTTTTTTTTCCACTTTGATTTTAGATTTGGAAAGATAATTTTTCTGTTAATAAGACCTATACTGAATCGGATTTGAGGTAAATTTGAAGATAATCCAAATTTTTATGTTTTGAATTCACAATTTTTCCAATGCTAGGAGGTAAATTAGTGCACGATGTAGGTTTGTAGCAATTAATTACTGATGTCAAGAGTAATTAGAATCTTAAATTATGATTTTTGAAATGTTTGTACTTTGCCCGGAAATTCCTTAAGCTGCCATTCCCAATTTGATACCTAAAACGGTCTATGATAGAATTTGAGGACCTTTTTTATTAAATAAATCCTCGGTGATGTTCATCCTCCAGCTAAAAATGTTTCTGATCCACATTGGGCTATGATCTTTGTCAAAATTATTATCTTCCATTCATTGTGAAGGATTTTATTGTTGGGTAATCAAACAAAGATGATTCTTAACAAGGATTGGATAAATTGTTTCGTCTTTCTGACTAATGAGAAAGGGGTGTATCCAATTGGGTGGGATTTTTAAGAGATGTTAACCTTGTTTATTTAAATCAGCTTAGCGATTGCAATGATATTGTGTTGTTTTAGGGGTGAGCAACGGCGGTTTGACGGTTTTTGGACGGATGCGGGTCGGTTTTTTTAAATGACGGGTTGGCGATTAACCAACCCACAAACTGCCCGTGGAATGGCAGGCGGTTTAGGTTTGAGGGCGGGCGGTGTGGGCGGGTGGGGCGGGTTGGGACTACGCTAATGTACAATATAATTTTTTGAGCTATTTTTTATTAAAAAAAAGTGAAGAAAATTTGTAGAAAATATAAGATGATAATGTATGAAGCATTCCCAACAACAACCAAGTTTGACGTCTAAAGACAATGACCATATTCATAATAAATTAAGAAACATAATCATTCATTGCAACAAGAAACATCAACCACAGATGAAGTGATAACAAAGTCAAGAATTCTTGTTCTTCCATAAAACTTATTCATTGGGTTCGAAAATAACAGGATACTACAGATGAAATGATGAACAAAGTCAAGTGTTCTTTTTCTTTTTAAGGAGAGAGGAGTAGGGAGGTTTAGATTAGTTTTTTTTTTTTTTTTTTAAGAATTAAGCGGACGGGTTTGGGTTGAACCCTTCCCCTAAAATTCAAAACCGTACCCGCCTGCCAACATATATAGGCGGACGGGTTGAACCCGTTAATGGACGGGTTGAAACCACAGAGTCCTTTTTTTTAGGCGGGCCGAGCGCAGGTGTGGACGGCCGACGGTTGCGGGACGGTTTTTATGCATCCCTATGTTGTTTGGTTTGATTTTCAAATTGCACATTTTTTTAATTTTGGATATATTACGAGATTTGCACATTCTGTTCTTAAAAGCCCAGGGCACAAGTGTACGGAAGCAGGGAAGTATGGAGCTGTTGCAGTAGGGCTAGATCTACTCCGATATAGATTTTATGCTAATTATAGGTTTTCGAGCAGAGCTCAGTCGTCAGTCTCACTGTACAGTACCATAAAGTGTTTTGGCTGGACTGGTTTTTCCAAGAATTTCTGTGTGTTGTCAGCTATCTGTGATGCATTATGCCCAAAGTATTTGGAAAAGGCTTTCTCAAAAGTATTATTCCAATTCATATACTTTCCCCCCGTTATTCCAATCCATGTGGTCTCATCTTGTCATTCCTGGTATTTTTGCCTTTGCCATTGGACATGTAGCATGGATACAGAGATCTTTTAACGTCATAGATCATTACCCACGAAAGAGTTTTTATACGCGTGCCCAAGATGGAAATGCTTTAATGGCATCGTTAGTTTGGTCAATATTAGAAGGTCTATATTGGCCTTGAGAGCTATTTATTTAACACTCTTGTCACAATACATAATATCTTGGCCAGAAAGAGAAACACCCATATTAGCAAGTAACCCACGTAACTAAACTATATTTGCCGTAGTGGATGCCACGGCACCATACTTTGCTTCTGTAGAAGATCGTGAAACAACATATTGCTTCTTGCTCTTCCAAGAAATGAAAAGAATCCCCTAGAAAAATGCAAACACCAGTGGTAGACTTGTGATCAGTTGAATCACGACCCTAATTGGCATCTAACTAAGCATACAGCTCCAAAGATGAAATGGAGGGGAAGAGAGGACTCTGAAATTGAGTACCTCGAAGATGTCGAACAATATGAAGAACAACTACCCAATGAATGGTGGTAGGTGAAGCAACAAACTGACTGACAATATGATCTACATAAGCAATATTAGTCGAGTGATGGTGAGATACAACAAACTATCAATAAATATGCTATATAAATGTAGGATCTGGCAGAGGAACATCATCAAAAGAAGAGTGTCGGACATTGAGCTCAAGAGGAGTATCTGTTGTTCAAGTGTTAGAAAGGCGAGCTTGATCAAGAACATCAACCATGTACTTAGATTGAGATAGAAGATCACCTCTAGGAGAGTAGGCTATTTTTATCAACTTAGAGTACGCAACTCTTTTATCTCATATTGACGAGCTAATTTTAGTTTCAACACTAGAGTCCCATCAACATTGTCGCCAATAATAATCATGTCATCAACATATAAAGAGAGTAGAATGTAGCTGGTAGAAGAGCACCTGACAAATAGAGTGGAATCGTGTGGGTTGGGATGAAAGCCAAGAGATGCAATCACAATGGAGAACTTCTCAAACTAAGCTTGCAGGGCTTGTTTAAGCCCATAAAGAGCCTTCTTCAGCCTGCAAACTTCACTCGGATTATGAGAGACACCCGCAGGAGGCACCATGGAAATTTCTTCTTAAAGATTACCATTCAAAAGGTATTTTTAACATCCATCTAAGAAATATGCCACTAACGAACAGGTTCAACTGCGATAAGAGCACGAATAGTAGTCATTTTTACAACTGGAGCAAAAATTTCCTCATAACTATTACCATACTGTTGAGAAAATCCCTTAGCAACCAAGCAAGCTTTGTATCTCTCAATTGACTTGTCAGACTTGGTTTTAATTTTGTACACCCAGCAAGAGCCAATTGCACTTTTACCCAAAGGAAGAGGAACGTGATCCCAAGTACCTGTCTTATGCAAAACAGAAAGTTCCTCAACCATAGCATATTGCCAAAAGAGATCAAGAACAACCTTTCTATAGGAAGAAGGCTCGGAAATATGGTGAATAATGGTCAAAAGGAAGCAAAAGAAGTAGAAAAAATGGACTAAACAAAATGCAGTAGCTGAGTGGACTTATGGATGCGTTGAGGATAGTGAGAGGAGGATCTTGGACTGCAGTATGAACAAAGGGAGCATTAGTAGGTAGGGTATCAGAATCCGCAAAACTGCCAGTGTCAACCCTGCAAGAATCAACATTAAAGGTAGGGGTGCTAGGATTCGAAGGGTGGGTCATATGAAATTGTGCAATATCTGTATTAATACAAAAAGGATCAATGCGAGTAAGAACATACTTTATAAGATTATGAAAATTAGAAGCAATAGATTATAAGGGTATATGCTCAAGAAACATAACATGTGCGAGAAACATAAAGTTTTCGTGCAACCAGATTATAGCAACGATATCCCTTCTGACTCTCACCATAACCAAGAAAAACACAAATTGCTGAGATAATCTGCTAAGTTCTGTATGAGGTTGAAGAACAAAGAAAGTGGAATCAAAAACTCTCAAGGCAGAATAATTAGGATCATGACCATAAAACTTTTAAAAGGTGATAAACCTGAGGTAATGGAAGATGGATTCTGTTGATTGAATGAACAATGGTAAAAATGGTTTTCCCCCCAAAAATTCATTAGGAATAGAGGCAGATAATAGAAGAGAATGAGCAGTTTCAACAATCCATTTATGTTTTCTTTCAATAACACCATTTTATTCTTTAGTGTCAGTACAAGTATTTTGGTGAAAATCATGTCCAAGGCAAGCAATTTAGAAAATTGATTAGAGGTGTATTCACCACCTAAGTCACATCGAAAGCATTTGATGACAGCATTGTGTTGAGTTTTAACAAAAGCACAAAACACATGATAAATGCTAAAAAAATCAGAGTTTTAACAAAAGATTGAAACACGTGACAAATGCTAAAAAAATCATAATGGTGTTTCATAAAATAAACCCAATAGTAACGAGTGCAGTCATCAATGAAATAGACATAATATCGAGACTCCCTTTTTGGGAGAGCAAATAATGGTCCCCACCCCTGAGAACGAATTAAGTCAAATGGTCCACAAGAAATGGAAACACTTTTATAAAAAGGCAAGGCAGAAAATTTAGCCAGTTTACAACCATAACAATTAAAATATCATGAGTTCGCAAATTTCCTAAGCTTCTATAAAAGCAAAGTATTTTAAACGAGAAGTAGAAACATGTCCAAGACGAGATTGCCGTAAATAAAAACTAGAAGAAGAAGAACTCAAACAAAAGGATGACAAATCAACATTGGAAGTTGCAACATCTGGAACTCTCAACTCCTCCAAAATCTAGAGTCCCCCTATCTACGGCCAGTCCCAATCAACCTACTGGACTGCGGATCCTACACATAACAAGAAGTGGAAAAAAGAAAACTGAGAAACCAAAATCACACAATTGACCAGTAGAGAGAAGGTTCAAGTCAAGATTAGGAATTTGGTAAACATAAAAAAGAGACAAGTGAAGTGTGCAAAATAAACCAACACGTGCTAATGGCATAAGAGTGCCATCAATAGTCATGATATATACAAATGAAGCAGGATGTAAAGATGCAAAAGATGTGAAATTAGATGGCATAAAATGAGAAGCTCTAGAATCAAGAACCCATATAGAGGAAGATATACCTAATGAGCTAGTAGAAGGCAAACCTATATGTGAGGAGGCAAACATTATATATGGCTGTGTGGCAAGAATCTTTCAAAACTGCTTAGTAAAGGCATCTATTGTGAGACTAGGAGATGGTGTGCCTCTAGAAGAAGATAAGAACAAACAAGTCCGCAGGTGGAAAAACTGGTATTAGGTATTGGTGACCTGAAGGTTCCTTGCTGCAATTGGTTGGCAGTTTCCATTGAGAAGGTTGTTGTAGCTGTTGCGGTTTTTTCAACAACTTAGGACGTTAAGTCTTCCAATGACCTTTTTTCTTACAATTGCACTCATCATAACCGACCTTTGCATAATGTTTGTTTAGATTGTTGTAAGGAGGTCTAAGAGGAACTGCAAAAACATATGGATTAGGAATCGGGAGAATTCCTAGCTAATTCTACATTTCCTTTTTCAGCTTAAAACTTGAGGCAATTCTCTTTAGCTAACAACTCATTAACCACTAAATCAATTGAAGGAAGTGGATTGCAATGTAGAATTGTTCCACAAAGACCTTCAATATCATCCTGAAGAGTGATCAGAAACCTAACCAATCGTTGTTCTTCTCTAAGAGCAATATATGATGCAAAAGCTCGTAACTTTGCATATTTTGTAAGAGCTAACTGGTCCCAAAGATTAGTCATTGCATAATAAAATTCCTAAACACTCGTGCTATTTTGTTCAAGGGCACGATTATCAATCTCTAATTGATATTGTTGTGCAAAATTAGACTACCTATGCAATCTTTCCAAATAATCCCAAACCTCATTAGCAGTTTCAAATTTTGCTAATTGTACACCTATCGATTGCAATACAGAGTTACTGCCCCAAGTGATCATTTTTGAATTCTTAGCATCCTAAGCTTCTGGTTGTTCTACATCTTTCTCATCTTTTGGATCTCTTGGATTAACTAATGTTCCAAAGACTAACCCCACATTCCTTTGCCCTGTAGAAAATTTATCACATAACTCTAGTACAAATATTTTTGTCCATTCAATTGCACAATAATAGACTCAAGCGAATCATCTTTTTCACTAGCCATTTGTCACGCCCCACCAAGCCACAAAGAGGCCACTCACTTGTCTTGGGTGTTTTTGGGGGAAAACATAGCCCAAAGAAGATTCTAGAAGGGTCCAGAGTGATCTACATTGTTCCGCAGCATTCTAGGAGGTTCCACCACAGTCTAGAAGCGTCCTGAAGAACCTAGGAGGTCCTGGAAGACTCAATACTACTCTAGAACTCTCTAGAACCATAAGAGCACTTAGGGACAATGTAGAATAGTGTAGAAGTCTCTAGAATACTCTATACTTGTAAATATCCTTCACACTTTGCTAGAACATTCTAGATAGGAAATAGTAGCCGTTAGATCAATGTAATCTAGACCGTCCATTAGTTGGGAGGATGCCTATAAATAGGACTATCCCATTCATTTGTAATCCATCCAAGGAAATCAAGAATCAAAGCCTTTCAAAGTTCTCCTTGTTCTCTCTTGTGTTCCCTTGTGTTCAAGGCAAGAGCGTGAGTGAGTTAGGCTGACTTAGTATCGAGACTGTGCTAAGGCCGCACGAGTAGCTTGGAGAAAGTAAGCTCGTGACAGTTGGTATCAGAGCGAGGCTCAGGCTGAGACAATGGCTAAGAACAGTGCTGCTCAAAGGGCCACGGGATCCAACCCTTCTGACGTGGAGGTGACGCAAGAGCGAGGCCGCGAAGAGATAGTCGACCCCAACGTTGTGACTAAGCGGGGTCGGTCTAAGGACGTGATCTCTAGTTTCGACTCATGCCTATCTCGGGCAGAGGAGGTCGTGAGTGGCGTGGAGGCCCAGGTGGATGACCTAAGCCAACGGGTGGATGGCCTAGAAGCGAAGGATGCCGCTATCCACACTGCGATCCGAGGCATGTTGCTCCAACTAGAGGAGTCCTTGCGGGCTGAAATTGAGAAGGTTCATGACGAGTTTACGGGAGAGCTCACTAAAATGCATCGAGCCCACGAGATGGAGTTGAATAGCACACTCGCACGCATTGAGGATATGCGTAGGGACTTAGCCCTTTGCAAGCGGGCATTGGCGACAGGGTCCAACAGTAGCATCGTTGAGGCTAGGCGCATTGAGGTGCCAAAGCCTAAGAGTTTCAGAGGATCACACAATGCACGAGAAGTGGACAATTTCTTGTGGGGCCTAGACCAATACTTTGGAGCCATGGGCATCACAGAAGAGGATACCAAGATCCACTCCACGGCTCTTTATCTCAATGACACAGCCATGCTTTGGTGGAGGAGAAGACGAGGAGACATCGAAAAAGGTACGTGTACCATGACTACCTTTGATGACTTTAAAAGGGAGCTTAAAAGGCAGTTTTATCTCGAAAATGCTGAAGATGAGGCTAAAGCTCGTCTGCGAAGGCTTAAACAATCAGGGTCTATTCGTGATTATGTTAAGGACTTTACTAACTTAGTACTTGAGATCCCTGATTTGTCCGACAAAGACGCACTCTTCAATTTTATGGATGGGCTCCAACAATAGGCCAAGACCGAGCTAAGGCGACGTGGGGTGCAAGACCTTGCCACTACCATAGTTGTGGCCGAGAGTTTGATTGACTATGCAAACCAAAAGGAGTCCACCAACAAGCCGAAGGATAAGAAGAGTGGTTAAGCCAAAGGTGGGGGCGACAAAGGCCAACGCAAAGATCAGCACCGCCAAGATAACACCTCAAGGGGCAAGGACAAGGGCAAGCAAAAGGACGGCAAGAGTTCAAGTAAGTCCAACAACAACAAATGCTTCCTTTGTGATGGTCCCCACTTGGCTAGGGATTGCCCACAGAAAAGAGCCTTAAATTCACTCCTTGCAAGTCATCAAGACGGGACAGAGGCCGATGGTGGCAACAATGGTGCACACATGGGGTCCTTGCAGCTACTCAATGTGATCCAATCTGCTCCCAAAACCCAAGCCAAAGGGCTACTCTTTGTGGACGTGTCCATTGGAGGAAAGCCAACGGTAGCCATGCTTGACATAGGTGCGACCCACAACTTTATCTCAATCGAAGAAGACCAAAGGTTAGGACTTAAGGTGACTGGTGGAGGGGGCTCCATCAAGGCAGTTAATTCAGCTGCTCGACCCATTCACGGCATAGCCCGAGGAGTTAAGACCAGCGTGGGAGCCTGGTCCGGACGTATGGACTTCTCTGTCGTTCCAATGGATGACTTTAGGGTTGTCCTGGGATTGGAATTCTTGGATCAAGTCAAGGCATTCCCAGTACCATTCGCCAACAGCATGTGCATCATGGACGGCGATAAGGCTTGTGTGGTACCAACAACAAGGACCAACAAGCAAGACATAAAGGTGCTCTCGGCAATGCAATTTAAGAAGGGCATCCGGAGGGATGAGGAAAGCTATTTGGCTATTCTCAAAGAGTATGACGATGAAGAACAAGGGCCACTAGAAGTTGAGCCAAAGGAGGTAGCAGCTGTCCTCGAGGAGTTCAAGGACGTTGCACCAGCAGAGTTACCAAAGAAGCTACCACCAAGGAGGGAGGTAGACCATCAGATCGAACTGGAACCGGGGACAAAGCCACCAGCCATGGGTGCATATCGCATAGCACCACCAGAATTGGCGGAACTAAGAAGGCAACTCAAGGAGTTACTTGATGCAGGGTTCATTAGGCCTTCCAAAGCCCCATTCGGCGCACCAGTCCTGTTCCAAAAAAAGAAGGATGGTTCCTTGCGCATGTGCATCGACTACAGGACTCTCAACAAAATCACGGTGAAGAACAAATACCCCATTCCTCTGATTGCCGACTTGTTTGATCAACTAGGTCATGCCCGCTACTTCTCGAAGTTAGACCTTCGCTTGGGGTATTACCAGGTTCGCATAGCCGAAGGAGACGAACCAAAGACCACATGTGTTACAAGGTATGGGTCTTATGAATTCTTGGTTATGCCATTTGGACTAACCAATGCACCTGCTACATTCTGTACTTTGATGAACAAGTTGTTCCACCCGTATCTCGATCAATTCGTGGTCGTCTATTTGGACGACATAGTGGTGTATAGCAAGACCTTAGAAGAGCACGTGCAGCACTTAAGGGAGGTGTTTAAGGTGCTACGAGACAACGAGCTATACATCAAGAAGGAGAAGTGTTCCTTTGCCAAGCCGGAGGTAGTCTTCTTGGGGCACAAGATCAAGGATGGCCAACTAATGATGGAGGATGACAAGGTGCATGCTAACCAAACTTGGGAGCCACCAACCAAGGTACATGAGTTGCGATCTTTTTTTGGGCTAGTAAACTACTACCGCCGTTTTATCAAGAGTTATTCGGCGAGGGCTGCTCCACTAACCGACCTTCTCAAGAAAAACAAAGCATGGGACTGGACAGAGAAGTGTCAAAAGGCCTTTGAAGATCTAAAGAAAGCAATCAGTGAGGAGCCCGTACTCAGCCTACCCGATCACACCAAACCATATGAGGTACACACAGATGCCTCAGACTTTGCCATAGGAGGCATTCTTATGCAAGAAGGACACCCAATTGCTTATGAAAGCCGAAAGCTCAATGAGACTGAGCGACGCTACACAGTACAAGAGAAAGAGATGACAACCGTCGTCCATTGCCTTAGAGTGTGGCGCCATTATCTACTTGGGTCAAAGTTCGTGATAATGACTGACAACATTGCAATAAGCTACTTCCAGACCCAAAGGAAACTCAGTCCAAAGCAAGCTAGATGGCAAGACTTCTTGGCTGAATTCGATTATGTCATGGAGTACAAGCCAGGAAAGGTGAATGTGGTAGCTGATGCGTTGAGTCGAAAGGCCGAGCTATCGAGTATTTCTCAAGTCACTAGCCCACTATTGAGCAAAATCAAGGAGGGATTAAAGGCAGACTCTCAGGCACAAAGTATCATCACCTTGGCGAAGGAAGGCAAAACACGAAGGTTTTGGCTAGCTGATGACATCCTCTACACCAAGGGCAACCGAATGTATGTACCAAAGTGGGCCAATTTGAGAAAATATTTAATAAAGGAGTGTCATGACTCCCTATGGGCGGGCCACCCAGGTATGAAACGCACACTTGCTCTCTTGAAGTCTGTCTACTATTGGCCTGACATGCGAGATGGGGTCGAGGAATATGTGAGGACCTGTCTTGTCTGCCAACAAGATAAGGTAGTCCAACAGCAACCAGGAGGTATGCTCAACCCACTACCTAGCCCAGAGAGACCATGAGAAAGCGTCTCTATGGACTTCATCACCTGCCTGCTAAAGTCTGATGGATGTGGAAGTATCATGGTCGTGGTAGACAGGTTTAGCAAGTATGCAACTTTTATTAGAGCGCCAACTGATTGCACCGCAGAGGAGACAGCCAGACTATTCCTACGCAATGTAGTCAAACTTTGGGGCGTTCCAACAAGCATCATCAGTGACTGAGACCCTCGTTTTACTAGGAGGTTTTGGATGGAGCTGTTCAAGATGCTAGGGTCGGACTTGAACTTCTCAACAAGATTCCATCCCCAAAGCGACGGCCAAACAGAACGCATCAATGCTCTATTGGAGCTTTACTTGCGGCACTATATGAGTGCCAACCAACGGGACTGGGCCAAACTTTTAGATGTTGCACAATTTTCCTATAACTTGCAACAAAGTGAGGCTACCAACAAGAGTCCTTTTGAGATCGTCATGGGACAACAGCCAACAACCCCTCTTTCCCTTGCCACTCGCTATGAAGGGAAGAGCCCTGCTGCATTCAAATTTGCTAAGTCATGGCATGAGCAGGTAGAATTGGCCCGGGCAGCATTGCACAAAGCGGCGAAGCGCATGAAGAAATGGGCCGACAAGAAGAGGAGGCACGTAGAGTTTAAGGAAGGAGACCTTGTCCTAGTGAAACTTTTGCCACAACAGTTCAAAACATTCAGGAAGGTCCATAAGGGTCTAATACGCAAGTATGAAGGACCTTTCGAGGTAATCAAACGTATAGGTAAGGTCTCATACAAACTCCATCTCCCACCCAAGCTAAAGATTCATCCAGTCTTCCACGTAAGTATGCTCAAACCATACCATGAAGACATGGAAGATCCAGCAAGGGGAGTCTCCCGTCGAGCACCCACAGCCGTGGTCACCTCCTTTGACAAAGAGGTTGATGATATACTAGCGGATCGAGTCATCCGAAGACGAGGTGTGCCAAGCTACAAGGAGTACTTTATCAAGTGGAAGGGACTGCCTGACACCGAGGCTAGTTGGGAAACTGAGGAGGCACTTTGGCAGTTCAAAGACAAGATCCAACAATACCATGAGGACGCGACGAGGGCGTCGCGAGCATAGGTGGGGGAGAATGTCACGCCCCACCAAGCCACAAAGAGGCCACTCATTTGTCTTGGGCGTTTTTGGGGGAAAACATAGCCCAAAGAAGATTCTAGAAGGGTCCAGAGTGATCTACATTGTTCCGCAGCATTCCAGGAGGTTCCACCACAGTCTAGAAGTGTCCTGAAGAACCTAGGAGGTCTTGGAAGACTCAAGACTACTCTAGAACTCTCTAGAACCATAAGAGCACTTAGGGACAATGTAGAATAGTGTAGAAGTCTCTAGAATACTCTATACTTGTAAATATCCTCCACACTTTGCTAGAACATTCTAGATAGGAAATAGTAGCCGTTAGATCAATGTAATCTAGACCGTCCATTAGTTGGGAGGATGCCTATAAATAGGACTATCCCATTCATTTGTAATCCATCCAAAGAAATCAAGAATCAAAGCCTTTCAAAGTTTTCCTTGTTCTCTCTTGTGTTCCCTTGTGTTCAAGGCAAGAGCGTGAGTGAGTTAGGCTGACTTAGCATCGAGACTGTGCTAAGGCCGCACGAGTAGCTTGGAGAAAGAAAGCTCGTGACACATTGCAACTATTAACAAGTATCTAACAAACTAGAGCATATAATATACACGTCAGCAAAACAAAGAAAAAGAAGAGAGAAATCCAAACACCAATTTGTCGACTATGCAAGTTGTGTGAAGCAAAAGACGAAGAGACCCAAAACGTTGCAAAGCCAAGATGAAGAAACTTAATGTTGTGAACTCGGAAAAATGAATAGATCCACGAAAACCATGGATGGAATTAAGCACTCTGATACCATGGTAATTATTCATGCCAAAGTAGAGGGAAACAACGGGCAAAGAAAAAGAGATGCTAGGATTTTCATTATTGCTTCATTGGAAAATAGAAGCAATATTGGAGTTTAAGCTATTGTTTGCCAAATGTTTTCACCACAAACTTAGTTATGAACAGTGTAAAGCTCTCACATGCTACAGTAACAATAAAAAATAAAAATAAAAAAATTGCTATAGTGTGTAAAGCTCTCACATGCTATAGTAAAAATGGTTCTAACCAACGGTTCTCACCACCCTTCCAAACACTGTATAAATATACAACAAATGAAAAGATAAAAAGACTAAACTACCCTTATTTATAAGAGAATAAATAAAAGTCTTGTACTTCTAACACTCCCCATGCTCAGCTGTGGACCTTCGTCGTTAGTCCGGCTTTCTTCTCAATTAGGTTATAGACCTCTTTCAATTCTCCTTAAAGCTCTGTCGCAGATTTTAGTTCTAGTTTCCTCCTAGCTCACCTTTATTTTTTATAGAGCATTGAACTCCACATGGAAAGAAACCAACTACCGACGAATTGCTTACCTCGACAAAACAACAATTATTACAAACAAAACCCCAAATCCCACTCTTTTCTCTTTTTCCTTTCGTTCTTTCAAAGTTTGTTGTTTGCTCACTAATGCATGATCTAGTTAACCTATATGTTTTTATAAATTGTAGCAATGAATAATTGGTTTATTAGTAGTTTTATCTCTTGAATTTTGTGTGTTTAAATGGGTTGTTAAAATTTTTAATTTAATTTGCTTCATGAAATTTTCAAACACTTACAATATGGTCCAATGGATAATGTCATTAATATTGATAGAAAAAGGAGGTAATTATCTATCAAAAAATAAACATTCTAGAGCAAAATTTCCCAAATACCAAAAGTTTAAGGATAAAACGCAAAAAATTTAAGCTGAATATGAATAATTGTCACTAATTAACAATTATAATAAAGAAACTATTTTTTAAGCGAAAATTAATATATTATTTACTACTATAAAGATTCAAAACTAGACTATTAGTTATTAAATTTCAAATTTGATAAATCAAGTTGATTATTTTCTTTGTTATTAGTGAATATTTACAAAAAGTGGCTAATTTGTTGTAATTTATCTTTGAAATTCAAGGAAAAGAGGTAAATAGCATTTTTAAATAATTTTTCAAAATGAATATAATATTTTAAAATATTTGAGGTAAATTAATTATTCATAAATATAGAGGCAAATAAATTATTTATATCATAAATATATGTATCTTTAATTTAAATATTTTAAACATGCTATCTTGTTTATTTTTTTATATATCATAATCTATATCTACATCTATACATATATATATATAAAAGAGTGAGAGTTGCTTTGGGCACTTCTTCCCATTTCGTCGTATGGCAACTCATCTCTTTTTCTTCTTATTTTTGTTTTCTTTTTTATTTTACTTTTTTCTAATTTTTCTCATTTTTTAATTTGGTTCTCCATACAAAACTGCTATACACTTTGTTTTCCCCATCGCATTTCTTTGAAATACATTTTTGTTCTGTTTTGTTTCTATTAAAATATTTTCTTTTTAATATATCCTTATTTATGCTTTATTCTTATAATCTTATTATATTAAAATGATTGTTTAGTATTTTTTTCCAAATTAGAAAGCTAATTTTTTTTTAAATGTCTTTTTTTAAATATATTTTTCAAGTCTTTCTGATAATTATTTTCTCATATATGTCATTCCTCTAATTTAAAAGTAATTTTTCTCAAATATACTTCAATCAAATATTTTCTTAAATATTTAAAATGGTATGAAAAAAGGTAAACATTAATAGTTAAAAATTTTGGTGTCGATGAAATATATATGTCAATGCCACGTGCACCTCACATTCACCTAGGTGCTCTTAAAATTTCAAGACAAATTAGGTCGATTGGTACTTAAATTGGTGTTTAACAGAGTAATAACTAAGGTTAGTTTAAATCATAGAGGCGATTTTAAAACTTACCAAATCTCCTAAAATTCAAACTTTGCCTCTCATTTAAGTTCACATAATTTTAACTTTTTTTTACAATAAAAGCCATATTCATTCTTATTTTTCCTTAATAAACTATAGTTTTTCAAACAACAGTTTTTGTTTTAAACTTAATGTGATGTTTTATTCTCGTTTTAAATCGTTATATTCCTAACATAAGCCGTTTAAATCATATAATTTAAAATCTATAGCTTGAAGTATCAAATTCTAAATCACACCCTTCTTTCACTTGTGCACTAAACCAACCATGGTATAAAGTATAGAAGGCAAGTAATCTATTAATTAATAACATAAGATATAAACGAGAGTTTATTCTAGATTCTGTTTTGTGGTTTTTCCCTCCTCTGCGCTCTAAGTGTTCTCTTCGGTTTTCTTTTTTCTTTTATCTTTCCGGCTCCTTTGTCTTTTGATTCATTCCCTTCCTCTTCGTCTCGTTCTTCACCTTCCCAGAGAAAAGGCAAGTTAGTTGCCTTTTTTTTTTTTTCGCTGTAAAAATTGCATCTCCATTCTCGCAAGCTTGTCGGCGTTTTTCCCCTGCTAAGCGTTCCAGGTTTGCTTTCTATATTTCTCTTTCTATTTTTTTTTTTATATTTTTTGAATTCCGATTTTTCTACGTCCTGCTTTGATTTTGTTTATGATTACATTTACCTCACTGCTATTGATTGAACATTCGAAGTTTTACAAACCCTAAATCAATCTGTTGAATTTACATACGTCAATTTGATGTTATAATGGGAAAAGCCCAAATATGGTGGAGAATTTGTAGCAATTAAAATTACATCCTTAGTATGTTTGGGTATTCCCGTGTTGTTTTACCGAATTAGGCTTCTCAATTGGGTTTGGGAATCATGGTAATTTTGTCTGATCATTGGTTCAATTTATCTTGAGAAATTCTATTTCTTCTTTTGTTTTTGAATATATATACACACATATACATTTCCGTACGATGTAGAGTCCTTCCAACATCGTGAACCCGCTTCATTCTTGCGCTGCTTTGAAGAACGAAGATCTTCGTCTAAACCATAACACTGCAATCACCTAACCAGAGCACGAGGCATGACCTTCAATGGTGGCAAATTCTGATTCCTTCCCAAGAAAATGCTTGCTAGAACGATTCACAACCTGCGCATGATAGTCAAAATCAGTTCCCCCAAGATCCAAGTGCCAAATCAGTTCCCCCAAGATCCAAACGGCATGTCAAGGTTGGCGGATTTTTTTTTCTCCTTTTCCACTTTGATTTTTAGATTTAGAAAGATAGTTTTCAGATTTTTTGAACCCATATTGAATTGGGATTTGGGTAAACTTGCAGATAATCCAAATTTTTATGTTTAGAATTCACGTTTTTTCATTGCTAGGAGGTTAATTAATCCATGATGTAGGTTTGTAGCCACTAATTATTGATGTCAAGAGTAATTGAAATAAAAAAAGTATGATTTTTAAAATGTTCGTACTTTGCCTGGGAACTCCTTAATCTGGCATTGGGATTTGATACCTTGATCAGCCACACTGGGACTGAGACGCGGCCCAGACTCCTATGGGAGGCAGCAGTGGGGAATTTTCTGCAGTGGGCGAAAGGGACTAAACAGGAACAAGAGGGATTCTGTAATCATATATGAAATAGCAGACGGTATAAATTTAGAAACACTTTTTCCCAAGGATCCGTTGCAGGAAAAAGAGAATTTATTGAAATCACCAAAAAAGATTTTGTAGCTATTAAAAAGAAGAAATTTTCGACTAATCCGTAAATCAAATTATTTTATAAAATTTTTCATTGAAAGAATATATAGAAATATCTTGTATTTGGGGTTATCCTGCGCTTGGAAGAAGAAGTCGAAAAAGGAGTAAATATAGTGATAATTTGATTCTTCGTCGCCATAGTAGGAGAGAAAAATGCCTGTTAGAATTTGAGGACCTTCTTGTGTTGCTCATCCTTCAGCTAAAAATGTTTCTGATCCGCTTTGGCTTATGATCTTTGTCAAATTATTATCTTTCATTCACTACGAAGAATTTTCTTGTCAGGAAAACAAACAAAGATAATTTTGGCTCAAGGATTGGATCAAGCAAAATATTCAACCGTTTTTTTTCCGGGTAATTTTATTGTTTGTTGATGAGAAAAGGGTGTGTATCCAATTGGTTGGGATTTTTAAGATATTTTAACCTTGTTTAAATCAGCTCAGTAATTGCAAGGGTGTCATGTTGATTGGTTTCATTTTCAAATTGCAGAGGTTTGACGTCTGGATATATTAGGAGATTTGCACATTCTGTCCTTAAAAGCCCATGGCACAACTGTCCGGAAAGCAGGAAAGTCTGGAGCTGTTGCAGTAGGGCTACATCTGCCCCGATATAGATTTTATGCTCATTATAGGCTTTCAAGTGGAGCTCATACGTCACTCTCATTGTATGGTACCACAAAATGTTTTGGCAAGGCTAGTTTTTCCCCAAATTTCTGTGTGTTGTCAGCTAGCAGTCTGGTGATGCATCATGCCCAAATTGTTTGGAAAAGGCTTTCTCAAAAGTGTTATTCCAATCCATGTACTTTTTCCCAGATAAATAGGATTGCTCAAGCAGTCAGCTTGGCTGTAATGCGGTCTCATCTTGTTGCTCCTGGTATTTTTGCCTTTACCTTTGGACAGGTAGCATGGGCACAGAGATCATTTACCATCACAGATCATTACCCACCAAAGAGTTTTTATGTGCGTGCCCAAGATGGAAATGCTTTAATGGCATCATTAGTTTGGTCAGTATTCGAAGGTCTCATATTGGCCTTGAGAGCTATCTATCTAACCGTCTTGTTCGCACCTAGCATAATGATGGCACCGTTTGCAGATGCTTTTGGACCTCAGTTCAGGAATCTTTGGCTTCAGGTTGTTCATCGTACCTTGGAAAAAGCAGGTCCAGCATTCATCAAATGGGGCCAATGGGCTGCTACGCGGCCTGATCTCTTCCCTAGAGATTTATGCAACAAGCTTGCAGAGCTTCATACAAAAGCTCCTGAACACAGCTTTGCTTACACAAAGAAAACCATTGAAAAAGCATTTGGTCGCAAAATTTCTGAAATTTTTGAGAATTTTGAGGAGACACCTGTTGCATCTGGCAGTATTGCCCAAGTGCATAGAGCTTCTTTGAGATTTCGCTACCCTGGTCAACAGATGAAACCCATGGTAGTTGCTGTAAAGGTTAGACATCCTGGTGTTGGTGAATCAATTAGGAGAGATTTCATGATAATCAATTTTGTAGCGAAAGTTTCGAAGTTCATTCCCACACTAAACTGGTTAAGATTGGATGAAAGCGTACAGCAATTTGCAGTTTTTATGATGTCTCAAGTTGACCTTGCAAGAGAAGCTGCCCACTTGAGCCGCTTTATTTATAATTTTCGGCGATGGAAGGATGTTTCATTCCCTAAACCTGTGTATCCACTTGTGCATCCAGCTGTTTTGGTGGAAACTTTTGAACAAGGAGAAAGTGTCTCACACTATGTGGATGACCTTCAGGGCCATACTCGGATTAAGTCAGCACTTGCTCACATTGGCACGCATGCACTTTTGAAGATGCTTCTGGTAACATATCCTCCATGTGCCTCGAACAATCCTTCTATATCTGACTTCTACAATTGGTCTCACTTTCTTGTAGCGTTTATGGCACTATGGTTGTTCTATTCTTGAATTTATGAACTTACAAGCATGTTGTTCTGTGTGAAAGTTACTGAACAACAGATTATTTTTGTCTTTTCGTTTGAGCTTGTCGTTTCATTTGGTTACTATGTCTCTCTGGTCTTATTTTAGTCATGGGTTAATTCTGAGCTTTTTTCTTTCTTATAATTTTGTCTTTTAACATATGAGAACTTTCTTTCAGGTGGACAACTTTATACATGCAGACATGCATCCTGGAAATATCCTTGTCCGGGTGGCGCCGAGCAAGTCTACTCGGAAACGGCTTTTCAAATCAAAGCCCCATGTTGTTTTCCTTGATGTAGGCATGACTGCTGAACTCTCTGGAAGTGACCGAGTAAATTTGGTGGAATTTTTCAAGGCTCTTGCTCGTCGAGATGGCCGCACTGCTGCTGAGTGCACACTAAGGTTATCTAAGCAACAAAACTGTCCCGATCCAAAGGCTTTCATTGAGGTAAAGTGTTCTGCTTGAAGTTTATTGGTTGGATTGATCGGGAGTTATGTTTGAAAAACGCAGAATGGAAAACTTAAGAATGGCAGGTTTAGATGGGTACTATTGAAGTTCTCCAGTAAATATTACATTTAAAGTATTCAGCATGAAGAAACGTGGAGGTTAAAACGAACAAGTGTACATCACAATCAAGCCTTTTGAAAAGCGTGTATAAAAATATTGAGAAATTGCACCAGATAGCACAATTTTAATTTTGATGTAAACAAAGAGCACACTTTCAAAAATATTCAAGTACATAGGATTTTTGTAATCACGTGCCCTTTTTTTAAACACTTAAAACTTTCAAATTTACCTCTTCATTTTTTCTTGATTTTCTTCTTCCCTTTCTTTTCGTTTTTGTTTTTCATTATCTCGTTGTTTTGTGTTTTTTTCTACGTCATTCTATACAAAAATAAATTTTGTCTTAATCTAAGTGGGCTATTTATTAATCATTGTTACACTTTGGGCTATTTATTTTTATTACCAATTAATGATGGTCTAATTCTTTTATTCTCTAAAAAATTTTTAATAAAACTTGCAATAGTTTTTACAATTCACTACACATTAAATACAATCAAACCAATTAATTGATCAGTTCAAATGCATTGACATGTAGGTTTGGTGTATGGTTTATCAAGAAGCATGATTCATATCACCGGTTTTGTTTCGTTTTAATGAAGTATTTATCAACAATTTCATTGTCTTTAACCTAGTTTATACTTTCCTTCTTCAGAGAATTTTGATCCTTTTCTGTTGCTGTGATTATAATTTCTAACTATGTTGTGTTTACAGGAAGTGGAGGCAGCAATTGATTTTTGGGGTACTCCAGAGGGGGATCTAGTACATCCTGCCGAGTGCATGCAGCAATTGCTTGAGAAAGTTAGGCGTCATAGAGTGAACATTGATGGTAATGTATGTACGGTCATGGTGACAACCTTGGTTCTTGAGGTAACACTTCTTTTTCTTTTTGCCATGTACAATTTATTATGATCCACCTGCTTTTCCGTAATGTAAAAAAGGAACCGATTTAAAAATAGCCGGTTTATCTCCCTTGCTTATTTTACCTTTATATCTCAGTTTCATAGCCGCAAATCATGTGCCTTACTGTTGTTGTATGGCTCAAATAACCAAAAATACGAGACAAATAATGAGGGAAATGGTCAAGTTCTTATTCCATTTTTTTTTTTCCTGTTTTGTTCCTTTTTTTAATTGTTATTGTATTTGTAACATTTTCCGATCTTGTATATTTTGTTTGTTTCAGGGTTGGCAACGTAAACTTGATCCTGGTTATGATGTGATGCACACACTGCAAACGCTGCTACTCAAAGCTGACTGGGCAAAGTCTCTCTCCTACACAATCGAGGGGTTGATGGCTCCATGAGATCTTGTCTGTTGATATTATTAAAAACAATTTTGACACTGCTAGCTAAGCCATGAATATACAGGTCCTAAGGAATAAGGTTTTCTTTTTAATTTTTTTGGGTGGGTGAGAATTTTCAGCTCTCTGTTAAATTGAAGGGAAAATCCTTCGCATCTGTATTTACCTAGTGATTTTCCAGGAAGCATTTTTGCGTCGTCATCGTCACAAATCTCGAGCAAAATCATTAAAGGGAACACAGAAATAACATGAAGGGGAACACAGAAATAAGTTGTTTACTCTATGCTTTCATTCTTTTTAAACATTTTCTTTGCAGTTTCATAGACGGATGTACTGTGCTATTGCTGGGTTTAAGTTTTCGTACTTTGGAGCAACTGGCTTAGTTCCATAATTAGTTTTCAGGTTGTTCATGTAGGCATGATGTTTCACGCCTCTAAAAATTAGCAGTCGATACTTTGTTCATTATCATGCAAACGTCAACTTAAAAACACGGCGTTTCTTTAAAATTCAAGGAAAGTAGGGCTTTTTTTACGTTGGACCCCTTGAAACTTTATGCAGTGGCCGATTGATCATTGAATTAAAATTTCTTACAATCGGCTCCTCACACTTTAAAAATTCGTTGCACAGTTGGTCCTTCTGTTCAATAGACGTCGTTTTGCAATGCAAGAATCAAGATCCCATCATTTTTTGTCATATTAGCGTGTGTGCCTCACTTTCCTCGTCAAGTAGTCGTCAAGTAGTGTCCAACTATAGGATCTGGTTTTTTAAACCAGCACTATTTGGCGTGATCGCTTCTAAAACAACTGTGTTTGATAACACTCATTTATCTTACGCAAGGTCTCTAGAACTTTTTAAAAGAAAATAAATAAAGTGTTATCTGCCGCAACAGAACTTATATAATATTGGCATATACGCTCGCCATGTGTGTATTCTCGTCTCAACGAGTCGCTTGTTACAAACGTTTATGATGGAAAAAGTGTTCATTCCCATTATCACGAAAAGCCAATGCCTATTATGCAGAGGCGAGGTTTTGACGTGATTTTTACAAACTGCAGAAATGGTCATGTAATATATTACCTCTTAACTGAAATGTTTAAGTGCATGGGCAAATTCAGTCTTCTATACGTGGATAAACTATTCTTAACTGTACTCTGCAGCTTCACCATATCTATATGGCAGATGCAAAGACAAAAGACACTACATGCAAAGGAAAAATAATTTGCAAAATTGCAATAAAATTTACAAGCATAAAGAGGCAAATAGCTTCAAACATAAGACGGACTATAAGCACTTTGGTCGACACATTATAAAGAGGAGGGTCTTTACTTCTTCTTTCTTTTTTTTTTCCTTTTAGTAGGAGGTGACATGAATCACGAGGTGATTATCGACCAGTCGCGATTCCTTGGGGCATGATGAGAAGCCCAAGCTTTTAAAGCCATAATAAGGTAAAGGTCACTGAAGTGATTAACTTGTGAGTTTATATGCAGTTTGTGCAGGCTAACGCACTTTTGTATGCCAAAATATCCTTTTCCTATACTTGGAACTAATTCAAAAAGTCAATAACAATATTATAAAAGAAAAAAATCTATATCGATTATTGGAAGAAAAACGAATTTCTACACTAATCCAAATTTGAGCTAGGTGTGGCTCTCTGCTTCTTTTTGTCACAATCTCAAGAATTGTCTCCATCTTCTACGAAAGTGTATGGACAAACAAAACTATTTTGGGCACCTAAAAATCCAACCTATACAACATAAACAAATCCGCAACGAGGCAGCACTGTTTTCACATCTTTATCCTCGAAAGTAACGTGCTAAATCTTGATATGCACAAGGAGAAATCTCTTGTCAACGTAAATGCATTTCACGGGACCAAAACAAGTATCTTGGTTGGGAACTTACGTTGCACATGTAAGCTCGCGAATTTCTTTGATAGCAGTACTAATACTATGAAGAGCCATTTTCTTCACCTGTTTTAGTGATGTTAAAATAAAAGTCTTAGCACTCCTCAATGCAATGCATAAAAATAGCAGGAAAAAAATGACAAAGTATAAATATTTATAAAATGTTCACCTCTAATTTGTCTACTTTTGCTTTATGGTCCTCCGGAAGAAGACGGATTTCATCGGTCAACTGGACACACTCGCTAACATTTTCAGGAGACAAAAAGTCCAACACCACATGAACAGAAGACTGCAAGGGTAAAAATACTCAAACTTAAAATAGTAGTCAAATAAAAAATGATATTTCAATATATATATATATATATAAAGAAGTAGAAAACTTCATCTCATATGCTGTGATGCATGAACTAGAAGAGAGGACAGTTGAGAAAGAAAACTGCGGTAATCACTAAGTCACGCCTCAAAAGGTGTTCTAATTGTTGCATATCTGACCTTAGGACTCCTAATCTGGTAGGGACATCCCGCAGGGATTATGACAGCCTCTCCTACTCGCTGCTCAAAGGTCCAAGGTTCAATCTCTGTATTAAAAAAAGAATTAAAAATTAAAAAAAGAAGAAGAAGAAGAAGAAGAAGAAAAAAGTAAGAGCTGGTTCAGTTTCCGTTATTTCCGACTGCGGCAAATGATGAAAACAACAGACCACTTACCAAACTCCTCCTTAAGCCGCATTTTGTGAGTGTTATCGAGAAAGAAACTCTGATCAAATATTGGATGAACAACCTACAGAAGACATGCAAGTTAACAGGTTACCAGTGTTTACTTTAACCTGCTAACAGGGAAAAGTTCGTTCTGGACTTACATGCTTCTGAAAGTCACGAATGTAAGAAAACTCGTTAGAATGCCTTCTGAGATATTCTATAAGCTTGGGAACATCTTGTCTGCGAAAGACGTCCCAGTGAGCACGAGATGACGTGGCTAAGGACTTTTTACAATCACGATTGGAGTTTTCAATTCCAGCCCCAGAACATTTCTTATCTTCTGACAATTCAAACTCATTTATAGTCCCATAATCGGTATCAGAATTAGAATCAGAATCGGAATTGGATTCCGCATCACACAACAAGTTACTCTCCTTGAGATTTCTATCATATGATCCATTGGCAATAGTAGAGGAACAAGATATTCCAGCTACCCTCTTGCGTAAATGCATTTCTTCTCCAATTTTATTCCACAGTCCTGTGTCTTCAATTTTTTCACCATTCAATTCTGATTTTGTATCAACTTTATTTGTTAACTTCTTATCAGAAGTAACCTTGGAAGACAACCTTTTATTTTGAGCCTTGTGCTTTTTCAGTAACTTTCTTACTTTTGAAACTTGTTCTGCAGAGATAGGGACATCTGAAGTATGTGCCAAAATATTAACCTGGGTAACACATAAAAAGAACATGACACAAATCGCTCATATTACCATGTAACTTAAAATTCACGATCTCTTTAAGCAACACGACTACAAACAAAATGTTGAAAAACTGTCATTGAAAGACAATGTGATGCTTTGGAAGATGCTTTACGTTTAGCCTTTCTGAATCCAACTCCAATAGCTGGATAACGGCTAAGATTAAAATTGTACCAGACGATAGTCTCAGAAAGAGGATCACCTAAACATGACTGTTTATCATAGTATCTTGGACATTATTAGATGTTGAAAGGCGTAGATAAAAATAATGAGTGCTCTCAACTATAATGCAATCTATGAGAAAAAGGTCCTTCCATAATGATAGAAATAGATTACAAGTTTTGTGCGTGAATCCATGTACCGATTAAAATATTTGACAGTACTACAAAGAAAGGAATGAAATGGACATACCGTGTCACATGAATCGTAACATAATTTTAAGACGGAATCAGCCTGCAAAAAATGCTCTGCATAGCCATATGAAATGTAAAGACATGGACCCAAGTCAGGCTTTGGGATCTCCTGTGGCAACCTTGCAGCAAGATTTAGAAGACCAGACGCTGGATTCATGTACTCTTGAAGTGGTAAGGTATGGATTATTTCAGCATAATGAGCTGGAAACTGTTGTTGAAATAACTGGGAAGAAAGCCAACCCTTTAATTTCAGATTCTCGCTCCACGTATTTTTATGGGTTTCTCCCTTGAAAGAACCCATAAAACACTGCCTGATGCCAATTTCTACCTGTCGTGTGATGACAGAAATAATGAAGCAAAAAAAATGTGCTAGAGAGTGAGACAGCTATATGATCAATAAATGAAGATTTTGGCCGTAAGGTGACGAGATAAATAATGAAGAGGAAAAAAAATACACGCTAGACATTGAGATAACTATATATGATTAATGAATAAGGACTTTAGCTGTAAGGACAACAACTACAAAGAAGAGTTACTACGGTTAGACTTGATTCCGAAACAAAGGGTACAAAACACAAGTAAATAACATATTATAATCCTAGCTCCTAAACCTTTTGATAGGAGATAGGACTAACCTCACACCAATCCAAGCGATTGGTAACTTCACATAAATCCCTGTTATCTTCATATCTGGAAATGCTTCTCTCAAGATAAGTGCAGAACATTAATACCGGATCCCAACTTAAGTGTGAAGTAGCCTGAAGCACATTGCGTACTATAACAGGATGACCCTTGAGCCAATGTTTCTGAAAGTGTTCAAAGTTATCACCATGAATTTCCAGAAGCGTGGGATAATACAAAAAGTTATCACTCGAGCCTTCTCTTACTGCTGCTTCTTGCAACTGCTTTATTCCTTTAGATTTCTGGTTTGTGCCAAGACATAAAGAGCAGCATGAATGTATGTCTGAAGTGTCTGGAAAGTCATAGCTACAAACTATCTCTTCGGCAGTTACTGCCAGCTCTCTGGTCCAACTTAAAGGGAAAAGACATCTTAATTCAAGGAGGCTCTCACCACAACCACCAAAGTCCCTAGGCGGGCAAGATGCATCTCCATTGTCATTATGAGCTTTCCAGTAAGGTAGTGACACAGAAGAAGCCAGATCCTTGCTGTAGTTTCTCTTGGTTCTTATCGGCTTCTTCTCTATCTTTGGCATATTACGAGACATACGATTTTTCTTCTTGTTAGAACACATTGAGATAGGTGTATCAGTGCCTCCACAAAAGCTCCCTTTGTGTAAATCCCGGCAACAAATTAAACAAAGATTATAGGAACAATTTGGGCAGGTTCTATGGAGATCCAATATTGAAGCTTTGCATCTATCGCTGCTCCAAAAGTAATCAGGAAGCAGAAAATCAGCAAAGAAAATGTAGATTAAACTGTTAAAAGCAGATTGTGAGAAGCAGAGAACCAACCAGTGCAGTTGCTCATTGCAGCCTATTTCAGCCTGCTTTATATGGAGATTGGAAGGCTTTTGTCCTGTTCCATGGCAAGATGCAAGAATAACTCATCTGATATTAATCTGAAGTTTGATACTCGGAAGACCAACTAGGGGAATCACAATGCTACCTTTTATTCTAGCCTCTATTTCTAGTTCATCATTCTGGTCTCGGTTTATTTGTTTCAACAAAGGTAGAAGCATACAGATCAAATAATGGACATATAATATCACTTCACCTTTATGTTTCTCCCCCCAAAAATCCTGAAAGTCAACATATACATACAAAATTAAAGCATACTATTTAACATCAAAGCATTCATTGCCTATTTTACAAATCCGCCAACATTAATGTCAGACCTTACTTTCAGTGTCTTTAGAGGGATTTTCCATGCAGTCCTTACAAGTACAAGTTCTGCGACAAACTGGACAGGCCTCCTTGACTTCTTCTTGTGTATCAAAATACCTAATTTTTAGACCAGCATGATTATCAACATTTCATCTGAAATAAACAGTACAAGAAGTCGTAACAATGAGCTAAGAAGCTATTAACTAAAAGACTTTCACCTTGTCACCATGCCAATGAAACATATAGCCAGAGGCTGTCTATGCAGGGCCACAAAGGTCCAGAAGCAAAGTCCCAGACAAAGATCCAGTTATTGAATCTCTTGGACTTTGCTCAGAAAGTGGAAATACTGGGTCACTGTACATCTTACATCTTGAATTCATGCGCCTCTTTTTTTAATTAATTAATTAAAAAACGATAAAAGAAGTATCAGATAAGTAAAGACTATTCTGGCCCACCAAACCATATCCAAAAGAAAATGATTTTCAATATTTTACTCCATACTGAAACGCACCATCAAATAACTTGCTTCAGAAAATATCACAAGAAAACTGAAAAAATGACAGAGTAATCGAAATAGAAGAAACAGAATAGTAATATCAAAAGTGCTTGATCTTTTCAATATAGAAATTTTCCCATATAGCATATTTTCAGAAAAGCGATATTCAAGAATAAAGAGATAAGCAAGACACTCATTATAATCGTAAATTTCAAACATTAGTGTCTTGACTTCTACATTTACGCCTAAAGTACTGATGTTTAAAATTTTCTTACAGATTGGATTATGACATCCGAATCCTGATTCAAGTCAAGCTTTGTAATCTCTAAAGATATTTGTTCTAAATGCTAAAGCTATCAAACTAAGAGAGGCAATGAGCAGCCCATACCATTAACAAGGATCAATAAGCACAGAACTTCCAAGCTTAGATTTTTTTTTTTTTTTTTCAAGTCTTCCAAACAGAAAATCAAAACTTTATTAATAATAAACGAACCTCTCTTTGACGCAATCCAAACAAAAGAAGTGTTTTTGGCAACTCGAACACTTAATTAGAATCCGGGAATCACTTCTGCAACACCAATGGCACTTTTTCCTCTGATCCTTGCTCAACCTTGCTCCACTTTTCGAACAGGGCAAAAACTTCATATCACAATCCATGAACCAAATTGAGAGAAATTAAACCACTGAACACTCAAAGGTAAAATGAGAAACAAAAGCATCATCATAAAAGCTAATCACAAGTCACCTGCAATTTACCGACAGGAATTGCCTCACTGTTCTTGGACCGGAATCGCCGCTGCGGAACCGCCTGGAAATCCACCCCAACCTTGACACGGCAAGGCGAATGAGAACCTACATTGCCGGAGCGCCTCCGTGGCGAAGGCGAGGAAGAGGAAGAGATCGCCGAAGAGATCGCCATTAGGCCATTGGGAAGGTCTCTGGTGAGTTCCTCCTCCTCTCTTTCCTCTTCAACGACATCCTCATCGTCCTCCTTATTCTTCATTCTCTTCTCCGTGCTCTTCTCCACCTCGCGCTTCAGAACCATCCTTATAAGCTCCAATTCCGCATTTCCCCTCTTCAACCTCTTCATCTTCCTCAGCGTCTCGCCCGATCGCTTCCTCTTCATCAGCTTCGCCAGAATTTCCACTTTCTTTGCCCTAATTTTGACGCTGGTGCCGCGGCGGCTCTGGTCCCCTCCCTTCACCGCCGCTTTCCTCTTCTTCGCCGTCGCCGTCTTCTTCCTTTGAAGTTTCAGCGACTCTGGAACCTTCTCCTTGTACTGCCGGTGCCGTCCTTGGAGGTAGTGAATCTCGCAGAGCTTCAGGTTGTCCTTCACTCTCCGCTTGCACCGCCATTGCCGTCCGTCCGTCCGGTTACACCGCAAATGGTCCGGTACAACTTCGTCTTCGTCCATTCAAGTTTTCTAGAAAAAACCAAGAAAAAGAAAATCTATTCACTTTCCCGGAAAAGATCAAAACTTTCCTCGGAAAAAAAAAGAACGAATGCGAGACTAGGGGTGAACAACGGGCGGGTAGGCGGTTTTTGGGCGAGTGCGGGGCGGTTTTTTGAAGTGGCGGGTTGGCGATTAACCAACCCACAAACCGCCCATGGAGTGGCGGGCAGTTTCGGTTTGGGGGCGGGCGGGTGCGGGCGGTGCGGGCCGGTTGGCGGGTTGGGTCTACACTAATGTACAATATAATTTTTTGAGCTCTTTTTTATTAAAAAAAAGTGAAGAAAATTTGTAGAAAATATAAGACGATAATGTATGAAGCATTCTCAACAACAACCAAGTTTGACGCCTAAAGACAATAACCATATTCACAACAAATTAAGAAACATAATCATTCATTGCAACAAGAAACATAAACTATATATGAAGTGATGAACAAAGTCAAGAATTCTTGTTCTTCCATAAAACATGTTCATTGGGTTCGAAAATAACAGGATACTACAGATGAAATGATGAACAAAGTCAAATGTTCTTTTTCTTTTTAAAGAATGAGGAGTGAGAGAGGTTTAGATTAAGATTTTTTTTTTTTTTTTTTTTTTTAAGAATTAGGCGGGCGGGTTCGGGTTGAACCCGCCCCCTAAAATTTAAAACTGTACCCGTCCGCCAACATATGTAGGCGGGCGGGTTGAACCCTCCAATGGGCGGGTTGAACCCGCATAGCCTTTTTTTTGGCCGGGCGGGCGGCGGTTGCGGGCGGTCGGCGGTTGCGGGGCGGTTTTTGTACACCCCTATGCGGGACAGGGGAAAAGAAGCGGTGAAAGGGTTTTCCAGTGAGTATTAATTGGGACTTGGGAGAAAGAAACAGTGGGGAAGCCAGAGAAAAAAGGATGGCACATTCCGTAATTATAATAGGAAAAGGAGTCCAATTTGGTCCTCAAAATCCTCAAGATGATCACGAGCGGAGATCAGGAATCAAGACAATGATCAATCAATGCAAAGCAGCTCTTATTTTGCAAAACCCGTTTGGAAATTGAAAGGAGATTTTTCTTTTTCTTTTTTTTTTTTGCCCTTTTCCCCCCCTTGAAATGGCAATGATATATTGGAAGCGTTTGACAGTCTTTTTACTGTTTTCAGGCACAAATTTTGATTGCATCTATTGGTGGAGTTTTGGACAACGGTTTCCCATTGGTGGAGTTTTGATCTGGTGTGGGCGCGAAGTTCAATGATCTATGATTGATGTCATATTTTGTCAATTCTTTATATGATTTATACGATTTTTTTTCTATGAAGGTTTAAAATATTGTTCTTGTCTTGTCAAAGCTGATTATGCTGCTAAAACATAGTTTTGGAGAGAGAGAGAGAAAATTGATTGCTTAAGCTGAAAAATGTGGTAAAATCAGAATGGAAATAAAACAATATCTAATCATTATTAATCCATGGAAGCAATAAAGCACTGCCTGCACAGAATCTTAATGATAATAATCTTAAAAAAATACAATATGGATCTTAATTTATTTTTCTCTTCATTAGAAAAAACAATGAAAAAAGAATAATCTCAATTGGATAACAAATGAAGAAGTTATGATTTTTTTCCTCAAATATGGGAGAGAATTTTAGTTTTTACTGTAGCAGAGATATCCGAGTATTAAAAGTTTAGGAGGGAGTTAGAACTTTGAAAACTTGATTCTTGATACTCAAAGGATTCGGATTTTGGATGAAACAAACACATATCCAAAAAATTCTTAATACTCGAATCTAAATTTGAGTCTAAAAAATTCAAAAAGTTCTTTAAACAAACGGGCGTTGAAGATCTTGAGACTTCTTTGAGATGGGAAAAATGGGGTTTTAAAGCTGAAATGGTGTAATATATTGTAACGTCCCGAAATTTATTTAATATTAATGTACTATAAATGATGAATTAGTGTGCCATAATTAACGTTTTAACATTAATTAGATTATTTGGTTGGATTCTGAATTTTTGGTTGTTTTGTTAAATTGATGTGTTAAAAAGATTTCTTATTGTTTTAAAATGATGTTTTGAATTTTAAAACACAACAATTTGTAAAATGTTAAAAATACTCTGTTTTGCAAAACCGTGGGCGGCACATGGTTTTCGCACAGTAAAACCGCCCACCGATTTTCTCTATTTATTTCCTTCCTTCCTCTCTCTCTCCTCACTCTCCCGCAACCTCTCTCTCTCTTCCTCTTGATATCTCTCGGCAGCTCACTCTCTCTCTCTACATCTCTCTCAAATTTTTAAAACAAATCCGAATCCAAGCTTCGGGATAGCAAGGAGGAAGCTCGGGGACGTGATTCGGCAACCGAGAACGCGGATTGAAGCTTCGATTCGAGGTTAGATTCGAAATTTCTAAACTTTTTACAAAACTTTCAATTTTGTGTGTTTTTGAAATCTAAGTTTGTTTAAGCTTAGAAAACCTTGGATTTGAGTTAAATGAACTTAGAACAACTAGAATCTAAGCTTAGATTGAAGAAAAACGGATTGGATTCATGATTTTTTATTTTTCTCCTCATTTTCTCATTTTCGGATTTTTGAGGATTTCGAGTTTAAATCTTGTTTAAATGATTCCAAACATGTTTTAGAATGTTTTTCTATCAACTATGATTGTTTTTCATGCCTGGGATTTGAGAAAAACAGGTTAGAATCAAGATTTGGATTTTGAGGATCGAGAAACCCGTGGCTGGGATTTCTGGATTTTCCCAGTTCGGCAGGCCGAACTGTGTGTTCGGCAGGCCGGAGTGATGATCGGCAGGCCGAATCTGGGGAAATGTTCGGCAGGCCGAACCTTGCTTCCGGCAGGCCAAACTGTGCAGTTCGGCAGGCCGAAGCAGGGCGTCCGGCAGGCCGACCGAGGCATGGAAAATTTTGTGATTTTTACCCGTTTTCACTGTTTTGAACCCAGATTTAAACCCCAACCTTATAGAATGATTTTAAAGGTACAAATGGCACACTAGGACATCATGAAATGATTTAGTAACATAGAATGTCTCGAACTAGATATTGATCGACTTAGTTTGTATCTAGGATCGTTCGTGGTTCCGTGGAGCTAACGTATAGCGGACCGGGATTACGGTGTGGGGTACCGGCACGAGTACTGAGGTAGGACTTCTATCCTATTTCTTTGGTAGCCTGGTTTTGAAATTATTTGGCTTTAAAAAAGGTTCCTATCAAAATGTTTTCAACGGTGCTTGAAAATGGTTTTATCGGTTATATTTTAATATACCGTGATTATGAAATGAATTTCATAATAAATGTAATTGACAACACTCGGTAATTGGGTTTTGAATGATAATGATAATAAACACATGGGCATGATGCCATATCAGAGATCGGGTCGTGTAGCGATCGACCTTGGGGGCAGGTCCCGAAACCCAGCTGGGCCACTACGGTGGTGATATCATGGTTTGCCTAGGTAAAAGTAAATTGGTGTTTTGATTTGACGAGTAGACTGTTCTGTGTCAGAACGGTTCTATTCAAATTATTTATTTATTTATTTATCTATTCAAGTTTCATTTTTGTATAACTCCTGATAATGTTATGTTTCATTGTATTAAACTATTTTATAAAACATAGTCCTACTGAGCCTTTCGCTCACGTTTTATCTGTTTTAAATCCCCCCCTTCTAGGTGGTTTCCCATTTAGGTTTGGAGAAGATTCTTCGGACCGAACTCATGAGCAATAGGAGGATTTATTTATATTTTGTATTATTTAATCAAGGCATGTAAGACTTAACTTTATTTGTACCTGGACTGTAATTGTATTTATGATATTGTCAGTACCATGTGTGTGCACAAGTTGTGGGTTGTGGAACCCATATTCGCAGTTATTTATAAATTTATATTATTTTATAAATTCTTTTATAAAGATGTGGTAGAAAATCTCTTTATTTCTTACTTAATTGGATTTTTAAACTCTTAATTTTAATTAAATCCTCTTTTAATTAATTTAAATATTCTGCCACGTCACCTCCCGTACTCCGGGGCGTGACAGAATGGTATCAGAGCTCAAGGTTATGAACCTTGGGAATTGTGCACACATAGGTTTGACAATGAAATACCTCTGACAGTCCAAATTTTGTTTTCAGAAGTGAGAGAATGGCACCTAGACGTCGTTCGACTGCTGACGCTGAGTTCGGAAATGATGAGAGCATGATGAGGTCTATGTTTACGGCTTTTCGGCAGATGGCAGCCAGGGCTAGACCGGAAGACTCCAGTGTTGGTAGTCGGCATGCGTTCTTTAAGGAATTTCGACGGGCGTCTATTCTGACTTTTGATGGCAATGGGGATCCGCAGTTAGCAGAGTATTGGTTGGATTCGATCTTGAAGCATCTGGATACTCTTGGTGTACCTGAGGAGTATCGTGTGGAGTTCGCGGCGTATAAGCTCGAGGGTGGCGCTAACACTTGGTGGAAGCAGACTAAGCGTCTGGAGCGCGGTGGCGATATCAGTTGGGACAAGTTCGAGGAGCTGTTCTATGATCGGTATTTTTCGCAGGGGTATAGAGACCAGAAGGCAGCTGAATTCTACAGGTTGCAGCAGGGTGACTTGTCAGTTCGGGAGTATGAAGCAAAGTTTAATGAGTTGGCTAGGTTTGCTCCATCGGCGGTGGCATCGGAGCGTGAAAAGTGTATTAAGTTTCAGGAAGGGCTCAAGGCTCCTATTCGACGGCAGTTGGTTGCTCTACGGCTTAGGAGTTTCGGAGAGCTTGTGTCGTCGGTGATCTCCGTGGAGAATGATTATGTGCAATATTATGAGGATCGAGCCAAGGCTTCAGGAGGACCGCAGAGGAGTGGCAGGAAGAGCACCAGTAGTCGTCCAGCTCCGGGGAAAGGCAAGCAAGGCGGTGCGACCAGTGGTAGCAGCAGTTCGTCTGGCAACGGGCGCAGCAATCCCTACAGCTTTCATTGTCATTTCTGTCAGCAGCCCGGACACATCAAGAGGAATTGCCCGATCAGGAGTGCTCGTCTTGGATCTCAGACCGGGGAGGATGCCAGTAGTTCGTCTCAGCCTCAGACCCTACCTCCGCCACCGCAGTACCCGCAGTTGCAGTATCCGCAGTTTTCTCCTCAGCAATTCTCATATCCGACACGGGGGCAGCAGCCATAGCATTTTCAGCGCAGTGTTCCTCAATATAGAGCTCCGAGTACAGGTAGTGTGCAGTCGTCTCCATCTCAGCAGTATCGATCGAGTAATCCAGGACCCAGCAATGTCGGTAGAGGAAAAGGAAAGGCGCCAGTGCAAGTTCATGCAATGGCATCTGGAGGGTCAGATTCTCAGACTGGTAACGCGGTTGTCGATGGTATGATTTTGGTTTCTAGATCTTTAGCTCGTGTTTTATTCGATACCGGTGCCTCTCATTCTCTCATTTCGAGTTCTTTTGTACATGCCTTGGGATTAGAGATAGAAGAGTTTAATGAACCCCTAGTTATAACTTCTCCCTTGGGGCGGGTGTGTGTAAATTGTATGTGTAAATCCTGTAAAATAAAGATTGGGGATGAGATTTTGAAAAGTGATTTGATTATACTCCCCATGAGTTCCTATGATGTGATTTTAGGGATGGACTGGTTGTCCAGATATAGTGCAGTTGTGGACTGCCAACTTAGAAAAGTGACCCTAGTGTCTGATAGGGGGACGGTGATCACTTACCAGGGTGGTGGTGATTGGTCAATGAGTGAGCGTCTTATGAAGTCGTGTCTAGGAGGGCGAAGGAATCTAGGTTGTTGTGCTTTTCTTGCCAATCTAGATTGCGAGCCCTATGTTTCGAGTGGCAGTGTAGCGATTCCGGTGGTTGATGAGTTCGAGGATGTTTTCCCCGACGAGTTACCAGGATTACCACCGTATCGAGAGATTGAGTTTGGTATCGAGTTGTTTCCAGGGACATCACCGATTTCTATGGCACCTTATCGGATGGCGCCGGCAGAAATGAAGGAATTGAGGAAGCAGCTTCAGGAGCTTGCTGATAAAGGATATATTCAGAATAGCACATCTCCGTGGGGAGCACCAGTTTTGTTTGCTAAGAAGCATGATGGGACTCTCAGGTTATGTGTGGATTATCGGCAGCTGAATCGTGTTACGGTGAAGAACAAGTATCCCTTGCCTAGGATTGATGAGCTATTTGATCAGTTGGGAGGTTCGCGGTACTTCTCGAAGATTGATTTGCGTTCAGGTTATCATCAGCTCAGGATCAAGGAAGAGGATATTCCTAAGACAGCTTTTAGGACTCGATATGGGCACTTTGAGTTCCTGGTTGTGTCGTTTGGGTTGACGAATGCTCCGGCAGCTTTCATGGATCTGATGAACAGGATATTTAGGCCGTATCTGGATCAGTTTGTGATCGTGTTCATCGATGATATTCTTGTGTATTCTAAGACTTGGGAGGAGCATGAGCAGCATCTTCGGATCGTGCTTCAGACTCTGCGGGAGCACCAGTTGTATGCTAAGAGGGAAAAATGTGAGTTCTGGTTGACTGAGGTCAAGTTTTTGGGTCATGTTATCTCGGAGCATGGTATTTCAGTGGATCCGTCCAAGATTGAAGCTATATTGGAGTGGGAACGACCAAGGAATGTAGCGGAGATTCGCAGCTTCTTAGGTCTTGCTGGATATTACAGGAAATTTGTAAAGGATTTTTCGAAGATTGCAGCTCCGTTGACGAGATTAATCAAGAAAAATGTCAGGTTTGAGTGGAATGAAGATTGTGAGCTTGCTTTTCAGGAATTGAAGAACCGGTTGACTTCAGCTCCAGTGTTGGTTATTCCTAGCTGTGATGAGCCATATGAGGTTTATGCTGATGCTTCAGGGCGCGGACTTGGATGCGTGCTGATGCAGCATGGACGTGTAGTTGCGTACGGATCGAGACAGCTACGACCTCACGAGCGGAATTATCCTACTCACGATTTAGAGCTTGCAGCGGTGATCTACGCGCTGAAGATTTGGAGGTGTTACTTGTATGGAGCGTCGTTTCGGGTCTTCTCCGATCACAAGAGTTTGAGGTATCTGTTCACTCAGAGGGATCTTAATCTGAGGCAGCGCAGATGGGTAGAGTACATGAAGGATTATGATTTCGCGTTGCAGTATCATCTCGGGAAAGCTAATGTGGTAGCGGACGCGCTTAGCAGGAAATCTTTAGGGATTCTAGCTTGCTTGATCTTTGAGGACTGGAGCAGGGATGCGACAGTGAGTGAGTATCGGCTACTGTATCATGAAGACGGTGATCGAGTTTCGCTATATCATGTGGAAGCGACTCCAGCTCTTGTTCGGATGGTGAAGCAAGGTCAGTGGCAGGATCGACATTTGCGGGGGATTTGGTCGCGGATTCAGAATGGGGAGCAGTTTGAAGAATGGAGCGTGCATGCAGATGGATCGTTGTACTTTCGAGAGCGTCTTGCAGTTCCAGCTATCACCGAGGTGACGAAAGCCGTTCTAGACGAAACTCATAGGTCTCAGTTCGTTATTCATTCAGGGAGCACAAAGATGTATCGCGATTTAAAGAGACAGTATTGGTGGAGAGGTATGAAGAAAGATGTTCGCGAGTACGTAGCCAAGTGTTCGACGTGTCTTCAGGTGAAAGCTGAGCATCAGAAGCCTGCAGGTCAGCTTCAGCCGCTTCCTATTCCAGGGTGGAAGTGGGAGCATGTGACGATGGATTTTCTCACAGTTTGCCAGGGACGGAGCAGCGGCACGATGCAGTTTGGGTTGTGGTTGACAGGTTGACGAAATCGGCGCATTTCATTCTGTTTAGGTCGACGTGTTCTAGGAAGGTTCTTGGGGAGTTGTATATGCAGGACATTGTGAGGTTGCATGGAGTTCCTTTGTCCATCACCTCTGATCGAGACACCAGGTTTAATGCTAAGTACTGGAGAAGTTTTCAGGAGGCTTTGAGTACGGATTTGAACTTCAGTACGGCGTTTCATCCTCAGACTGATGGGCAGTCTGAGCGGGTTATTCAGGTTCTCGAGGATATGTTGCGTGCTTGTGCGTTGGACTTCGGCGGAAACTGGAAGCAATATTTGCATTTGGCGGAGTTCGCGTACAACAACAGTTATCAGGCGAGTATCGGTATGGCACCATTTGAGGCGTTGTATGGACGACCGTGTCGATCACCTGTGTGTTGGGCCGAGCCGGAAGATAGAGTTATTCTTGGGCCGGAAGAGATTCGTGATAGCAACGAGAAAGTCACGGTAATTCGAGATCGATTGAGGACAGCTCAGAGTCGGCAGCAGAGCTACGCGGATAGGAGACGTAGACCCTTAGAATTCACGGTTGGAGATTTTGTTCTCTTGAGGGTGTCGCCTCGTAAGGGAACTATGCGGTTCGGAGTGAGTGGGAAACTCGCGCCGAGGTATATCGGGCCGTTCGAGATCACTCAGCGTGTTGGCGTGGTCGCTTATCGGCTTGATCTTCCGCCCGAACTTTCTCATGTGCATGATGTATTTCATGTGTCGATGCTTAGGAAGTGTCCACCTGAGCAGGGAAAGATAGTTTCATTTCGCGATGTACAGGTTCAGGAGGATACGACGTACGAAGAAGTGCCGATTCAGATTATCGATCGAAAAGTGATTAGTTTGCGTCGTCGTGAGATACCGTTGGTAAAGGTCGTGTGGCAGCATCACGGGGTTGATGAAGCCACTTGGGAATTAGAGTCGAGTATGCGGGAATTGTATCCGCATTTGTTTTGTTTTTGAAGTGAGTTGTAAATTTCGAGGGCGAAATTTCTTTTAGGGGTGGAGAGTTGTAACGTCCTGAAATTTATTTAATATTAATGTACTATAAATGACGAATTAGTGTGCCATAATTAATGTTTTAACATTAATTAGATTATTTGGTTGGGTTCTGAATTTTTGGTTGTTTTGTTAAATTGATGTGTTAAAAAGATTTCTTATTGTTTTAAAATGATGTTTTGAATTTTAAAACACAACAATTTGTAAAACGTTAAAAATACTCTGTTTTGCAAAACCATGGGCGGCACATGGTTTTCGCACAGTAAAACCGCCCACCGATTTTCTCTATTTATTTCCTTCCTTCCTCTCTCTCTCCTCACTCTCCCGCAACCTCTCTCTCTCTTCCTCTTGATATCTCTCGGCAGCTCACTCTCTCTCTCTCTACATCTCTCTCAAATTTTTAAAACAAATCCGAATCCAAGCTTCGGGATAGCAAGGAGGAAGCTCGGGGACGTGATTCGGCAACCGAGAACGCGGATTGAAGCTTCGATTCGAGGTTAGATTCGAAATTTCTAAACTTTTTACAAAATTTTCAATTTTGTGTGTTTTTGAAATCTAAGTTTTTTTAAGCTTAGAAAACCTTGGATTTGAGTTAGGTGAACTTAGAACAACTAGAATCTAAGCTTAGATTGAAGAAAAACGGATTGGATTCATGATTTTTCATTTTTCTCCTCATTTTCTCATTTTTGGATTTTTGAGGATTTCGAGTTTAAATCTTGTTTAAATGAGTCCAAACATGTTTTAGAATGTTTTTCTATCAACTATGATTGTTTTTCATGCCTGGGATTTGAGAAAAACAGGTTAGAATCAAGATTTGAATTTTGGGGATCGAGAAACCCGTGGCTGGGATTTCTAGATTTTCCCAGTTCGGCAGGCCGGAGTGATGATCGGCAGGCCGAATCTGGGGAAATGTTCGGCAGGCCGAAGCAGGGCGTCCGGCAGGCCGACCGAGGCATGGAAAATTTTGTGATTTTTACCCGTTTTCACTGTTTTGAACCCAGATTTAAACCCCAACCTTATAGAATGATTTTAAAGGTACAAACGGCACACTATGACATCATGAAATGATTTAGTAACATAGAATGTCTCGAACTAGATATTGATCGACTTAGTTTGTATCTAGGATCGTTCGTGGTTCCGTGGAGCTAACGTATAGCGGACCGGGATTACGGTGTGGGGTACCGGCACGAGTACTGAGGTAGGACTTCTATCCTATTTCTTTGGTAGCCTGGTTTTGAAATTATTTGGCTTTGAAAAAGGTTCCTATCAAAATGTTTTCAACGGTGTTTGAAAATGGTTTTATCGGTTATATTTTAATATACCGTGATTATGAAATGAATTTCATAATAAATGTAATTGACAACACTCGGTAATTGGGTTTTGAATGATAATGATAATAAACACATGGGCATGATGCCATATCAGAGATCGGGTCGTGTAGCGATCGACCTTGGGGGCAGGTCCCGAAACCCAGCTGGGCCACTACGGTGGTGATATCATGGTTTGCCTAGGTAAAAGTAAATTGGTGTTTTGATTTGACGAGTAGACTGTTCTGTGTCAGAACGGTTCTACTCAATTTATTTATTTATTTATTTATCTATTCAAGTTCCATTTTTGTATAACTCCTGATAATGTTATGTTTCCTTGTATTAAACTATTTTATAAAACATAGTCCTACTGAGCCTTTCGCTCACGTTTTATCTGTTTTAAATCCCCCCCTTCTAGGTGGTTTCCCATTTAGGTTTGGAGAAGATTCTTCGGACCGAACTCAGGAGCAATAGGAGGATTTATTTATATTTTGTATTATTTAATCAAGGCATGTAAGACTTAACTTTATTTGTACCTGGACTGTAATTGTATTTATGATATTGTCAGTACCATGTGTGTGCACAAGTTGTGGGTTGTGGAACCCATATTCGCGGTTATTTATAAATTTATATTATTTTATAAATTCTTTTATAAAGATGTGGTGGAAAATCTCTTTATTTCTTACTTAATTGGATTTTTAAACTCTTAATTTTAATTAAATCCTCTTTTAATTAATCTAAATATTCCGCCACGTCACCTCCCGTACTCCGGGGCGCGACATATATTGCGCAGAAAACTAGTGAAAAACTCTCTGACAGCGACACTTTTGGAGCAACTTGATGAGGCTTAATTTTGTTCTTCACTAAAACTGATTAACCTTTAGACTATATATAATACTAATCGTCCAGTCACAAATGATGCATTATTAATTTAGTTGATTTTTCCTTTGGTCCTAAAAAATAATCGTTTTTTGAGGTGACTATCAAGCACATCTAACATTGCAACATAAATAACTTTTTTTTTTTTTTCCTGAAGACAATATTATTCTTTAGACAATAATAAGTTGTATCGAATCTACATCTTTCTTCCTTTTTTTCCCCCTTTTTTTTCCTTCTCTTTTGCTTATTCTGTTTATAAGAATTCTTGCTTGTATCTAGTCCACAATTAAATGCTGTCAAAATCATCAGATTAGGTGTTTCTAATTCAAGAAATTGGTATCAAGCCATGTTATTTATCTCTAATTTGTAGCGTACGTAGTTGTAAACATTACTGTTACAAAATGATGAACTAAACGTACCTCATTTTACTCATCTTTAAAAGTTTCTATATAAACAAACAAAAGAAATATCAAGTAGTCTGCGTAAAATGCAGATTTAGGCATCACTTAGAGATCGTATTTTTCCCTCCTCTCTTTTGGCTTGAGATAAATACAGGTTGGTTTGAAGGCGCATGACTGTGACAATGGCTTATTGAAATACGCTGTTTATGATTTAAATAATACATTATCATGCTCGCCGTACAGTATAATTGGCAATAATACATGATAGCTAGTCGGCTCATTCCAATCAGATCATTATGATCTCCAACGTAATATATATATATATATGACCATATCATATCATGTATCATGGAAATTAAAATTTACACTAATAGCGTGTTTAAAAAAGTAGTTTAAATCATTAGTTTGAGTTTGAGAACTGTATCATATAAGAACTTTACACTGTAGTTTTTTATTGTAGCATATAAGAGCTTTACACTATTTACAGTTTGAACTATTCTTCCAAACATCCTATAAGATATTGTAGGAAAAAAAAAAAAAAAAAAAACAACATGTATAAGCACCTACCCTCGGATTGAGCTATATATATAGCACAAAATACTGTACATGCATTAATTATATAGAATATCTACTAATAATTTTATTTTTTTTTATCTTCTACGGAAAATGATCTTACCCTCTGCATCTTCAATTAGAAAAGGCAAGATTTCATCAGGGGGGTTGTCCCACCAAACTTGAGGCTTCTCAAACCGATGTCCCAATTGAGCTAATTTGTCAGCGGTTCTATTAGCTTCCCTATAAACATGAGAGAAAACGCAACCGTTGAGCTCTGGAATAATGGAGTTTATATGACTAACGTGCTTTTGAACCTCCCCACATTTAACCTTTCTTCTTTGCACAATAATCTCCACCAATGTCTTGGCATCTCCTTCTAGCCACACGTTGTCGCTCCAACCATTCTCCAGAACCAACTCGAGGCCTCGTCGGAGCGCGGTCAGCTCGGCGACGGTGCTGCTAGCCTTTCCAATGGATTCAGCATATCCGAGCAGGAATTCAGCCTTGTGGTTCCTCAACACCCCTCCAATGCTCGCTCTTCCTGCCCTGCCTTTGGATGATCCGTCGAAGTTCAGTTTTGTCCACCCAATTTCGGGCTTTTCCCACGCCACCGGGACAGGTTCCTTGTGATAATTCTTTCTAAGTAGAAAAAAATTAACATGGTTTTGTAATATTGTTGTTGTTGTTGTCTGTCTTAACTGGCACCTCCAGACATTTCTAAAGGCCAACATCATTTAAATGAATAGTTTGTACATGTACAACGCCGTTAAAAAACAATTTACAAGAACAATTATTGTTTTACAGCAACAATTATGTACAAAACATAAAAGCTAAAGTACATATATTATGCAAGATCACGATAGTACTTTGAGTATATACGTATAAAAAGAATATTATATATGAAGAGCACATGAACGAGGTTAGAAATATTGATCAGAAACAGAAGTATAACGAAAAACAAGCCTAATTCCAATGTAAGATATGTATTTGTTATATAATAAACTATTGCTTCACGTAAGTATTTCCTACAGATGAAGTTGAGTGGAGGGAAAGAAAACTAGAAATTTAGACTCAGAATTTTGCAACGACAAGGCAGCCCAATTACACAAAAACTCCTCTCAATCTGTAATAGGATATTCTGTGTGGATTATTTAACTGCAAGAACGTTAATATTTGAAAAAGGAAAGCGTGGGAAGAATGAGTTTACGTTAACCGCTGAACAATAAGCGTAATGAAAATGAAGGTATCATCACATGCTCATCTGACCAAAATGATAATCTATATATATATATATTGGCTAGCTATAGGAAGAAAAATCAAACAGGAATATTGCTGCCCATCGATTAATGTAGTGCAAGATAGTGATGCTCTCTTTTGAAGTTAAGAATATTCTCTTCAATTATATCATGGAAAAAGAAATTATTTAGATGAAAGAGGGAACTCAGTTTTTAAAAGGTACGTAATTGTACTGCAAATAAATTTGAGAATTCCTCCAAAAAAAAAAAAAGAGAACTTCTTTATCGTGAACTTTGAAATTTTTACATAAAACAAAGCCCCATATTTCTACCAAAAATGAAAAAAAATAAAATAAAAATAAAACAAGCCCTGTATGAATCTATGTAATATATACTAACTACTAGGTGGCTTGTTTCTTCAATATCTTTTTTTATTACTTGTTAATTTTATTTTTGCCCTGGCCCCGCTCTTTTTTGAGGGGAATCATTTTTTCCTTTTGATCATAAAAATTCTTTTTCCTTTTCCTTGCCTCTAATGTTAGTTTTCTAAAATATTTTTAGAGAAAATATGCGTAAGCAAGATAAAGATGTAGAATATATATAACAATAATTTTCATAAACTTTTTGTAGAACAACACTATAGAGGATATTAATTTCACATTTAATAAAAATATATATATTAATTTATGCTTATTCGGTTGAAGCGAAGAGGTTGGAAATCTTCTATTGGGATACATTCTTTAAATGAAACCATCATTTTTCTTGCCTAGTTCTCAACACCAAACGGACGAACGTATGAGCGTATAAAGGATTAGGGTTTCTAACGATCACTCACTCACTTCGGTCTCCCACTAATCTCAACGCATGAGTTAGCAGAAATAGGAATGGAGAACTCTTTTTCTCTCTCTTTCTCTCTCCACACGACTACCTAAGGGTTTGTTAGCTTTGCAATCTCATCAAGATTCTCAATTGTGTGTAGAATGAATAATGAGTCTTCTATTTTTAGAGAATGAGATATCCAATTAATTCTAAAAACTTCTTTTATTTTAATTATAAATATAACATATATAATTAAAATAAAAGGGATAATCTTTCCTTTCCTTATCTGTTTCACACAGCACACGCAGATACCATGTCTATATGTGGTGCCAATAAGGGTAAAAGGAGAGAGAAAAATATACTTGTTACCCAATCTGATTTATTTTCATAGTTGGAATTTCCAATTTTAAGTAAATCATATTTATCAAAATTAAAAAATTTTAGAAAAGTAAACTTGGTGAACAAGTCTTGGATTGCATAGGGAACCTTCCCTGTGCAAATACACGCCACACAAAGTGAGACCTACCCATTGTATGTCTTTCAAAATTAATTATCATTCATTAAATAATCTTATTATTTAATACTTATAAATTAATTCATAATGAAATTGTTTTGAGTGATATTTAATTTAGAATTCCATAATGCTAAATTAATTAACTAAATCAATAATTTTGCTTATTTAAACAGTATTTACAAGGATGGCGGAGGGAATAATAGACCTAAAATTTCAAGCTCTTATGAAACCAATATATCTATTAAATTCTTTAATTAATATATTACTCTTTTATTAATTCTAATATTACTCTACTACAAACTTAGAATTGTACTTTTGAAATAATAAATATAATTACTTATATTTTAGAGTCGTCCATTTGATATAATCATTTCATATACAATTGATTTTTCATAGATAATTCATAATTAGAGTTAGGTAAAATCTGTTAACCTGTCTAATTATTTATTTGTCTTTGAGTGCCATTGATTCTCTTATAAATAATAAATTCATGAACTTAATCATGAATTAAGTGCTCATATTATTTAAGACCAAAATAAAACTCAAGAGAATTATCTATCTACTTTTTGTTAAAGAAGCAATGAATTCCACCTTGTAATATTAACATTTTTGGCTACTTACTTCACTATGCCTCCAAAATACAACGGAGAAGATTAGATTCTTGAATTTATACCGAGTAAATCAAAATACATACTTCCACAAATAGCAATCTACTAATAACTCAAGATTAAGATTATCTTATATAAGACAATAGGTCAATATGATTAGAATTTGCTATGTTTTAGCGAAAATTATATCCGTTCATATCATATTATGTCCCAGTCCTATTTAATTTCATTATGTATAGTATACTCATTTATGACTCACTATATTAATGGTTTGGATAAAATCGTTTCATTCTCAACGGAAATAGCCTCAATAGTGGTATTCAATTAAAAATTTCATACTTTAATTGAACAATTAATTATAATAATTAATCATATATTACTGACCATTTTAATTGTCATCTTTAAATATTATCTTCTTGTATATAACACTTATATATAATATTTAAGGTTATACAGATAATTAAAGAATTTTAATGATATTCATAAAGTATTTAGAAATACATGCACACAAAATATAATAAAAAATTCCCCTAAAAATATATAATAAAAAATTCACTTTATTTACTAATAAATATGTCCTATATAAAGCATCACATGTTTTAAGACATCTATCCTAACACTATGTTCTTTGTTCGGATCGTCTTCACGATTTCAATTTTAGCTGAGCAGTATGGTTTTTTCATCGTATTCATATGACGTTTAATTGATTATGAATTTATAACATCACAAAGGGGATATTTTTATGTAACTTGTCGTCGTACTTTATCAATTGTCGTTTAAAAATATGATCGCCATTCATTTTACACGGTAGTTTTAATTCCGTTGTCGTTCGCCATTATTGTCGTTTTTGAGTTAAATGCCTTTTTTCTCTTCCCTTTTTGGTCGTTTATGTTATTATCGCTTATTGCTTCTTCCCAATTTTATTAACAAATATTCAGTTGTTTTTGTATAACTTTTGTATCATTTTAATCTTTTGGTTGTTTAATTTATCCGGTTGTCAATTATTATCGTGATTGAAATTTTTTAATTATTTTTTTCATTATTAGTCTTTTTATTTCTTTTTTACATATCATTTTATCTCAATTTCGTTCTTCATCTATTCCTTTGTTGTCGTGTATTTTGTTGTTACGTTGTTAATTCTTTATTTTCCTTGTTCCGTTGGGTTTTCCTTTATTATTGTGATCGTCGTTCACTGAGGCGCACGATTACCATTTTAATTTATTGTCGTCGTTTCTCACTTTCGAGCAATTTAAGTATTGTCGTTTTTAACAGTTCTTTGCATTACGTTGGTGTCGTTTTTCTAGCCCTTTCATTTTTATCGCTTCTAAGCCGCCTCCGTCGTCGTCGTCGTCGTTTATTTTTTGGAGTTGTTTCTTTACCTGCAGTCACTCAATTATGTTCGCCCTTTGTTTGGGTTTTATTCTCCCGGTTGTCGTTTTTGTTGTCCTTTAACAACTTTTTCCGTTGCCGTACTTTCCTCCTTTTTAGTTGGCAGTCGTTTCTACATTTTTTGTCGCTTTTCATGTTATCGTGGTCTGTTATCAGGCTTTTTCGTCGTTTTCATTTTGCATTCGTTATCTACATTGTTTGTTGCTTTTTAAGTTACTGTCGTTTACTATTCTTAATTGTTTTTCAATTCTTGTTGCTTGCTTATTTAGTGTCGCTACTCGATTGGCTCTCGACTTTCTCTCTCTTTATTTGTCCTTCGGTATTGTGATTGTCGTTTTGATTGTATAGTTGTTTTGTTATCATTTTTTAGGGTAATAATAACCGGACCAAATCAGAAGGAAAACTCTAAAAGAACCTTTAAAAAAAATTCTAAAAGAAAAGGAAAGAATGACAGAAAATGATCCGCTGGGATCTGATAGCAAACATGAAATAAAAAAATGAAAATAGAAAATAAAAATAAGCGAAGAGACAAGGGGATCCGTCACAGTGTTCATCTTCCTAAGAAGGTTTTGTAATTAAAACACACAAGGATCTTTTGATCCCATTTTCATACGCACCATGTTTTCGTTGTTTGTACAAAACAAAAATACGCTAATTTAGCCTTAGAAAGAGATGCGAAATACATTAATCAAAAGATCATCAAAACTCCATTGAAAATGCTTAAAAAATCCAAAATCCAAAAAAAAAAAAGAGAAAAAGAAGAAGAAGAGTATTTCTGCATTACCATTTCCAGGATCTTCGAACATTGAAGAAAACGCAAAAGGAAAATAGAGGATCTCCTGCATTGATTTACAGCTATATATATATATATATATCTATGTATATCATATTCCAAATGGATAGAAACATAATTGAGTGCAGCGCTGAGGAAAAGTTCTCAATGAGATAAGAATTCTGAATTGAACCTTTCATCAACGCTGCACTCAATGACGTTTCACTTATCTGGAACCCTCTAGATCTCGATCATCTATAATTTCCTGTTCAGCTGGGCCTAAGATCAGGAACCCAAGTGTTTAATTATATATATATATACATTGGTCGTAGAAACAATGATCATACAATGTCGTACCTGGACTTCTAAGCATGTGTAGTACAATTTATACAACTTGCTGAAATTCAACATTGTTCAGCTGCTTTCCTCTAGACTTACTGAGGTTTGTAGTACTAAAAGGTTATTACTTGTACTGGAAAAGTTGTACTACATTTTATGGATTATCCCTCGTTCCCAAAAATTCTGTCTCTCCCTTTTTAATATTTTCTTTTCCAACTTTCCAAGAAATTTTATACAAACATGTCTAGTTTTGCAAGTTGCATTATTGTTTTGTAACGTGAAAACTCCAACAAAGGACGAGTACGTTTGTTTCACAGAATTGTCATCAATAAAATAGAAGATTGAAGCTTCTGAGACATTTAGATACGTTATATCTAAAAAACGAAACTATTAGCAGTTAAACTAGCATTTCAACTTTTTCTTTTTAGGTAACCTGGTATCTTACTTGTTGTCTTCTGTTCTTTTTGTTCATCCAAGGGCCTATCGTTGAACGGAATGGCCCTCACTCTACTCTACTCTTAAAAATGAGCTTTAGTTCAAAAGATTAATGTAAACGTCTAAATATTAGTTCTCATTTTAAAATTTCCTACAATTGCATGATATTATAAATTTGTGTAAAATTATATCAATAAGGACATTGTTGCCCCCTAACAACGGAAGTGTTTCCAACTTTACGATAATGAAATAAGATTAGAAATTTGAAAAGTGTTGACAATGTTTGTGTATTTATGCCAGTATAGTCATTATTATAAAAATTACAACTTTGTGATAATATTCATCATCATAATCAACAAAATCAAAAACCAAAAGTTCTATTATAATCAGAACAAGTTTTAACAAAATATTCATCATCATAATCAACAAAATCAAAAACCAAAAGTTCTATTATGATCAGAACAAGTTACTATTGTTAAAAGATTGCAACTTTATGGTAATGAATTTTTTTTTAAAAGATACATTTTTTTTATTACAATAGAGGATCGAACCTCCTTTCTCCCAAATCAATACCTATTTTCCAATGCCACTAAACCCACATGTCTTCGACAACTTTATGATAATGAATTATAAAATAAGATTAGAAAAAGTTGGCAATGCTTGTGTACAATATCTAAATGTAGTAACTATTATCCAGATTGTAACTTTTTGATAATAATTATCATCATAAAACGAAATAGTAAAATGGGTACCATAAACAATTAATTTTTAAAATAGACACGACAATAACATTTTACGAAAATAATGACAATCTTAAAATTGGTCTATGAACATAGACCATATTCGTAAGTATTTCTTTGAGGTATCAAATTGTGAACTCAATTAATTTTTAAAAAGACATCCTAACTGCTGCACCGTTAATTAATGATACATGTTATACGCATTGTAAGTAATATTTAAAAAGCAATTGAATTCACATACTTTATATATTCAAGAAAAAAGGCATTCAAATAACTATAAATTATGTGATAAGAATTTAGATCAAAAACTGCCAAGCTAAAAGCAAAAAATTATTAGGCTGCAGAACAAATATCCAACGTGATTACAATGGCGAGCTTGCCCAATCATAGTGTATGTAGGCAAGTAAGGATTAAGCGCCTTATATACACGCTCTGCGTTTAGAAACTTAAAAAATTACTGAATTCAAGTTTCAATTCAGCACTTGAACATTGCATCATTGTCCTAATTCATTTCTACCCTTTTCAGTTAATCCAAAAAGCACACGAAAAACTTCTCCCTAAAACGAGCTATTGCCTATGAGCCACAACCAACCAAGAGCAACTCCAGAAAAGATGCCTCCCAGAAGGAACACCACAAGGATATTGCCCAAAGCATTCTGTTCAGGTCCCTGCACATATTTAGAGCAAAGCCCAGTAACAAATGCATGAATAAACTTTTTCATTAAAAAAAAAATTGAAATATGTATCAATAAAATAATTATGAAGAAACACTACAAAACATGCCTTAAAATTTAATAAAAGCATAAATAAACAAACTTTATCGCATACCTTGTAGCCTTTAGGAGCTGCAGTGAGCACACAGACAGTGAGATAACCGTTGGTTAGCCCCAAGAGGGAAATGAGCATAATCATCCATCCTTTGTCAGCATATTTTGCTGTGAAGTAAAAAGCCGGGATGAACAGGAAACGAGCGATGATCGAAAAGAGAAGACCCTTTCTCGATTCCAAGTTCAGACACTTCACTAGAGGAATGTATCTCCCAACAAAATCCAACACATTGTACATGGCCATCAAAACGAGTGGATACCTGTCCATCAACACAAAATACAAGCCATGTTATAGTCAAAGTTAGCAGATGTTAAGACTTGTTTTTCTTAACATCAAAGGGACAAAGTTTTTAGTATTTACCATGTGCCCAACTGGTGATTTCCAGTGTTCTCAAACGGGAAACCAGGGAAGATGGACAATGTTATCACATAAATCAGAAACAAGCCAATCGCGTAATCAAGGTTCTCTAGTATTAGTTGCTTCTTGCTTATCCTGTCAACCTGTTACATATGAGTTTTTGAAGAAGAATAACATTATTTTTCTTGCATTTTATAGCGAAAAAGATGGGTTTGAGAAAGTAGTGGCACTACCATTTTGTCTGATTGCATCTCAACGCCAACAGCAGCAAGATCAGATGCCACGGTTTTCGACCCTTCTAAGGCTGCCTTCTTGCGGAAGTGTTTCACTATCGGCAATTTGGGGAAGACAGAGGCGTAGAGAAAGATGCAAATGAACTCGAAGAAGGCAGAAATGGCTAGAAACAACACTGCAAAAGACGGTAACAAGTAGTAGCTTAATTCGAAATAACTTGCATCATACAAATGATGACTCCATCAGCCAAAAAAACAATATTTTACTCACAAGTGCCTTTGCGGAGACCATGATCCTTTTTGTCAAAGGCCGCTTTTGTGACTAGCCTCAGACCAGAGGTCAGAACACCTGATCCAGCCAAGCCGGCCATAAAGGACTGAACAAGGGAAAAAAGTAGAATATATCAAATTAACACGGTACTAAGATGAGGAATAATCAACTGATGCTATGCAGTATTATAACGGCCTGCACCTCAGGCCTCATATCATTAAGAAATGGTGTCATTATTTATAAATCACTATCTATGATCATTCTTAGGCGATATGCGACTACACAGCCTATCCTTTCTTAGTTCTCTTCGCCTTAAGAAAATTATGGTTGTCATAATCACCTTACTTTTGGGAGCCCAACGTCCTCATTGGCAACACTTTCGGCTAAGTTAAGGCTATAAGACTATCTATAACGACTCGCACATCCGCTTGGGATATATTTTCCGCTTTAGGCCTTAGCCAATATGGTTTTACTCTTAGGCTTTACCTCAAAAGGCCTCATGCCATTGGGAGGTGATGTTTTTACTTATGAACCACTACCTAAGACCATTTCCAAGTGATATTAGACTGCACAACCCACCCTTGCTTAACCCTCTTCGCCTCAAGAAAATTATGGTTGTTACAAGTATTGAAACTTGATACTCGAAAACATTTTAAGAGAAGAAGAAAAGGCATTCTAACTGTTTCATTACCTATGGTTGTTTGGAAAATAAAAAACTACCAAAAGAACATAAAACCTCCAAAAAAAAAAAGTAATGTCAAACCTGAATGAACTCAGGAAGCATAAAAGCGAGGTCTCCAACCATTCCACCTTGAACATGAGCATCTGCAACCCCAAAGAAAGCAACAAGAGTACATATTCCTACGTATGGCACAACTCCCCCTTTTCCATGCGTCGCCAAGTCAACCTGTTAGGAGGAGCCAAATTCGACTAAGAAAAATGGCAGACATACACAATATGGAATTGGGAGCATTAAAACAAATTAAGTGAAAGAGTCAAGGTGCTTACAACAATGAGGAGGAAGGTACTTAAGAAGAAGAGAGCATATCCAAATATATTCCTAGTCCGAGTATCGATTTTTGCCTCGTTGTAGGCCAGTATCGCCATCGTCCCAACGGCAAACGGTTGATAAACTAGGGTAAGTACCCGAGAAGGATGGTAATCCTTCAAAACCAAACACATAAACGATCATCCTAGAACAAAATAAGAAACAGTTTATGAACAAACAAAGAGACAGTTCGATAAAGGGCAGAAAATTTGGTCTCTCAAATTTCAAGATTACAATTAAAGAAAATTTTAACAGTAGAAATAAATTGAGATTTAGTAGATTCAAGATATTAAAAGTCTATTATGGTAGGAAACATGAATATGGCTCAATAAAAATAAAAGTGGGACAGAGAACATTACAAGGAAAAGTGCATAATAGTAGTCTCCAATGGTGAACATAGTGTTCCAAGCAACAAGGGATCCCAGCCCAAGAATCCAACAGACAAATATTGCCTTGTGCCTTCCCTGGTTATTTAAGCTTGAGAAAATATTAAGAAACAAACTAACAAAGAAAAGAAAAAAAAAAAAAGCAGATACATTTTGTTTTCTGACTGAATGCATTAACCTCGTGATTCACTTCAACCCCGCTTTCATTGGCAATCTTCATGACTTCTTCCTTGCTATCACAATTACAAACCGACTTTAAGTCTCTGCTTTACTTTATATGTAGTTTTTATCTATCTATTAAAGTAGTAAAAAAATCACAAATCTTGATGAATAAATTAAAAAGCATGTAACTTTATGCAGAACAAAAAAGTATTATTAAAAAAAAAAAAAATTAAAAAAGGCAAAAATTCCTAGGAAATAGAAGTTAGATGGTATACCTTATCTTTCCGTGCATATAGTTTAGGGAAGGAAAAAAATTAAAGAGAATCTACCGCTTTTTTTTAGGATGGAGTGGACTGAAAATCAATAAAGATGGTTTACCGTTAAAGATAATTTGGACACTAGAAAAGCTGACTTGTGACTCCACTACTTAAAAGCATTCGGAAAACAACTGCATTTGGAAGAATCTTCTTGATTGAGCATATCCAAGACAAACTACTTTTGCTTATTTCATGGAAAGCCATGCTTGAGGATTTTGATCCGGCTCTTATCTTCTTTTTTGTATTTTATTATATGTCTGTTGAATAATATATTCTCATATCAATTAAAATATCATTCCATTAAAATAACATTACACATTATTTAAAATATGATACCATGTCAGTTGAATAATGTCATGTCATTTAAAATATTGTCAATTAAAATGTTAATACTTTGAAAAAGTTTTCTTTTTCCCCTTTTTCTCCCACCAAAGGATAAAATTAGGGTTGGCCTTAAAAAAAGAAAAAGAAAACAAAAATTAGGGTTATATATTTCAGATCTGTAGGTGTTCTTTGTAGGAGATCGATAAGAGGTGTTATGGGAGTGGTGGGTTGTAATTACAAGGCTGTAATAGCCACGGTTGTCCTTGCATGCGTAACTTTTCAGCAAAGTTGCTTTGTCACAAGGAATGGGCAATTTGGTATTTGTCGTCCATCGCCAATCTTTTGCCACTGTTACCATGGCTCCTTTGGCTTCTTTTTTTTTTTTTTTTTAATAATCTAAAGATGGTATTCATCAAATTCTCCCTTCATTTACGTCATTTTGATTTTTGCTTGAAATTGTACTTAAGTTATTGGATAATATTACGTACAGGAAAAATCCACACGAAAACGTCATTGGGATTAAGAAACTTCTCTTTGATAATTCTGACCTCTATAATTGGATAATTTTCAACATTTTAAAAATAAATGTAAATAGATTTAGATATAAAACGTTTTCAACAATAATTTTTAATGAAATATATAGCCCTAATTTTTCTTTTGATGAGAGAAAAAGGGGAAAAACAAAATGTTTGTAAAATATTAACATTTTAATTGACAATGTTTTAAATGACATAGCATTATTCAGCTGATGTGGTGTTATATTTTAAATGAGGCATCATGTCATTTTAATTGAAATGATATTTAATTGATGTGGCAATATATTATTGGAGAACATGGCGGAGATATTGGAGCTGGATCCTTGAAGATTCCACTTTAATGGAGTTGTATTTTTTTCAGCATTTTGTGTTTACAAAAGAGGATAAGAAAAAGAAAAAGAAAAGAAAAGAACAGAAAACAGTAGAAAACAAAATAATAAAAATATCTCAACGTTTTGGTGGTCTCGGATGATTTTTTTTTTTTTTTGAAAAGAAAAACCAGAAAAGCAGAATTTGTAGAAAGCATAAAAGTGAACAATTAACAACTAACAGAACTTTAATTATTGGTAGAAAGACGAATCAGAATCGCAATAAATTATTGTCATCGGATTGTGGACCACATTAAAACTGAAAACAGATGATAAATAAAATTAAAAAAAAAAGTTCGACAGTCTTACTTGTTATTCATCTATACTTCTCTTGCTCATAGACGAAGTCAACTCAATAAATGTGAAACTGATTTTATGAATCCACAGGTGAATTTCAAGCGGAATATATATATATATATATATATATATGTATATGTATATGCGTTTTTTTTAATAAGTTTTTACGTATGTTTTGCATATCCTCCCTTTCTAGGTAATCCATTGAGTTGTCTTTTTTTTTTTTTTTTCCCCTCTCTCTCTTGTTATGAGTTATCGTAATTATCTTTTGTATCAAAATACAATTTTTCAAATTTCAAATGGGATATTATGTTAATAAAGTCTTTTACACTAAGTACTAGTTCCAAATTTATGATATTTAACTATTTTATTCATATCCGTTAACATTACATCCATTCCATTTCAAAAAAAAAAAAAAAACCATTACATCCATTCATACTAGAGTAATGATATTAGCATATATCCATTCACACTACATCTTTTTTTATTTTCCTCGTGTATCCATATTGTTCTTTTTATTTGATAATTAGACCTGACAAATTTGGGTAGATCATGAACATGATAATTCACAACCCACTATAAACAGCTAAATATTATTCCTTTTTCTTAAATAACTTATTAATATTATGAGTTAATTTCAAAATTTGGCCCCAACACAACAAGGGTTGTCTCACTTTGTCCCACAATTTAAAATAACACAAAGTTAGCTTCTGATATTATCCTAAGTTGTACTTTGTGGTATTTCCACCAATAAAATCACTTTTTAATCAATTTTAATTGTAGGTCACATGACTAATTGGTAATAGAAGATATAAAACGGTGAAGGTGATGCGGCGATTACACAATCAAAGAAAGAGGCAACGCTAAATATTAGAATGAAGAGAATTTTACAATATTTATTAAAGAATTTTCAAAATTTTAAGGTTTATTTTGTTTAAATCTACAATATTGTATTTCGTCAAGCAATCATGTGACCGACACACTGTCAAAACCATTGAAACTTATTTTAAGCTTTTTAAGCTCCGATGAGTTTTACGTCATTTTAAGTTGTGAAGGACAAGATAATACACCAACTATTGTTCAAGGTTAATTGAAATTAACCCTAATATTGTTCTAATAGATCAGCCAATGCCTTCCTGGTTCCTTAACAATATGTGCACGGCGAGTATTTCTATAAATATTCAATGTTTTATTTTTATTTTTATTTTTTGCTCAGAATATTCTATATTTTTATTCCATGGAAAGAATCACAAGCTAATATATACAATATAGATAATACATCACCGACAAATAAAACGTGTATAAATAATAATTTGAGCTAGACACTTAAGCTGGTCCTACTTTGAAAAAGTCCGCAATGGAAAGCTGATAAGTGGAAGCAACAAAAAATCAATAGAAAAATGAACTGATTGGCAAATGGTGTTTTTCATTTTTTTTCCCGGGTAAATCACTTTTATTAAACATTAAGGGCTTGCCCTTTTATATGTTTCCTCTTTATAATAAGAGATTCATGTACCCCACCTAATATATAAGAATGAGAAAAAAAAATGAATATTTAGATACTTTAATTATTAGTAAAAGAATATTTAATTATGTAAAAGGATATTTTCAGTAATTATAAGAATAAAGTTACTATTTTAAGTTCAGTAATACTAAAAACGGAATTAGATTGTTTTTTGTTTCTAGGAAAACAAAATGAATGATACATATTTATTCCATTATCTTTTCTTTTAGAATTTTTTACGTTTTATTAAACATGCCGCAGGTGGATGATCCACGGATTGTTTGGTTGTATGGATTTGTGAAACCTAAGTCAACGTGCCAATGACTATTTCTTCACAGGTCCAAAGTAGCAGGAACTTTTTACGTTTGACAAAAAGATCATGCACTAAAGCATCAAGGACAAATTCAACCATTAATATCCAGAAAAAAAGAAAAAAAAAGACAACAACGCATTCAACTCAAGAAGACTGATGTCTTGAGCTACGACCTCGTTGAAGTTGATTAAAAAATAAATGGTAAAGAACAATAGCTATTAATGTAAACGTTTAAAATGGTGTGTTTTTAGTGTGAATATTAAGAATAGTGTGCTACCAAGGTAAATGTCAAGAATGGTGTGCTATCACGGTAAATGTCAAGAAGGTGTGCCACCAGTGTAAATATTAAGAACATTGTACTACTGGTGTGAACGTCAAAAACGGTGTGCTATTGTTATAAACGTCGATAATGGTAGACTATTAATGTTAATGCTAGAAGGAAGAAGGAAGGATTGACAATTATAAATACCTCATCTCCCTTAGTTGTTTAGCATCCTAAGGAGAAGAGAAAAACTTTTAAGCATGTAGAATATTGTAAGGGCATTTGGCTAATCAATATGGGTATGAGTAATACTTAGTAAATAGTATTTTCTTAGGATAATGTATCGAATCCCATAGAGAAAAAATTGAGTGAGCAATTTTTTAGGTGTAATTGGATTTTGAGTGTGAGGAAAATTACTGAGAGTCTAGTTGTAAAAATTTTCCACATAATTAATTTTTCTCCAGTTGTCTCCAACAATAACTGCAGATTTTATTCGATTTAGGAGTTTTCTACATAAATCTTTGTTTTGTATTTTTTAATTTCTCTATTGTTCTTTGATATTCTGCCAAGAGGATCCTGAAGGAAATTTTGTGATCCAAATTTCCCAACAGACCTCCCCTGCTGCATGCCAATATCCAAAGCTATTTTCTCTATTTCGTAGTTATGTTCGATTTAACTGTGAATTAATCAAATGCTAATTTGCAAGACGCGTCTTCAATAATCATCAACAACAACAAGGAATATATACATATATATATATATGAGAAAATGGTTAACTACACAGCTATAATATTAGTTTTATCTATTTCTTAATGTGTCCATTTGTTTTTAAAAACTACAAAATATCTTTTGAATTTAAAAAACTTGTTTTAATTTTATTTGTATAGATAGAAAAACGGACGAAACGACATAATTATCTTTAAACAGTCATAAAAATATTTTATAAATTTTAAAACACAAAAAGTCGTAAAACAAAACATCAAATTTCAAAAAAGAATCTTAAATGTTATGGCTTTTTGAATTTTAAATATTTTTTTAAAATTTTTCTCAATAAGAAAAAATACTTTAAGAACAAATTGGTCTAATTAAGGGTATATTTATCTTATTTTTATTTTTTTTTGTCTAAAAAATTTGTGACGATAGGATTGAAACAAGTTTTCAAATTCAAATAATACTTTTGTAGTTTCAATTAATGAGAAATAGATAAACTAAAAGGTATTGATATGTAATTAAGCGTATGAGAAAATCCTAAATCATGATTAGAAACAAGTCTATTCAATATTAAATATTTTCTCAAATAGAGATGGAAGAACTAAACAAAGACAGAGGCGGAGCCATGAATCTTTTTCAGCTGGCGTGAATTGAACAAAATTTTTTAAAAGTTTGAGAGTCCAAAAAATTTAGAATTTATATTGAAATATAGTAAAATCTGGATTTATTTGAGATTTTAAATTTGAAACATGTATACTCAAAAATCAAAATTTGGGATTAGTTTAAATATTTAATAAAATTTATATAAATGTTGTGCTAAAAAAATTAAAGAGGGACAATTAAAATATAAATTTGTAAGAATTTGAGTGCAAATTTTTTAAGGCATTGCTTGCGCTTTAAGGAAGGACATGGGACAAATTCGCCAAAATGCCCGGGGGCCTAGCCCCACCCTTGAAAATCAAGATAGTAGTGAAAGAAAAGCTGTTAGAGAGATAAAAATAGAACAACAACAAAGAAAAGAATAAATTCTTAGGAAAGAATTAGAGCTCAAGAATAGAAAAATCAATAATACCCATGTTTATTAATAAACACTCTTTGAATAAGAATTATAGTCACTAAAGTAATTATAGATTTCTAAATTAACAGAAAAATAATAAATTTAACTAAATAATTTTATGAAAAATTTTAATCCCGATTCAAAATTAAAATACTTTTTTAGAAGACATCTTAATAAAAAGAACTATACAAATTAAAATTTAAAAAATTCGGATTTAAATCTTCATGGGATGATAACAAAAATTAAAATAATAAAAAAAATAGAGTAAGCGAAACTGCTATTCTTAGCTTTAGGTGCATGTTTCTTTGTATTTATCTGTAGCTTTGGGATAAGTTGGCCCCACTGGAAAAGTTCCCAATACGTATTAGCCACCGCCCAACTTAGATAGCACCATCAAAATCTCTCTGATTATTGCTCACTTTCCAAAACTATATATATATATATATATATATATATAAAACAAATATATATATGTATATGTGCATGTATATGTGTGCGTGTGTATGCACAAGGATTTGCCAATACGAAGAACGGTGACAATGGTGGTTTTGAGAATCATATACTTCATCACAATTACTACATGATATTTCCCGGTCATTGTGGATGTAGCTAGCTCACATAAGACAAAGTTTAAGCCATCTCATCTAATTTGTATATTGTAGCCTTCTCAACCCAATATTCACGCAAGTACTCTAGAATTTGAAGATGTTCTTCTTATATTTATTGGACTAGATTGACATGAAACTCTATTCCCTAGTCGACTATAATTTATCTTCCAAGAGGTGAATTCAAAAGAATTCTGGTAGATGAAAATTGGTTAAAACTAACATACTTTGGAAAATTATTCTAAAAGCAACTAATTTCTTAAATATGTCTAATAGCTGTGATTTTCCCAAATTAACGACGTTGTTTAAATTGGTGACGAAAAAAGGCGGTTAATTATTGTCAAATTAAAAGTTTATGGAGCAATTTATTATAAAGTGCCAAAAATGAAAGGCGCATAGGGTATTTTTGTTTCATTTTCATATGGCGCTATCAATTTGAGTCAAATTATAACGGTTTTTACAAATTTTAAAAGTTAATTTTTAACGTTAAAAATTAATTAAAAACAATATTGAAAAGTTTAAGATGGTATAATGTTACAAACTCTTTAAGAATATGTAAAGCTCAAACATAACATATAATCCTTAGACCTTTTTTAAAAAAAGAAAATTCATATAACTCTCTTCTATTACTCATCTAAAGATCATCAATCGAACATGTTCTTTTTAATTCTTACTGTTAGGATAGATGCTCATAAAACATATAATGTTTTTAAAATGGACATATTTATAAATAAATAAAGTGAATTTATTCATTATATTTGTGTGTATGTTTTTTTAATACTTTAAGAATATCATTAAAATTCTATAATTATTTATATGACTTTAAATATTGTATATAAGTGTTATATACAAGAGGATAATATTTAAGGATGATAATTAATATTGTTAGTAACATATAATTAATTATTCAATTAAAGTATGAAATCTTTAATTGAGCGTTACTAGTACAGCTCATTTCTATTAAGAATAGAGCGGTCTTATCCAAATTGTTGATATAGTAAGTTACTAAATGAGTGCACTGTGCATAATAAGATTATGTAAGCTTGGGATGTGATGAGATATGAACAGCTAATAGTTTGCATTAAATATAGTGGGTTTTAATCACATCGACTGATACTCATATATAATATGATCTTAATCCTGAGTTACTAAGAGACTTCTATTTATATATTTGTGTCTTTTGATTTACTTAGTACAAATTTGATAATCAAGTCTTATTCCTTATGTCTTGGAGGCATGATGAAGTAAGCAGCTAAGAATGTTAATATTACAATATGGAATCCATTCCTTCTCTAACAAAAAGCAAATAAATAAATTTTTTGAGTATTGATTCAGGACTTGAATAATAAGAGCGCCCAATTCATGATTAAGTTCATGAATTTATTATTCATTAGAGAATCAATAGCACTTAAGGATAAAAAAAAGTAATTAAAGAGGTTAATATATATTACCTAGCTCTAATTGTGAATTATTTATGGAAGATCGACTTAAATGTAATGATTATATTAAATGAACGACTCTAAGAAATAAGTAAATTAAATATCAATAATTTCAAGAGTGAAATTCCAAGTACTTAGTGGAGTTACATTGGAATTAATAAAAGAGTAATATATTAATCAAAGAGTTCAATCAATATATTGGTTTTTATTAAAGCTTGAAATTATGGGTCTATTAGTCTCCCATCATCCTTGTAGACACTTTTCGGGCAAGTGAAATTATTGATTTAAATAATTAATTTAGAAATGTGGAATTCTAAATTAAATATCACTTAAAATAAATTAATTATGAATTGATTTGTATTTATTAAATAATTAGATTGTTTAATTAATGAAAGAAAATAATTAATTTTGGAAGATACACAATGGGTGGGTCCCACTATGTGTGGTGCACACAGGAGGAGAAAACCATTGTATGTGACACCCAAGCACAAAGAGAAAAGTCTTTTTGTGTGCATCAAAGCTTATTTACAAAGTTTCCATATTTAGTATTTTTTTAATTTTGAATAAATGTGATTTAATTCAAATATGAAAAGTTTATTGTGGAGACAAATGAGACGGGGTAACAAGCAAAAATTCTTTCTCCTCCTTCTCCTTCAATTGGCACCACACATAGATGGTGTATCTGTGCATGTGGCGCCTATGGCAATACAAGAATGTAAAACTTGTGTCTTTTATTTTAATTAAAATATTTGATATTAAAATTAAGAAAAAAGAGACTTTTCAAAATTGATGAGTTCTCTTGTTCTCTATAAATAATGGCATTCTCTATTCATCTAGAACATACTTGTGAGTCTTAGACAAACTGAGAGCTCTCTGTAGAAAAACACTCACATAGGCGTGCAGAGAGAGAAAGAAAAAGAAGAAGATTTCTTCTATTTCGTGACTTAAATTAGTTGAGTGATCATTGGAAACCATATTCCTTCAACGCCCACATGTATGTCCATCCAGTGCCGAGGACTATGCGAAGTAGATGTTGGTTTCATAAATAGAGAAGCAATCGTTATTCCGGTTCATCTTCATCTCTCTTCCGATAAGCAAAGTATTTACATATTTATTTATGTGCAAAATTAATATAATCTATAGTGTTGTACAAAAGTTTTGTGAAAATTTTTATAATACATAATCTATACTATTACCACGTTTCGACTATATTTTGTGAAAAATGTTTTCTAAAACTAGCACTCACTTCTTTATTTCTCTCTTTATGACTTTGTCTTACGTAAGAAGGCAAATGGATAGGGTCGATTCGGGTTTTTTGTTGACCCACCACACCCTACATTGACCCAACACATTAGGAAGCAAGATAAAACAGGGTAGGTCAAGACCCAACTGGTCAATAGTGACCCATCCTACGCCCAGCTCATTTGCAACGATTTTCTTTATTTAAAAAGTTATTTTGTATATATATTTTCAGCTTTTGTTCTTCTGCCACAAAAAAGGCTAAAAAAAGTCCATACTTTCTTCTTAGAGTTCAAATCATCTTTTTCTCTATTTTTCAATGGCCATTAAAAAAAATTTTCTTTTCCTTTGTCTTTACACTAAGGGCATGTTTACTTTACATCAAAAGGAAAAGAAAAGTAAATAGTGATTCCCTTTTCCTTTAAATAATATGTTTACTTAAAAATCAGTAAGGAAAGTTTTGTGAGCCCACGCAATATATAGAATGAGAAAAGGGAATATCAATCCTCTCATATCCTTTAGTGTTGATTCCCTATCAAAGGGAAAGAATACCATATTTACTTAGATGTTTAAATTCAAGTGTTATTATTAAATAGCTATGAGTTATGTAAAAATGATATTTTAGTAATTATATTAAATAAGATCCTTATTCCTAAGTAATTAAACATTAGAAAGAGAATGAGATTGTTTCCCATTACACCCCCCTCCCCCATTACCCCATCAAATAAGTAAGTTAACACTAGAAATGAAATGAATAATACTTTACCGTCCTTTCCAATCTTATTACCTTTTCCTTTACATTTCTTTACGATTTAGTAAACATGCCCTAAATGATTTGCATCGTCAAGAAATTCTTATTTGTGGACATTTTTCTCTATCAAAACTCGTTTTCTCCAACACCGAAATCATTTTTCTCCTTGCCTTTCTCCATTGACCGACAATCTTCACACAAAATCTCTTACATGTCCCAACGACCTTGTTGTGTCCTACTTGACAAGATCGAATGCATGGCCTATGAGGCTTACATATCGAAGCCGGTTGAGGAAGTCTTAAGTCTTGATGTAGCATGATTAGAGCTAGTGAAGAGGGCGAAGATCAATGTGGAGCCACAATGTGTAGATTGGAATCTAAATCTGAAGAAGATGAAGTAGAACTATAAGGTCAAAATTGGAATATAAATTTGAAGGTTTTTTTTTTCTTTTTCTTTCAAGTCAATAGGGCACCCGACTTCCTCATTAAACTAGTTCATGCCTGACACCACCACCTGACTCTTAAAAGGCAGGTTTTCAACCCTAGTCAGGGCCAGAGGGAAGAATTTTTTTTTCAGTGAGGGTGTGAATTGAACAAAAATTTTCAAAACTTTAGAGTCCAAAAAAATTTAAATTTATATAAAAATATAGTAGATTGTGAATTAATTTAAGATTTAAATTTTGAAAATATGTTTTTAAAAAACAAAAAATTTATGACATAATTTTATTATTTAATAAAATTAATATCAATGTTGCAATAAAAATTAATATTGACATATAAAGACATAATTGACACCACTTCTATAGTGTTGTTTTTCAATTTTATCTTTTTCTTTGAGAAATTTAGAATCATACTACTTTTAAAATATATATATATAAAGACATAATTAATCACAAATATTTTCAATTAAGGTTTGGCAACATTATGTTATCTAAGGATATTTTGTCCTTTTTAGCTAGACGAAATGGGATGAATCAGAGAAGGGCAAATTAAGCGATAGAAAACAACAGTGATAGTAAAAAAGTAGTGTACCACCTAATTTACTCTCCTCTCCCCCACTTTGGGCCTCGCCTAGCTCTGCTCTTGTCCCTTGTCTTAAGTTATCACCATGGAAGAAACCAACCCATATAGTCTTTAACATATATATAAAGGGACAATGAGTTTCTCCCAATGCTCCCTGATGCAAGAAATGCCGAACCTTTTTTTAGGGTTTTCTCTTTCTCTTTTCTCTCATTTTTTCTCATTCTTGTTCTTTTTTCATACATTTGTTTTTTTTTTCCATTTTTATCCTTTTTTTTACACGTATTTGTCTTTTTCTTTTTAATTTTTTTTTTCTACTTTTTTATTTACATTTTTAATACACATATGCAAAGCGTGTGCTTTTTGACTAATATTAGATGGATATGATCTTTTTCTCTATATTGGATATGTCAAAAGCTTCATAAGTCCCAGGGTTATATGTTGACACTTGTTCTATCCATTGTGTGCTTTAAGTTTCAAGTTGTTACAGTATAAAGATTTCATATGCTATGGTGAAAAAGTAAAAGTTTGTTACAGTGTAAATTCTTACATGCTATAGTATTTAAATTCCGACTTTAAGTTCTAACTTTGTTTTTAAACACTCTCGTCGTGAGGTGTGCACATTAATGCTAAAGTACCTTATGGACCTTGGCAATAACTTGTTTTTGGGGTCGGATTGACAAATACCACTTTTTTTATTACTGCTTTTAAATTCAAAGATTTCTCTAAGAAAGTTTAAAACATATTATTTTCAAAAAATATAAAGACAAAATTAATCCTAAATATTTTATGTTAAAATTTGGCAAATATATGTTGCCTAAAGATATTTTAGATTTTTAACCAGGATAAATAGTATTAATAAAACAAAAGCTGTAGAATATAAAAATAGTAGTGAAAAAGAGCTGTATTACCTAATTTAATAGTATTGAGTCTCTAACCGAAAGGTTTTTACCCCATACATACTAATAAACGCTTGTGTTGGTAAGGCAAGGGGCATTGAAACTCACTTACTCGACCCCTTTTGAAGGGGATTTGGATCCACATTTCATAAATCTGCACGTGGGAGTGGAGTTCAATTTGGGCAAGGAAATAGGGATCGAGGTTTAAATCCCCAATTTAGAATCTAATGCTGCAAACGTTGTTTGGGCCGTTAGCACTTGGGAGAGTTCAGCTCCACAAGGCTGAAGTCCTATTATAACAGACATTGTCTCCGTTAGACTTAATAGGCCATGTTTCTTGTAGCCCATCTCTTAGATAATCTTCAATACAATACTATATTGATAAAAACATTTTCTAATGTAATATAATCTTTAATGTTAAATTTGTTATATATTAAATTTGGACATATATATCATCATTAATATTAAAAGTTTACTTTTACAAAATTTAAGACTTAATGATTATCACAAAAGATAAATATAGTGTTTAAAATAGCATTATGCATTGGAATACACAATAGAATAGCACATCAAATGTGCTATTTTTACACTTTTTAATAACAAATATAGTAATAGCATTAGCATTTACATTGGAGATGGTCTTAGAGAATCGCTAATGTAATTCTAAATCGATGTACTAATAGTAAATTTGGCATTTGAGTGACAAAAAAACACTTTCTAATACAATGCTTTTCAATGCTAGATTTGCTATATATTAAATTTGGTGACAATTTTGCCACCGAGTTTAGCATATTATAAATTTAGTATATAACATTGCTATTGGAGGACAAGAAAAAATAACACTTTAAATATGTTATTTTTACATTTTTTGTGGCAAATATAACAATGGCATTGGTGTTTGCATTGGAAACGATTTTAGCCGATTATTGTTTTTAGTCTAATTTTTAAATTCTAAATGTTAATACTAACGATTGGTAAGTGAAGAGATAAGGGATAATGCAAGTGAGCTGGTACTTAGATTTAATAGAGCATGAGTTCAATCCATATTGAATAAAAATGGCAGGATAAATTACATTGATACCTTTTGTATTTTACTCAAACTGCAGTAGCACTCATCAGACAAAAAGAAATCATATTGAGACCCCTTAACTTCAAAAAATACAAGGAGACACTCTTTGTTAGTTGACGGTGAGAGTTGACCGTTAAGTGACTATTAATTTTGTTTAAAATGCTAAAATTGCCCCTCTATACATCAAAAAATATTTTAAGCTATTTATTTAGCTAGAAATGACATTCTTGACTTTTGTTGACGTTAAAAAACAAGTATAAACAATTTGAGCATATTGTAGATATAAATTTCACTCTAATGGTAAATAATTTTTTTAAATTATGTTTGTAACATTTAAAGCATACTTCAATCTCAACAAATTAATTACAATAAAACTAAAACTAACTAATTCTAACAAAACCGTACTTTAATTATAATAAATGCTTTCTTTTTCATAAACATTCAAAAAAAATTATACACTTTTTTAAATAATTGATTGATTGCTTTATTTTGAGGGATGCTTGACATGGTTGGTGCGGGGCTCTCTGGTGGTCTGGGGTGGGGGTCTTGTTGGGGCTTGGCAGGGTACAATGTGAAGGGGGCGTGAAAGGCGATGGGAGGACAATTGGGAGGGCTCGTCGGGCTTGCAGGGTGGTGAGTTGGCTGGGCGCGATAGGGAAGGGTTGTGTACGATACAATTTGGGCTAGTTTTTGGCGGGGAGAGGTGGTTGGGCCTGGAGGCAGGGGGTTGGGGTGATTGGGTGTGGATGTGGGTCGTCGGTGAGTTGGGGTTTGGGGTGGGCGACGGCATGGGGGTGGGGTGGGCTGAGGTGGGCAACTGGCGGGTGGGCATTTTGTTTTTTGTTTTTTGTTTTGTTGATTTTGAATTTTTTGGTAAAAACAAATAAATAGTTATGATTTGGTGATTTTAATTTAATGGTAGAGATTCAAATGGTATTTTTGTCATTTTATATAAAAAGTTAACAGATAAGTTCAAGAGGTGCAGTGTGATTAGTTTTAATTCAGGAGTTGTCTTTGTAATTTAAGTAAAATGCATGAAGTGTTAGTGTAATTTATTCAAAATAATAACTAAGTGAGCTGGTTAAGAATTTTTTTTTTCACCCCTAAATGCATGAATGGGAGACAATGGAAGCACCTATTTATCAAAATAAATAAAGAAATTGAACAAAAAAACACAGATAATGGAAGCACGTCAAGGCCTTAAGCCTCTTATGATTGGTCATTTGAGGTTGCTAAGGGATGCAGTTGAATCATTAATGGTTGGGGCTAGCCAATGCAACCATCGCCGAACGAAACAATGACAAACGGGCACGTTGACGATGTCAATCGGACAAGCTCACTCGGCTCCCTCGGCCCATGTGGATCCCCCTTTTGTTCTACGCTCTAGCCAATTTCCTTTTGAGATATTATATTTTGAGAGAATGAAAGAAATAACAGTTTTGAGAAGACTAATTAAAATTTTCAGCATATTAAAATAATTCAAATGTTTTTTCATGATTAACAGGTCAAAAATACCTCTTTTTTCTTGTTTCAATTTTTTTTTCTTTTCTCCTCTCTCGTCCTCCGCTCTGCTCTCTCATCCATTCGACGACCCTTCTGGAAGCCGGAAGAGCCAGGTCTGAGGCTACGCCTATATGGATGTTGACATGCCGACGTCATTGACGAGGAGATCTGCTCATACCATATCGCCAAACCTCAAATCCACGTCATAACTATCTTTCAACGATTTGGGAATATTCATAGGATTACACCTTACAATTATTCCTTTGTACCTAATCCTAGTATAAAATATAAACTATAAGTATATGAAAGAAAAACAAAAACCTGCTCGTGAGATAGGTCTTGGGGAAGGACATCCCTCTCTAGTGAGAAGGATGCCAAAATTTAATACGAGTAAAAATGAAGAGAAAAAGAAAGGAGATATATTAGATAATTCTTACGGTAATTTATAACACATGCATAATTGCTTCTTATTGTAGATCAAGTAGTTAAAAATATGATTTAACGAGAAAATACCCACACTTTACCAATAAATTAAAATTGTCCTCTTTAAAATTGCCCACATATTAAGGCAAAGAGAGGAGATCTGCTGTCCCGTAATGTTGTCCTGATTGCTGTTCCATTCACAAGATTTAGCCACGTTGTTGTCAAAGTAAACTCCCTCTCCTTGTTTGGAGGCCTTAAAAAGTTCAGGTATCAAAAAGAATTAATTACAAAATTAATAAAGAGACTAAACAATATGAATTGCACCTCTCGGAGCACAGGTTGCAACACTTGGCTCTGAAAATTTTAACTATTACCCTCTTTTTGGCTCAAATCCTCACAAGCCAACACCATTAATCATCGAATAAAAAAGGAGACATAAAACTCAGGTCCATATCTGAAAAAGTTGCTGGGGGACCCATTTCGAACAAGCTGTAAATGAAGCTAATAATTAAAGGAGTACCCTTATTCAACCAAAAAGAAAAGAAAAGAAAACTAAAGGAATATTCCCTCTTAAATTCCTAGCAATAGAAAAAAAAAAAAAAAAAAAACTGAAACGTTTAGCAATGAAGAAAATATTTTTTTATTGAATAAAGGTTGCTGTAGATCAAGAGGCTTCGAAAAGCAAGAAAAGAAAAGGACAAAAGAAAGTCATCTTTGGGAGAAAACACTAATAAATCATCACATTCAGAGAAAGTCTTGGGCGGCTTCATTGCAAATAGAATATTCGAAGAACTGGCATCAGCATGCCATTAGTTTTGTTTTCCCCAAACAAGGTAAAAGTCGAGGTTACAAAAATTACACGTGGCTTAAGCTTATGAATGGGACAGAAACTGGGGACAGCGTTGGTGGCAGTAGATCTTCTCTCTAAGGCAAAGGTGCAACTATGTTAAATAAAATGATTTAATAAAAAAAATATCTTTTATACTTTCACCGCTTATCAAGAGATACAAAAATTTTGAGTTTTTTAAAGGGTTAATGGGACAATTAATTTAATTATATTTATTAAATTAAAATATAATTTTAATTTATAAAAATTTTATAAATATCTTATAATTATATCATTAAATTTATTTATATGTAATTATATAGTACAATATGTAATATTATTAAGATAATTACTATATCATTAAGGACATTTTAAAGATATTTTAAATATTGTATTAAATTTTAATTTCATAACAATAATTTAGACACGTATTATAATTTTTTCTTTTTAAAGCTATTTTTGACTTTTTGAGTCTAAAAGTTATTTTTAAAAGTGTTTAAATAAACTATTAAAAGAGCTTTTGCTCTCTACAAGTACTTTCTATTAAAGTCACAAAATGTAGCTTTTCAAAAAAATATTTTTGAAATAGTTTTAAAATTTATACCAGTATCAATAATACATGATAATTTTAAAAATAACATTTTTATAACTTTTAAAAATAATTAAAACTATTTTAACTTATTAAACTTTTTTTAAAATAAGATTTTAAATATTTACCAAAAAATTATACTTTTGTTTCCCTTTGACAGTACAAGCAAAAGCAATACAAAACCATTACTAAACCAATCCGTAAAGCGCTGCCGCCAATGATTTTGAGTCTTTGAAGCAGAAATTAAAAAGGTTGCGGACTTGTGCTACCAATGGGCAATGAGGTCAAAACGAATAAATGATTGCCGGCCACATTCATGTGGGCCTTTTAGATCATCGATTAAGAAATAAATTAAATACATGGGACTTGACAGCGTACTGACAAAAAACATAAGCGAGGATTATTTGATTATTCGTGGCTGACTTAACTAGACCAATTGTGAGTTTAATTCAACTTAAAAGTTTTAGTTTTATTTACACGACCTTCCAAACATCCTATAAAAAGCAAAAAACAACTTATAGGGTGTTTAGAAAGATGGTAAAAATCACTTTTTATTGTAGCATATGAGAGTTTTATACTGTAGGATTTTTTTTTTTTATTGTTACTGTAGCATGTGAGAGCTTTACACTGTTTATAACTGAGATTGTAATGAGAACTGAGTGGTTCCTACCACTGCCAAACACCCCCTTAACCTGGAGTATATAATCCTTTGTTAATTCTTTCTTTCTTTTTTGAATTTGGTCCTTGTGGTTCTTTAAGGTTTATGGTGAATGCTAATGTTGTGATTGCGCAAAGACAAGATTCAGAGCAAAAGGTTTTTTTTTTTTTTTTTAATGAAGGCGGCAACTTTGTTCTAAATAAATACTATAATTACAGATATGGTACAAATAACAAGATAGATGTAACAAATGATCCATTATAATATATAAAACAGTTAAATTATTATTTCCACTAAAGAATCGGAAATGTTTTTGTGCACTCTTCTTAATTAGCGTGCTCATTTTCAAAACTAAATAAGATCGAGCTCTACAATAACACTGTAATAGCATGACGTGTTGTTGATGTCGATCTTTGTTCGCTTAAAATCTTGCATTTCTACTACTTAAAAGCTATAAATATAATTAAAAAAATACACAAACAAAAAAACACAAATATAATATATCTAAACAAGTCACCACAATCAAATTAAAATGTTGAAATACAAAAGTATCAAACTTATAATAATTATAAATTGAGATCTAAGAATCATATGTTTTTACTACAAAATAGAAGAAAAGGAAACAAACAAATCCTAACAAAGAAAGAAATCCCTAATGATATCTCCCTACTTAAATATTATCGAAATAAGGAAAAAAAAAGAGGCAATAACCATAGTTTTTTGACCCATACAGCAACGTAAAGTAATTAATTATCTAAAACCAAACCCCCTATCAACTTAAATTTCGTTACATTCTCACTTGAGGTTCAACTATTAAAGATTCCCAATGACCCCTTTTTTTTAGTTGTTTTTCTCACCAAAAAAATGCCTTTTAGTTTTTTATTTTTTGTTTACCGTGGGCTTTAAATTTAAAAGTAGGTTTGGATTTTTTTTTAATTTTAAATTGAGCGATGTGGACTTATTGCCACAGCAAGCTTGCTACCGTAGTAGAATGGGTTTTTTAGGAAAAATATATTACCATTTCTCATTTTCATAACATAAATAAATTCATCATTTATTTGCTGGATAACATTACTTCATATAATGTGCAACGGTATAATACATCTGTTTTATAATTTAATTTTTAAAATATTTCCAAATTTTATGGTGTGCATATTTGTTTCTATTTTATTTTTCATACAATAACCCGGATCTTTTGGTAAATTTTTGGTATCTCTCTTTTTTTCCTCTAAATTTGTTTATTCTTATCATTGCCATTGACATTGAAGACGTGAACACGCTTGATTACTTCAATAGCTTTATCATATTTGTTAAATTGTAAGAAATTTGAATATATTTATAAAAAAACCTTACCACTAAAGTTTTTTTTTTCCTTTGATCCTCAAACTTCTATAAGTGTTAAGTGAGGATGTGAAGATACTATTGTCTTATTTTTTATTATTAAAAAAAAAACCTCGAAATAATGCTGTATAACTAAAGTTTAAAATGCAAACACTACGAAAATCAACAAATTTTATGGGCCCGTTTGTTTCGTGGTTCGAATCATTTTGTTACAGTATTTTCTCTCATAAAAATTTAAATATTTATTCAAATACTTTATTCAAATACCTACCTCAGCATGGGCTCTAAATACTTATGATTACTGCATGGACCAATCTAACATCACAGGCAACACTCTTTAGCAAAGCTCTGACAACAACCCAAACATTTTCTGTCTTCAGTTGGTGGCCAACTGTATTTTATTACTTACCAGATCCAGTTAAAAACCAACCCCTCCACCTCCCAAAAAAAAAAAAATTATTAAAAAAATATTTCGGACGTGCGATCTTTACCGCTTATATGCCTGAATGGCTAAAAGAAGAAGAAAAAAAAAAAAAAAAAAAAGGAAGGGCTTGGCTTTGCCCCTTGTGAAGCGTCTGTGACGCTGATCCCGTCACAGACGTGGATGAAAATCCAAGCCATCCGAACTCCAAAGAGTGAAAGACATTCCTTTTACCGTTCCCATGTCAGATTCACGATTGCCACTTTGTTCTCTGCGGGATAGTATTCCTCCAGAGCAGCAACTGGCAAGAAAGAGAAACCCAAAATTGAAAAAAAATACGACCTCCTGATTTCCATTGCTTTTGAATTTGATAAACCGGAAATTATGGCATCGCACCACCCGTGGGAGATCGAATCCTACGCCACCGACTCCGTCGCCTCCTCGCCACGCTCCGACATCCACCACCATCACGACCCCCACACGCGCCTACGCTTCATGTGCAGCTTCGGCGGCAAGATAGTCCCTCGCCCTCACGACAATCAGCTTCGATACGTCGGCGGCGAGACTCGCATAGTCGCCGTTCACAGGGCCACCAACTTCTCTTCTCTCCTCACCAAGCTCTCCAAATTGTCTGGTACTATTTGGTTTAATTAATCCTAAAAGCCTCATTTTCCGATTCAATTACTATTTTTCTCTGTTTGTGTGAATCGAATTTGTGGATTCAGGCACGAGCGACGCGATCGTCAAGTACCAGCTTCCGAACGAGGACGTCGACGCGTTGATCTCCGTCACGACCGACGAGGACGTCGAGAACATGATGGACGAGTATGATCGCGTGCTGCTCCAGAACCACAACCCTAAGTCCACGCGCCTCCGTCTCTTCCTCTTCCCCAAGGCCGGCGGCGAGGAATATTCCCGAACCAGCATCACCTCACTCCTCCACGGCTCGGCCAGTCGCGACAACTGGTTCATCGACGCACTCAACAGCGGCGGCGCTCCGTCGTCGGCTGCGGCGGCGGCTCTCGAGCGCAACCGCTCCGAAGCTTCCTCGATCGCCTCCGAAGTCCCCGACTGCCTTTTCGGCCTCGAAAATTCCGACGACCCGCATCCGAAACCCAAGAACCGGTCCGCTCTTCAAGAAAACGTCTCGGTCTCCGATCCGGGCTCGCCCGCTCCGATCGTCTCTTCTCGGTTCTGCTCTACCGTTCAAACTATCCCAAATCTCCCTCCCGTGAAGACTAAGCCGGATAACCCGTCACCGATGGTGGAGCCGAATGAGAACCACATCGAAGCCGGTACGGACATAGCCGGATTAATCCCGGGGAAACAACCCGTTATGCATTACGTGGCGGGTTCGAATTATCCGGGTCAGCCCATACAGCCAGTACCAGTTTACTACGTGGCTAGTCACGTGCCGTACGGGAACGTGGCTAGTGTCCCATTCCAACACGTTCCAATACAAGCGCAGTATGTTCAAGTTCCGCAATACCCGGTGGGTACGGGTCAGATACCAGTCGAATATCATCATCCGGGTCAGGTGTACGGCGGGGGGTTGATGACTGCCACGGCTATGGACCCACGTGACGTGTCATCGAGGATAGTTTCAGTTCCGGTTCCGGATGGGGTGGGCCAGCACGTGGTGTATGGGGTCAGAAACGGTGCGCATCAAGTCGCAGCGTATCTGGGTATGGTGGTGTCGGCCGGGGACGATTTGAGAGGTCCGGACCCGAATTGAAGGCGGGTAAGGTTTCTAATTTGTCTTGAGGAAAAAAGTGAAAGACGCCTCGGCCGGCGTAATTGATTGTTTGTCTTGTTGTTTAGTTTGTTTGTTTTTGAACTCCAAGATAAAAAATATTTTGATTCGTGTGTAGTTTTCCAGCTCTTGCCGAATGACTGTGTAAACTTAATTTTGTGTTGGCGGCTGACGGAGGGGTGATGATTGAACTGTAATTAGTCTTTGGATTTTTGTTTGCCAAAGTTCATATTGTGTGAATTCTGTTGCAAATGAATCGTGAATTAAAAACAATACTCGAAATTTTTTTTAAAAAAATGATATTTTTGAGGAGAAATGAGGATCCTTTTTGTGCTATTGGTTACTGTAGAAATATTCGTTGGTTGTTACTTGTTAAGTTCATGTCTACTGCTACTTCTTCTGCAAATGAAGTTCTTACTCTAGTTTCCCTACTACCGGAGCCAGATACTAGTGAGCGGGGCACGTGGCCCTACTTATTTTTTAAAATTTAGTTTTTTTACTCTTTTTTGAAACTTAAAATTTTAGTTATGTTTTAATTTTTTAAAAGAAAATTGCATTTGTATTTCTACAAAATAATTGAAATAGAGGGTTGTGCCTTTACAACATAATTGAAGTACAAGGTTGCACCTTCATGAAATAATTAAATAATTAAAATATGTTGTTATGTTTTCACCAAATAATTAAAATTTGTTGTTTTATCTCTAATTATACCTCCTCAATTGTTCAAATGTATAGTTATATATCTTTATTTAATAAATTATTATTTTTAATTTCTACGTAGTGCTCCCACTAGGAAAAATTCTGGGTTTGTTTTCTTGATCATGAAACTTGGTGGTTGGTAGGCATATTTTTTTACTTTTGGCGCTGGTTTTTAGTTGTTTCCACGTTGAGTGAGAGCTTGTGTTGTAAACGACAAGCTGGTGGCCGTGGCACTCCAGTGGGTCCCGTGGTGTTAAAAAGTACCCCAAGTTTTAGCTAAATCTTATGTTTATGTTTGTGTTTTTGATGATCTAAAAATAAATCTCATCTTCTTAAACTATTTAAAAAATATAACCCTTTAATTTGTTAAATTGTTAAAAATACATAAACATACTTAACGTTGAATAGTTAAACATTATTTTTAATATTTTTAACTAAGAACTTAAATTTAGAGTGAAAAAGTAAAACAAATTAAATAAAACAATTTACATTTTTTTCAAAATCCAAAACTATATATGATAGATTGATCTATCTCCATACAGAATTGGTGTCTTTAAACTGTCTACACACAATTGGTCAAAATTGGACTTGTTGCACTGGCCAAGCCTACATTGGACATTATGCTAGCTACATTTTTCTTTTTATTTTATTTACTTTTGAATATTTTTCTTTTTAAAAAATTTTAATAATTAATGACTAAAGTATAAAATTAGATAGTAATTATTGAGGTTGTTTTACTTTTTTAAAAAAATATAGGGGATAATTTTTAGATAAAATAAAAACATAAAGGATATTTTTTCGATTATCAAATTATAGGAGCAAATGTTAGGGTTTAACTGAAACTCATAGGATGTTTTTTTGGATTTTTTTCGTGCTCTTATACAAGAGCATAAAATGTTGTATCAAATTAATCATCACAATTAATATTCGATTATCTTGGTTGATGGATCTACTTTTTATTTAATCATCATAAAATCATTATTACCATATCATTTAAAATTAAAACTTTTTTTTTATAAGTCATAAAGCTTGGTAATAATAACAAAAATTGTTAGGGTACAATTTGGTCGAGTCTAAATTGTTTAAAGGCCCAAAATGACAGCACATTGTTGTGATTAGAGCGAGTCGAATAGAACGAAGCGACTCTGTTATTCGACGTAAGAATAACATATGTACATGGAGTTAAGGCTTCGATGGGATCAATCGATTCGATTTCTAAGTATTCGTTTAATATTAATCGGCATGAACTGACAGTTATTAGCTTGTCAAACCATGAATTGAAACATAGGGAAAACATTATTCTTGCAGCCTATCATAGACCAACATGTGTCCCACTATTGCAGTTACCTCCAGCGTCATCACTCCACTCCGCCACTCGGTTGGAAGCCTCGACTCATCTTATTCTCTATACAAGGAGATACCATCTTCAATTGTATGTACGAAATAACATACAGAAGCTCTGTCAAAATTCCTCTACATTTTCATCCTATATTCTGTACCCTTTGAATTTCTACATAATGAAGAATAGTAGACGCAACTCTCTTTCATAGAGTGAACCACTATAAAAATTCGTGTGTGGTATCTTTTATTTCTTCAACATTGTTTCATTTCATTTTAATTTAATTTGTTGATCGTTTTCTGTAATCAGTCTAACTAGTTTCCTTTGAAGCTAACAGATCCAAATAACGGTGATTTGAGGGCCCAAATCTATTAAAAAGAACACGATAATCTGAATTAACACCTCTTATATTTGATCGTAGATCCAATGTCTATAGTTTGGCACCCACTGTGGGGCCTTCAGATTGCCAACACTAGGATCTCTTAGCTCAACCACAAATGGCTGATAACTTTGATAACCAACACGCACTAGAAAATCCCAAGTGATGAGGCTAAAGCAACTCCTCAAATGAACCAACAAATGAAAGCCCTCATAGTAGAAGTAGAAACTCTAAAGAAAATGCTCCAGGAGCAAGTTATGCATTCACAATAACGTGACAGAAGATTGGAACAACTCAGCAGTGAGAACTCGACTTTGAGGAGCCAAATCAGCTGCCAGAATTTTTAAATGGCCACGTTGTCGTACTATTACCCGTATTATGGGTATTCGATACTCCCAGCAACGACGGCAACACAGTGGCAGTTTCAGACGCCATAACCAGTAAGGCAACAATCCTCCTTCAGCCCAATTGGGAGGATGCAGCCACTATATACCACTTCGACTCCAACACTAGCAACTACGATCACAGTGACATCAATTGCCATTACGGCAACTCCAGTGACGTCCACTACAACAACGGCTACAACGACAAACACTCATCCAAAATCGAACCGACGTGATACTGAGACGAATGAAGAACGAGGGAGAATAGTCAAACCAACCATTCGATTTGAAGCCATTTCGACACCGACTCTATTAACTCCCGAGTCTATTCAGCAGATGATGAGAGAGATGCTTGGACAAAATATGAAACTGGTAGAAGAAAAGATTGATCAAAAGGTCTCGAAGGCAACGAGCAAAACACCAGCATTAGACGATATCTCCAAAAACATTTGAGAAACTCTATTCATGAGGAGGATTACTTCGGTCGTCCCTCTAAAGTATTGTAATCTTGTGTTCGCTCGCTTAGACAGAACATCTGATCCAAAAGATCACCTATTGTAATACAAGAACATAGTCAATGTGACAAACATACCGAACTTGATTCTAGATGAGATGATGTGTAAGCTATCGCATAGAGTCTCAAAGGCCCAGTGCTCCAATAGTTCAGTAACCTGCCCCCTTGGTTGATTGACAGGTTTTAAAGACTTGGTGGATTTGTTCGTCAAAGCCTACTCTGTACACATAAAGACTGGTAAGATGACCAAGGACCTACGGTTGGTCATACAGAGCGCATGCAAGTCGTTGCGAGCATACATCAAAAGATTTAACAAGGCACTTTTAGAGATTTCAAATTTAAAAGACTGAACGACTAGAGAAGCATTGAAAAAAGGACTCTTGCAAAAGTCCTCTTTTAAGAGCAGCATTTGCTTTGATTACCGTTAAACCATCAAAGAAGCCTTAAATAGAGCAAAATGATAGATCGATTTAGAAGAAGAAAATGGAAGATGCAAACAAGAGCTAGCAAGAAGTAAAAATCAGAATAGATGGAACAAGAAACAGCAAAAATCACAGGCGGTCGAAGAGGACGGACGAGGACACCACCAAATAAGGAATGGAGAAGGAAGTAAAAGAAGTCACGGTCTGGACATAGACCACTATCGTCACCAAAATATGCTTTGAGCATATCTCCAACGGAACTGGTCACTTAGTTGGAAGGCAAAGACTACGTCAGGTGGCCGCAAAGATAGCCCCAAATTGGTTCAGTGACCAGATGAAGTATTGTGAGTTCCATTGAGACACAAGGCACTTAATAGTCGACTGCAAAACTTTGTGGTCAGAAATCGTAGAATTGTTCAAGAAAGGACATTGGAAGGAGTACTTGTCTGAAAGAGGAAGGAAAGTTTATGGGCTCAATCGAGAGCAAGGAGGGCAGAAGGAATGTCAGACTCAAGAGAAGACACCATCACCACCAAAAGTAAGAAAAGTTATTAGAGCCATTTGCAGAAGCTCTGTTCTTAGTGGCAATTCCACCAATCAAATGAAGGCTCACTAGAGAAGAGCGTGTCAAGCGAGTACCAGCACCATTACTGATGAATATGGCAAGCAAACAAATTCATTTCAAAGTGACGAGGCATTTGGGCTCGACAGTTCACATGACGATGACTTGGTAATAAAACTTAATATCGCAAATTACGTGATCGGGAGAATACTTGTTGATAATGGGAGTTTAGCTAACATTCTTTCCTCTCAACGTTGAAAGAGATGGAAATCAATGAAAGAGAGATTGAGAAATTTGCTATCGCTTTAGTTGGTTTTAACAGCGAAGCAACCACAGTTGTTGGTAGAATCAAGCTGCCTGTCTATGAGTAGGTGAAAATAAGATGACGAGGTTCCTCATTATGGATTGTCCTTTTGGATACAACATCATCCTTGGGCGACCTTAGATACATGCAATGAAGGCCGTCCTGTCGACTTTTCATCAACGAATCAAATTTTTGATGAAGCGAGGAGTCAAAAAAATACTTGGAAGTCAGGAAGCAGCTGTAACACCCGAGATTTTTAGTGCATTAAAAATGCATTAAATTAAAGATTATGTTAAGACAAAGTACAATTAAAGGAAAATACTGTATAATAAGATGGAAAATTATACAGTATTAGAGCAACGCAGTATAAGAATTGAATTGTGTGGACCACAATTTTATTTTATACTTTTTATAAAAGAAAAGAAAAGAAAAAAAAAAAGAAAAATCAGAAATTCAAAGCAAAATTCGAGACTTTCTCTCTCCTCTTTCTCTCTCTAGATTTTCTCTCTCTCTCCTCAAAATCTCGTTTGAGATTCCGGCGTTATTTTTCGACACCTCCCATACCAGTGGGAAGCTCTCGTTGAGCTGAGTCCAACGAGGTGTCGTGCCACCCAAATAGCCGCCGGAGGAGGGCCCACGCGCCGCCCAAAGTGGCGGCGAAACCCATATTTTTCCGACGTCGTTTCTCGGCCGTCCGACCACCAATCGACGTGATTTTGGTGTCTATGGACTCAGTGTGAGGAGAGGAACAAGATGGTACCAATTTTCCAGCTCAATTTTGGCTGGAAAGGCTTCGCCGGAGCTGCCCGTCTCCGCCGTGTCGCCGCCCCGCGAGAACCGCCGATAATGGCGGCGGTGAGGTACACCGCCGCCACCGTTCGACTCAGACGGCGACGGGGAGTGAAACCCCTCGCCTAATTTCTCAGCCCAGCCGCGGTTGGTCGGAGTTCCACCTCCGCCGTTGAGCGCCGCCGCGGAAGCCATCGTAGCCACCGTTCCCGGCTGCCTCGCCCCAAATTGAAAGGGGGACAACGTTCAGATGGTTGAGAAGAGCATGAAGCAACTCTCAATTGCACGAAATGACGGCCGGTCACCGGAGAACGACCTCCGCCTTGGTGCACCGCCGTGGGGAGCTTCGGGCCGCCGTTCCACGCGGTGTTGAGCTGCCCCATCGTAGGGGAAACACTCAGAGGGACACGGGGAAGAAAACGCCCAAGTCAATTTTGGGCTACCGTCGCCGGAGGACCGAGATCGGAGCCGCCGGTGTTAGTCGAGAAATCCATCCTCGATTGGAGCAGATGGAGGCCGAATTGGGTGAAATTGACCCCACCAATCGACTCAGGAGGGTTGAATTAGGGGGGGTAGGCTCGAGCTCAGCCCTCAACGGAGCCAACGCCGCCGGTCAACGGCCGGTCAACGGCGGTCAACGCCGGTCAACGGCCGGTCAAAGGGCAAAATGGGATTTTGTGATCCGGACCTCCGATCGAAGATCCGAGACCGCCTCCCGACTCGTTTCGACGCTCTAAACGCAATGGTGACCTCCGTTCGAGCTAATTCTACTCTGATGAAGATCGTCTGGTACCGACTGCACGCGAATCGAGACGATTCAAACAGCAGTATCGGAGTTCAGAATGATGTTTTCAAGAATGAATGATCTCCAGGAAGCATTCCTAGCCATTTATGGTCGATCGAGGAGCACTGCAGAGGATGCTTCATATACTGTAGATGCAGCGAGATACAACTGGATCTGCTTAGCTTGGAGTTCAAGTAAGTAGGAATCTCGCATGCAGTATGAACTGTTTTAGAATAAACTGTTTTAGATGCTTTCATAGAAATTTATGAAATGCATGATCAGTGATTGTTACACTGTTTTATGTAAGAATAGGTTTTATAACGTTACAGGGTGACGAAAAAAACCCGTTAAGGGTAAAATCGTCATTTTTAAGGAAACGGCTAGAACGGAGTCGAACACTCCGATTTAGCATAATGTTATTAGATGGAAAATGTTCCGTAATACGTTAAGTAACGTAACGGTCATGTGAGATCAAGATTTAACGAGGAATGTTTTAAGTAAACGAGTGGTAACCGATGGGTTACAAAGTTAAAAGGAAAAGAAACCCCGGTGGGTTACAAGGCTAAATGAAGGAAATGTAAACTGACAATTTATAAGGTTGAGTAAGAGAACGGTAGACCGATAGTATACCAAGTTATGAATAAGGAATGAATGATTAATGTTTACGTTTTATTATCAATCGAGTGGATTGATAATAAAGAAAGTTAATTAATGAGTCGGCTGTCGTTTGATCAGGACACAGAGGCCGACCAATGGAAGGAAAAGGAACGAGAAAGGAACGGAATAGAGAACGCTAGAGCATAGTTTGGGTAAGTTTCAAACCTCACCTACAGCATGAAGTAAATGATTTTTAAATGCTTATTTATATGTTTGCAAATGTGTTTGCAATTGTTAAGCAAGTTGTTTTTAAAGTATGTTTGCATTTATTATGCAAGAAGTTTTAAAGTTCAAGAAAAAGATTTGCAATGAATTTGCAATTGTTATGTTAAAGGTTTATTTGCATATTGATATGCATAACGTTATTTAAAAGTTTAAGTTATGATTTTCAAAGTATTGAAAGTATGTTTTGCATTATGACAATGCATAATGTTTGATAGTTTAAGTTATAAGTTTCATGTTGCATTTGTTATGCAATGAGTTGCATTTATTATGCAATTGATTTTATAATATAAGCTATGAATTGCAAGTGTATTGCATATGATGTGATTGCATTTGAAATGCTCACTAAAGTTAATAAGAAGGTAACGTTAAGGTAAAAAGAAAGTGTCGTACCAGCCTCTTTGTTATGAGGTAATGAAAGTAAAATTAAAGTTTAACCTCCTAAAGGTGAGGTACAAGACCTCAATGTTTGATGGTCTCAAGTCTTCCACAAGGGAAGCATTATGTTTATGATCTCATGATTAATGAGTTGGTACGAACACTAAAGTAAAGTAAGGAAAAGGAAGGTTATAAGATAAAGAAAGTAAGGAACAAGAATAAAGGTTGAGAAAGAAATGAATATTTAAGTTTATAGAATGTTCATAAAAGGCTCATAATTAAAGTTAATAATTGAGCATAAATGAAGTCATGCATTCTAATGTTGCTTGAATGCCTTTCATGAAATGTTTATATGCTATGTTATGGAAAACATTCAGAGAAATGTTTTATGACAAGTGTTTATGAAAAACATTTTCATGTTTTCAAGAGACGGTTTATGAACGACGTTTTAAGAAAAACGTTCAAGAAATGTTTTAAGAGAAAGGTTTTACATTAAATGTTTATGAAAAACATTTCATGTTTGCAAGAAAAGGTTTACGAATGACGTTTTAAGAAAAACGTTGAAGAAATGTTTTATGAAAAACGTTTTCAGAAATGTTCTATGAAAGACGTTTATGAAGAACGTTTTTAGAAATGTTTAAGGAAAACGTTTATGAAAAATATTTCATAAATGTTTATGGAAAACGTTCATGAAGAACGTCTCAAGAGAAAGGTTTTCATGAGAAAAGTTTTAAAGCATGTTTAAATGCTTTGTGAGATTATGTTTGAACTTGCTGAGCGAAAGCTCATTAAAAGTTTTTCATGCTGTAGGTAATTTATGGGTGACCAATGGGACCCGTTAGAAGAGCTGGGTGCTGCGGAGGACAGATGCGAAGATTTGGGTATGGATACCATCACTGTTTGCTTCCGCTATGCAAAGAAAATGTTTTCCATTGTTTAATGTTGTGTTTTCAAAGTTTAAAGAAAATCAGAGTTTTAAGAATTGTATTCAAAGTTTTAAGATACAGTTTATGAACTGTTTTATATAATGATAAAGTAAAGTTTTAAACTATGATTTAATAAATGTTTCTTATTAAGTTTTAAGAAACGTTTTGAAATGATTTTAAGGACAAGTGTTGAGCGATGTCTCAACTTGAATGCGACAGAGGTCGCATCAGTATAAAGAACGTTTAAGGAAAAAAAAAAAATTTATTACAGTATTATCTTACTAAGTAAGTAAGATTACTGTTTATGAAACGATGTTTATGATAGTAAAGTGACTGCCCGAAAAGGCGGGTCGTCACAGCAGCGAGGAGCTGCTATGCCACTACTATGAAGTATAAGAAAGCTTTATAGCAATTACAGATCAAACCATCAAACTGATCGATTAATTAAGACTGCGTTGACTTAGTGTTAGAGTAGCTTGATGAAGTCCAAATTTGTGACACATGTTATTCTCTTAACAGGTATTAACGTAATTAAATTAATTTTTAGCGTGCCAACCAAAAATTTGCTGCATTTAAAATCCATTTCACAATATTTATTTTTATCTATTTTTAAATTTTCTAAAATTCTCCTATACTTATTTAGTATGTTTACTGAAAAGCCTTGGAACTTTTAATAAATTTCAAAAATGTAATTTTGGCATTATGTGGGTTAAAGTCTCCAGAGGAGACATGAGGATATCTTTCTCAACTACTCTTGACCCTCCTTTTCTTTATTTCTTTCGTGACATGCTCAATATGTCTCCTCCATAATTTCTTCTATCACTCTCTTCAATGACTTCATATTTTCTTCCTTTTTCTTCCACGGTTTCCACACTCTTCTTCCCATTTCTTTCCTGAAGCAAAATACATAGAGAACTTCTTCAAGGCAGCCATAAAAATCAGCCACCATCACCTCTATTTGAGCAAGAATTTCAGCCATACTAAAGTCAAGGAACCTGTTTTAAAGCCATTTTAAGCTTCTAACTAGCCATAATCTGATGTTAGAATCTTAGGAACAAATTTAGCCTTTTATTTATAATTTTTTTATGCTCAAGGATTATTCAAATTTGTGTTCTTAAACCTAAGTATATGTTTTGTTGCTATTTTGGAGCATATATATGAAGTCTAAGTGTATACGCTGTAGACAAAAAATTTATATTGTTAAACTTTGTAATACCTTTATGGGCAGTGGCTCTTTCTTGAAATTCTGGGATTAAATGAAAATGAATTTTGTAAATTGGTTTGAATATTTTAAAAGTAAACATTCTAAGCTTTCTAACGAGCTATCATAGCCTAAATCAGAGTTGTATTTTATTTTCTATGAATTTTTTAATTTTTGGATTGGAAACTAGTAAACCTACCAATGGCAATATACTGCTCGTGTACGTTAAGTAAACCACTTGTTAACCCGTGTGATGATTGTAGATAGTGAATCTATCCTTTTTGCTAAAGTATACTGCCAGTTTGCCATGGTATACCAGTTGCTAACCTGAACTAAGAACCTATCTTTGTTCACCACCTAATTCCTTAATGTTTTGCAATCTTTCCAATATTATCCTAAGTGATTGATGAATCTTATTAGGGACTAAAACATATAGATTACTTGTTTATATTTTATATTGTGTTAAGACAAAAATGGTTTACTATAGTATTTAAAAGAGATTTGCATAAAAGCTTTAATGGCACACTAGTAAGATAGATTTACACATGATTTATTTATGAATGTGGTTGTATGTTATGCTTTAGTTTTAATTGTCCTTATGCACGCCTTAGGATCAAGGGAGTGTGGAGCTAACGTTAATTGATTTCGGGATTAAAAGATTGGTGATAAGCTCGGAAGGTAGGAATTCTATTACTCATCTTTTGTGAGGTTTTTATGGAATTAAAATTGATTGTTTTACCACAAGTTGTATATATCTATATTGAACTGCTATTATATGAGTATCACATATGAAACTATGATATGGACTCGTCTTGTATTGTACGGCGATGAACATAATGAATTGACACATGTTATAAATTGAGAAACATGGTTAGAAAAACCGACTCTATAAATAATGATTAAATATAGAGAAATGGTGAGACGTGAAAAGGGCGACGGTTACGTCCTTGGGCACGAATACCCTAAAAGGTAAAATATGGGGAAGATGATGACGCTTCCTTAGGTTGAAAGTCCCAGAACACACTGTACATGAATCGACTTAGTGAGGACTCGGGGCTTGATGTCCCCTCACCGGAACAACCTTAGAATATTTAGAGGGTGATCAAGCACATCCATTTGGGTTTCGATGAGTTGAGTGGTACTCTATTGAATGTGGGTACCTAGGAATAATGATGAACTATAACACTTGTATATATGTATATGTATAAAACTTGGTAATGATTAACTATGGTATCCACGGAATATGATTATAATAAATCTCTTAATCTGGATAATGATGAGTATTAACTAACCATGCAGGTTTTAATGCGGTAATGATAAAAATCTAAAGGTGAATAATAGCTTTTCCTACTGAGCGTATTGTTGCTCATTCCCTTATATTTTTATCTTTTCAAGACTCACTAAGTGTAAGGTGGCTATGAAAAAAATAGTTGAGGAGGCTATGTAGCTATATATGTTGGGACTGCTTCAATTATTAAGAATGTTCTTCATGATAATGTAAGCCTCAATTGTTACTTTCTGTGACTGTATTAAAATGCGTTAAGGGTTGAAATGATAATGACGATAGTTTATATTATTAAATTTAAGGTGCTACATTAAACTGTGGTTTAATTGTCGTTTATATTTTTATTTTTGATTTGAGAGTTTTCATTTAAGCCCCAAGCAACTTTATTTTTAAGATTTTACTTTTGTTTCTGATTTTTATTTTAATTCATTAAAAAACTATTAACCCCCATATAGGGGCATTATAGAATTGATCCAAGAGATGAGAGACAAACAGTAAAGATTGGGTCACAACTTCACGCGGAGGTGAAATTCGTGATTGTTGATTTTTTGAAAGCTAACAATAATAGTTCACATGGTATCACATAGATATGCCCAAAATCGACCGAAGCATCATTTCACATTAGCTTAACATTGATCCCAACCATCAAACTGTGCGACAAAAGAGAAGAAAGTTTGGTATCAACTGAAACAACATTGTGAAAGATGAAGTGAGAAGGCTACTTGAGGCTAGATTCATCCGCCCTATTTAGTACCCAGATTGGCTCGCCAACGTAGTGATCATCGAAACAAAACAAAAAAAAAAAGGAAGCTGCGAATATGCATAGATTTCACAAACTTAAACAAAGCCTACGCTAAAGATAGTTACCCATTGCCTCTATCGATCGCCTCGTCAATGCAACAGCCAGTCATGAGGTTCTCAGCTTTCTCGATACTTTCTCCGGCTATAATCAGATCCTCTTACATCCAAAAGACAAAGAGAAAATTGCCTTCATCACAAAACAAGGGATTTTTTGTTTTAAGGTTATGCTTTCGGATTGAAAAATGCATGAGCCACTGACCAGAGGCTAGTCAACATGATGTTTGAATAGAAGATCGGTAAAAACATGGAAGTCTATATTGATGATATGTTGGTGAATTCTTTGCAGGCTAACCTCCATGTTCAATATTTGCAAGAATGCTTCGATGTTCTCCGAAACTATAACATGAAGTTGAATCCAGAGAATGCACATTTGGAGTTACGAGTGGAATATTCCCGGGCTACCTCATTATGAAGCGAGGAATTGAAGAGAACCCAGATCATATTAAAGCTTTCCAAATGATGCCATCTCCAACGAGCAAGCATGAGATTCAGAAACTCACCAGATGAGTCACTGCACTTAGTCGATTCATAGCCCGGTCCTCAGACAGATGCCTCCCATTTTTCCAGCTGCTTAAGAAGAACACAAAATTTGAGTGGAACGAACGATGCGAGGAAGCCTTCTTGGAATTGAAGAGATACTTGTCAGTATTCAATCTCAATTTCGAATTAATAGTTATTTGGCTCATGCGATAAAACTTCGGAATGCTAAATCATCTCACTGGTTTTAATTATGCCGAGTTCTTTTAAGTTCAATTTGGACAGTTGGAACTACTGTTCAATTCCCTTTAATGTTAAGTTTTGAGGAACGCGAAGTTCAATTATTCTTGAAGAATTAAATTTTAGAGAAGGCATCAATATCTGCAAAAGAATGATGACGAATTCTATTTGATATTTGAAACAAAATAAAAGCTATTTGGTACAAATTGTTCAAATAAAAGTCCAATACAAATTGTTGAAAACAAATTGCTTGGAAGATGTGATAGCCTAGGCGGCGTCCCTTTCTGCCATTCTACCATCTTCCCCTTCAGCTTGAAGTGACGGGGATTTGACCACTCGTTCACTTGCCATTGATGCATTGACTCTTGACTCAGACGCAGAAGACTCGACCCTGTCCTCCTCGCAAACTACCTCGCTCGCATCGACTTCCTCCACATCAGATTCATCACTAGACATCAGCTCCTCATGCTCTGAAATTTCTTTCTCAGTGGCCGGGCTTCTGACTTTACCCGACATGAACTCTTTCAATGTCTCGAGCCTAGTTGTAAGGGAGGACTTGCTATGAATATCAAGCAGTTGCTTCTTGATCTCTCCAATCTCTTGGTCCCTCACCTTCATTGTATTAGTTAAATTGGCAACCTTCTCCTCCTCTAGACAAAGGTTGTTGCCTATATTGAGGACCTTTTCATTCGACCTCGTCAAAGCACCGATGGCATCGTTCAGTTCTCTCTTCTTATTGTCCCTCTCAGACAAATATCATTTGAAATAGTATTGTGTCTCAAATATAAAATAAAATTATATATAAAATATGAAGTTTTGATATTGTTTTAAACACCAAATGTAGTATTGATATTGGTTTTTGCGTCAAAGATAATCTAACAGGTAATATCCATTCTTTGAAGGAAAGAGCTTTACTTATCCATCCGTTCGGTAACGCAATATATATTTTCTTCTCATTGGTTGTACAGTCAGCAATACAAAATAGTAAATTGCTCCCAAGGGAAATGAGAATGTCAAATTCGAAGAATGCCATGAAGAGCTCCGACTAGAATCCTCCTCCTTTTCAGAAATTCAATTATATAATGAATAACAAATGGATGCATAACAAGATACGATTTCCATAATTCTCAACCGTCAATATCTCTGTTAGATAATTCTAAATCTTATATTTTTCAATCTAATAGTTTTTCATTTAATGGTTTATCATAATAGTCTCTATCATAAAAATGTGGGTATATTTTAATAATGGTGGCGCTTGATTCAATTGAAGTCGTACATTGTTGTCTTATATTTAATATATAGATTAGTCCATTTTTACATTCATCCAAATTGATGATGTAGTGGAAATGTCTATATGTTAGATTTGTGAATAATTTTGAAAGGGAATCTGAGGAGAGAGCATTTTATTGCTAGTAATCAGCTAGATTACCAGTGACACTCTACTGGATTAGTTGTCGAAATTAACAGAACCACCGGATATGAAATTATTACCAAATTAAATCATCAGATTACGTAAAGTTTTTTTTCCTATTAGATTACACCATATCAAGTTGTATCACATCATAAACAAAATAAACAATCAATAACCTGTCAAGACAATTGCAGTCTAGAAGTGAACTTATGGACCATGGTAACGCTTTCTCTTAAAGACCAGCCTGGGTTATGTGAGTTCTTTGCTTTTGTGTGTTCATAAAAAAATAAAAAATAAAAAATAAAAAAAATAAAAACTTGAGTGGTCACTGAAGCGAGTCTTGCATGGCTGAGAGTGATGTGCACTTGTGGTATTAAGGTGCCCACAAGTTCCCTTACAATCAACAATTGTCTAAACAGAGTCACTTAATAGAGTTGACTTATACTATTTTGTTACCTAAAACTCAAAAAAGGCACCTTAATTATTAAAAATGACCCGTGAAATATGAGTACAATTTAGTAGAGCATTCAATCTTATTTTAATAGAAATATATACATGAACTTCATAATCAACTTGTTGAGGAGCATTTACTATTAAAAAATTCATCTTACACCAAATAAGAGGATCTAGATGGCAAAATAATTGTGAGAATTCCTCCTGTCAGATACCAACAAAGCAAAACCTCCACTAGCTTCATGGATGTCGAGGTCCATCATAGCCGTTATTAACTACTAGAGGTGTCAATTGGAGCCTGCCTGGGACTCGTCTTTTTTGGCCTGGTCCCGACCTATCTTGGTTTGCTTTGACCTGGGCCAACCCAAACTATCTTGCATTTTGCCCGCCCCAATTTTCTCTTTGACCCCATATGTGTCTAGCTGAGAGGCTTGAATTGACACTTCTATTAACCACGATGCCAAGCAAATGAACACTGAAGTCTTTGCTTGCCTTGGAGCCAAGTGCTCGGATGCCGCTCACGAAGTCCTTTGATTGATGTCTTCTAAGAAATTTGAGTTCTCAAATGACAAACCCAAGAGAAGAAGGATTTGTTGACCTCAGCACAAAGGAGGTGGGAGGTGGCGGAAAGAAAATAGTGACAAAAGAGTGAAAGAGATGTAATTAGGCTAAAAACAACTTAATCAAGTGTAAAATAGTCCCGTTCTATTTTAGATTAAATTAAATGGAACAAAATCTTTAAAGAAGACATTGGATAAGAGGGACATAAAATTGAGGAAAGGGGGGTTAGAGGGAATTAGAGAAATACAGATTTTAAAAAGTAAATGTGCCAATAAATCATTTTCGTGAAAAGATTTTATTAGTCTTAATTTCCTATAAAAGTGATTGGAGCGAACAAGGGATTGAGTGAAATAACAATTTTTTAGACAAAAGTGAAACAACAAATTAGGAAAGGCTAATTAAAATTAATGTCTGATATTTAAAACAGATTTAGTAAAAATCAAGTTTATTCTTATGACTGAAATACCAAAAATATCCCTCTTTTTTTTTTTCTCTCTTATCTCCTCCCTCTTCCCTCTCTCTCGTCTGCTCTCTCTCTTCTCCGGCCTATGACTGCTTCTATTTGGAGCCGCTACGAGGCCGTGGGACCATGAGGCTCCCTTTCGACGAGCCATGAGAATCGTGCCACAATCGAGATCTGCCAATCTCTCGTCACTCTCGCCCCCCGAGTCCGAGCATCACCTCGCCTCTTCTCATCTCGTTGTCCGAGCCTCACGTTCCATCCGTTGCAGCCACACATCATTGTCCTCATTCTAGCCCGCCTCACATTGTTGTTCTAGCCGATGAATTCACGAGAAATGACGAAGGTTAATCACGATCTACATGACAACAACTAGACGATCTGCTTGCGAGAAGACAGTCTACAAATCCCCTCTTGTGAGCTCTGAAATTGACAGTCGACAAGGCTGAGATTTTAATAGAAAATTTATAATAGTGATGCAAGAACGGGCCGGCCCGACCCGACCCGTTCTCCTTAGGCCCACATGGGCTGCGGGCCGGCCTATGAATTTTTTGGGTCGGGTCAGGCCGGCCCATATTAAAAATACTTGGTCCGGCTAAGCCCGCAGGTCAATTTTACATGGGCCGTGTCGTGGGCCGTGCCGTAGGCCTTAAATGGGCCGGCCCATCTTGGCCTATTATGGGTTTTAATGGGCCAGCCATCTAAGCATGTAATTTTTAATTCTTTTATTTTTGAATTTTTAAACAAGTTAACAAATATAGAAGTTTGAATAGTTAAGGGAAATATAAAAAAATAATATTTTATTTACGATTGCTTCATTAAAAACATTTCCAAGGAAAACCTAGTGGGACAAGGAAAAAAAGTACAATCGGCTTAATTATACATAAGATGTTTACAAAATTACTAAAAACAAAAAAAAATTAAGAGTGACGTTAGAAATATGTAAGACCAATAATACATAGAAGTAAGAATTAAGGGTGGGTCGGGATGGGCCGGCCCATTGTGGGCCTAGATGGGCCAGGATGGGCCGGCTCATTGTGGGCCTAGACGGGCCGGCCCAGCCCGGCCTATGATTTTTCATGGGCTGTGTCGGGCCGGCCCATGGGCTAACATATATATGGCCTAGCCCAGCCCAGCTTGCCGTGCCGGCCCAGCCCGTCACTATAGCAGGATAGGCTCAGGCCAGCCCAAGGACCCTAGCCTATTGTTACATCTCTAATTTATAACAAAATACTATTTAACTATTTTCAATATAATCTTCTATTTGGTTCAATTTCCCTGTGAATAATTAGACTTTTTGTACGGAGCCCAATTTATTTCAAAGCAAATGGGGCGCTAAGCTGAAACAGTTTCTCGACATGATTGGGCTAATGTAGTTGACGACGTGTTGAATCAGTCCTGGACCGTTGAGATCAGTCACTTCTTACATCCTGCAGTCTGCCCATTTAAGTTAACATCATCTCCAATAATACTGTTAACGTTATATTTACCACCAAAAAATATAAAATTAACATATTTAATATATTATTTTATTTTATGTTTTAATACAATATTATTTAAAATATTATATTTATTTTTTGTTATAATTATTAAATCTTGAAACTTGTAAAAATAAAATTTAAACATTAAAATAATTAAAAACAAAAAATATTATAATTATTAAAACAAAAAAGTCAATCTACAACCAATTAAAATCAAATGTCAAATTTATTATATGTTAAACTTTATGGTGAATTTATCATAAAGTTTAGAATACAACGAATTTAGCATTAAAAATAACATTACATTAGATAATATTTTTTATATTTAAATATTAAATTTGTCATTGACACATCAATTTGATAATGTATTGAAGATGCTTTGAAGTTTTTCATGTATAATATGTTGGAAAAAAATAGCAAATAACAAAACAAGGCTTTTAGATAAATGACTTTAACAAAAAATTTTTTTAGACAAATGACCTCTTTTTTTTGGCATAAAAAATCAAGCCTTATAGGCAAGAAAACTGCTTCAATTTTTATTTTTTTATCCTGTTAATGTTCCTTTCCTTGCTCATGGTGTTTTTTTTTATCTTTTTGAAAAAAAAAATGGAGCAATTTTTCTGCTCAAAAGGCTTGATTTTTGTGTAAAAAAAAAAAAAATCATTTCCCCGATTAAAAGTTTTGGGCAGCGCTTTTTTCAAATTCTTCCTAACAAAACTGGTAGAATAAAGTGATGAAGCAAAGTCTAGGGACTTAATCAAGAAACCTACTACCTTTCTCTTATTCATATTTCTCCCTTAAATGTTTTATCTCCCTGCCTTTTTCCCTTTCCTATTACCGAACGATGTACAGAGGATTAAATGAAGTGGGCATTTTTGTTAATGGGAAAACAAGGAAGAACTTGAATTAGATGAGAGTGGTTGAAAAAGTAGAAGAAACGATGAGTGAATCAAACGAAAGTTTTCTTTACAATTTTCCTTATTATTAATTTTGGAAGTAATGATGTTATACTTAACTGTCTCTTAATAGCAAATCATTTGCATTGCATGTGGCATGTTTTGCTAAATTTTTTGCGCCATTAGCAATTATCATCGTTTTACTATTAATTTAGAAGTTTGGGAAGCTCTTCATCAAACAAGAACTCAGGGTTTCTTTTTATTTTCTTGAAATAATAATGTTATACTGGAGAATCTTTTGTTATCTTTTGAAACTTATAGGATGTTTGGATTAAGAGTTTTAGCTTTAAAGTTTGAAGCACATACTATAGCGCATGAGAGCTTTACATTTTTTATTTTATACTAGTATGTGAGAGTTTTCACTGTTAATGGTTTGAATGAGTTCAAACCACTCTTCTAAACACTTTATTATTTCAAACCACTCTTCTAAACACTTTATTATTTTTTATAAATGCTACACATGTTTAAGTGTGACACAACTTACACTCTCCTAAACATGCACCCTATTACTTTTTATGAATGACATATACATTTAAGTGTGACACAATAACATATAATATGAGTGATAATATAACATAATTTTTTAAATATGACACGAATAAACATATTCTTTATACTCAGCTATCTCTAAATTGCAAATAATACGCAAAACACGTGGCATGTTTTTTTTTTAAAATTTTTATGACCATTAACAATTATCATCATTTCACTATTAATCTAAAAGTTCGGGAAGCTTTGGTCAGACAAAAAATTCAATGACCAAATTTTATTATCACTAACTTGGTGCCGTTCAAATCAATATTGGTATATAATCTTTTTACCATGAGAAAATTATATATTATGTTATATTTTTAAAATTATATTTAATCATGTCATATTTAAAAAGTTTATATCATACTATCATTTATATTACATGTTAAATTATATTATAAATAAACATACATGATATTTATAAAAGGTAAATCTTAAAAGATGATATCTATAAAAATTTATTTTTCAAATCAATATTGTTATATAAAAATTTCTCTAAAAAATTGAAGTGTCGATTTGAATCATATTCTCAAATAAACTCTTTATCCACCAAACAAAGAATATGATCACCGCACCTCGTTCTGTCTCAAAAAAAGTAAATGGGCACAAGAACGTCCTCATACAGTAAAGGTGGAGGAAGGAAAAGAAGAAGAAAGAAGAATAATAAGTCATTCGCGCGTCAGGCTGAGGTAGGCAATTAAGTGGACCCTTCCATGGATTGCCTTGGAAGCCACGGATGATTTTTACCTTTTGCGTGGCACAAGCTAATGATCATATTGTTGGTATACTCCATTATTTATAAACTACTCTTGCCTTTTTTTTAATTGATAGATTGAGAATTTTTATGTACCCATGCCGTTAAGACGAAAGATTTACAATTTCAAAGGAATTGATCTTATCTGAAAAAGGCTGGCAACCATTAATTTTGCGCATGATCAGTTTTCTTCCCACTAATTCATGTGGGTGTGATAATATTAATTGAATTCGGACTTCCTTAACATGCAGTTTATAAATCGTTTGAAAAAAACAGTTAGAACTAATAGTTTTGATTTAAAAATTGTAACATGTAAGAGTTTTATATTTGTAACATTCAAAAATTTTTAGTGCATTAAAAATGTAATAACGTAAAGATTAATGTTTAATTCAATTTTTCACGAAAAAATCTATAAAAGCAAAATGGAGATCTTTAAAGATAAAAATCATGCTATAATGAGACAAAAATACAGTTCAAGAAAAATATTATATAATAATGTAAAAAATTATACAGTATTAAAATAAGATAGTGTAAAAAAGTATACTAATAAAGTTATATAGCATGAAAATTACACTGCAAAAGTAATGCAGTTTAAGAATTTGACTGTTTAAGGTTAAGCAATACAGAAATTGGACTGTTTAAGTTAACACAGTGTAGGAATAATATTGTTTGGAGAATATGGATGAATAAGAAATACTGTAGCAGTATGGAGAATACACCGACAGTATAAGAAAAATATTATCAGTATAAATTTAGACTGTATAAAGTTAAGCCCTATAGGAATTATATTATGTGGTAGATGTAAATAATATGAGAGGTTGTGGAACCTCATGAACTGTATGGAAAAGAATACCAACAGTATATGAAAAATACTGTCAGTAAAATTTTGAATGTGTAAAAAGTCTTTATGAGACCCACCATGGCCACCACAACAAATAGAAAATTACCACCAAACCCCCTTGGGTGACCTAATTACACATTGCCAAGTTAAGCTAGATGATGTCAAGTGATCAAATTTGGTCAAAAATTACCAAAAACACTCTTTGAGGTGTCCAAATCAAATAAGGCCAAGTTAAGCTAACTTTTTTTTGTCAAAAAATGATGATAAGTGATGATGATCATGGTGAGTCATCAAGCTTATAAAAATCAAGTTGTATTTATCATTGTTTCATGAAATAAGGAACCAAGAAAATGTTCACTTTCTCTCCCAAAGAAACCGTCCCTCCTATGGAAATTCCCTCAAGAAATTTTCAAAGAACAAACCTCCAAATCATGTGTTGAAGCAATTTTAAGGGTTGAAGATTAAAGATAAGCAAGTGTGGAGGTAAAAGTTGAAAATTTTTCTTGGGGAATTTAATGTTTCCCTTGAACCTTGGATGGGTTTTGATTGGGTTTTATCATGATTTATGACAAAGGAATCTAAGCAAGTTTAATCTCACAAGTGGAGGACTAAAAGCTTGGAGGAATTCTTGGTAAGAATTCTAAAATTCTAGTCTTTTTAATTAAGCTAAAATTTATGTTTTATTATGCATACCAAGTGTTTGATGAATGTTATGAGGTATGGCATGTAAGAAAGACATTATGGCATGATTGGTTTATATTTCAGATTGATGATGATGATGATGGAAAGAAAAAAAAGTAGGGCTTTGTGCAAAAGAATAAAAAAGTTGCTAAACTTTGTTAAATTGCAAAGTTTAGCTAGTTATTAAGAAATGATGATTTAGAGGCCCTTAGAGGCCAATTTATGTTTCAAGTAAGGTTTGGAATTTTCCAACACAGTGAGGGAAACAACATTTATGAATAATTTTTTATAAAATTCCAAAAAGGACTAAATTGCAAAGTTTTGCTAATTTTTGACTGATTTGAAAATCAACCAAAATGTCCACTTTAACGGTGGAATTTGAGGAAAGTTAAAACACAAAAGTTGTAGAACGCATCGAAACTATTAGGACATCATAGATGGTTTTTTAAAATTCTGCTCGGTTAAGGAGTTATGAATTTTACAAAATTTTGGGCATAAAATTTCAAGAAATGAGAATGTTATGCAATGTATTGAATTCGACCATGGTGCTTTTGTAAGTTTTATTTCCTATGAAAAAACTGGATGTTTAGGTACAAAGTCGTCGATTTTGGTACCAGGGGCAAAAATGTAAAGATATTTGTGTTTTGGGCAAAAACTGTAAAATTATGTGAAAATTGATTTTCACCTAGAAAGTTAGGTTCCTGCACTGCTGAAGGTAGTGGGTAACCATAGTTGCCAAGTCCTAAAGAATTCAAAGTTTAGTCAAGAAAACAATGGAAGAAAAACGTTAAGGGGAAAATGGTTATTTTATGAGAAATGGCCAAAACGGACCCAAAACACCCGATGTCGAGAAACGTTCTTTAGTGAAAATTTTTCTGTAAAAAGTAGGTAATGAAATGGTAAAGTTAAGTAATGAGTTTTATTAAGTTACAAAATTGACGAAAAACCTGTTGAGGGTAAAATTGTCGTTTTTGAGGAAACAACTAGAACGGAGTCGAACACTCCAAATTAACAAAACGCTCTTAGATGAAAAATATTCCATAATACGATAAGTAATGAAACTGTCACATGAGACAAAAAATTTAATAAGCGATGTTCAAGTAAAAAAAAAGGTAACCTGATGGGTTACAGAGTTAAGTAAAAAGAATGATAACTTGATAGGTTACGAAATTAAGTAAAGGAAAAAGTAGCCTAGTGGGTTACAAAGTTAAGAGCAAGGTAAACCAATGGTTTATAAAGCTAACTAGAGTAAAAGGTACAATAACCTCGTAGGTTACAAAGTTAAAAGCAACGAGATACACAGTAAAGAGAAGCATAAACCGATAGGGTACCAAGTTATGTAACTAAGGATGAATGCTTAATATTTAAGTTATGTTATCAATCGAGTATATTGATAATAATAAAATTTAACTAATAAGTTAGGTGTCGTATGATCAGGACACAAAAGCCCACTAATGAAAGGAAAAGGAACGAAATAGGGAATGCTAGAGCTTAGTCCAGGGAAGTTCAACCTCACCTACAGCATGAAGTAAATAATTTTTAAATGTTTATTATATATATGTTTGTAAATGTGTTTGCAGTTGGTTTGCAAGTTGATTTTAAAGTATATTTGCATTTGTTATACAAATGGTTTTAAAGTTCAAAACAAGATTTGCAATGACCTTGCAGCTACTATGTTTAAAGCACATTTGCATTTGATATGCACAATGTTTTTAAAAGTTCAAGTTATGATTTTTCAATGTTTTAAAAGTATGATTGCATGTGTTATGCAATATGATTTAAGGTTTAAGTCATGATATGCAACATGTTTGCATTTGCCATGCTAAATGTTTAAATGCTAAGTTATAGGACTAGAATGTGTAAGTATTTGTTATGCTCACCAAGTTAAAAAGATGGTAAAGTAAAGATGATAAGAAAGTGTGGCACCAGTCTCTTTGTTGTGAGGTAGTGAAAGTAAAATTAAAGTTATCACCTCCTTAATGTGAGGTACCTGACCTCGGTGTTTGATGACCTCAAGTCTTATACAAGAGAAGCATCATGTTTATGATCTCATGATTAATGATGTTGGTATGAACACTAAAGTAAGATAAGGAAAGTTAAGAAATATAGATAAATAGTTAAAGTAAGAAGTAAATGTTCATAAAATGCTCATAATTAAAAGTTCATAATTGAGCATAAATGAAATCATGCATTTTGATTTTGCCTGTATTCCTTATTATGAAATGTTTATATGTTATGGAAAACATTCTGAGAAATTTTTTACATTAAATGTTTATGAAAAATATTTTTATGTTTTCAAGAAAAGGTTTAAGAAGGACATTTTAAGAAAAATGTTTCAAAAATGTTTTATGAAAAAAATTACAAAAAACGTTTAAGAAATGTTTTACTAAAAACATTTTAAGAGAAAGGTTTTTATGAGAAAAGTTTTATAAAGAATATTTAAGTTTTTATGAGATTACGTTTGAACTTATTGAGCGAAAGCTCATTAGAAATTTCTTCATGCTGTAGGTTGTCCTACGGGTGACCAGTAGACCTGTTTGAAGAGCTTGGTGTTGCGGATGGTAGATGCAAAGATTTGGGTATGGATACCACTACGGTATGCTTCTGCTGTTCAAAGGAAATGTTTTTCACCATTTAATATAGTGTTTTCAAAGTCCTACAAAAATCAAACTTTTTAGAAATGCTTTCAAAATTTTACGATATATTTAGAAAATGTTTTATTTTATTATAAAGTTAGTTTAATTAATGATTCAGTAAATGTTTCTTAATAAGTTTTAAGAAACAATTTGAAATAAATTTAAATTCAAGTGTTGAGTAATGTCTCAACTTAAATTACGACAGAAGTCGCAACAGTTCAATAGAAAGTTTTAAAGTATGTAAAGAAAAAAAATTTATTTCAATGTTTTTCTTACTAAGTAAGTAAGATTAATGTTTAAGAAAAATAAGTGACTGTCCAAAAAGGTGAGTCGTCACAACACTATAGCTTTTTACTCTAGTATATGAGAGTTTTATACTGTTTACAATTATAACTGATGGTTATAACTGCTTTTCTAACGGCCTATTAATATTTTGACACAATACAACTAGTACTAATTAAGCTATGTGTGCCCATAATTTAGAACTTCTAATTTTATTCTTGTTATATTAGCATCTTACTATTCCTTATATACAGTATGCTACAAGGAATTTATAGAAGAGCAATCTTATTTAACCTCATAGAGATATAATCTCGTAATAATAAAATAATAAGATATATTTTAAAAAATATACTATATATTAAACTAAAAATTACAATTCTACAAAGAGTAGGTTCTTAACCATTTAGGGATGAAAAGATTTTTCTTCGACACCACACAAAAACACCAAACAAAAAAGAAGATCGGTCATTTACGTGCAAAAACGAGAAGGCCCCACTTGTTGATCATTGTCTTACCAGAAAATGACATGATGATGCTCTCTGCATGGGGGCACAGCGTGCATGCATGCACTCATATAATCACATGCTGACTCGCTTATTTCTCTCTCATCTGTGCTGATTTCTCTATCACTTCATGGTTCTTATATCTACTAGTATGGTGCCATGCCTATGGACTTTAGTTTTCTTTTTTCTTTTCTTTTTTTTAATATTTAAATACAAGAGACTATTTAACACTGCTGAATGGTATAAAATAACTAAAAGCGAGATCGATGCTAAAGCATGTATTGTTTATTAATAAAACACAAAAAAGAAATTTTTAAAAATTTTGTCGAATATTTCTTGTCTAAGGTTAAAACATTTCTTTCACTTATTACAGTTTTTTTATATATAATTATAAGTATACAACCAATGTGGAGTGACATTAATCTCAAACTTTTATTTACGAATTCACCCAGGCCAGTAGACGTACATGGACGAAATCGAAGACCAGATACGGAAAAATAGTTTGAAAATGATTAAAACGGACGTTATATAATAATCGTGATACAAAGGGCGTTCTTGTGGATGTAAATCTTAAATTTTTTCACTTAAGTTAAATTAATTTTTGTTATTGAATATTAATTATTTTACTATCACTTAACATGGATTCATAAAATATGAGTTTTTATTGTTCATTATTAAGTATTGCCAAGTATTTTAGTAGGAAAGTCAGTTAAAAAGTATTTATTAAAACTTTTGAGCAAACACTATTTTAGAAGACTGTATAAAATATATTTAAGTAGGTATATTAGAAAACAAAAATTTTAAATGGAAAATTAGAAAAAGAAAGTAATAAGAAAGGTTTAAAATACAAGATTTCTTGGGGGAAAAAAATCAAGTCAGGATCTAGTTATGGTGCCCGTCAAATCTTCATCCAATTTTGCACGGAGTTTATTTGTGTCTACACATAATAATTTGATTTTGATACATCCGGAGGAATAAGTCAAACTCTTTTAAATTTACCATTCATTTCACATATAACAAATGTGAGATTTTTATAGCAAACACTATACGATACACACAAGAGTAGAGTAGAGAGAAGTGGGAAAACAAAATGGAAAAAGAAAAAGTTCAGTTGGTCTCCCAGTGATTGGGATAATGGGATTTCTACTCATAAGATTTTAGGCTTTCTCTTGCACCAATGCCCACCTGGAGAATCCATCTCATATGTCTAATAAGAAGATAATGACTTTCACTAACAAAGAAGAGAAAGATCAAATGATTCAAGAAGGCCAACCATGTTAATATATATACAACAAAAAAAAGAAGAAAATTTTTTATCGATCTGAAAATAAGATATATGCCCTAGCTAGTGGGAGATCTAGGACTTGATAGAGAGAAATTTTCTGTTTGGGTGGAGAGAAAATTTGTGGTTTTGGCGGGAGTGGAAGATAAAATGGTGTAACGAAAAAGACAAATAAATTCCAGCATAGGAAAAAGAAAAAAGGAAAAATGAAATAATAAGAAAGACAATGGTATGTGTAATTTTTTTTTTCCCTTTTTTACTGTGGTGTAAAAAAATAGCTGTAGTTTAAGTTTCTAACGAGTGTTACTATGCACTTTGCTCCTTTTTAAATTACCACCCGTTTTCTAATAGTCGTATTGTTGTCGTATACTTTCCTCTTCATGCATCTAGCACCTATATAACATTATCCAAAAATATATGTGAAGACTGGCTATACATCTACTTCTTAAGCTGTGCAGATAATCTGGGATTTTAAGCGTGTTACACGTTGCTTCAAATTGCTTTTGTCAAAGCAAATTATTCTTGAGTGTTCCAGTTGCCCCAATTTGAATATTCAATGTAGATTGTAGTGAAAAAGCAAAGATCTGGGTGTTAACAAACGGACAAAGAGAAAAAGCAAAGAATGCTTAGTTTTAGATGTTTCCTACAAAGTCCTATCTGTCTTCCTTGTGGGGTCTGGTCTTATTAAATGAAAGGCGCAGGCTTTGCCAATCTACAAGCATGATCAATATAAATGCCTTTTCCATGCGTGTCTATATTGTTTATAATAAATCAGGAAGACTGACATATACACATGACAGTTTGGTCTTTCCCTCTCTCTATTATTTCTATTATTATTGTTATTATTAACAGAACATGACAATTTGGCTTTAGTACTTGATACTGCTTGGTTCAAATTGATGATAGTGAATGCCTTATTTATGTGCAACAAGGACAAAATTAAGATTCAAGACTGCATAGATGGGCAGGCCACAAACTTCTACAATAATAATTAGAAATTGGGCTAATTTTAAATGAGAAAAGTTAGGGTGGAGAATGATAAAATTCTCCACTGGTGGATTGACAATGAGAGCCGTTAGATTTTAATCGAATGGTGTTAAAAAAAGAGCTGATAGTTGCAAAAATAAGATCAAATGTTCCAATAGTACTCCTCTCTCTCTCTTTTTTTTTTTTTAAAAGTGCTATTTTCTTCTTCCTTCCCTCCTCTACTTGCCGGCAACTCTCTTTTTCTTCCTTCCTCTACTGCCGGCAAGGCACACCAGATTGGCCCTCTGAGTTTGTTGCCCTCACCACCCACTGCATCCCACCCTCGCATTGCTCCTCTGCGAACCGCCCAGCCTTTGCCGATGCTCATCGCTCGCCTCACCTCCATGAAGGTGACCGAAAACTGGAATCAACTGCCTAGCCTTAAAGTTGTTGTAGCGATAATCTCCATGCCTTTCAGCCGCCATGGATTTCACTATTCAAGCCCTAGAAATCATAGAAATAGAAGCACGATTCTTAGCTGGCCAGGCGATATTGGGTTTGTGAGAGGGAGAGGGAGAGGGCTTACGGCGAGAGAGAAGGCGGTGAGCGCCACTTCGGCAGTGAGAATGAATCATAGTGAGAGAGAGGGTGTCCTCGGTGACGTTTGTTGAGGCTACAACAATGTTCATAGGGGCCGATGATGAGATTCTCAGGGGCTGGGAATGGGTACGCGGTAGCTGGTCTTAGGCTTCGTGGGTGTTCGGCCATCGTCGGCGATAGAAAAATCATCCCGGCCACTGTATCCATCGCCGATGGTCTCCATGGATGGAAACTATGAACAAGAGCTTGAAGACCTCGAATTGTTCCAGAAGCACGTCGCCGATCGAGACTCTTGTTTGTTGTCTCCTCCGACGACGGAGGAATCCCAACCTCCGATCCCATTTTCTCGATCGCTTTGCTGAGGAAATTCCTCGATACCTTCCTTTGCTCTGATCACTAGCGATGGAGAGGTGGTTTTTTTTTTAAAAAAACAAAATTTTAATCAGGGATTGAATAATATGTGATAGGCTCCATTTTGGTTTGGTGCACCTTTAACTATGGATTCAAATTTAACTAAAATTCTCTACCGTTGGATCGTTCTGTATTGGTGGAAAATTTTAATGTTCTTCACCATAGACGCACTCATTGTAAATTTAACCTTCTAAAAAATAGAGATTGTCTCACTTTGATCTTATAATTTAAAATGATACATAAGGCTCCCCGATTCAAATTTATCAGAAATTAAAACTTTCGTAATTCTATTAATAAAATATCAACTTTTTAACGGTTTTAACGGCTTTAAATACACGTAGATCACCCTTGACATGTTATCATGGCAGTTGTGTGAAAAAGAAGTGACACTATGGTTAAAGCGTGGAATCATTTTTTTTTAATTTTTTTTTTCAAAATTTTCACAGTTTTAAAGTATAGCTTGTTTAAATTTATTGTATTTCTCTTGGTCAAGCAGAATGTGTCTCACACTTGTTTAAATTCTTAAATAAATTGATGTTTCATTAATAGAAGTACCATAAAATAGTTTTGTGCCATTTTGAATCGTGGGATGCCAAAGTAGAAGAACTATTATTTTTTGAGGGTTAATTTTAATTCTTAGAAATTTTAGGATTCAAACAAAAGGAAAAGTGACTCTTAAATCTTGATTGAAATATAAAGAAAAAAATTGTTTCCTCAAATATCTAAGTAGCTTGAAGATTTAAATGTTCTTGAACAATATATGTTTGAGACAAATAGTTTGAACTCTAAAGTTTAAACTGCAGACAGTTTAAAATTCTTAAATGTTATAGTGTAAAGCAAAAATATGCTATAATATAAAGCTCTCACATGCTACAGTGTAAAACAAAAATATGCTATAATATAAAGCTCTCATATGTTACAGTTTACAGTTCAAACTATAAAATTAAAACGCTTTTCCAAAAGACTTAATTGACGTATTTGTGTGTAGGTATATGTCATGCTGCGTTTTTGACCCATCAAGACCGTAGAAATATTGGACAATATGGAGATAGAAAATTAAAACTTCCAAATTATAATGCATGAAGCATGACTCACGGTATCTGATATTCGACAACCAATGGCCCACTAAATTAATTACACACACAACTCACGTTTGTTACAAGGGCCGACGTAAATATCAATATGCTATGAGTCACTTGCGCATGACAAGCAGTAAAATGCTACAGCTGCCTCATTTTGTAGCTTCTAAATTGAAAGACAGTCTATCAGTAATATCTAGCGGTAGTTTCACGTTGGCCGGACTCTACCACAAGGTATAGAATTTAAACTTCTCGGCCCCATCAGTAATATCTAGCAGTAGTTCCACATTGGTCCGACTCTATCACAAAGTATAAAATTCAAATTTCTCGACCTCAAGTTAAAAAAGAAAAAAAGAAAAAAAGAAAAGAAACGATCACACAGTTGGATTAAATAATGGCTTGAGTCTTTTATATCCTCAACGTCAAGTATGCCCACACTTGTCCTTTTCCGGTGCAAAAAAGTATCAACCAATACAAAAAAACATTAATAGCTAGAGAAAAAAATGTGAAGTCCTTTTTGACTTTTAGAAGTTTTAATCTAGCTAGACGCCTCGTTCACACGATCAACTGGTTTTGCTTCACTGATTGTTTGGTCCTCTTCATTCGAGAGTCTAATTCCTTTCAAAGTTCCACATGGTCACTAGTTTGGAGATATATATATATATATATATATATATATATATATATATATATATTTATTGGAATTTGGAGGGAAAATTTTGTACGTCCCTCTAGAGACGAGAGAATACGGCCGCAGCCAATTGCTGTTTAAATTTATTAGCCTCTAGATTCTGCTCAATATCGGACACATACAGTACATGACAATTTCAGAAGTACGGACATCTTAAAGATAGCAATACAGAACTAAAAGAAAGAATTCTCTTACCATAAACACTCTTGTCCGAAAAATTATTGCACTAGCACTTTGTTCGTTGAAAATTTTCTTACACGATCTGATACGCGTTTATTAGTGGCGGTGGGGTCGATCTGCCTTAATATATATTTCATTTTTTATACTTTTTACGTGGTTTAAAACTATATGATACTCTTAGTTGGCATTTCATTTAGCATTATGTCTCAGAACACAAATGAAAGTAGCACATAAAATATGTAATCTTTATATTTTTTTAATGACAAATATAACATTCCCATAAGCACTTACATTAAGAGATATGGCTCTTAACTTGTTTTTTATGTTCTAAAAAAATGGCAATTACTAATAGGTAATTTTATTGGGAGGAACCAAAACGTTATAAAAAACTAGACTTTTAGTCATAACAATTTGTAACAAAACTTTTATGTTATAATTAATGTGTATTTAGTCATAAGCATAACTTTTAGTTTAATTTTTTATTGTGACTAAAACTTTTAGTCACGAAACTTTTAATTATGAATATTTTAGCTAATAGATATATGTGCTTTAGACGTTAAAACTGTAAAAAAATAATAATAATAATTTCAACCCAACCTAATAGTTTCAAATTACACAGAAAAGTCACTTGCCAATAACCACACAGATGTGTGAAATAACTATTTGACATTAGAAATTAGATGCTTGGAACGATATCGTTGGCATTTAGTGAATAAACGTGAGTCACATGCAGTGGCCTGTTGCCTGGGTAAGAAACCTATAAAATGGCCCCAGCAACGTAACTAATTTACAGAGAAAGGTTTTTCAACCTCCTGGGATCCAAAAATGAATGGTGCTTTTTGACAAGTCTCTTTCATCTCTTTTCATAATGTGAAAATACGTGCCAAATCTATCTGCCTATATAATAATACAATCATCACTAACCTCATTATAATATTTTTGGTTAATTTTGCGATAGTAGTACTTCTTCACAGTTGGTGCTAAATTGTTGGATAGCCAACATTTGGAGGGGCAAAAAAAAAAACTATATTATATAATCTTGCTTTTTAAAGGAGACTCTTTTGTTGTATATATAATATATACATGGAAAAAATCTCAAATATACATATGATCCAATTTTCGACATAAAACCATTAACTGCGTGGAGCTGGTGTATGCATACATATATATACATACATAATATATATAAGATCAAATTGTGTATTTGGTTGATAAGAAAAGAACAAAAAGCGTGATAAAAATGGCAATAAATAGAAAGACGGTGTGCCAGCTGCCAATGCACAGGACTGTAACCTTTTCTATGGATATAGTGGCATCTCTACATTGCTAAATCTGCCGGCGCTTATCCCGGTCCTATGGGAGAATATATACCACAACTCTCTCTATCTAACCTTATATAATATATACATATATATATATATGTATGTGTGTGTATATACGTGTGTGTATGTATATATGAGAGGAAGGGACCACCACAACCAATAAGATAGTGTTTGACAACCTTAATTTAAATTACTCAGTGTTAATTGTGAATAATGTAAAGCTTTTACAGTGTAAAGCCAAAAATAAGTTATGGTATAAAACTCCTACATACTGTAATATGTTCAGTTTAAACTCTCATTTTTAACTTATTTCTCAAATAGCAGGATCTGTTATCATATTTTTTGACATATAAGTGAATTGCTTAATTACTTTTAATGTTTAAGTCTTATTTATGTGGTTAGGTTGTTAAGTTTAATATGATGTTTGGAAGAGTAGTTTAAACCATCAGTTTAGGTTTGAAAACTGTAGCATGTGAGAGCTTTACACTATAACTTTTTACTATAGTATGTAAGAGCTTTACACTTTTTACAGTTTAATCTATTGATTTAAACTACTTTTCTAAACATCCCATAAATGATGTGTCAAAATAAATAGTACTGGGATATCGAAAGAGACAGGAAAATGAGACAGCAGATTTGAACTAATAAACCTACAAGGTAATTAATCTTATAATCAACCCATAATTCTAATCTAGATAGAAAAATTAAAGCCTAATAGCTTAATTAAACAAAGAAAGTTAATTACTTAAGGTTGTAGTTTCTGAGCGTTCACCTAAGACAGTTTCACTATTCTAGACTTGCATGGTGCACGTCGGTGTCGTCGCGTATTATTGCCCAAAGGAGTAGGGTCGTCGTATAGGGTGAAGATGCATCTTTGACTGAAAAATACTTTCATGGAAAGCAGAGCTTGTTCTGTTGAAGTTTTAGTGGAGAATTTGAATCTGAGTCTTCAAAAATAATTGCGGTACTTGGAACTGAGACTTGGATTTCCTGTACAATATATTTAATTTTTTTTAAATAGTATTTAACTTACTATATTATGTCATATTATTTTTAAAATTTAAAATATTTTAAACTGATTTTTTCAAGTTTTAATGTTCGGTATTTAGAACACCAAAAATTGAATGGTGGCCTAAGTTCTTTGTACTTTATAGAGATAAAACATGTGAATGGTACTAGGATAAGTACCTAGATTCAATTAGTGTAATTGGTTTTGGTCATTTCAAGTCAATTTTTATGGATTTTTTTATTTAGATACCGAAACTGTCTTTCTGTTTAATTAAGCATTTATGAAGTTATACTAATTTATAAGGTGAAGAGTTGGGGGTAAGTTGCTTTGGGTTAGTTAATTTAATTCTCTCAGACACGAAACGATAAAGTATATAATTTGTGTGTGTGTGTGTGTCTCTATATATATATATAAATTTTTTTTTATTCAATAAAAGCTGACTGGTGAAGCACTTTGTTCAACTTGCATGGTAAGCAGCCGACCCGAGAACAAGAAAAGAAAATCTGGATATGCTGTTATATATAGTAAAGCCAACGAAAATCTCGAAGCTCCTTTAAATTTATTGTGCTGATTTTATCTGCACTAGTGGATGGAATATTATTACACCACCAGAAAACATGAGAAAAATACGAGGTACTCTTCATAACATTAATAAAAATTTTATGTATTTTTATTTACCTTTAACAAAAGTTCTAGACCCTCAGCTATGTGAGATTCTCACATGTCTTTTTTTTTTTCTCGTACTATTTGGTATATCTTAAATAATACAGTGATATATCAATTAAAATACTTTAATTGACATGACATTTTAATTAATGCAGAATGATATCTTAAATGAGTTGAATCCTTAATACTAGCGAGGAGATATTTTATACTTTATTAGTTGATTTAAATCATAGTCACATACTTCTCTGATATATTGAAGTATAAAAGTCTAATAATTTAATTTTTTTTAAAAGAAAGAGTAGCGTAATTACTAGGAAAAAATCTTTAAAACGAATATAAACAAACTGTTTTATTAAATTTTTATCAAGTTTCCTTACCCCATTACATGTAGAATCCTATTTCCTTTTAGTTAAAAGATTTTTCCAATTTAATAATTTTCATTTGAATGGTCCTAGATTAGAACAATTACCTGGACGTAGAATCTATGCTTGGACACTTTTGCAATTACTGCGGTAAAAATGGAGACATACGGATATCTATCTGTCTATATATATATAGATATATAGTTATATAATCTCAAGTCATATTCTCCTGTTATCTTTTTCTTTCCAAAGCGTGTGAGGATAGAAGGTACTAAAGATGCAATTATAAAAATAAGTCAAAAATGGTTCCACTGAGAAGACAGTAAGTAGTCATGAGAAGTGAAGTTGAAGACTAGCACAGTCCACAGTTTCTTTTTTTTTTTTTTTTTTTTTTCTTTTTTCCTGCACAGAAAGCAAACCTTCTCTTTTCCTCTCATTATTGCTCTCTCCAAACTTTTTCGACAATATGTCTTTTGCAAATTCTCTCCTTGACCCTTCTTAATTCTAGCGTGTTGTGTCAAAAAAGAAAAGACGCCACACCAACAAGAAAAACACAAAACAATTGAACCAAGAAAAATAAAATAAAATTAAAAAAAGCAAAGAAAAAGATATGGAGTTTGATCTTACAGACCCCTTAACAAGCGTCCAAGAACACCAATCTGATACCAACATCCCAGATCTCTTTGCCGCAGAAGCTGATCATATGCCTTCGAGAAACTTCTTCAGTCGCTTAAAAAACATAGATTTCTATGTTTCCTTTCGTTCCGAAGCAATTTCTTTTGTTTTACAGGTAAAGCCTTCTTATATAGCTTGCGTTTTAGATTCTTGGGTTTTGTAGATAATTTAATTTAATTTTTTTTTTTTTATCTTTTTGGTTCATCAGGCACAGTTTTCTTGCGACTTTGATTCCTTCATTTCATACCTTGCCATTAATTACATGGATCGGTACTTCGTCTCCAAGCAAGAAATTCCGGTAATGTATCGTCAAAGCTTCTTATCACGCAACAGGGTTACATTTTCTTAGTCACCAAACACAGTTAAATGATCAATATTCGTCCATATTGCAGCAAGGAAAGCCCTGGTTTTCAAGACTAATTATAATCGCTTGCCTCTCTCTCGCTGCGAAGATGAAGAACTTTCCCATCTCGCTCTCTAATATTCAGGTAGATATTGAACTTCAATTCCGTAGTTTAATGCAATACTGGTATATAATTAAGCTGAAGCTGACAAAATGAGCAGAGACAAGAAGAGGGGTTTGTCTTTGACGCGCAAACGGTACACAAAATGGAGCTTCTTATTCTTGATGCTCTGAGCTGGAGAATGAGATCGGTAACACCTTTCTCATTTTGCTCGTTCTTTATGTCTTTCTTCGAACTGAATGACCCTTCATCGGCGCAAGCTTTAAAAGACCGAGCTTCAGAGATCATCTTCAGTTCTCAAAATGGTACTTATCCATAACTTAATGTAAATGCAATGGTACCCTTTTCCTTTTAGCCATGCTAAATTGATATCCTCATTTTTATTTTTTGTTTGTTTTCTGCTCCAAGACATAAAGTTTCTGGAGTTTAAACCGTCTGTAGTTGCGGCATCGGCTCTCCTCTCTGCATCTCATGAGCTATTCTCATTGCAATTCTCTTCTTTCGAAGCTTCACTCTCAGATTGTCAATATCTTAAAAAGGTATGCAAAATTATCATTTCTTTCCCTCCTCATTTTGGTACTAAGAAAAAGTTGGTCTCGTTTTCTTTATCTTATTTCTTCACTGTCTAAACTCTCTGTTGATGTTGATGTTGTTGTTGCAGGAGAATTTGTTGAAATGCTTTAATCTAATGCAAGAAATGGTGGCGACGATACAAGCATACAGTTCAAATTGTGATACATTTCCAAGCACAAGAACGGCAATGAGCGCGCTTGAACGGAAATTCACCAACTCAGAAAGCGAGAACTCTTCCACTGTAACCTCCACAGCGCAATGTGACACCGTAATATCTGAGAACGAAGGCAACAAGAGGCGTAAACTGAGTGGTCTGTGTAACACTAATAGTAGGTTCAAGATTTCCCAATTTCACCACCCTTGAATTATATTAGAATTTAGACAAAAAAAAGGTGGTCCATGTCTTGCGAACAATTGTCTCTATCGCGTTGATTGTCTTTTTGGGCTCTGATTTGAGGTCTCTCTATCACTATTTTCTCTTTTTCTCTTTTCGTACCGTGTAAAAAGAAGTTACAATGCTGAGAAATAAGAAGAAAATATATGTTTTCATGGGATGTGACAATGTACAAAACAGGGGACTTGAATGTTGAGCGCACTCTTTGTCTTGTTACTTTTCGCCCATTTGGGATGCAATTAAGATGCTTTAGTACGTTGATTAAATGATAAGATTAACTTCACTAGACGAATTAATTTTCAGGCTGAAGATTATCGCGAAGAGTGATAGAGAGTTAATTTTTAGGCAAGAGATTGAGTAACTAATTTGGTAAGGCAAAATCGCCATACAGGTCGATATAGGAGAGAAGAAACTTTGAAGATTGCAGTGTGTTTGTCCAATATATTGGCCATTTCTGTGCTTGAAAGCTAGTGGAGAATAGAACTAAAACTATTTATAAATGTGCTTGTCAAGAAATCAAGGAAACCAACCTACAAAGTACATAAGAGGAAGAGAGAAAACGAAAAGAAAAGAAACTTAGAAACTGGCTATGCAAATGAGTTTTGATAGTTGTCTTTTTTTTCTTTTTTTTTGGTGGTTTCTTCGGGGTTTTGCATTTGATGATGGATTAAAACTTAAAAGTGTGCTCTCAACAAAATCCTGTAGGTTTTTGACACTTTTGTTTTCTTCCTTTTTTTTCTTCTTTTTTTTTTTAAAAAAAAGTTTGATTCAATAACTTCCCTGTCCAAGACTGCTGTCAAATAGAAAAGACTGGCTCTAGTTTAGACACTGAAAATGAGAAGCTATAGTGTAGACCCAATTATTGAATTTCAAACTGAGGTTGGTTTTTGATTTAATTTCTGCTGTGCTGTTTCTTTCCTCGCTCAGGCCTCAAGCCCACTATCATGCTGCATAATGCAAAATTTTCTCGCAGAAACCTTGCGATAAAAAGTGGCACTGGACTAAAAACTTGTGTTGCTAAATTTTCTCAACGCTTAAACACGAGATATTTATGTCCACTATCATTTTATTGAGCAGTAAATTGACTTTTATCACTTGTAAAAAACTTCTATACCATATGCCACTCATAGAAATTAATACAAGAGTAAAATTATCAAAAAAAAAAATAAGTGGCTTGTGATATTTTTTTCAAAGATTTTTTTTCATATAATATATTTCAATTCACAGTGTAAAAAGATTGGTATATCTGTAAAGCTCCCCTTAAACATTACTCAAAAGTTTGGTTATGGGCTCGAACTTCCCATTTAAATTTCTAAAAATTGCTTTACTTCATACAACGACCTAACTACATGGATGTTATTTAATTATATAATCATATTTTTAATCTTAATATATCGTAAAATATTGAATTTGCAAAACAATTTTTTTAACTTAATATTAATTACTTAATTTAATTTCCTTAAAACAATTCCTTAATTAAAATGAATCTTTTAAAAACATTTCTAAAATTATTTATTACTATAATTAACTTATTTAAACTTTTGATATAGGTATATAATCTAGATTGAGACTGTAAAATTACAATCTTTGTTTTTAAACTGTGCTTGCATGAAACTTATAGGTATCCATACCTACTCATTTTTAAACTATTGCAAAAGATACTTTTGTAAGCGGTATCCATACCTATCTCCACTATCCGTTTGTCACTCGCCACTATCTATCACAAGTTTGCTGATAGGTTACTTAGCTATAGCATGAATATATCTAAATGAGCTTTCACTCAACAAATAGAAAACATTTACTTGCAAAACAAGCATAAAACATTTATAAAATGATACATGAACAGATTATGCTTCATTATAAACATATTCTTCATTATGAACATATTCTACATATATCTAATTTGTCTTGCTTAATAGGCCCCTATATGTATGTACCGATTGCATGCGATCATCAGAAAGTTAGGGTTCGCGAGGTCCCCAACAACCTTAGATCATAAACTGAACTGAATCTATCTATATACCTCTCTCTAGATTGAGAGGCCATGAATCCACCCTATGAATCGGGAAGTTGGTATGACACTCTTAACTTAATTTATTTTATCTTGTTTATAGCATTTGTCTGACTTTCTGTATGTAGTAAAGCATGTTGCTACACACAATCTAATAACATCATTTAGAACTATTCGTAGAACAAAGTGAATATGCAATATAATTTTATATGGCAGATATCACATACAATACACAACATTTCATAACTTAGATAATGCATTATTATAAAGCATTAAAAAAACATTAATTTGAAAGTTGTAGTTTCTGTTCTGTAGGTGAGATTCTTACTTAACTGGTTTCTAAAGAGGATTTGCTAAACTCGCCACGTACTTATTTACTACTCCTAGAGTTTGAGGAAACATACCCAGTAAAAGTGTGAGCTTAATTTGTACTATGGTAATTATTTTAGCATATCGAATAAAAAGTAATAAAATCTTTTTGTAAAAAGTTTTCTTTATCAACTATCTGGCTATTTGAGTAGTTAAAAAGATCAATTAAATTTACATCCTCGTAACTTATAATTCTTCCCTAATTTATTTTCCTTAATTGCCCTTAATTAAATCGTATTAATGTAGATAATCAATTAATTATATTGATAATTAATTAATTATGTTCTTCTTATTCCTTAACTTACTAATCTCTCCTATTACTTATATTGAGCTCATTATTTTACTTATAGGTCCATTTGAATATGAATAGTATTATTGGGCCCATAAACGCATGTGTGTTTACTACTTAATTCATTAAGTCCCATATGACCTTTTGGAACTAAAAGCGTTCTATAATATTTGAGCACCGACTATCGAAAATTTGGATATGATAATTGGCTTCTAAACGTATACGGGCATTGGACCCATAATTGCTATCATAACATAGCGGTCCATAACTTATATTTTCTACGAGTTTCCATTTCTCTTAAATCCGTTGAAAACTTTATGTGTAAAATTTTACTAAAAACCGTATTTTAAATCAAAGTCCAAATTTGGTGAAACTATGAATTGTAGACGCTTGTAGGTTTTTGAGTGCTACAATAGTGATTATGCCACTAAACAAGTGTTTTGTTTTGAAATCATTTTCGAAATGGTTTTTTTTTTTTTTTTGTTAGTTTTAAAGTCTCCGTAAACCGTATGTTAAAGATAATTTTAATAAAAATTTTCCATACAGAAGTTCCTTATTCTGACAAAGGCTAAAACTTTCATGTTTTTCAAAAATTCATTTTCTGTTTTTAACATTACCATTTGTAATGATTTGTAAACTTTACCGATTAAACTATTTTTACAAATCTATTTAAAGGTCCTTTGCAGCGGCAGAATTTTCAAAAAGTATCTTCATGAAAATTCATAAGCTCATCGAGACTTAATAATTTTTGTGTTTTACAAAAAGTCATGATTTGGACTTTTTCGAGAGTCACTGTACCCAAAAACATAAACTATACCATTGAGGTTGCAACAATGTTGTGACACTTCTTGAAACACCTAGCATAAACAGTTTCAAAATCAATCCCAAACTGCGCAGAACGCTTAAACAATTTTGACTTAATATAAATTGAACATTTTAACTTTAGGAAAACAAAACCAAGCGAAAACGAGGCTCGCTCTACCAGAGTCGTAACTAAGTCACAACATGCATTGTAACATCGCGTATAACATCTAACGAAATAACATTAAAATAACCGTAAATTATTCTGTAGTCGCTACAGGGGCTTAAGGGGGCAATATGCTAAACGTCTCAACTTTTGAAACTTAAAACTGAGCAATTTTTGAAATCCATAAAATTGAGGTTGCAACTCATGTCGAAACACGACATACGACTTCAATGAAAATTTGTAGAAGTTGTCATCCTTGATTTCATTACAGTCTTTACAGAATCAATCTAAACGATAAACTAAATAATTTCAACTCTCAAAAGTGAAAGCTGAACAGGTTTTAAACAGAACGCACTCTGTACACTCGAGGCCATAACCCAAGTCACGACTTCATGTGCAACAATTAATGAAAAAGTGTTGATAATAGCCACCGATCAAACTATAATTGCCATGGAAGTCTTGTTAAGCAATAAAAATGACGTTTCAACCTTTAAAATAGGAAAAGACAATAAAGAAATGTGATGCATACGCCATTTGTTGCCCCAAGGTTGCAATCAAGTCGCAACTCCTTTACGACCTCGTTGGATGGATAAAAAACAAACACTAGAAATGTTGTTTTAAGAGTCAAAATTCTAATTTTTAACATCTTATATATAGTATTTTATGATGAAGTGACTCAAGCATTCCTAGGTTTAACAATACTTTTAAATTGATCATTAAAGTGTCATTTTTGAAGTCAATGTGAGTGAAAATCCTTCTAAATACAAGGCTATAACTTAGATCTACCCTTATTCATACTCAACATGCATAATATTAAAAATGTACCAATGGCAACACAGTCTCTCTAAAATGGTCAAAAGCTTGCAAGATATAAGGCGAAAGTTCTCTCTAAAGACTTGGTAGTCCCCACGACAAACACAAGGCTTGTTGGGATTCATAGCTTGTTTTTGGTCAGAGTCAAGTAGAAGCTGTAAGAAGCCGCCAGGACTTGCAAGATGAGTCCCATGAAGTGCCTGAGCCAGAACTCGTTGTCCTCTAGGGAGAAAGAGGTGATGCTATAGGTCCGCCAAGAAGCAACAAGAGAAAAGAAGCCCAGATTGCGAGAAGGTATTCGATTCCCCCCTAGACTCACATAAATCTCCCTGGCTCTTGGTGATTAGCCCAATAGCAACCGCCGTGATCCAGTCTGCAAGCAAGTATGCAAGCCAGATGAATATGAGAAGCATCGAGCTTCTACATCGCTGCCTAAACGACGCAAACAACATCAAGAAAACCTGCAGTGAGAGGCTTAAGAGAATGCAGCTTCGGAGATTCCATACGTCTCAGAACTTCCTGACCTCTTTTGGAATTGTTAGTTCCATGTGTAAAGTTAACCTCTCCTGATTTCTTTTCTTACTGGCTTTTGAGTACTATATTTGAGGAGCAAATCAAAGCTAATCTAAGATTTGTTTTGCTTCAAGTTTTTGTTATAATTTCCAACTTTAATTTCCAGCAAAAATCTCTCTCTTGTATGAATTCCAGAGTCTTTGCATGCGCTGCAGTTGAGTCAACTCTCAACGTAACAACAAGTTGACGATGGCTTCGTAATGAACAAAGATTCGCGGGACTTTCGTGCGTGAACTTTCTTCTTGATGCTACTAGTCACATGCATGTGTTTTTCACTCACAATCTTTACATCCATTTATCACACAAAAAAAAAAAAAAAACCTTCGTCAATAGAACATTATATTTTCTTTTTCCATAATATTGGTTCTTTTTGTTTTGATTTTTTTTTTTTTTTTTTTGTGTTTTACGTTTGAATTCCGTCTGAGGAACTAGAACAGTGGCTCAATCAATCCTTTATTGTTTATTCTGTGTAGCAGTGTTTACTAATTCTCTAATAAGTTGATTAGGTGAAATTTTCGAAACCAGCGTATGACTTGCCAAGAAACAGCACATCACGAGACTAGACTAGTCGATGAATAAAGTGACCACAAGTAAATTCCAATATAATGGACTAAAAAAATTAAAATGAACGATTATTAAAGAGAATTCGTTAGTCTAACTATTGAAATTATATGTTTCCTAATTTTTCTTAGCCCTGCTATGATTGGTTGACCAACTTAAGTTTTTCACATGTACGTAATATGAACGGAAGTTTGTCTCTTAAATGCGAGCTTCAATGATCTAAATAGCATATAGATCAAATGCGAAAATAAAATGGACCAAAAACATACCTCCTGTTCTTGAAACTTTTAGCAATCTGTTGATTGAGTTTTTTTTTTTTTTTTTTTTGGGTCTAAACCGCAGACAATCTCAAAGTGATGGTGTTTTTTAATTGAAGAGAGATTGTCGGCTTAGGGACCCAACCGAAGGAGCTTGGCTTTTTTATAGACTGTCCAACACAGAGCCCCCTTACGTGCACAAAACAGGGGGGACAGTTTGTGAAGTGGTTTTGAACTTTATAAGATGTTAATCTTGTTCCTGAAATGATAGGATAAAACATGGACCATATATTGACTTATTCAAACGGTTGTTACTGTTTTTTTTATGGGAAAAATATTCTCCCACTTGATCTATATATTCCATTATTAACCATAATAAGAGACAAAATATATTAATCATGGTAATCGCTCCTTTAAAAACGATTATTATCTTTCATATATCATAATACATCACGTCTCTTAAGCAGTAGCTTATGTGACTTGATGAATAAGCCTTGTGTTTATTTTAAGTCCAAACATTAACGATATTTCTCCAAATAAACAAATGTGTATGCAAAAGAAATCAACTATAAGAAAACATCATAAATCATAAATTAATACAGTTTCATTGAAAATAATATATATCCATTCTTACAACGAAAATCACACAAAGAAACCAATTCTTATTTGGTCTACATAATCCTTAAATTTCAATGGTGGCATGCCTTTTGTCAAAGGATTAGCAATTATCAATTCAGTACTAACGTGTTCAATAATAACCGTTTTCTCCTTAACATATGGCTAAATACTTGATATTGATGTGTTTAATTTAACTATAACTTTTGTTGTTTTTAGCCATAAAAACTGCAGGTGAATTATCGTAATATATCCTTTATGACCTGGAAATCGAATCCACAATTTTAAGCCTAGATATGAAACTCTTCATTTATACAACATGTGAGGTAGCCTCAAAACAAAAAAGCAAACTTGGCCTCAATAGTGAAAACAGTAGTCAAAGTTTGTTTTGCATTCCTCCAAGATACAGCTCCATCAAAAAACATAAAAATATATCTAAATGATTTTTGTGAATCAACACAGCCAAAAAAGTCTGAATCCAAGTAGCCATTTACCTCTAAATTATCAGTCCGTCTATACATAAGTATATAGTTCTTCGTCCCTTGAAGGTACCTCATTACATTTTTTGCAACTTTCTAGTGGTCCACACCTAGATTACTTAGATATTTTCCCAACATTCCCATAGTGAATGCTATGTTAGGTCTTGTGCAGATCAGAGCATACATCAGGCTTCCAACGATATAAGCATATGTAATGTTTTTCATTTGTTCCCTTTTAAGATCATTTTTGGGACACTAGTTCAAATTGGGCTTGTCACCCTTCATGATGGAACTATACTTAGTGAATAATCTTTCATTTAAAATCACTCTAAATCTTTATTGATATAAGTCTATTGAGACAGAAGCAAAATACCTCGAAATTTTTCTCTATAAATCTTAATGCCAATGATATAAGATGCTAATAAGCTAGTTTTCTACTACTAAATTGAATATTTTTAACTTAATTTTTGGTGAGTTTTTGAATTTTTAATTGCTTTTTATTTGTTATTATTTTAGATTAACTGAATTTTATTTTTGTTTTAGTTTATTTTTTAATTATTATTTTCCCTCAATGTAGGCAAATAGACAAAATGGCAAACGGACTTTTAATTTGGAGGGCAAAACGCGTACAAAATGAGTGAAATTCGAATTGAAATAAACCCAAACAAGAACCACACGCTCAGCAGGACAAACGCCCTTCACCAGCCGTCGATTTTCTCCATCCGAAGGTACAGATCGCGCGTGCACTTCGGAAGCAACAAGGGACGCCTCAGCATCTGAACCGTGGGCCCCAATTGCTCATTTATTACTTCAGAGTGCTGTTCCCGTGCGCCCTTATTCTTTCCCAACAGGTGCTCACTCTAAGCCCAATTCCAATCCCGCCGGGACACGAGTGGCACGTTGTCAACTACCTTAATTCAATTTGTTGCACGCTTGTCTTGTGAGGCGTGGGAATCAGTAAAGAAGAGAATAAAGGCGGCCCTTTTTTTAATGGAAAAACAAAAGGAGGTCTAATCAATTTGGTCCCAACACCCCGAGTCCATGGCGAGAATTTTATGTAATATAATATATATATATATATATATATATTTATATTTATATATTAAGGTGTTTGACATACTGATAAAAACTATTAGTTAGAACAATTTTTACTGTTGGGGAATTAGACGACTCCTCATTCCAAGGATCGCAAGAACGAACAATTGCAGAAAATAAATAGGAGAAAAGAAGAAAAAGAGACACCAAATTTTTATACAGGTTCGTCCAAAATTGAGACTACGTCCTGTTTCTGCCGCTTGCAGATTCCACTATGATGAAGGAGATTACAGATTACAAGAGCAGTTTCTCACACACTCACAAACTGTGCTTACCAAAACTCTCTTCTATCTAACACCCAATGGGAATTTTTCTCTCTCAAGGATGGAGCTCTCAAGAATTTTGCCTCTCACAAAATTATGTCACTCACAATTTACACACACACAACCCTAGCCACCTTGTGTCTATTTATAACCAAAGGAGGAGAAAAATAGCAACTAATGAGAAACCCTAATGGTTTCCCATTTTTGGGACCTTTGAATTCGACTCTGATTCAAAAAAACATCGCGCAGCACAGCGCGTCAGCGCCGCGGCGCTTGAAACGAGCGCTGCGGCGCTCCCCTGCGGCGCCTAGGCGCTCTTCTCCTGGCGCCTAGGCGCCATCCTCTTTGAGCCTAGGCTTAAAGCCCTTGGCGCCTAGGCGCTTGCCACATTGCGCCTAGGCGCTCTCCTCATGGCGCCTAGGCGCCCTCATCCCAGCGCCGCGGCGCTCTTCTGCCAGAGCCGCGGCGCTTGCTCTCTGCCTTTGAGGACGCGTTTTTCTCCCTTTTTCTTCCTTTTGCTGGGTTGTCGACTTGATTTGGCTCCACATCTGCAACAATCTCCCACTTGGAGACTAATCAATCACCATGTCTCTCACTGCAGCGGCAACGACTTCTCACGCCTCTTGGAGAAGTCCAACTGAAGTTGCGCACAACTTCAGTTTCTCAATCGGATCCATCTTGGTGAGCATATCTCTGGATCCTTTTACCACCCACCTTGCCTTATACCGCTTGCTGCCAGCACTTTTATCTTTTGCCCGGTATACCCTCTTGTTGTGCAAGGACTTTTTACCCTGTGGTAACTTTGCCAGTTGCCATGTCCGATCCAACTCGCCCCTCATGGCTAACTCTCACTTGACCAAATCTCCAGCCTCCACGGCTTCATCAAAGCTCTCTGACTTACCTTTGTCGGTCAACAAGATGTAATGCAGAGTAGGGGAGTATCTCTGCGGCGGTCTAATGGTCCTACTAGACCTCCTGACTGGTGTGGCAGGAGTCCTCTGGTTTCCTTCTGGAGCTATGTTTTCCTGGTCTTCAACCTCTGGATTTTGCACCTCCACTTCAGGTAGATCCTTCAATGGAATCACCTCAGGCTTCTTATCTTCAGAACCTGAACCCCTAGAGTCCGTGCTGTCTCTGTCCTTGTACAGAACACCTTCGTTGAAGATCACATCCTTGCTCCTGATAATCTTCCGGCTTTGGTCATCCCAGAGACGATAACCAAACTCAAGTCCGCCATAGCCAACCAGAAAACACTTCTTTGACTTGGCATCCAGTTTACTTCTAGCAGCAGAATCAATGTGTGCATAGGAAACACAACCAAACACTCTCAAGTAAGAGAGATCAACCTGTTTATGGCTCCAGACTTCTTCCGGTAGCTTGAACTTCAGCGGTGTAGATGGACTTCTGTTGATCAGATGAGCGGCTGTGTTAATTGTCTCAGCCCAAAACATCTTTGGCAGCCCTGCATGCAACCTCATGCTTCTGGCACGCTCGTTTAAAGTCCTGTTCATCCTCTCAGCTACCCCATTCTGTTGTGGTTTCCCTGGAATGGTCTTCCTCATCTTTATCCCATTCTCAGCACAGTACCGCCTGAAATCTTCACCTAGGTACTCTCCCCCATTGTCAGACTGCAAGCACTTCACCTTCAAATCTGTCTCGTTCTCCACCATGGCTTTTCATCTCTTGAAAGCATCGAACACATCAGATTTGTTTTTCAGAAAGTAAACCCATACCTTTCTGCTTGAGTCATCAATGAACGTAACATAGTAGTTTGCGCCACCAAGGGAAGTCACCGGCGCAGGCCCCCACACATCAGTGTGAACAAGCTCCAATCTCCTGGACTTAGGCTCTCTACCCATCTTTGAGAAACTTACTCTCTTCTGTTTACCAAAGATGCAGGCTTCACACAAACTGTGATCAATAGTTTTCAAACCCGGCAGTTTTCCTTTGCAGTGAAGCACCTTCATCCCCTTCTCACTCATGTGACCGAGCCTATAATGCCATAGCTCAGTATTGGCAGCAGAATCAGCAACTGCTAGGGTATCTCTGCAACTAGAGTTCATGTAGAGAGTTCCAGCCTTGCGTCCCCGAGCAATAACCATCGCTCCTTTCGTGACTTTCCAACCTCCACAATTGAAGGTTACTTTATGTCCATCATCATCCAGTTGCCCCACCGAAATCAAGTTGCGCATTAATTTAGGAACATGTCTCACCTTATGAATCTTCTATACCGACCCATTAGGCATTTTTAAACTGACATCTCCAATGCCAACTATATCCAAAGGTTCTCCATCAGCGAGATAAACCTTACCATGATTTCCAGCAACGTAGTTCTCCAGGACATGACGGTGTGTTGTGGTGTGGAATGATGCTCCTGAGTCTATCACCCACGAATCAAAAGAACTGTCGACAGACAAGATTAAGGCATCCTGTTGCTCTTTAGTGGCGGCGTTAGCTTCATCATTAGTCTTGTCTTCATTCTTCCTTGGAGTCCTGCAGTTCTTTTTCAAGTGGCCTGTCTTCCCACAGTTCCAACACTCCATGGTCCTACCGTTCCTTGACTTGCTTCTCCCATTCCTCGACTTGCCTCTCCTGCCATTATCCCTGTTGGATTGCCTGTCAAGTTTCCTGCCCCTATTATCAACATTAAGGGCCGAGTTCGACGAAGAGGCTTCACCTGAGTCCTTCCTGCGAACTTCTTCCGCTAGAATAGAGTTTCTGACATCGACAAACTTCAATTTTGCACTCCCTAGAGAATTTGTAATGGCCACCCTCATGGGTTCCTAGCTATTCGGTAACGAGGCCAAGAGGATTAGAGCATTGATCTCATCATCGAATTTAATCTCTACCGAGACCAATTGGTTTAGGACGGTGTTGAAACTGTTCAGGTGCTCTACCACCGAGGCACCTTCTGGCATCTTTAAATTGAAAAGCTTCTTCATGAGATGTACCTTGTTATTGGCTGAGGGCTTCTCATACATCTCTGACAGAGCCTTCATCATCCCTGCTGTAGTGGTCTCATTCGCAACGTTGTGGGCAACGTTCTTTGACAAAGTTAAACGGATCACACCGAGTACCTGTCTATCAAGGAGACTCCACTCCTCATCCTTCATGCCTTCGGGCTTATTACCTAAGGGCAAGTGCAGTTTCCTGCTGTATAGGTAGTCTTCTACTTGCATCCTCCAATAGGAAAAATCTGAACCATCAAATTTGGTGATGCCGGCTGCCATACCTTCTTCTCCAGTCATCGTTCTTGATCAAAACCTTCGCTCTGATACCAGTTGTTGGGGAATTAGACGACTCCTAATTCCAAGGATCGCAAGAACGAACAATTGCAGAAAATAAATAGGAGAAAAGAAGAAAAAGAGACACCAAATTTTTATACAGGTTCGTCCAAAATTGAGACTACGTCCTGTTTCTGCAGCTTGCAGATTCCACTATGATGAAAGAGATTACAGATTACAAGAGCAGTTTCTCACACACTCACAAACTGTGCTTACCAAAACTCTCTTCTATCTAACACCCAATGGGAATTTTTCTCTCTCAAGGATGGAGCTCTCAAGAATTTTGCCTCTCACAAAATTATGTCACTCACAATTTACACACACACAACCCTAGCCACCTTGTGTCTATTTATAACCAAAGGAGGAGAAAAATAACAACTAATGAGAAACCCTAATGGTTTCCCGTTTTTGGGACCTTTGAATTCGACTCTGATTCAAAAAAACATCGCGCAGCACAGCGCGTCAGCGCCGCGACGCTTGAAACGAGCGCTGCGGCGCCTAGGCTCTCTTCTCCTAGCGCCTAGGCGCCATCCTCTTTGAGCCTAGGCTTAAAGCCCTTGGCGCCTAGGCGCTTGCCACATTGCGCCTAGGCGCTCTCCTCATGGAGCCTAGGTGCCCTCATCCCAGCGCCGCGGCGCTCTTTTGCCAGAGCCGCGGCGCTTGCTCTCTGCCTTTGAGGACGCGTTTTTCTCCATTTTTCTTCCTTTTGCTGGGTTGTCGACTTGATTTGGCTCCACATCTGCAACATTTACTGTAGCAGTAAGAGTTTTATATTGTAGTAAGTTTTTTTCTTTTTACTGCAGCATGTAAGAGCTTTACAGTGTTTATGATTGGGCTAGTGGTGTAAACCATTCTTAGCTAAACACACAGTATTTATATATATATATATATTTTAGTGTGTATTGATTTATACTACATCTACATCTAATAAAACCATTTAACTAAATGCCACAAACAAAGATTGCAATCAAATTAAAAAAATTCAGATACTCTTATTTTGATGTTAGGATTGCTCTGGAAAGTTTTAAAAGTAAGAATTATTTTTTTATGAAATTTAATTTGTGCTTTGAGGGTGTATTTGGTGTTATTAATTATAGTTTGATGATATACCGTGACATTCTATGTAATTATTTTTTTAGTGGTAGAAATCAATCTTACCTTTATTTTTGTAGCACATATATAAAGAGCATGATCATGGCGTCTTGGCGCCCATATTTTGGCACTAAGGTGCCCAAACATGATTTTGGGTATTTTCTTAATTTCAAATTTTTTTTAATTTATCCTAATTATTCAAAGCCTATAAATAGGACTTTTTTAATATTTTTTAGGAAGGCCTAATCCCCATTATTCAGAGTTGTAGAAAAATACCAAAGCAAATTTCTATTAGGTTTTATTTTTGTTTTTTGGTTAAGGAAAATTTAAAAGCAGAAAATAGTTTAAAGACCAAGTTGAAAAGATTGAAGATTGGAGAGTCAAGCTTAGAGACTTGTAACGCCTCGGCATGGGTTTTTTTTTTCAATATTCTTGTCTGTTTATTTTTGTTATTTTGAGATGTTGAACACTTGATTTGTGTTTCTAGGATTCGATTTAGCCTAATTATGATGTTTTGATTTTTTTTTCTAATTAGTAATGAATTATTTTTTCTAGTTAAGTATTCATCACTGTTCTTAATTCTTCTGATTAACTAGCCACTAATTAGACAATTTGTTAATTCATAATAAAACCGATAAGAGATTTATGTTTTTTGATCATTGTAATGAATGCCATAAATTGCATGTAAATAGACATATACTTGTATAGTTTGTGTTGTCGTTATAAGAAAATCTATAGAATTAATTTAATGAATTCTTGATTGTTATAATTCATATAGAAATATAGTAGGTTAGCAGAAGGGTTTTTTTGGTGTAACTCATTAGAGGGCATTAAATAAATTAGATATTTTTGACTGTTAACTAGAAAAATAATTAGAATATGATAAGAAATATCCATTAATCCAACTAATGTTTTGAAATATACATTAATCCATAACACTCTCCACAAATCTAAATGAAGAACCTCATGAAATTTTGAATATCACTGCAGGAGGTTTGTTTTCAATTCATATAATGGATTTCTTGAGCCATCAACAATAGAGTTTCTGCACCAAATACAGTGGCCATGAGAGATTCTTCTTCTCTCCATGCTACTGCGGCAGCAACAAACTTCAATTCCAAACCTAAATGGGATCGCCCTCTTTGCATTCATTGTGGTTTGCAAGGTCACACGATAGGTAAGTGCTATTAACTCCATGCCTATCCTCCTGGGTACAAATCAAAGACCAAAACAAATTTGCCCAAACCCCAAGCAAATCAGGTCACAGCTGCAACAGTCAAAGAAAGCTCGCCCGATTCTTTAGTCAACAGTTTGATGGCATCACAGTGCCAGTAGCTTACTGCTCTCTTAAGCTTCCAGCTTTAGACCAATGCTCGATCTATTCCCGATTCACAGCCTAGACCTTCAGTTTTGAACTTTAGTGGTATTCTCTCACTCTCCTCTACTTTACCTTTTGTTTCATTTCCTTCCACATACTGGGTCCTGGCCACAGGAGCCACACACCATGTACGTTGTTCTTTGTCCTGCTGTAACACTTCCATCCCTGTAAGTAATTCCTCTGCTACACTACCAACAAGTCTTAGTGTTCCAATCACTCGCATAGGTTCTGTTCGTCTGTGTGATAGTCTCACTCTTCACAATGTCTTATATCCCATAATTTCGTTTTAATCTTCTTTCAATCAGCTCTCTTACTCAAAGTCGCAATCTTTCCGTTAATTTTCTGTCAACATCTTGTGTTCTTCAAGACAATACTCAGGGCCAAATGATTGGGATGGCTAGAAGAGAAAGAAACCTCTACATCTTAGACTCCATAAGTTTATCTTCAATTTTGCCTAGAGATTTTCCAGTCTTTCCTAAATTTCCACCCACTTGTAATAATTCCTCTTTAACAAAAAATTAAATTTGGTCTTATAGGCTAGGACATCCTTCTCAAGTAAAAGTTTATACGCTGAGAAATGAATTACAGATTACACATGTCAAAAGTTCTCCTTCACATTGTTCAATTTGCCATATGGCTAAGGAACGTTGTTTACCTTTTATTTCTTCCAATTCTTTAGCTGATTTGCCTGTTTAACTAGTTCATTGTGTCATATGGGGTCCTTTTACACTAATGACCATAGAGGGATATCATCATTTCTTAACAATTGTAGATGATTTCACATGCTTTACTTGGGGTATACTTGCTCCGTTCCAAATCTGATGTTCAAACCATCTTTCTTGATTTTTTTACCTTGATACAAAATCAATTGGGTGTAGCCATAAAGTCTGTTAGATCTGATAATACTCCCGAATTCTCTTTCTCTAAGTTTTTTCGAGCAAAGGGCATTTTTCCTTATCATTCATGTACTGAAACACCACAACAACAAAATTATGTTGTTGAAAGGAACATCAACACATTCTTAATGTTGCACAAGCACTTCACTTCCAATCAAATATCCCTCTGGTTTATTAGCGAGATTATGTCCTTGCAGCCATCTACTTAATAAATAGGACTCCATCAGTTTAGTTGTCTAATAAGACTCCTTTTGAACTCCTCTGGAAAAGAAAACAACTTATTCTCACTTAAAATCGTTTGGTTAAACATGCTATAGTTCCACTCTCACTCGACATCGTACAAAGTTCTCAACTAGAGCTAATCAAGCAGTATTCCATGGTTATCCTCCAAGATATAAAGGATGTAAATTGCTTGATTTAGCCACAAATTCTATCTATATTTCCCAAGATGTCATTTTCCATGAGTCAATTTTCCCTTTCCAGAATGAAGTCATACCAGATTCCTCTCTCGACTTCTTTTTTGATTGAGTTTTGCCATGACCGTCTAGTGATGAATCTTCTTTTCCCAGCCATAGTAATGATAGTGGTCCTTCTTCTATTCCTACCAACCCTTCTACATGCCCTATTCGTCCCACCAAGCCTTATATAATGTCTCACATTTTCCTCATCCATAGCACATCCTCTTTCAAATGTCTTAAGTTATGCAAAACTATCTCCAGAGCAAAAAACTTTTGTTCATGCTGTTTCTTCAAACTTCGAACCAAGTACATTTTCTCAAGCTGTTGTGATAATGGAATGGGGAAAGGCAATGAATGTAGAGCATGAAGCTCTTGAGGACATTAAGACCTGGTTTGTGACCTCTTTACCTCGTGGAAAACACCTAGTAGGCTGCAAGTGGGTGTAAAAGATCAAATACCAAGCAGATGGTTCTTTGGAGTTACAATGCTTGTCTAATAGTCAAAGGCTGCACACAACAAGAGGAAATAGATTATTTAGACACCTTTTCACCTATGGCAAAGATGGTAACTTTTAGAGTTCTACTTGCTTTTGCTGCCATTCATGATTGGCATCTTACTCAGCTAGATGTGAATGGCATTTTTCTTCATAGTGATCTCCAAGAAGAAGTCTACATGTCTTTGCCTCCTGGTTATCACCCAGGGGAGAGGGGGAGGGGGGTCTCTGCCACCTAATCTTATTTGCAAGCACCATAAATTCCTATATGGGCTCAAGCAAGCCCCTCTCTAATGGTTTTCTAAATTTTCAGGTGTTTTGAGTAGACAAGGTTTCAAGCAATCTACATCAGACAATTCTCTTTTCTTCAAACAAGATAGAGGTCCTCTTGTTGCCCTGTTGGTGTATGTGTTGGATCAAAATCCAATTATAGGCCAATATATTAAATAAATGTGAATTAAAGGCTATCAATAAGGTTGTCCAATTAAAAGTGATCAATTTAGGTTTTGAGCTTTTAATGCATCATTAAGTATGGGCCTCCTATGTGTAGAGACCAAAATATAATTACTAATTTTATGATGGGCTAAATTGGTAATTAATGATAATTGCTAAGGTTTAGCAATTATATAAAGGGGTTGTGGTCCCCAAATCAGTAGGTACATTATTTTTCTGTTACCCATCTACAGAGAAATTACAGAGCATTCTGATAGGGAGGATTTACGTACCAGACTTGGAAGATCCTCAACCAAAAGACTCAAGAATCACATTCAATCTATGGATTCAGGTTAGCTTCCGCATCTTATTAATATTCTTGATGATTTGATATGAACGATCCTGGGTGATGATGGTTTTTATCACAATTTTATTCTAACAAGTGGTATCTAGAGTCTCTTCATGTTAAATCATTAAGAATCAATAATTTTGTATATTTGATTCTCATTATAAATTCTCAAATTTAATAATCTATGGTTTCTTTGAAATTGTTAAATTTGAGAACAATTATTTGAAATTTTGGTTGAATTATTTATACGTATATGCATTGGTTGTTTGGATTCAGTACGATGATATATGGATTCAAATTCCCAGGTTTGTATGTATGTACATATGTGTGTGTATGTGTGTATATATATATAATATGTTATGGTGGTTTAATTCAGTTTGCACGGAAAAGTTTCTTTTTGATTGTTACGGCACCGTTGTCCAGAAAAAAAAAAAAAAAAATCAGTTTATATATATATATATATATATATTGAGGATTGAATGGTTATAAGATTCATATTGAAGAACCTATTCTTTCCTCATGGTTCAATACGGCACGTTGTCGAAAAGAAAAAAAAAGGAAAATTGATATATATATATATATATATATATATATATATATGCACATATACATATGTGTATTTGGGATTGAATGGTTTTAGTTAGAATTTTTTTTTTTAATTGTCAAATTCGACAGCCACAAAAAAAAATAAAAATAAAAATAAAAAGGAAATAAAGGGGGCTGGTTTAGGATCCGGGTAGGGTTCTCCCGACCTGGTCTAACCCCGACCCTGTCAATGTTGACCTTGACCAAATTTTTTTTTATTTTTTATTTTTAATTTTAGTCATTTTTGGTGCAATTTTAAATTCAAATATTGGTATTTTATATATATTTTGAGATAAATTAATTGAAGCAACATGTCACCAAAGTGGCCTCTCTTGTGGAAATTAATTTGTTTTGAAATATAAAAGGTTGTGTTTATGTAACTTATGTGAATATTGACCGGCCCAAAGGAAGGCAATATTTGACAGAATTGCATGTACACCTGTGGTAATAAACACGTGATGATTATTCGGTTTTACATGTAAGCAATAAATCACCCTAAAGGAAGATTTATTGTTTGATATATTCTTATTGTCAGTGTTTGATTACTACACCAAGATATCACTTACAAGTTAATATTTCTATCCAAAAACTAAATATTAATGGAGTGCCCGATATCTTGAGATGGGTTTACCTTTATTTAGATTTATTATTGTTATTATTAATTCTTATGTGAGTTTGTTTTGGTTTTGTTTATTTTATTCTCTGTTTCAGCTACTAGTTCTGCCTCTAATATTACTGCCAACATCAATTCAATTCCTATGCTGAATGGTAGCAACTTCAAATCATGGCAAGAGAACCTCCTAATAGTTCTCGGAGTCATGGATCTCGACCTTGCGTTAAGGGTTCCTTCTCCTGCACCTATTACAGATAAAAGTTCCTCTGATCAAAAGAAGGACATGGAAAGGTGGGAGAAGTCAAATCGCATGTGTATGATGATCATGAAGAAGGCCATTCCAGAAGCATTCAGGGGCACTATATCGAAAACGATAAAGACAGCCAAAGAGTTCTTTGAGGACATTGAGAAGAGATTTGCCAAAAATGAAAAGGCTGAAACAAGTACACTTTTGGTAAACCTCATCTCAATGAGATACAAAAGTAAAGGGAATATTAGGGAGTACATCATGGAGATGTCTCATCTTGCTTCAAAATTAAGAGCACTTAAGCTTGACCTTTCTGAGGACTTGCTAGTGCATTTAGTTCTTATATCTCTTCCTGCACACTTCAGTCAGTTTAAGGTGAGCTATAACTGCCAAAAGGAGACTTGGTCTCTTAATGAGCTCATCTCACATTGTGTGCAAGAAGAGGAAAGGTTGAAGCAAGAAAAGACAGAAAGTGCTCACTTGGCTAATACTTCCAAGGATAAAGGGAAGAAAAAGAAGAAGGATAAGGAAGCTGCAGTTACAGTACCTCAAAAGAAGCAACAAAAGAGACCAGTTGATCCGGAAGGTACGGGTTGTTTCTTCTGTGGAGCTGCAGGACATAAGAAGAAGCATTGCACTAATTATCACGCTTGGCGTGCTAGAAAAGGTATGCTTCTTAATTTGGTTTATTCTGAGGTTAATTTAACTTCGGTACCTGAACACACTTGGTGGATGGATTCTGGTGCAACCACTCACATTAGTGTGTCTATGCAGGGATGCCTGAGATGCCGAAAGCCAACTGATGGTGAAAGATACATCTACGTGGGCGATGGCAAGAGAGTTGAAGTTGAAGCAATAGGAAAATTTAGATTATTGTTAAAGACTGGATTTTAATTGGATCTTGATGAAACATTTATTGTACCATCTTTTAGACGGAATTTGATTTGTATTTCAGCTTTGGACAAATCTAGTTATTCTTGTTCATTTGGAAATGAAAAATTTAGTTTGTTTCATGATTCAAAATTAGTTGGTTCCGGTTCTTTATCAGGTTACGATAATCTTTATTTGCTTGATACAATTGCTTCATTTAATGAATCATTGCAATTAAGTACACGATGTATAAAGAGAAAATTAACCAATGAGAATTCAGCTGCGTTATGGCACAAGAGATTGGGTCATATCTCGAGAAGGAGAATAGAGAGACTTGTGTCAGACGAAATTCTCGACCCCTTAGACTTTACAGATTTTGATATTTGTGTTAACTGTATTAAGGGGAAACAAACCAATAAATGGAGATTTGAAGCCAACTGGACTTTGGACGTCTTATAACTTATACATACAGACATTTGTGGGCCATTCCCTACGGCTTCTTGGAATGGTCAACAATATTTTATAACGTTCATAGATGATTTTTCCAGATACGGCTACATATATCTCATTCATGAAAAGTCATAGTCGCTGAATGTGTTCAAAAATTATAAGGCTGAAATTGAAAATCAACTCAGCAAAAGGATTAAAAGCGTCAGATCTGATCGTGGTGGTGAATACTATGGTAGATATGACGATTCAGGTGAACAACGTCCAGGACTGTTTGCTAAGTTCCTAGAGGAAAGCGGTATCGTCCCACAGTACATTATGCCAGGTTCGCCCACTATGAATGGTGTTGCTGAAAGACGAAACAGAACGCTTAAAGACATGGTGAGGAATATGATTTCTCATTCTACCTTACTAGAATCACTCTGGGTAGAAGCACTTAAGACTACAACATATATTCTTAACAGGGTTCCAACTAAAGCAACTACCAAAACCCCTTACGAACTTTGGACGGGCAAGAAGCCTAGTCTAAAGCATTTGCATGTTTGGGGATGTCCAGCTGAGGCAAGGCCTTATAGGCCTAATGAAAAGAAACTGGACTCAAGGACGGTTAGTTGTTATTTTATTGGATACTCTGAAAGATCTAGGGGGTACAAGTTTTATGATCCCACGACCAAATCGATATTTTAGACGGGAAATGCCAGGTTCTTTGAGGATGTCAAGTTTGCGGGGGGAGATATGGTTAGGGACTTTGTCCTTGAAGAGGAATATGTTGATATTCCCACAGCTGTTATTGACATTGATCAGGTTTCTACTCCTGACATCGTTTAAGAAGCAGACCCAAATCAAGACAATGTCGGAGAACCTCCCATTCCAGAAATTGTTCCAGAAGAACAAACTCAACCACCTCAAGAACCTACGCCATTAATGAGATCCACTAGAGAAAGGAGAAGTGCGGTGCCAGATGGTTACATTGTATTTCTCCAAGAACATGAGTATGACATTGGTATGGTGGAAAATGATTCAATCAACTTCCGTCAAGCCATGGAAAGTTCTAGATCTCAAGAGTGGATTGATGCCATGAATGAAGAGATAAAGTCTATGAAAGACAATGACGTTTGGGATCTTGTCCCATTGCCTGAAAGTGCGAAACCCATTGGTTGCAAATGGATATTTAAGACCAAAAGGGATTCGAAAGACAATGTGGAGAGGTATAAGGCTTGTCTTGTCGCTAAAGGCTTTACACAGAAAGAATGCATTGATTATAAAGAGACTTTCTCTCCGGTTTCTTCGAAAGACTCTTTTAGGATTATAATGGCATTAGTGGCACATTTTGATCTTGAGCTTTATCAGATGGATGTTAAGACTGCGTTCCTCAATGGTAACATTGATGAAACAATCTATATGGTGCAACCGGAAAACTTTGTGTCAAGAGATGCAAAGAAGATGGTTTGCAAATTAAAGAAATCTATCTATGGGCTCAAGCAAGCTTCTCGTCAATGGTATTACAAATTTCATCAGGTTATCATCTCGTTCGGTTTTGAGATGAATTTGGTAGATGATTGTATATACCACAAGTTCAGTGGGAGTAAGTATATTTTTCTGGTTTTATATGTCGATGACATTTTGCTTGCCAGCAACGATATAGGCTTGTTGCACGAAACCAATAGATTTCTATCAAAAAAATTTGAGATGAAGGATCTTGGTGACGCCTCTTTTGTGTTGGGCATACAGATACACCGGGATCGCTCTCGGGGTATTTTAGGATTATCACAAAAGGGCTATATCGAAAAGATTCTTAAGAGATATGACATACAGGACTGTAAACTAGGTGATACCCCTGTGACTAAGGGAGACAAGTTTAGTCTCAATCAGTGCCCTAAGAATGATTTTGAGGTTAAGGAAATGCATAAAATTCCTTATGCGTCAGTAGTATGGAGTCTAATGTATGCTTAGGTTTGTACGCGTCCGGATATTGCGTACGTTACATGGATGTTAGGCAGGTACTTAAGCAATCTTGGAAAGGATCACTGGGTAGCAGCCAAACGAGTCTTGAGGTATTTTCAGAGAACAAAGGATTACATGCTCACGTATCGGAGGTCAGAACAGCTTGAGATCATTGGGTATACTGACTCTGATTTTGCTGGATGCCAAGATAGTATGAAATCTACATCGGGCTATGTCTACCTTTTGGCTGGAGGTGCTGTCTCTTGGAAGAGTGCTAAACAGTCTCTTATAGCATCTTCTACAATGGCGGCAGAGTTCATAGCGTGTTATGAGGCGTCCAATCATGGAATATGGCTGCGAAATTTTGTCACGAGGCTGCGTATAGTGGACAGTATTCAAAGACCACTCAAGATATTTTGTGACAATAAGTCAGCAATTTTGTATTCCAACAACAACAGGAGCTCGACGAAGTCAAAGCATATAGAGATCAAGTTCCTAGTTGTGAAAGAAAGAGTTCATAGTGGACAGTTGTCTATAGAGCACATTGACACAAACTCCATGATTGCGGATCCGCTTACTAAGGGATTGCCACCCAAAATGTTTCATGAGCACACTGCTCGTATGGGTGTCATATCATTTCAGGATATTTAGTTTTAGTGGGAGTTTGTAATTTTAAATGCTCTTATGATATAGACATTATTCAGTTATTTCAGTTTATGGATATTTTAAGGTTATTTTCTGCAGAAATAAAGTTTTCAGTTTATTCACACTCTGATTTTGGTATGGTTTGATCTCACTAAAGTTTTCAAGTGGACCAGTTGGAAATAGGCATGTTAAGATCACATTGCATGAAATTTCCATGCTACACATCCATGCTTGATCTTGTCATTAGTTGTATTGGTATATGTGATCATTGATGGGTCTAGTTACGACATATGTAACGAAGGTCGCTTTGGTCCTATATTGATATAGTTAATGGACAAGATTGTTGAGGTGCATAAGATTTTGATAGCAAAATTCATGAGCTCATAAGGTATAATTCACATTTATAAAGTTTCATATATAGCCCAAGTGGGAGATTGTTGGATCAAAATCCAATTATGGGCCAATATATTAAATAAATGTGAATTAAAGGCTATCAATAAGGCTGCCCAATTAAAAGTGATCAATTTGGGTTTTGGGCTTTTAATGCATCATTAAGTATGAGCCTCCTATGTGTAGATACCAAAATATAATTACTAATTTTATGATGGACTAAATTGGTAATTAAGGCTAATTGCTAGGGTTTAGCAATTATATAAAAGGGTTGTGGTCTCCAAGTCAGTACGTACATTATTTTTCTGTTACCCATCTACAGAGAAATTACAGAGCATTCTGATAGGCAGGATTTACGTACCAGACTTGGAAGATCCTCAACCAAAAGACTCAAGAATCACATTCAATCTATGGATTTAGGTTAGCTTCCACATCTTATTAATATTCTTGATGATTTGACATGAACGATCCTGGGTGGTGATGATTTTCATCACAATTTTATTCTGACAGTATGTTGTTGACACTGTGATTGCCAGCAACAATGAGATGTTAGTTGAAGAGATTAGGAGGTTTCTTGACAGTCCCTTCAAGCATAAAGACCTTGGCAGGTTGAAATACTTCTTGGGATTAAAGTTGCAAGATCCAAAGAGGGCATTTCCTTAAGCCAAAGGCATTATGCTCTGAAACTTCTCTCAGAAATCTGTTTCCTTGGCTGCAAACCAAGGAAGACATCTATGGATCCTAATGTCATACTTACAAAAGATGAAGGAGAATTACTCGGTGATCCAATTAGTATAGAAGCATCATTAGAAAACTGCTATGTCTTACAATAACTAGACCAGATCTTTAATACTCTATGAATAGGTTGAGCCAATTCTTTGCCAAGTCGAGAATTCCTCATTGGCAGGCCGTGCAGCGTGTTCTTCAATATATCAAAGCTACAATTGGACAAGGCCTGTTCTACTCTTCCAACTCATCTGTCAACTTGAGAGGTTTTGCAGATTCTGATTGGGCTTCTTGTCCAGATAGCAGGAGATCTATTAGTAGCTTCTATATCTTCATTGGGGATTCATTAGTTTCTTGGAAGTTCAAAAAGCAACATAAGATTGCTAGATCTACGGCTGAGGCCGAGTATAGATATATGGCAAATGCAACCTGTGAGCTTATGTGATTACTTTCTCTCCTTAGAAATTTCAACATCAATCATCCCAAACCAGCAATTGAGGCAGCTTTGCATATAGCTGCCAATCCAATTTTTTCATGAAAGAACCAAGCACATAGAAATTGACTGTCATCTTGTACGAGAGAAGATTCTTAATGGAAGGTTGAAGACTCTTCACGTTGCATCTCAACATCAAGTTTTAGACTTAATGACAGAACCCTTTTTTTCTGCACAGTTTAATTTTCTCTTACGCAAGATGGGAATTCATAATATTCATTCTCCATCTTGAGGGGGAGTATCAAAGATTAGAGGGATGGAATTGTAAATAGCTTAGTTAATTAGAGAGTTTGTAACTTTTGTCCTTTTTCTTTTTGGTTGCTGAGCTGGATATTTGGTAACAAAACTTTGCAGCACCAGTTTTGTATTAGTTGCCTTTTTACTCTGACATTTCCTCAAGCAACGAGAATGCTTTGTTCCTCCATTTTTCGATTCTTTTCCTTGCTTTTGTAATAATAAACAAGCAACGTCGACGAGACAAAAAGAAAAAAGGATAAATATATAATGTCATTATGAAAATGACACAACAAACGACGTCAACAGGAAAAAGAAAAGGACAGAAACGACCTCATTTGAACAACCTAAAAGAAACGACAGCAATGTCACCAAGAGACTAAAGCCCACGAAGACTACGACAAACGACACAAGAAAAAAACATCATGAGGCAAATTACCAGACAGCCAACAAAGGACAAATAATGGGAAAAACAGATATCAAACAATTGAAGTATCACAACAACACGGGAGGAAAAAAATGACCTAAAGACGCCATAAAAAAATAATAATAAAAAAGGTCAAGATCCAAAATAAACAAATAATTTCAGCCGACGCTAATATATCAAAACGACCACAAATAGTTACATTTTTTTTTATTAAATGTAAATAGCAAAAAATTAATGTGGCAATAATTTCGAGAAACGGCCATTACGTAAGATAACAACAAAAAGTTTAAATATGACACATAATGAGGGTACCTTCTGTTTGACTTTAGAATACTTTTCCAAACGCTGCACCAGAGCTTTCATAGCTCAGTTGGTTAGAGCACCCGTTTAGTAAGCGGGAGGTCTTGAGTTCGACTCTCAATGAAAGCAAAATCTATATTTTTTAACTTTTCTTTCCCCACGAACGCATTTAAGGTACTAATTAACCTTTACTCAGTTCAAAATTCGATTTCAAGAGCTTTTTTATTTTTATTTATTTGTTTTTATTTTTTTTTTCACATGGATGATGTGGGCTCTTACATTAGCTCTTATAACTTGAGAATGCAATTATATACACGACGAGCAAACAATCTACACAATTTTTGATCTCTCTAAAAAATATTACATTTATGTACAGAATTATTTTCCTCATATCTTACATGGGAAAGAAGAGTTTGGAGACAAAGTACTACCATTGTTACTCCATTAAATTAGATGAAGGCTCTAGCTGGAATTATATCCCACTAGTAAAAGCTTGTCAATGGGAGCTAAACGATTACAATAGTTCAGATCAGATTCCGTCAATTTCCGAAGGTTTTGTTGATATAATGTACGCAGTCATAGCAGTTAGCATGATATTCTTTGTAGAAATCATATACGGCCATATGGTACCTTGCTCCCACACCTAAGACTTAGACTGAGACGTGCTAGTAATACTCGGTCCTATAATTTGAGGATCGAAAAAGTCTCCGTTTCCGACAATTACAGGCTGTTGATCAGTAGGCTTTGAAGCTCTTCAATTAATGTTCCAGATGATGTGTTATCAGTATAATTAAATCCCTCGTCAACAATGTTCTGGTCTTTACCGATCTCACAATTTGTAGGAGCTGATAAGGCAATTAGCATTTGTGGCGATACAACAGTACTGTTAATGTCGGACATTCCTTATAATTTTGATACTGATTCTGCAGGTTGAAGAGCTGGTTGATCAAATTCAAGACGTTTCTTCAAACAGGCTTCATCATCAGCCTCTTGTATATCTGCCAGAACGGCGCTCGTAGACTTGGCCTTCAATCGTTTTTTCAAAGTTCCAGTAATTTTTCACTTCGTTCTCCGGAATGCCTTTCTGCTATGGCAGACCATCTGAAATTAACAACTTCTAGCAATGACGATAATTAATTCATCACTTGGACTTAAACTTATTTAACACATCACATAATTTTTGACAAATTTATGTACTTATCAAAGCAGTTAGGTTCAGCATGGAGCCAAATTAAAGCCATTATGGAACTTGCCGTTTTGTCATGAGTTAATATTGAAAATTTTAGAGACTAACTAGTATAGGCTAGTCACAAAAGTTACCTTATTTATCTATTTTGCAATACATAATTACCTATATATGTTCATACTTATTGCTAGCTCTATTATTGAAGAGTCTTTCAGATTAATTGACAGAAAAACTAGAGAGAAAACAAATTAAAGCTAGCTAGAATAAATAGAGAGATCTGGTATACCAGTTTCACTATTCTAACGTCCACATGTCCAAATTGATCAATCCATGTAAAAATATGATTAATTTATACAACAAAAACATTATGAAATACAGTATAATTCTTTTTCTGTTTCCATCTAGCTTTGGCATTTTATATAGGAAATTAAGTAAACAGGTACTAAATCAAAAAACATATATCTGATCAGCATATAATATATGCTAAGAACATATATATGTAGTTACTCATCTGTAAAAAAAAAAAAATGTTGTGTGATCAACAAGAAGCTGGATTTAAGTAGTACCAACTGATTTCCTAGTGTCTCATGCAACGTCATTATGGTTTCCTCTTCTTCCTTGCTGAAGTCTCCACGCTTAATATCAGGTCTCAAGTAATTCACCCAACGAAGTCTGCAACTTTTCCCTGATCAAAAGAAGTCAGAAGATAATTAGATCAGGGGTGTACACATACATCACCTACAGTGTCTGTAGTCTATAGAACACTTGCAACGGAAATTAAGAGGGTGTTTGGCGGTGGTGGGAACCACTCAGTTCCCACCATAATCTCAGTTATAAATAGTGTAAAGCTCTCATATGCTACAGTAACAATAAAAAAATATACTACAGTATAAAACTCTCATATGCTACAGTAAAAGTGGTTCCCACCACCCTTCCAAACACCCTATAATTAGATCAGCTAAAACATTAAATTTTATATATGCCAGCAGCTTATGAGATCTCACTCCAGTTCCAAATTTTGTATCTCTTGATGTAAGCTATCAACTTCCGATCTTCTGCAGGACTGCATGCTCCTTTCTTTAGATGTGTTTTTTCCACAGTTTGAAGTCTTCACCATATCTCTATATATGAAGATATTAGTCTAGTCTATATAAACAGTTCTACTTATATATTACCGATATCTACATACCACATATGTATGATTCAGTATTCCATGTACGTATTTCATTAAGCTTTCTAATTTTTCTGAAGGCCAAGTAGAGAATATATGTTCAAGACATAAGGGAGACACTCCAAGGACATGAAATCAAATTGGCCAATCGAAATTGAGTCAGTGGTTATAGGGTGTGAGAATAGAAAGAATTTCCCCGCTCTATCCGTAAAATAAATTAAACTTGGTTTAAAAAAAAATTGCATGTTGAAAAAGTTAGAATTAGTTTTATATTGATTATAACATTAATCAAACCATTATAAGTTAAGTCTGGTCGTTTCCTCGCAACTGTGAATATGAATGTAGTACCAATGGTTTCTGAAAAGAACAAGGTATAGTAAAAAATATTAACAATATAGGCTTTTATATCCCTCAATTGGATTTTAGTTATTTCGAGGTTATAAATCTCAAAAATATATATATACATATATAAACAATTAGTCCCTTCAATACTTGATTTAAAGTGTTTTTCTAAAAGAATTTTTTTCCCTCTAATTTATTGAACTAAGCACAAAATACGCTGATCCAGTTATGAGTTGATATCTACATTTTCAAACACGTGATACTAACTAATTTTTCCTAAAAAAAAGTAACAAATACTTCCCTAAAAAAAATGCATACTTGAGTGTCCAAAAATTAGTATTCATTGCCTTAAAATTTATTTATAATTAAAAGCATAATTAAAAAAATTTTGAAACTAAGATCAAATTTATTTGGGGTACTTACATCATGTAACTCCTAGACTCATGTCTTTCTCAATTTATTACTATGCTTTTTAGAAATTACAAGAATTCTATTGACGCCCCAATATTTCTAAAGACACCCCAAAATGAAAATATTAAGTTTAAAATTTAAATTATGTACTCTTAATATTAAATCACTTAAATTCTTCAAATACTCTTCGCAATACACCGCAACAAATAATCAGTATTAAAGAGCTCCCTTTTCCTTATATTTTTTGCAAACAATCTCTATATTTTTATTTTTTTTGAAGAAACAATCTCTATATTTTTAGTAACTCTTTTTTTTTTTTTTTTTATGGTAGAGATTACTTTTTTTTTTCCTGACAAGCTCAATGATACATTTTCATCTGTAGCAGACAAAACCATTAAGAAAGCAAGCACTCTAAGATCTGAACATGATGGTGGTGATTTCAGGTCACTGCAGATGAATAACATTACTTAAAGACTTTATCCTTTTCCCCATTTTTTTTAAAAAAATAAACAGCCTTACAGTAAGGATGTCATGCACTAGAAATTTCCAGTAATGAATTTTAAGAATTAAAAGTTTGATGTTATGGAGACCTTTCCTTCTCTTTTACATTTACGTATCATGTATCGCCATTTGTTTGAAGTACCAAAACAACTGAGTCCAAAGAAACACTAGAAAAAGCAGCCACTGCCCTCAATAAAATCTTGATATTGAAGATTGTTATTAAAAAAGAAAAAAAAAAGTAACCGATATTGGCTTTTTTTTTTTTTTTTTTTTTTTTTTTTAATAATGCTAAGTGTTGGGTGGTGTGTATTGTAAGGGCTATTTGAGGAATATAATAATTTTTAATATTGAAAGTACATAATCTTAAATTTCAAACAATATTTTTATTTTAGGGTGCTTTGAGGGTGTGAATAGAATTTTTCTATCTTTAATATTTGAGAATTTTGTTTCAATTTAATTCTTGCGTATTTTTTCATAAAAAACGACAGAAAAAAAATTCTCCTAAAAATTACTTATTTTTTTAACAAAACATAAGACTCTAAAGGAAAAAAGATCTCAGACCTAATGCCCAACCCTCTCACCTATCACTGATCCGCCATCTATCCAAATTCCCAGCCCCTCCGCCATAGCCCATATTGCGCCCTTCATTGCATTGGCAAACCCAAGCCAATCGCAGCTCAAAAGCCCTACCAAAAATGCACCCAATCCCCACCTAGATTTGCGTCTTGAACCCCACACCAAATCCCAATCCCTAAAAGACCAAACATGTTTAGTGACAATTAGGAATCTATCGTCTGAGACCAATGACCGAAACAATGCTATAACAAAAGCTGTCTTATTCGACACTGTTTTCAAACATGTTTATTAAATGGGAAACTTAGGGTGTGGGATTATTGAAGGGCCCAAATATGACCTAAATTTGATCCAAACTTACCTGTTTTCAACACTAAAAGACCAAACATATAAATATCACTTTAGAAATACAAAAGACATCGGTTTTTCTAGCAGTTTTCAATGGTTTTCCTCTTAATTTCTTGGGCTTAGAAGATGAAGAAAAAGAAGAAAAAGAGGAGATGCTTAGGTGGTGGCTTAAAGAATTTCGTCTGCATGGAGAACTCTTCGACGACAAAACCCGTTCTTTTCTTTATTCTTCCTTTCTTTTCTTTTTAATTATGTCATTTTAGTTTTGTTTTGGTTAAAGGGCAATTTAAAACCTTAGACATGATTTTATTATAAATTTTCAAAATTATTTTCTAATTTTCCAATTGAGATTGTTTATGTTCTTCTATTATTATTGTTCATGATTATTGTTATTGTTTTATTTGGGTGCACAACTGATTGTAACTTGAGAATATTCTATTGCTAGATTGGGATGCTTGATCCATATTTGTCTTGTTATTTTAATCATTAGTAGCGAATTATGGTTATTGATTATGGTCAATTTTTCATATAATTGCATGTGGAGCGTAGCCTAAGTTAAATAATCCAAGCATGTGTGATTTTTACATAAATCAACCTATCTTTCTTATAATAATGCTTTTGTTCGATTAAATCTAGAGAGTTTGTTCTAGGTTATTTAGTGGAAAAGGGTTTAATAAAGCACTTGTATTATTAAATCTACACCATAAGGAAAGATTATGATAACAGAGCTTATTATTATCTATGGTTGATAGTTTCAATAGATAATTATTAATAATTTTGTAATTAATTTATATAGTTTTTGTTTATTGGTTGTGAATGATCCTTTAACCGATTTTGTTATTATTGTCTTCTATTTATTTATTTTCTCTTGTTTTATTTAATTTTGTGATTTAGTTAATTAATTTCAAAACCCTCATTTTGTGTTTTATTTTATTGTATCTTAGGTTTTAATGTTAATAACTAATTAATTAGATCCAATATTTTGTTGGAACGATTCTTACTCATCATTACACTTAATAACGATGACACTTTAAGTAAGGTTAATTTGGTGCTCCCACGAGACCTATCAGTTGGCTTTTCCCCTCTGTTTTGACCGACTACTGGGGAGATCCCCAAGTTCAAATATTATCAGTGAATTTGCAGCAAATAACCAATTCTAAAGATATTTGAAGATAAATAGCATAATTATAAATTTTATTAAGTAATAAGTCAGTTTGCTTTTACATTGTAAATTTGAATTTATCTAATGACCATACTACCCTCACATTATAACATTCCTAATTTCCTAATCCTAACTGAGATCTCTTTGAAATTGTTGAGAAGTTCCGTTGGACAAGAAGACCATATAAAAAGACAAAGTCGCAAAGAAAAGTCCGACATCGTATTGTGTAGGTTCAACAATCTTCAAGCTTCATAGCCACTAGAAGAAACCTCCTATGTTAGTGCAAGTCGTTGGCCTTCCTCATCGTGGAATTTGCGCCAAATATGCTAGAAAGAAACAACGAGATAAGAGCAACAACGAGGTTGAGTAGGGCTAGTTGGAGCTGGAGAGATGAGGCATCCGTAAGGATGAAAATATCAATATCCATAAGGATATCGGTTGCGAAAATATTAATAGAAACATCAATATCGGTGGAAATTGATGTAAAATACATAAAGTCATCTTAAAACACTTTATTTTTAAATGAGACTTTAATAAAAGTATTTATAATACATAAGTACATAATGAATAAAACAAGTAAAAAACAAGTATTTCATATAAGATAAGAAAACATCAATACCAAATGAGCTTTTAGGATTTTCAAAAGTATAAAATTTTTTTGGTTTAATATTGATATCAAGACACAGAATTTGAACAGTTTCTTATATAATTTTGAACATGCCATGTCATTACCTCTCCATTGATAGAAAATCGTGAGTTAACTCAATCGTTAAAAAGTAAAGTTGCTAAGAAATAGAAAATAATACTAATATTTCTACTTCTCCAATTCTCCTTTAGTATTATCAACCTGCAAATTTGTCCACCCATTATATACAGTTCATTATGATTCAAAAGACAACGAATTATATTAAGCAAATAAAAAAGATGAATTTTATAACATTCAAAAGTAAATTTATAAAAGAATAAAATAGAAAAGTGAATAAAAATAACATGAAGTTTACAACATTTCAAAGTAAATTAAAAATAATAAATATGAAAAATAGATATTTTACCGATATTTCTACAAAAATTTTCATAAAATTTACCGATATTTTATCATTTTATATTACAACTTTTACGGAAATCGATATTCCTTCAAAATATTGATATCTGTAGATATTTCTACAAAAAATTCTATATATTTTATGGAAAGAATATGACATCCCTGTATTGGTACTTTTAAACTGCGAAAATTTCCATGAAAATATCAGTGGAAATGTTGATAATTCAATATTTGGGCATGTAGTTGGAGGATTTTGAGATCGCTGAGTTGAATCAAACTCATCGTCTCACAACATGCTCGTTGTCATCATTTTGTCCTTGTGAAGGACTTGCTAGTGTCATCCTCGTGACAAACTTGCCGGTTTCGTCCTCACGATGACACATTTTCATGGAGAAAAAGAGAAAGAGAGGGAATGAGTGTTAGGGTTTGAAGGATAAATTGAGTGGGGATATGTTTTGAAAGTTTAAGTAAATTAAAATTAAAATTTTTCCTAAATACGCTGTTTATTTACACTTTTAAAATTATAGCCTATTAGTTTTATTCCTTTACCACTTTGGTCTATTATCCTCATTGTACTACAAAACTGTAGACCGAACAAACTAACATGCTTTGATTAGAGCTGTAAGTATGAGTCGAGCCAAACGGGGCTAGCCAGCCGCTTCTTCGGCCCAATGTGTAGGCTTGACATGGACTGCATAAGGATACATATGGGATAGAGCCAGGCTACACGGCCTTTTTTTTAGGAAAAAAAAAGTAAATTTAAAAAAATAGATATAAAATAGAGAGGGAAATGGGACAAAATTTTAAAACTAAAAATGACTTATTATTTACTAATTTCTCCTAAGAGTAATAACAGAAATACTAGTTATAATTCTAACTTTTATATCAACTTTTAAGTTGTTAATAACTTATTGGTAAATGCAACCTATTGATGTAATAATTTTTCAAATATTTGTCAATAAAAATATAAAAATTCATAAGTTAGTGGACAAGTTAGGATTAAAATTGGTATGCTTGACATTTTTCTTTTCCTAAACAGGTATTTTCTTCCAAAAGTTTCCAAAGAATGCCCATTCACTTCAATTTATACACATATTAAACACATGGACTAACTGAGCCCTCATATGGCCCATTGGGCGATTGGCAGTAGTGATAAGGCAGTTTAGTCACTGATTCATTAGTTAAATCTCTGAAGGATTTTAAGAAAGTAAATTATTTTGGGGAATACATCTCAAAAAACTAACTGTGGTTTTCATCTTTCTCAAACTAAGTATGTTAAGGATTTGTTTTGTAAGACAAAGATGCAATACTTTATTGTAACAGCACCTATGACCACTTCACAGAAACTTATTGCCTTTTGGTTTCTATCCGGTTCAGGACGTCTAACTTCATAGGAGTGTAGTTCAAGCTTTAAAATATGTCACAAGTACATGGCTTGAATCCTACTCAGTGAATCGTGTATGTTAGTTCATGCAAAGACCTCTAGAAGTTCAGTGGAGGACTATGAAGAAAATTTTAAGGTATTTAACTGGTACTTTAGATCATGTGTTTGCATCTGTCTCGAAGCACAATATCAACTCTTGATGTGTGATGCTGATTGGGCATTTGATCCTGATGATAGAAGATCCACATCTGGCTATTGTTTGCATTTGGGGTCCTAAACTCATTTTATGACAGTCAAAGAAACAACATAGATTATCAAGATCTCTTGGTGAAGCAGAGTACAGAAGTTTGGCTAGTTAGCAGCCGATCCTATTCTACATGCCAGAACAAAACACATTGAATTGGAGTTGTTCTTTGTATAAGAAAAAGTGTAGCAAAGAAGGCTTGAAATTAGACATGTACTATATGTTCATCAGCTGGCAAACATTTTTACCCAAGCAGCTATCGTCAAGTTCAGACTTTAGTAACATGAGAAGCAAACTCAGAGTCGTAGATTTTTAGTACTCTTCAAGTTTGAGGGGAAGTTAGGGATAATAACTGATTAACTTAGTTATTATACTAAAGTTTGTTATTCAATTCTATAAGCTGTAGAATTAGTTTCTGGCTAGTTAGCTTTAGCATACACGTGGTAGTCTATAAATTGGTTATTTTAGTTGTTAGTTGTGACTATTGGCAGGTCTTATTTAGAGTCATTCTATAGTACTCCTGAGGTAGTTAATGAAGAGCTAGAGAATCAACATTCATTTTTCCGGATTTCTCACGTTCTTTTTTCTTTCAATTCTATCAGAGAATTGACAATGAGCATCAAAGAAGAGAATGAGTATGGCCAGGGCAAAGCAGAAGGAAAACAGAGGAGCAAAAGCAACTAGCAAGGAGCTAAGAAACAAGTTTCACAAACTTCCCCATTTGGCACAAACCACAAAAAAAATGAAGCAAATAACCCAAATGTTAAAACACTTTGATTTGTTTTCAGATCGATTTAACAAGAGACTTTTAATTATATATTTCTCAGAAAATTGTGTTTTTAGAAAGTCAAGGGAAGACGCCGCTTCCATCTTTGCCAACCATTCAGCCTTCTGAAGAAGTTTTAGGTTTTTTTTTTTCTTTATTTTTCTTTTATTTTGAAAAAAATGGAAAATCTAATAGCCAATAACGGTTAAGATAATACTTGATATAAATTCTTGAGGGTAATCTTGACATTTTTAATCTTAACAATTATTTTCCGGCCTCTACTTAATTCCTAAAGCACATGTTCTAATAACTTATAGGTGCTTGACAAGATGGTTAAAACGGTTGATTAGAACTGTTTTTACCATAGCATATGAGAACTTTGTACTATAGCGTTTTTTTTATTATTTATATAGCATATAAGAGCATTATACTATTTGTAACTGAGAAAATAACTTAGACTACTTTTACCAAGCGTTGTTTTAGTTATCAGACAAAAAAAAGGTTAGAGAAAGAATAATAATTCACTTTAAACTACGTAGGAAGAAACATAAGATTCCATAATTCTTTACTTTTTTTTCTTCTTTAACCGGCTGCAATTGCCTTGGAAAGATTATGTAATACCTGTTAATTTTAATTGGTATAATTTATGATTAAATGAATTATTAATATGCTAAATAAATTTTTGTGCAATTTTGTTTCAACTAAAATTTATCTCATATTATCATTTCTACTTATGTTTAATTTTTTAAAAAAATTTTACACCTATTTTTCAAAAATAATCAAAATACCTTTAAAACTTTTGTTTAATTATAAAAATACCATCTGACATTTTGTATCTCCAACAAAGACTTATGCCGCACTCCCTCTTCCCCCTTTCTTCTTTTCTTCTTCTCTTTACTTCTCCTGTCTCCCACGTTCGCATCCTCTTTATTTCTTTCTTTTCTTCTTCTTCCTTCCTCACCTACTCCATTTTTCACTGCTCTCAATTTCCTTCTTCTTTCTTCTTTTCCTTCTTTCTTTTCTTCTTCTTTCCTCCCTAACATCCCAAAACAAAGGAAACCCAAGGAAAATCAAACATCATATCAAGATATTTTCTACCCAAAATTCACAAAAAAAAAACCTTCCAGCAAAGCTTGAAATCAAGAGGATTTTAATGATCAAAACAACATACTTGACTTAGATTTAAGGTAAACTTTTCAAAATTTAAACTTAGATTTTGATTATGTTTTAAGTATAAAAATCTACATAAATAAGTTTATATTATATATTGTTTTAAATTTTATTTTTATTTTTTAATCTTCATTTAATTTATAAAAAGTGTTAACCAGGGGCGTTACAGATCAAAACGTAAGATTCCTACAACAATTTCCTTTATAAGTTATCCAAAACAATTCTCTCTACTGTTCGCAGGGGAAAAAAAGATAATCGAAAGTAATATTATAAGTTGACATGGCCAACCCTATTCCCAACAGTGTGAGGAGGACGTGGGACGAGTGGAACCTTCAAGGCTTCATGATCCTAAGTCTTTTTCTCCAGGCCTTTCTTGTTCTTTTTGCACCCTTTAGGAAACGAACGGCCAATTTATGGCTGCTCTCGCTCCTCTGGTCTGCTTATTTGCTCGCCGACTGGGCTGCTTCCTTTGCAGTCGGACTAATCTCAAGTAGGCAAGGCAACAATCCCAGCCCTGAGGGTGGCGATGGCAATGTCCTCTCGGCATTTTGGGCTCCTTTTCTTTTACTTCACCTTGGCGGCCCTGACACCATAACTGCATTCTCACTCGAGGACAATGCACTCTGGATGCGGCACTTTGTGGGGCTAGTTTTCCAGGTTCTAGCTGTGGGTTATGTCTTCATTCAGTCGCTTCCGTCAAATGAGCTTTGGGCTCCGACAATCCTCCTGTTTGTTGCCGGTGTCATCAAATATGCAGAGAGGACACGGGCCTTGTATCTTGCCAGCTTTGATGCATTCAGAAAATCCCTACAAGATGAGCCTGACCCTGGCTTCGACTATGCAACACATATGGAAGACTTCGGTCAAAGGAAAAAGTCTGCGAAAGGTTATTCTATCGGTCTAGTTCCGGGAGACGCCCCATATGTTATCCGACTTCATGAGGATGGAAATATTCTAGACGATATTTCGGTGGTGAAGCATGCCCATCGCTTGTTCGGGATCTTCAAGGGCGTTCTAGTAGATCTAATAATTGGCAGGGCGGAGCGCATGGACAGTCAAGGATTTTTTGCTTTTACAAACTCTTTGGATGCTCTGAGAGTAATCTCTGTTGAGCTCAACTTTATGTACCAAGTTCTTTACACCAAGGTGGTTGTGGTGCGTTCTAAGCTGGGCTACATCTTCCGGTTCATATCGTTCTCTGCAGTTGTCATTGCCCTCTTTCTCTTCACTTCATTGGAGAAGCCAAAGAGTTTCTATACCAATGTTGATGTTGGGATTACCTATATTCTGCTGTATGGTGCGATATTTCTAGATGCAATAGCTTTCTACACAATCATTTTCTCTGATTGGACTGTTGCTACACCAACGGTGCAAAGAGAAATCAGCTCGCACATTGCCATTATCCTTGGGAAGTACCTTAAGCTAAGAAGGCCCAATTGGTCTAGAACTGCAGACCAACAATCTTCAAATTTCTTGGATTGGGTTAGGCGAGTCTTATTCCGAAGGTGGTCAGAATCTGTCTCTTGCTTCAATTTGATAGATTATTGTCTATCAGAAACCCCCAAAGTGAACCACAATAATATCCTTGATTATCCGGGAGCAATTTACATCAAAGTTGTCAACGTTTTAGGCCTCAAGGATTTTCAAGACCAGATAAAATATGTAACCAGCAAGCCACTGAGTAAAGAGCTGTGGGATTTCATTTTCAAGCAGGTGTTTGAGTATCCTGATGATGTTAACAATGCCCGGAGTACTGAAATTTCTCCAGGTACAGGTACTCTCGTCCTCAAGAGGAGACACCTGAATAATCGTCTATTGAATCGAACCACCGGTGTTTCTTATGATCAGGGCCTTCTGTTGTGGCACATCGCAACCGAACTCTGCTACAATACTGCTGATGATGATCACAAGGGCATTACTAATGTTGATCGAGAGAAACGCGAGTTTAGCAAGGTGCTGTCGGATTACATGCTATATCTTTTAGTACTGCAACCCACTAGTATACTGTCTTCTATAGCAGGTATTGGGCTAAAGAGGTTCCAAGATACTTGTGCGGAGGCCAAGAGATTCTTCAGGCAAAGGGAGTTAGGAGAAAGAGGGAAGCAGGTTGAGGCCTGCAGAAGAATCCTCGAGTTAGATACCGAATTTGAGCCTGTGACGGTAAGGGGAGATGCTTGCAAATCCGTATTATTTGAGGGTTGTATTTTGGCCAAGATGCTGAGGGACGAGTTTAAAGAAAAGAAATGGGAAGTCTTGAGTGAAGTTTGGGTGGAGCTGTTGGCATATGCTGCAGGACATTGTGGACCAAAGAGCCATGCCCAAGTGCTAAGCAGAGGTGGAGAGCTTATTTCTTATGTTTGGTTGCTGATGGTTCATTTTGGCCAAGTAGGGCAGTTCCAAAGAAAAAGGGGCGATCGTATTAAAGTCGAATTCTTCTCATAGTCACCGAAATTATCTTTCTTCGATTACGCAGGTCTTGTGTCGTGTCGTGTCATGTGTGTTGTTATTTTGTTTGCATTAATTGAATTTACTATAATATCCTCCCTTTCCCTATTATTGTTCTGGGGAGTGAGGATAATTTATGATTAGAATACTTGTAAATAGCACCAATAACAACTCTAATCATATGCCATTCTAGTTTTCCTCTTTTAGATCACATGATTATTAAGTTAAGTTGTGAAACATTCTTAAAGTCAAATACTTAAAAGACTACATAGAAAATGTAACACTCGAGAATTTTTAATACATTAAAAATACATTAAGGATTATATTAAGACAAAAAATACAGTTTAAGGAAAAATGTTATATAATAACATGAAAAATTATACAGTATTAGAATAATGTAGTGTAAAAAAGTACATTGATAAAGTTATACAGTATAAAAATTACACTGTAAAAGTAATACGGTGTAAGAATTAGACTGTTTAAGGTCATGCAGTATAGAAATTAGACTGTTTAAGTTAAAGCAGTGTAGAAATAATACTGTTTAGAGAATATGCATGAATAAGAAATGTTATGTCTGGCCTTCAAATGTAAACCATAAGCAAGTAAAATATTTTATACAGTCTATGAATATGTTTTTGCACTAATTTTACTACGACAGTATAAGAAAAATACTGTGTGGTGAAAAATTATGTAGTGTAAATTTTAGGGCCCACCAAGTGGACACCCAATTGGATTTTATTGGGCCACCATGCCATGAAAGGTGGCCCAATCCCATTGAGACACCTAGTAACCCAATGTGTTACTTGATAAGTCACCTAAAAGGATAAGTAAGCATTTAATGCAAGTTTAGCTAAAAAAATTTTCCTTTCTTCTTCCTTTCCAAAACCGGCAGCCATTGTTGAAGCTTGCCAAAAATATTCTGAACCCAATTCTTTGCCAAAATAGCCACAATAAGTTCAAGAGGCAAAGTTTAAAGAATTTCAACAAGTTTTAAGGTAAAAACCTAAACTTTTTTCAAGTTTTCAAGGGATTTTTCATGGGTTAAGGGAGAAGTTAACTCAAGGTGTTTGTGCATGAAAATGATGCCTAGGAAGGAGTTTCAAAGGAGCCTTAGAAGGCTAGAAATCACAAAGTATTATTTGGGTAAGTTTTGATTTTTAAAGTTTTGAAATTATGTGATTTTTATTTTGATTTTTATCCATTTAAGGGTATGTGGGCTTTCAAGCAAAGTTTTGCTTAAATTGAATAGATACATCAATTATGGCAAGTTGATCTTGTGAAAATTTACGGTTGAATCGTTGAAAATGTTAGTTTCTACAAAAAGTTTTATTTTTGTAATTTTAGTACTAATTTTGCAAAAATGATGATTTGGCATGTAAATGATTTAGACAAGAACTGGAACTGTCTTTACAAGGGTAAATATGTTGTTTAAAAATGGATTTTTACAAAAATATCCTAAGGACTAAATATAAAGAAAAAGTTTCTTCTCAACAGAATTAAAAAATGCCCAAAAACACCCTTGTACAGTGAAAATTTCGTAAAAGTTAAAACACTAAAGTTGTAGATCTCGAAGAAACTGTTAGAAACCATGGATAGTTAGTCAAAAATCTCAACTGTTTGTGAGATTTTAATTTTACAAGAATTTGTTAAAATTGAAAAAAATAAAGGGCAAAAATGTCATTTTTCCAAAGGATTTTAAATATAGTACTTTGAGCAAAAATGTTCCTCATGAAAAATGGGGACTAATGGTTTAAAAAGATTATTTTTGGTTCTGGAGACAAAAATGCAAATATTTATGTGTTTCAAGTCAAAAATATGAAATTGTGTGAAAACTTGATTTTCACTAGGGAACGTTGGTTTCCTACACTGTTGTAGGCAGTAAGTACCATAGATGCTAAGTTTTTAAGAAATTAAAGTTTAGTTAAGGAAAGAATGGAGGAAAAAGAGTTAAGGACAAAATGGTTATTTTATGAAAATGGCCAAAAGGGACTCGAAACGCCCGATGTGGGATTTTTCCATAATATGTAAGTAATGAAACGTTAAAGTTAAGCAATAGGATTTATAGAGTTAAGAAATGGACGAAAAACCACCGTTAAAAGTAAAATCGTCATTAGTAGGAAAACGACTAGAACGGAGTCGAACATTCCGATTTAGCAAAACGTCCCTAGACGGAAAATATTCCGTAATACATTAAGTAACGAAACCACTAGTGAGACGGGAAGTTTAACTAAGGGATGCTTAAGAACAAAGGCAACCTGGTGGGTTATAAAATTAAGTAAAGAGAAGGGTAAACCGATAGTATACAAGTCAAGTTAAAAGAAAAGAATGGTTAATGTTTACGTTTTATTATCAATCGAGTGGATTGATAATAAAGAAAGTTAATTAATGAGTCAGCTGTCATTTGATCAGGACACAGAGGCCGACTAACGAAAGGGAAAGGAATAGAATAGAGAACGCTAGAGCATAGTCCGGGTAAGTTTCAAACCTTACCTACAATATGAAGTAGATAATTTTTAAATGCTTACATATATGTTTGCAAATGTGTTTGCAATTGTTATGCGAGTTGTTTTTAAAGTATATTTGCATTTGTGATGCAAAAGATTTTAAAGTTCAAAGCAAGATTTGCACTGAAATTGCAATTGTTATGTTTAAAGTATATTTGCACTTGATATGCACAATGTTTTTAAAAGTTTGAGTTATGATTTTCAAAGTATTTAAAGTATGTTTTGCATTTTGATAATGCATAATGTTTTATAGTTTAAGTTATAAGTTTTATGATGCATTTGTTATGCAATAAGTTGTATTTGTTATGCAATAAGTGTTAGAGTACAAGTTATGATTTGCAAAATGTATTTGCGTTATATGATGCAATAAGTGTTAGAGTACAAGTTATGAATAGCAAAATGTGTTTGCGTTTTATGTTGCATTTGTTATGCAATAGATTTTACAATACAAACTATGAATTGCAAGTGTGTTTGCATATGATGTGATTGCATTTGATATGCTCACTAAATTTAATAAGAAGGTAACGTAAAGATAAAAAGAAAGTATCGTACCAACCTCTTTGTTGTGAGGTAATGAAAGTAAAATTAAAGTTTGACCTCCTAGATGTGAGGTACATAATCTCGATGTTTGATGGTCTCAAGTCTTCCATAAGGGAAGCATCATGTTTATGATCTCATGATTAATGATGTTGGTACGGACATTAAAGTAAGATAAGGAAAGTTAAAGAATAATGATAGAAAGCTAAAGTAAGATAAAGATAGTTAAGGAACGAAGATAGAAAGTTAAAGTAAGAAAAGAATAATCATAAGGCGCTCATAATCAAAAGTTCATAATTGAGCATAAATGGAGACATGTATTTTTATTTTGCTTATTTTTCTTCTTATGAAACATTTTTATGTTATGAAAAACATTCTGAGGAATGTTTTATGTCAAGTGTTTATGAAAACATTTTTATGGTTATAAGAAAAATGTTTATAAATGACACTTTATGAAAAGCATTCTGAGGATTGTTGCATGTTAAATGTTTTATGAAAAACGTTTATGAAAAACATTTTAGAAATGTTTTATGAAAAATGTTTATGAAAACGTTTTTAGAAATGTTTAGAAAAAACGTTTATGAACAATGTTTTAAGAGAAAGGTTTTTATGAGAAAAGTTTTTAAAGCATGTTTAAATGCTTTGTGAGATTTTGTTTGAACTTACTGAGCGAAAGCTCATTAAAAGTCTCTTTATGCTGTAGGTAGTTTTATGGGCGACCAGTAGGACCTGTTAATAGAGCTGGGTGCTGCGGAAGACATATGCAAGGATTTAGGTATGGACACCACCACAGTTTGCTTCCGCTACACAAAGGAAAGGTTTTCTACTATTTAATGTAATGTTTTCAAAGTATAAAGAAAATCACAGTTTTAAGAAATGTATTTAAAGTTTTACGATGTATTTACGAAATGTTTTATTTTCTTATAAAGTTAAGTTTTGATCAATGATTCAGTAAATGTTTCTTAATAAGTTTTAAGAAACGATTTGAAATAGTTTTAAAGACAAGTGTTGAGTGATGTCTCAACTTAAAATGCGACAGAGGTCGCATCAGTTTTAAGGAACGTTTTAAAAATTGTTTGAAGAAAAAAAAAATTATTTGAGTATTTTTCTTACTAAGGAAGTGAGATTACTGTTTACGAAATGAAGTTTAAGAAAGTAAAGTAACTACACGAAATGACAGAGCGTCACAGAAAATATATATATATTTTATAGTCTGGTTACATTTAAGAAACTAATACTATAGAAGACTGTGTGAAAAATATTTGAGAAGCTATATATATTTATACATATATATAAATGCTAAAAGGAAAAGTTGAGGAAAAAATATCCTTTGTTTAATCCTTAATATTGAAATAAAAAACGGTTTTTCATTTTGATTGAAATAAGTATAATATTTTCTTAAGAAAAATTTGGACCCATTTGAGAAAATAATATTTTAGAGGGCAGTTGGAAAAAATGAATAAGAGATATATTTGAAAACATGTTTAAGTGATATATTTGAAAAAATGTTTAAAAGGAAAATTAAAAAATATTCTTTAAGAAATGTCTAATAGCAAAGATAATTAGGCCGTTCTGGAACCTAATTGTAGTAAAAAGTGCATATCCTTCTCAAAATTAGTAAAATACTATAAAATGGTCTCGTTTGATTTATTCATCCCGCTCTTCCAAGAAAAGAACCCGCAGCATATTGTGCGACGGAACCTTGTGATGTTTTAAGTCGGCCATACAAACCAGAAGACTGGATTAATCAGGATGACTTTGCTTGTAGTACTACAAAGAGCATATCTATCTCCTTCTTTTAAAAAAAAAAAATTGCTTGAAATTTAAATAAATTATAATTTTGTTGAAAATATAGTGGAGTTGGTACTGGGTATCAATATGCTCCTCCCTCTTTGCCAAGAAAATAACTCGTGGCATAGGATGCGTTGAAGTTATGACGATCAATAATCAGAAATCAGCTAATTTCTTGAGTATCATTTTACCAAATCCCCTTTCTCTCTCTAATTGCTCGAATACTCAAAACTTCCATCTTAAAATTAATTCTTAATACGCCTTAGTAATTGAAAAGTTAAACTGACAGTATAATAGGGCTCCCTATAACCATCCAATACGTACCATGATTCATGCATGCAAGCACGTATATTCTAAACTTGAAAACTAATCCATACCGTTTGAACAATTCTTTTGTATCCTCTGCTTTGATTGTTGAGGGTAAAGGCACCTTCAAACATTCAACACATAAATTACATATATACGTGTGTCTATATAGAGACACACCACAGTGTTTACAAAGAGAAGGGACGGCTCTTCCAAAGTTACGTGTAGAAGTAAAATACGTAACATAACAATTATGAAATGTAGTATTAATATTGGATATAACATGATGGTTTTTAAATGCAATATTGACATTAATTATTTTGTACTTCTCTAACTTTTGTTGCTACATTTATTGATATTATATGATGTTTAACTTTTACGTGTTATGTTACATGGATCATAGCAAAAACCTATACATACATGTGTACATATAGTTTGCTCTCTCACAAAAATTAAGCCTCTGTTTGGTATCTCGTTGGAACCGTAGTTCAACCAACAAACAGTTTAAAGCTCTCAGTAGTTATAGTAAAAAGCAAAAAATTGCTACAGTGTAAAGCTCTCACATGCTACAGTTTTCAAAGTAATATTTTCAGTTCCAACCACTTTGTCAAACACCTCTTATGTGTTCTACTTTTGACTTTAAACCAAGTATGAAGAGATATGGGAATGGTATTCCTTATTTTCTCTTCCAGCCTAATGCTCATATAGTTCGCAGCCAAAGCTAAAATGCTAGCAAGCGCCAAAGGTCTAATATAATTTAATTAATTAATTTCAAAAGAAATGCACAATGCCAAAAAAAAAAAAAAACAACAACAACAACAACATTAATACAAACAATAGACCTCTTGATGCAGGAGCATAGCTTCCTTTTATCTTCTAGTTGCAAAGTTACTAAAATATTAGATGTAATAAGCCAATTGTGGCAATGTTTGTTTTGCTATTTAACTTGTCGTTTGTTGGACTTGTAAAGCCCAGGCTTGCTTGTTGTTTGTTGGTGCTCTAAACGCTTAAGTTGAGTGTGTCGTCTGACGCATTCCTCACGTATAAGGAGTCAGTTCTGTGACCTGATGACCACTTTTTGGAGGATTGTTGAATGAAATTGAGCTGAGTGCTCCTTCTCTCCTCTTTCGTTTCTTCTTGTTATTGTTTGTTTTTGTTGATTTCCAGCTTGAATTTGAAGATTCATGTTTGCTTAAAAGGCTTCTACGCCAAATTGGTATCTGGAGCCAGAGTCCTTATTGGTCTCCGATGGCTGATGATGCTTTTATTTGGAACCCTAATCTTGGCGAGAGTTCCGACTTCCGGGCCATTTGGGACACGATTCAAGTACTTGAGCTCAAAATCGACACTCGTCACGGCACCGTTTTGGCTATATGCAAGTGATTCTCGCCCGCCTCGACAGCCTCACTGTGACCGCCCTGCCTACATTTCCGAACACTGCCACCGTCCCTTTGACACTCGTCGTGGCATCCTTCTCCATTCCTCCACCTCCTGATTATTTGGGTAAACCACCAGCCGTCCATACTTAGGAAGCTCCTTTTCGCCGCCGAGATTTCAGATTCTCCAATCGAAACTTGCCGCCGGTTGAGGTTACTCCACCTCCGCAGTTCGCCTCCCCTCTAGTGTTCCACCACGGTGCCCATCTTCGATGGCCTCCAAATCCCCTCGGCCTAGATCCAGACTAAAGACCTTCCACGGATACCTCGGCCTGATTCGGCGAACTCAAACGATGACGAAGTGGAGTCAACTTCCCAGGCAAATGGGCAACAATCTTAGACCTTATTTTCATTGCGAAACTCATGATTGTTGCTTTAAAATTGATATTCCTTCTTTTGATGACATTTGCATATCGAGGATTTTCTTGATTTGCTAAAAATGGTCAAGACCGATAATATGGATGTTCCGACTAATAAACAGGTTAAATTTGTGGCTTATAAGCTCCAAGGAAGCGCCTCTGCTTGGTGGTATCAACTTGTTACTAATCAGTATCGGGCGGGAAAGGCGCCTATTCACACTTGGGCTCGCATGTAGAAGTATTTGAAGGCCAGATTTCTCCCGTACGATTACTAGCAGCACCCATACAGTTAATATCCAGATTGCCGCCAACGAGACAGTTCTGTCCGCGACTATGCCAAAGAATTCTAGACTCAACACAATGCCATCTTCCGCGCTCGTTGCACCATCAATGCCAAGGTGTGTAACGTCCTTATTGATAGTGGAAGCTCCGAAACTGTAGTGGCGAAATCTTTGGTGAAGGCTCTTGGTCTCGAAACCTAGAAGCACCCCGATCCCTATAAAATTGGGTGGATGAACAAGGGAATTGCTACTAAAGTTCAAGAAGTGTGAGGGGTTCCATTTTCCATAGGAAAGTTCTACAAAGATGAGGTTACTTATGACGTTGTAGACACGGACGCATGCCACTAACTCTTGGGGCGACCTTGGCAATTTGACGTTAGTGCCACCCATCGGGGAAAGGAAATTAGCTACTTGTTTAAGTAGAATGGCCGCAAGGTCGCCTTGGTTTTTTCGCCACCCTTGGTGCTTCAAGAAAACCCACCACCCACCACTCTTTCGGCGGTGTCAAGAGCTTCCTTCAATCAAAACATGCGAGGGAGTATCTTTGCCTTGGCCCTCTTGGTTGTTGAGGCCTCTGAGTGCAACCTTCCAGTTCCCTCAGCCTTTAAGGCCCTCTTTGAAGGATTTCAAGACTTTGCCCCCGTCGAGCTTCCAAATTCCTTCCTTCGATGCAGAGCATTCAACACCACATCGACTTTGTTACCAATGCTAGTCTTCCTAATTTGCCCCATTACCGCATAAGCACCCGTGACCATGAAATCCTCCAAGAGTTGGTGGACAACCTCCTTAAGAAGCAACTCATGCACCATTGTATGCGCCAGTGTGCCATTACTGCCCTCTTGGTCCTGAAAAAAAAAAAAGAGGACGGCACATGGCAGATGTGTGTCAATAACCAGGCTATAAGCAAAATCACCGTGAAGTACCACTTTTCCATCCCGTACCTTGATGATATATAGGATAAGTTGGCAGGCACGCAAATATTCTCAAAGATGGACCTGAAGAACGGTTATCACCAAATTCGGATTCACCCAGGAGATGAATGGAAGACCGCGTTTAAGACACGATAGGGCCTTTTTGAATGGCTCATCATGTCATTTGGCTTATGCAATGCCCCGAGCACGTTTATGTGGCTCATGCATGAAATACTAAAACTTTTGTAAGCAAGTGCTTATCTATAGCGAGGATGAGGCGGCACACTTGGAACATCTCTGCTTGGTTCTTACTACCCTCTGAGAGCACAAGTTGTTCCTCAACTTGGGCAAGTGTATTTTTGGGGCATCCAAACTACCTTTCCTTGGGCTCATTGTGGCAAAGAATGGTATTAGTGTTGATCCGGCTAAAATCCAAAGGATCCGAGATTGGCCTACTGCTCAAAATGTGCATGACGTTTGTAGTTTCCATGGGCTTGCTACCTTCTACCGATGTTTTAACAGGAGGATCAGTTCTCTTGCTGCCCCATTGACGGATTTTATGAAGATGGGGCCGCTTCCAATGGGGACCCAAGCAAGATGCAAGCTTCCAAGTCCTCAAGGAGAAATTAAGTTTTGCTCCGGTACTTGGCCTTCCAAACTTCGACAAGACTTTTGAGGTGGAGGCCGACGCTTCCATGGTCGGTATTGGCGCCATTCTTTTCCAAGACGGTCGTCTCATTGAGTTTTTCAGTGAGAAGCTTGGTGAAGCAAGACAAAAGTGGTCCACCTACGAACAAGAGCTTTATGCCATGGTCCGAGCCTGAGCATTGTCTACTACATCAAGAGTTCATTCTTCATAGAAACCATCATGCTTTGAAGAACTTAAATTCTCAAAAAGCACTTAACGGTATGCATGCTCGGTGGGTTGCTCTCTTGCAATGCTTCTCTTTTGTCTTCAAGCACCTCGCCGATTCCATGAACAAAGCTGCAGATGCTTTGAGCCGCCATCGACTCCTCTTGACCACTCTCCATTCCTCCATTACTAGCTTTGACTGCTTGCGTGATCAATATGAAGCCGATGAGGATTTTCATGAAATATGGGCTGCTTGTGTTTCTCACCACCCAATTGAGGGGTTCTTGATCATGGATGGCTATCTCTTCCAGGGAAACCAATTGTGAATTCCGAATACTTCATTACGGGAGTACCTTATTCATGATCTTCACATCAGTGGCCTCTCCACCGCCCGGTTATGACAAGACTGTGTCACTCTTAGAGGATAGTTTCTATTGGCCTCGCCTTCAGCGTGATGTTTCTGGTTTTGTCCAACGGTGTGCCATTTGTTAATGAACCAAGGGCCACTCCCAAGACACCGGCCTCTATACCCTGTTGCATATTCCGGAGAACATTTGGGAAGACTTGAGCATGGATTTTGTGTTGGGCCTCGCCACTGTAACGTCTTAACCCCCCATGGGGTCCACCTGGCAGAACTCTCATAATAGTCAGGTTTCATACTTGTTATTCATACATATTGTCCCCTTTGGACACCTAGTGGCCTACAGGGATTTCTTTGCGTCCCCAAAGACTTGAACCCAAAACCTCCTTGCGTATCAATTGACCTTGACTTTTATAAGTCAAGGCCCACTTGTCATTTGTTGTTGCTCTAAACGCTTGAGATGAGCGTGTCATTTTGACGCACTCCTCGCGTATTAGGGATCAATTATGTGACCTGATAATGGGTTTTTGGAGGATTGTTGAATGAAATTGAGCTGAGTGGTCCTTCTCTCTTCTTTCGTTTCTTCTTCTTCTTGTTAGTTTTTGTTAATTTCCAGCTTGAATCTAAAGATTCATGTCTGCTTAAGAGGCTCCTACGCCACCTCTGATGACATATCAATTCTCCAAGTTCGAGAGGGGAAAAGATCTAAACAAATAGATTAAACATGGCCCTATTCCTTACATTGTCAGGAGGATATGGGATGAGTGGAACCTCTAGGCCTTTATGATCTTAAGCGTCTTTCTCTGGATCTCTCCGGTTCTTTTTGCACCTTTGAGAAAGTGGACAGCCAATTATTGGCTAATCTTGCTCATTTGGTCTGCGTATTTGCTTGCTGTCATGGCTGCTTCCTTCACGCTTGGACTAATCTAAAGCAAGCAACTAGGTAGTAGTAAGGCTGTCGATGGTCACCTTTATGCATTTTGGGTTCCTTTTCTTTTGCTACACCTGGGCAGTCCAAACATCATGACTGTGTTTTGTCTCGAGGATAATGTGCTTTGGCTTGAGCACTTTCTCCGACTCATTTTCCAGGTGTTTGCTGTAGTTTACATTTTCCTTTAGTCTCTTCCGTCAAACAAGCTTTTGGTTCCAACGACCTTGATGTTTGTTGTCGGTGTCATCAAGTACGCCAAGAGGACGTGTGCCCCGTATCTTGCGAGTGAAGATAAATTCAGAAAATCCATTCAAAGCGAAGCTTAACATGACTTTTCCCCTAATAATGAAGCTAAATTCTTTGCAGCTATATCAGAAGATAGAAATCTTGATGATGACATTTTGAAGGTGAAGCATGCTTATCACTTCTTTGAAATTTTCAAAGGTGTTCTCGTGGATCTAGTATTCAGCTCATCCATGCTGAAAAGGAGCCAAGAATATTTCAAGAAGAGCACATCAGAAGATGCTCCAAGAGTAATCTCTGTTGAGCTCAACTTCATGTACCATGTTCTATACACCTAGGTGGCTGTGCAGCGTTCAAAGCCGGGCTACATCCCCCGGTTCATATCCTTCTCTGCAGTTGTCATAGCCCTCTTTCTCTTCAATTCATTGATGGTGTGATATTTCTGGATGCATTAGCTCTCTTCATGCTCATTTTCTCTGATTGGACAGTTGCTACTCCGACGATGCAGGAAAAAAATGGCTCATTCACGGCCATCAATATCGTTGGTAAGTACCTCAAGCTCAGAAGGCCCAATTGGTCATGTGCTAGAGGGAAGTGCATGTTTTTAAGTTGTTGATATTAGGTTAAGAAGAATCCGACATTGTAGGTGCTCAGAATCAGTCTCATGCTACAACTTGATAAATTACTACCTGAAAAGGACTCTAACACGGTTGGTATTTGCGATGCTATTTATGACAGCCGTTTTGGGCCTTCAGGATTTTGAAGACCGTACAAAACACGTTTTCACTGAGTCACTCGGTAAAGAGCTATTGGATTTCATTTTTCAGGAGCTGAACAAGTATTCCGAGGATAGTGGGATCGCCAAGAGAGTTTCTTCAGCTAAAGGTTCTTTATCTTTGCAGAGTAATGAATGGAAGGGTCATTGTGGCAAACTACTAGAGTTCATTGAAGGTGTTGGCTTTGATGAGAGCTGGCATATTGCTACCAAAATCTGCTACAACACTGATCCTAATGTTAATCTACAGCAGTACAGATTAGGAAAGTTTAGTAGGATCCTATCAGAGATATCAGTTGCAGCAGGCATTGGGAAAACAAGATTCGAAGAGCTTGTAAGGAAGCCAAAACATTTTTCAGCAGAAGATGGTCTAGGCATGAAGAAACAGCGAATCGGGGGGAGGCCTGCAAGAGAATTTTAGAATTAAGTAGGACTTTTAGGCATAGGATTAGAAGCACTGAAAGATCCGTACTGCTTGCTGGCAGTACATTGGCAATAGATTGCCAGATGATACGCTAGAAGGAAGGTAATGGAAGCTGATGAGTGAAGTGTGGGTGGAATTGCTGGCATATGCTGCTGGTCATTCTGGACCAAGGAGACATGCTCAAGTACTAACTAAAGGTGGATTAGTTTCTTGTGTTTGGCTGTTGATGGTCCATTTTGGGATGACGGCGCAATTCCAAACAGATGCCCCTTGAGTTTGAGTAGCAATGATCCTCACGAGGGGAAGCAAAATCCTGTCTGGTTGGTACCATTAATGGTAGTGGCGCCACTCATTTTCAAACTACGTCCTACTCCATTGTATCTCGAATCTATATTAAGCACTAATACCACTATCTAAATATAGGTGTTTTTATAGTATTTCAATTCTATGAGATAAACATGTACATATTACTAATAATTCATATGCTTATGTTAAAATTGGTGCTTAAAGAACATGTCTTGTAAATCCATTTATCATGGGAGAAAAAAAAGTATTTTGTTAATAGTTGATATCTTTATTGTTCTCCCTTATATATGCATAATCCAATGCTTGTTCACAATCTCTTTTTCTAACGTATGTAGAGAGTTCATATAATTATTTTTTTTTAAAAAAAACATTAAATTGCGGCTTGCAATTAGTAAATAAAATTGGACACTTTATCCTGCAGCGTATCTGAATTGCAATAATGTTGAATCCCTCCTCGATTTCTCAAGGTATAACTCGAGAACGAAATAAGAATCGACCTCAGAGACTTCCCTCTAATGAAACCAACCGACAAAAAAATAAAAATAAAAATAGAACAACACGAAACGAGAGAGAAACCATGAAGTCGGAGAGCTAAATGACTCACATGTACGTGCTAATTAGTCTCTCTTCACCGCAGCACACTTCGACGACAAGGATCAACTATGAAGGGTAATTAAGTAGAAATATTTTATCACAAAACCAGAAAGGAGGGAAAATCGACAGGGTACTCACAACGACAGATGACAATCTTGGATTGTGGCTAAATACATTTCATTGATCAATGATAAAAATAATGACCAAAAGTTCTGACAGTAAACATAGTGGAGAGAAAAGTTCTGGCTTTCTTTACCATTCCCGTTGAGAGGACCCGGCACCACGGTCTACAAGTATACAGGTTTACCTTATGCACATTGGCCCCCTAACATTATCCTTCGACCTCATTTTACACCAATCGACCTCCTTTCTCTGAAGATAGCATTATAGCAAGCCGAAGGTCAAATGGCCAAGGCAGAAAAACCTTAGTGCAACCTTGGACTGGAGAAATTTGACAGATTCAGATCCATAGCATCCCTCCCTTTGAGCTAAAATAATTGATAGCCAATGCAATATATGATTTCAAGCTGTAGCAGCAATTGGTGCTGGAACGAGACGCAACTTCTTAGAATGTCCAACATCTTAAGTTGAAGAGTGATCATTAGCCTCCGTAGTTATTTGCATGCAACAGGTATCGTGGACCATGGGTGATACGAGAGGAGGTGGTTGTGGCTCAAAGAATGTTTTTCTCCCTTCAGCAAAGGTTCCTATGCAAATCGTATCACCCCGCCCGTGCCAGGTGCCATCTTGGACATTGTTCATTTCCAACGTTCTGGACTCCTGCTCAATATTAACTAATTATAAGTTTCCTCATAGACTAGAGTTTCACCAAGTTTGCATGTAATAGGATTTGCAGGAGCGTACCTGACATAATGTACAGCACGGGCAGAGAAGATGGTAGATGCAATCATCCAAGGAATTATCACTACCCTGAAAGGGGGGAAAATTATAGGAATTGGGACATTGTCAGTCCAATACAAGTAAGACTACAAAAAGAGTAAGAAAAAGGGGGGAGGTTTCTCATCAAAACATACATCAAGAAAAATCTACACGCACACAGAATTTTCTCTAAGTAATATATCTTGTTGGGGGACAAACATTCAGGAACAGGCTGAAAACTACGAAAATTAAGGGGGGCAAAGTACAAACTCTAAGGTGGTGATAATTTAAAAAAAAAAAAAAAACGTGGCAGCCCCGGGGAAACTCTTCTCTAACAAAGCAAAAATTAACAGACCATATGAGACAAATCATAAAACTAGTAAAGGGATTTAATTATTTTTATAAAAGAAAAAGAAACGATTAATGTAATAACGGGAATGGTAAAGAAAGCCAGACAATCAACATATAAAGAAAGCTTACTCTGATGTTAAATTTCTTTTTCATCTGGGTACGGAAGAACCCCGAATATGTTCCCACTGAAATCGTGAAAGCGATTGACAAATATAAGAAGCAATTCCGCTTGGTGACAATGAAGGCGATGCCGTTAAGAAGAGCGCTAAGGACAAGAATTAAATAAATAGTTCCCTGCATATTTAAACAGAAAATTTTAGAATTCCTGCTGGCAGTTTTTATCTGTGGAAAAGTCAATTTTACAAACATTCAGAGCATATAGCTGATTCAATTGGTGCAATTAGTACATACATAACTCATCGCAAAGAATTTCAATCTCTATTTCGTCAGCAGTCAGCTATTACTTTTAGTTATTTCTATGTTGTACCTGTAAAAAGCAAGAACTAAAACCAGCTCGTCTCATGTTTTTGCCAAATCTGTAGCATGGGCAACTGCAACATCAAATGCATTCGTTACTGAAACAAGCACAATACGTTCACAAAATATAAGAGTTTGCGACTAGTAAAATAACGAAGAAAACCCTATTCAATCATAATAGCAAACTATAATTCTGCCATTATTAAGTACCCATCACCACAAATTAGCAAATAAATGTGAAAAAAAAAGAACAAAGAAAAAAGAGCAGCACATTTTTGCACGGTTTCTTGTAGACCCACCCAAATTGACCGTTACAATAGTTAAACGATTCTATGGATGAACAAAAAACTTTAACATAAAAACCCATAATCCTTTTCATGTTTCTGAGCATAACCCAAAGAACTTGAACATAAAAATAGTAATTTATGAAAAACAAAAACCAAAAACCAAAAAACAAAAAAAAGGATAAATTTTCAGCTAGAAAGAAAGTACAAAAGAATTAGAAACAGAACGCGTCCCCAACAACAAACCGAAAATTAAAGAGCTTTTCCCTACAGAAAATACTTATCCGGAAAATAATTATCTTGTACAAGCCAAAAAGCAGTCCTTTTTCTCAAAAAAAAAAAAAAAAAAAAAAAAAAAAAAAAAGAAGCAGTCTTTATGGAGAGGAAAAAAGAAAGGGTAAAAAACACAGGAAGAATAATTGGTGAGAGAGAAAGAGGACGAACCAAGAGGATTCAATGGCGATACGACGGTCTTCAAAGCAATCGAGAAGCTCGCCTTCCCACATCCTGAGAACTCCTCCAAAATCCCCACCTTCTCCTCCATTTTCATCTTCTCCCCCTTCGAGCTTCCTCCATCCCCCCTGCGTCTGCAACGCCACCGTCGAGCAGAGCATGTCGAAATCCAGCACCGCCATTCCTTCCAGAAACCTCTCCTCCTCCTCCTCCTCCTCCTCCTCCTCCTCCTCCTCCGCCTCCGCCGCCGCCGCCGCCTTCTCCTGCTTCTCCAAATCCGCCATTGCCAAAACCACCACCGAAAAGGCAACCAAGCTAGGGTATTCCTTTTCTTTTTCTCTTCCTCTCTTCTGTCTCTCTCTCTCTCTCTTCTTTTCGTGTGCGGTTCTGCTTTCGTTTTAAGATAATCAATCAAGTTGGCCAAAAAAAAGCTTCTTCTTTTATGATGATGATGAATCGAAAACAACTGTATATTTATTCATTAACAAAGAACAATAAATTTTTATTTATTATTTTATTTGGTTTCCAAAACCTGCTAAAGCTGTTTTTAAGAGGATTGAGAAGGACAGCGACGATTGTCTGCCGGAGAGAAAAGTGGTTGGTGTGGGGTTGGCGCCTAATAATGGAGGAGATTGTTTGGGACCCACTTTGTGAAGCTTTTTCCAATTGTCTTTGATTGACGGCTCATCATTTGCCACGTATAGGAAGATCTTGTGATTTTAGCACCGTCCCTTTTTTTTCTTTGTTTTTACCCGATTTAACGGTAGAGCTATTTGGTAATCCATTCCCACCCGACGAAGAGAAAATGTATCTCAAAAGAAGTTGCTAAGAATAGATCGTAATTAATAATAATTATTCTAAGAAGGGAAAAAGAAGAAGAAGAAGAAGAAAAGAATAGCAGCTTGATTTGGTAATTTGTAAATGTAGGATTCAAATTACATAACAAAGTCTCTTTTTTTTTCATTTTTAAATCATTAGGCCAAATTAATCAATAACCTTATTTTTTAAATGCAGCCAACATACCATTTTTTCAATGGATGTATACCTTTTTTTACACTCACAACAATCTTCAAATTCCATTGAAATACTCAAGAAAAAATCAAGACATTTTCCACCGGAATAAAATTAATTGTGATTTTTTTGAGAATAAAATTAATGGTGAAGTAAACATTAGAAATAATAACAAAAAAAAAAATTGCGTTTAATTGAAATCCGAGAATTTATCTTGTATTATCAAATATATTAAAATTATCCCATACCTTAGTGGAAAAAATAAAAATCAGCCGATCTGATTATCTTATCAAACAAAAAGTCAACCTCAATATTAAATTTATAAAAGCTGCCGACATGAAAAGGCATTGTTATCCTTCTTTAAAAATAGTGGTTCTACGGAATTATTTTGCAAAATTTTTAGTACTCGAAAAATTGTTTTCTTTAAGATCAAACGCATTGTTTCTTTTATGCAAATCAAACTATTCTTCTGCATATTTCAATTTAGTTAAATGTAATATAAAGGGTGAATTTTTAATGTCAGAAAAACCGAGAAAATCCTCTGATTACTATTTTTTTAACAGAATGCGAATTCCTGCATTTAAATTGAACACAATGAAAATTTTGTTATTATTCCTAAAACTTATCACGCCATTACAATTTAAAAGCAAAAGGTGTTTGTAAATCCTAATCAACATAAAAAGAATTTGGTTCCCAACTATAAAGATAATGTTAGGACTCAATTGATGGAATGATTGGCTGATAAAAAAAGTGGTCGGTCTTTGCATTAAAAAAAAAAAAATAGAAGAAGAATAATACTAATAAAATGGTCGGTCTTAAGATGAACATGGTGGGATTAGTAGGATTTAGGAATAATTATATTTGGAATTAAGTGTTTTGCTTATTTTTAAACAAGGAATATAATGGATGATAGGTATAGCGTGTAGGAATGGGGTTGGGGAAAGAACATTGTGCGGTCGGGTGTCACAAGCCATGGAGCCAACCCATCCTGAGTTATATAACCTTTTCTCTCTCTCTCCTTTTTTATTTTTTTTGGCCAGTATTTCGAGTTGTATAATTGTACCGTTCAATTTGCATGTTTCTTCTTGCCCTCTTTTTTTTTTTTTTTTTTATCGAGAATTTTTAGTGCCTTCTATTCTAATGGAGGAGGTTTGTCCCAAGCCCGTGAGTGGGAACATATGTAGTGGCTGAGTGGATTTTTTTGGTTTGGATAAGCGTCTGATTCCAATTATATCTCATTGACTCATTGACTCATTTCTCAACCAGCCAACGTGCACAAAGTGTCCTTTTTTCTATTTTCGTAATATAATATAATGTGTGTAGGAAGAAAAAAGAGGGCATTGTAGAGTAGACAAGCCTCGACGTCAAGAGCAATATAATGAGCCCTTTTAGTAATCATAGTACTAATGTGATAAGACACGAGACGCCAAAAACAAAAACAAAAAAAAAACAAGAGTTTTAGTTCTTGCAGTATTGGTGATAAATGACTCTTAGTTTCTGAACTTGATGAATTCTCTCGGGAGAAAAAGAAACGGTGACGACATGGACTTGCCAAATGCCATGTGAATAGATGTAACATATCCCACGCATCTTTAATTTGGGAACTCTTGTGGTGGATATACATTTTGCTCCCGCCGGACATGTTCTTTTAGTCATTAGAACTATCCTACATGTTTTTTTAACCATTGGATTATTGTTTCAATACTTGTTCTTTTAATCATTAGATTATCTTTTCAATAGTTTGATACGCATCTTTCCACTTATAATATTTATAGCATGCGATAAAAAATTGTTTATAATCATAAATTATTCTGTTGTAAAGTTAAATCAATAAGTTAAATAACATAACCTAACAATAGAACCAAAATGGCCATCCTATTAAGTTTTGCCCTCTAACTTATTCCCCCCAAAAACAATAGCAACTTTAACTCGAGCAATAAATAATATATATATATTAAAATACTAAAGGATCAAAGCAAAACAATCAAAATCTAGAAAACTTGTTTAAGCAAGACGCATTAAAATTGTCATCTTACAATAATTTTTTTTTTTTTTTTTGGTGAAACTCTCCTGATATCCAGGCCTACCACGAATGGTACGAACCCTTAAAGGCCTCTCAACTTCGAGTGGCTTAACCCGACTAATTTGGAGTGAACCCGTGAAGAGACTCGAAAGCGACAAGAGTCTTCCAACACCACTAGCTGTGTTCACAAGGACTCGAACTCAAATCTCTTGCTTAAGCAGAACAACCTTTTACCAACTGAACCAACTAAATATTGGTTCTTACAATAAATTTCTAATGACGTTCAGACGCAGGGGTGAAACCAATTAAAAGCATATGGGGAGAGAGAGAGAGAACTGATTGTGTTACATTGTCCGTTTTGGCATATTTTGGTAAAGTACAGAAGCAAAACAACCTCATAGCTCAAGTTTTCATTGCAGGTCTAACCAGGCCCAGACCTGTTCCACTCCCCAAATGCTTAAAGTCCGTTGCTTCAAGGTGATCTCCATGGCCAGCAAACCCTGTCCCTCCTTTTACCAAGTTCACCAAATTCCTCTCTTTACATGCCTTGTTACAGACAAGACAAACCTTGTCAGCCGCCACGAACTTGTCAGCACACTTCTTACAGAAAACATGTCCGCAGGAGGTAAGGGCCACAAGTGATACTGTGTTCGTCAGAGTAACTCTGCAGCTGGGACAAATAAGGCTCTTATCCAGGGAAGAAGATTTCTTCTTGTCATTATTGTCTTCTGTGAAAATAACGGAAAAAAGGGACTTAAGTTTGAGTTTCTCCTTCCCTTCAGGACATACGGTACTGGTGGATGGGGTCTCTACTTTAACAGAAGCTTCCGGTGTAGCAGAAGGAAGCCAAAATGCTTTCATCGTCCGAAGCGCTTCTTCTTCATAAGAAGTGACCTTCACACTGTTTGCCCCATGGAAGCCGTTCTTATCTCGGCTCTGGTTTCTATCGCTGTACTGTGGAACGGCGCCATGGTTTTGCTGATCAAATGCATCAAGTTCTCGAGCTTTCTGCAACATTAACTTCTCTTCTTCCTCCTCCTTCTCTTGCTTCCGCTGTATAGCATGTGCAGCTAGCTTCCTGCCAATTTGAAGAACCTTCAGTACAGAACTGACGAGCGATAAATGACATAACAAGTCAGCAAACCAAATATATGCACCCTATATGTTTTACTGGTTCAATCCAGTTCATCTCAGTTCAAACGACCGTCACAGTTTAAATTAGTATTTGGTAAAGCATTTAATTTAAACAAAACTGACAGTTCAAATTGAGCTAAACAGCCGAACTTAAGAGTTCAAACCCCTTTCCATTTTAACATTTCGAACCAATATTGAACAATGATTTCACTCCTATATGTTTGTATTTATAATTTAACACTATTATTTCATATTATTTTTAATTAAAGAACTTCTTTTTACATATTTCATATTTATTCTTTTATTAAATAATTTTTTCATGCTTCAAACTAAAGATTTCAATACTCATCCAAACACAAATTCAGATTGAATATTCTATTCTAATTAATACTTTAACAATGTATTCAAACGCTAGTTCGGATTACCGTTTAAACTAAACAATTCAGGTTTTTTTGTTCAAACCAGATAAGTTCAAACTAATACAATTTGAACCAATGAACCAAACGAGACAATGGAGAATATGAAACTGAGAATTGATTGAGTTAGTATTCTTTTTTTTTTTTTAAAAAAAAAAAGGAATTGAGCTAAAATGTTATTCAAGGTGCAAAAACCAGGCAGATAAAATAATTTGTGTGTCGTTTCTGTTAAGTATCCTACCCCCAATTTCATTAAGCTATCCGATTTGGTCGAGAAGTGATTGATAAAGACATCAGTCCTGCAACCTATTTTCAAGTTCTCAGAATCGTTCCCAGAGGTTGTGAAGTATCTCAGATAAATTTGTACACTCTCATGTTGTCAAAATCTTCGAAACTTGTTAAAAAGAAGTTTAAGGTATTTTGTGCTATCGTTTATGGAAGGATCTCTATCTGCATCAGCAAAGGATATCTTAAACTTCCTTCCAAAATTCAATATCAACCTACCCACAACGTTTTCACAGCAGACAAAGCATACTTTTCCGCAAAATATACCCTTTTCTATTAAAATATCAATCCATATATGCGGAGGAACCATTTTTGTGTACTCAAAATCCAGATCTCAAACCATTTAAATTCCAAAATCCAGTGTCATGGATCAATCAAAACCAACAAATGCACGAAATCTAAACCGTATGAGTGAAGGAGAGAGAGCTACACACCTCTGAATGTCTTTCTTCTGAGAAAGCAAGCACTCGAGAATGCATTCCTTGCAGAAAACATGGCCTTTCTGGCAAGACATAGGGTCGATGAAGGGCTTCAAGCAGAGGCAGCAAGCGTCGAAGGGCTTGACGGAGTCCTTCCCCAGCCTCTCCTTCTGAGTCCCGAATCCGAGCTTCCGCTTCTCATCGTACGTGAAGAACGCGAGGTCGTTGTTATTCTTCGAGTGCCTCTGAGGCATATCTCTCTCTCTCTCTCTCTTTCTTCTCCTCCTCTTTCAGATAGCAACAGAAACCCTAATTTTTACCGATGAAAAAGCTCGATTTCTGATCGATTAGAAGTAATTCAAATAAGCGGAGTAACTTGTAAGAACCCTAGAAATTCGAGATCGGAGGTCCCTGTGAGTCGCTAGGTCGAAGTCAATTGAATCGATTTGGGAATCGACAAAGAAGATAGATCTGATATTAGTCATCGTTTCACCATAAACGACATGTCTGCTCCGTGAAAAAGTTGGGCTTTTTTTTTAGAACAAACGACATGTCGGGTTTCCGATAAAATTCCGTCGCTTAATTTATTAACAACGTGCCGTTTCTCCTTTTTAGTTTTGCTGTGGTTTAGTACAAAAACGGCACGTAGTTCATTGTTTAACAGTTTGTTGTCGTCCCTTGATAAACGACGTGTCAATTTTGGAGTAGAAGTTTGTTGTCGTTTAGGGGGAAGACTTATAAAATCTACTCGTTTGTTTGTCGTCTAAAATGTTTGTTCCTATTTGGGGCGTTTATGGAAATTGTCTGTTCGTTAGATTAGATTATGAAAAATACGGATACGTTTTGAATTAAGATTATTAGATTAGATTATGAAAAATACGGATACGTTTTGAATTAAGATTTTTTCAATTTAATACATACATATTAGATTACGAACTGAGTATCTTTTAATCTATATAGTCTGAATCTGAACTTTGTATATATATTATCCAAATTTTACACACACAAAATTTAAATAAACATATAAACCTATACTCTTATAGTAGCATGTCTAATAGTTTATATAAAAAAAATATACATTAGTCTAATTATAAAGAGATAGTGGCAGAGCTACGGGTCCCTACTCAAATTTGTAAGAGTTAAGTTTTGGCCTTAATTTTTTTAAAATATCAGTTGTACCCCATACAAATTGCAAAAAATTATGTTTTAGCCCTAAAATTTTATAAAATATTAATTATGACATACTCAAATTTTAAAAATTTGAGTTTTAATCAATAAATTCTAATGAAATATCAACTGTGTCCCCCATTGTGTATATAAAAAAAAAAAAAAAAAAGAAGAAGCTATAATTGTACTCCCACTTAATAACTAAAATATGTAGCATGTTCATATTTAGTATATAGTTATCTCCAAATTTTTTCTATGGTGTCTTCGTTGAAAATGTTTCTTGGCTTCGTCACTGTAAAGACCAACATTATTTGCTTATGTTTAAAGTTTATTAAAATTTGTTAGTTATAATATTTTGTTAGTTTTTTAATAAATTTAAAGGCCCAGTTTGTAAAATCTGCAGAATCCAATAGGCAAAATTTGTGGTTTTTAAATTTGATTGGATTGAATTGGAGTGTTCATAGATTGGTTTTGAATTGAGATCTTCTTAATATGATATGTAAGGATTGCATCATAGATTAATCCTTAATTCGTATAATGTGATCCATGAACACACCTAGTTTCTAACATTGTATTTGTTATCTACAATTTCGATGTTGTTTAAGGATGAAAAAACACAACAGTTGCCATCCAAGTTTCATGTCGCTTGTGTGATACATACAACATTTACGCAAAGTATGAATTAGGTTGTTTTATGTTTCACAATTCGTTAGCCATTGTTACGTTTGTTTTAGGAAATTCTTTTTTGCTTTTTTGGAAGAAATATATTGAGGAAATTCTTAAGATTGCGTAATGTGGCTAGTCTTGAACGTTATCGGCACATCATGTTGCAAAATGACGTTTTTTCGCTATGCGAGATGAGGAGAACATGTTGTTGCGTTGTAAGTTTTCTTAGATTGGACTGTTTTAACGGTTAAGAAAAAAACATACAAATTAAACTGGACCATTTATATATAGAAACCAAACCAGATCGTTATAAAATGGTTTGGTTTGGTTTAAACTATGATTTGTACTATATAACTGATTTTTTTAATTTTTTTTTAAATTTTTGATAACTTCTTTATATTATTAATCTTTAGTCATTTTAAACTATTTAAACTTTAAAAATTAAAAACCTAAAATATGAGATACAGTTATTGCACGTGTATATATATCATAAAAATGCATACATATATTATAAAAATAATATATATGTATAAATCCAAATGCTTTCTGGTTTAGATCATTTTTCAAATTTCAAAAAAGGGTTGATTTGGTATAGTCTTAACTTGAAACTGACTCGGTGTTCTAAAAACATTGGAGTGGTTCACGGTTTTTCTATACAGCCGCATTCTTTGTTCTTTTTTTCAGTATGTTTGAAAACGTAGTTAGAATGATTTTGTCGTAACATGTAAGAGCTTTATATATAGCTTATTTTTGCTTCATATTGTAACATATAAAAATTTTACACCATAATAGTTTCAAATATAACTATATAATTAAAATAAGGTTATCAAATACTCCTTTTGCCTAATTACGAACATGTCGTTTGCAAAGCCCGTCGTTATGTTAAAAGATGCGATACATCGTCGTTTCTCAATCTACTTGGATGTCAGAGTTTGACTACAGAATTGCACCATCAATGGAAAAGAAAACCACGTGCCGTTTTATTCATTGCCCAATACACACCCAAAACTATTGCCACGGCCAACAGGCCTAAAAGCGCGCACTGGCGCGCACACGCGCACATACTGCTATACAAATCAGTACATACTTCCTCGCAACGCAACAATTCATTTATCTTAACTACTATTATTATTTGTCAAAAGAGCATCACAATCTACAAATATATTACGCCAACAAGAGTCCGATGCTTTACCAGAATCCAGACAGACAGCCTCCTAACTTATCCAAACACCTTCCCTCACACACTTTAATCTCCATCTCCAGTACAAAAAAAGTACCTCATAACCATTATCCAAACTTAAAAAAAAAAAAAAGAAAAAAAAATTCCGTGTCCCTTTCTCATCCCTTCCAAACCCAAATGCCCACTCTAACCAAAAATTAAAAAAAAAAATTAACGAAAAATCAAAGCAAGAACAAAGCAATGACATCCCCGAGAATCCGAGCAGAACAGGACCTCCCGCCGGCGACGGCGATCCTCGTCCAGCCGTCGTCCCCGCGGTTTCCTTTTGGCGGGGCCCAGCGGAAGATCGGCATAGCCGTTGACCTGAGCGACGAGAGCGCGCTCGCCGTCCGGTGGGCAGGTCCAGAACTACCTCCGAGCAGGCGACGCGGTGGTCCTGGTGCACGTGAGCCCCACAAGCGTCCTGTACGGCGCCGACTGGGGCGCCGTCGACGCCACGGCGGCGAGCGACGAGGAGACGCAGAGGAAGCTGGAGGACGACTTGGACGCCTTCACCACCGCCAAGGCGAACGAGATGGCGGAGCCTCTGGAAAAGGCACAGATTCCGTACGGGATCCACATAGTGAAGGACCACGACATGAAGGAGAGGCTCTGCCTGGAGGTGGAGAGGCTCGGCCTCGGCGCCGTCATCATGGGCAGCCGAGGCTTCGGCGCCGCCAAGAGGACGACCAAAGGGAGGCTTGGGAGCGTCAGCGATTACTGCGTTCATCACTGTGTTTGTCCTGTTATTGTCGTTAGGTCTGCTGATCAGGATAACAATAATAGTAGTGATAATAGTGATAAAAATAAGCAAAGGAACGCTCATGTTAAGACCAGCAAACCGGAGTTCCCAGAGCATCAAGATTATGCCTTGGACAAGTGATGATGATCAACAGGTTTGGTTTGTCTCTATAAATTCCTTTTCTTTTTCGGCTAATTTGATGATCCTTTTTTATTAAATGTTATGTTAAAAGTCTAATGATTTATATGTTCCTTGGGGTTTGCTTGATTAAATGTACTTATTTTCCATAATTATTTGTGGGTGTGTGATGAATAAACAAGGTTATAACTTCTAATTATGAACAGTTTAGCTATGAGCATCCTTGTTAGAGAAGCGAATTGATCATTTTTGTTTGTTTCCAACTTTTTTTCCTCTCTCTTAAAGATCTGCCTATAAGTAGGACCACGAAAACGAATCCAAAAACTACCAAAGGTTATAAGTTTCTCTTGTTTGCACCTTTTTTTTTTTTCCTTTTCCGAAGAGGTGTTGTTTTTCAGAAGTGAACATGTGAGTTATTTCATTGGTTTGAATTTTATCAGGAAAAATACGTCCCAGCTGCAGTTGTTAAATGGAGGCGTAATTCATATTGGTTTATTGTGTTTAGAAAAGTCTCGTTTTACTGCTGTTGCTTTTGGTTGTTTCTTGAACTCAAATGCATATATGGTACTTTGAGAACTATTAATTAGCTTTGCAGACCTCTTACATAAATGTCATGTCATGTGTATCATTAATTGTCTAAATGCTAAGATAAAAAACGTAGAGATTACATTACCAGAAATCAATTGTAATGGTGGTGGAGGTGGATTCCTGAAAAAGGGAAGTAAAATGTGAGTGGGGAACATGGTAATGTACTAATCTCTCCATGTGGGCAACTAACAGGGGATACATTTCTGTTACTAATCGAAGCAAATAGAAACTGGAAATAACTATTTTCTTTGGTTGTCTGTCGGGTGAACAGCGTGACATTTTCAGTATACTTAAAAAAGATAGAAGTAAAACTTCAAAGTTATTGTGATTGCATTTCAGCAATTTAGCAGGATTTTTCATCATTAGTTCATTATCCATGTTTTCCCCCTTTTAACGCCAATGAATGTGAAAAGGTTCAACCTATTTCTAGCATTTGCGTGGATAACTAGGTTTTGCCAAGCAAAAGCTTGTTCGACAAAATATGGTTCGTTGTGAAATTTTTTTAAAATTTGGGACGGAGAGACTTGAACTCTAAACCTTGGTGAACTCAAGTGTGACTAACCGATCGGCTTTACTGACAATAATTGGTCCTTGTGATGCCCAATCATTTTTGTTTTCAAATTTTCGCAGCTCTGTTCCGTAATCATTTGGCTAGGTCTTATTGCAAAGCATCTATTTTGCTATGTTCTTTAATTGCAAGGCTTTGCGTTAAATGAGTTAAATGAGACGTACATGACCTACTTTGCGATTTTGTTAGCTTAGTTTACCCAGCTTGCCTTGTAGCTTTGCAGAGTCCGTTGTTTCTCTGATTCCTTGTTCATGCCACTTATTAAAGGAAAAGAAGCTTTTTTTCTATTTTGGCAGATGAGGATGCGGATGAGTCTGGAGTGTTTTGAAGAGTTTGGAAGTTCAAATACTCCTAGTTCAGATGTGATGTTGTTGTAACTGTTGTACTTGTAAGTTTGGTATATATGGTGTTCTGTCTTTACTGTCGTTTTTATGGCCTCATGCGTGTATAAAGTTTAGCATATATGGTGCTCTTTCTTTAGGCTTTATTTTCTTTCTTGTTCCTTTTTTTTTTTTTTTTGGTATTTAGATATATTAGGCTGCAACTTAATATGTTGGGTATGTACATGTGCCCGTAGTTCCTCAAAATGGACTAGTTGCTCGTGTTGTTGGGTGGCGTTATAGATATTGAGGGGTGAAAAACTAAAGGTGAAGAAAAACAGTACTATAGTTAGGGGTAAAATTGAAAAAAGCTAGAGATTTTGATGCAAGTTTGTTAACTCTTACAACCATAATGTGATCCATCAACAAGAGACCGGCGTCTCTGTTAAGGACTTGGTTTAAACTCTTTCGATCATTCAATTTAATACATTGAATGAGGAGTTCAATGGTCTTGTGCTAAGTTTGGTATTGGGATTTTTTTTTTTTTAAAGGAAAGTTTGGTATTGGATTTGTTTTAATGTTTGTATGCATAAAGTTTGCTAAATTTGGTATAAAATCCGTATGGTTAAGAAGGGCACTTGTCTTCTTCAAGAGGCTTTAACTAAATGTTTGTTAGAAAATAGCAAAAATAGGCAATAAGAAAATGAAGACTAAGAGCAGAATGATATACATGGAAACCCTAATAGGGAAAAACCATGGCAGAGGGATTAAAACCGGTACAAGAGGAGAGTGCTTCGAATAGTATGTATATATAGGACTAAAAACCCTAACACAATAGGTCCATCAGTGGTGGGCTATAAGATCAAACATATCTCTCTGTTATCACTACAAACCCTCAAAAGATGCCCAAAATTATAATCTTGAGGAATTTTTATAAATGTTATCTTTTAAAATTCTTTTTATAAATGCTATATATATGCATTTATGATATAACTTAACAAGTGATATGAATGAAAGTGTTGTACAAACTTTTATACATGTAGCATAAATGAATATAATTTTTAAAAGTGTGACACAACATATAATTTTTTTTTTATATTTTTACTATAAAAGTCACACCGTGAACTTTTTGGGTCGAACAAAAATAAAATTTAGGTCACCGAACTTGAACATCGTTCGTATAGCATCATTTGGAAAACAAACATGGAAATGAATTTAATCACCACAAATGATAGAACTTGGTTCTTTTTTTTATGGTGATTGCTAACAGTAGTGAATAACAATGCACTAGTTTTCTTTTTGTTTTTTTTTTAATTTTTTTTTTTTAAACTTGGCTTTAAATTTTGATGCCTTAAGTTGAGAACTGCCCATCAAAGGTATTTTTTGCATTCGCAGTTTTTGCGTGTCCTTTTGTCTTGGATCCATATTCATCCGTCATGGGCCTCATTAGGTGCCAATCTAAACCCAACCACGAGAAGGTCCGCGGGAAAATTACTTTTGGACAGTTCTAGTATTTTGACATCCATAGTGCACATAATTAACTAGATTTTGAAAGTGATATACACAGGGTGCTCGCGATTCTCGGATAAAACCAAAACTTTTGCTTGTTACTATATAAAACTCTTATACATTATACTATAATGTCTAACAAAAGTATGTTAGGATGTAAAACTTTTGGCATTACTTCCACAAGTGACATAAATATATTTTTGTGTTAGTGTGTGTGGGGTTGATATATATATATATATATATATATATATATATATATATATATATATATAGAATTTAATCCTTCATAAAGTGATCTAATGAAAGAAACTAAAGGTGTTTAAGAAATGACGTCAATCCATTTATGCCCTCTAGCGATATTCATGTAAATCTTACTGCACATAATGTGTAAGCCAAAGTCTAGACCAAATATATCTCAATCAATCGTTTCTTAAATTGTTTTTCAAAGATTCCTACGATTGATTTTTACTTTCAATGGTAAATTTGATCAAAATCGCATTAAAATAAAAAAAAAAGTACGTAAAAACCGATGATAGTAAAAAAAGACCTGGTAAGACATTTTTTCTTTAAATAAAGTTGTTTGAGAATGAGTTTCTACCGTGAACTATACAAAGCTCTCACATATTATAAGTAAATTTGATCAAAATCGTATTAAAATAAAAAAAATGTAAAAACGATAAAGGCAAAGAAAGTACAAATAAGATTCTTTTTTTGGTAAATAATTTTAAAGGTCTTTGAACTTTTAACATTGTTATAATTTGGTCCTTAAATTAATTAAATAGACTAAAATAGTCTCTGAGCTTTTAACATTATGACAATTTGGTCTTTAAATTAATTTAATAGGCTAAAAAAGTCCTTAAACTTTTAATATTATGATAATGTGGTCCTTAAATTAATATAATATACTAAAATAGTGATGGTCGATGTGGTGGCACTGTGATGATACAATGCCACAGTGTGGGTAGTCAGATGATGTAACTGGTGAGGCAGCTACGAGATGGTTTTGTTGCAAAGAAGATGCAGCGATGGGATAACACAAGGTTAGGTCTGTGGAGAGGACAATTGTAGGGTGAAGGCCACCGTGATTTTTTTTAATTCAAATTTTAAACAGGACAAATAGATAGGACTGATTTTGTTATTAAAAAATTAATTCATAGATTATTTTAGCCTATTAAATTAGTTCAATGACTAAATTGTCATAATATTAAAGTTTAAGGATTATTTTATCCTATTAAATTAATTCAATGATCAAGTTGTCACAATGTTAAAAATTCAAGGACCTTTAAACCTATTAACCTTTTTCTTTTTAAATAAAATTGTTTAAGAGCGTAGTTGGAACTTATATTTTCAACCGTAAATTATATTAAACTCTCACATACCACAATATAAAATAAAAATATACTATGATATAAAGCTTTTACATTTCTAGCTTGCAATTCCAACTACCATCTTTATGAAAGGATTCTCATTGTTTTTCCTCTAGAACATGGAATCGCCCTTGGTATTATTCAAGAAAGCCAACTAGCCGCCCGAGCCTCAAGTAATCTGTTTCTTCAGGTTTGGTAAATGTTATGAATAATTAATCCTACCTCGTTTCAGAGTTCTAACCACAGTTTTGTCTCTAATTTAAATCTCTATCTTTTCTTATGCACCTTTTTTTTTTTCTGTTGGTGAGCTTACCAAATATGTGTGAAAAAAGAATATTTTATGGATGCAGATGATGACTTTTGGTCATGGCAATCGAGGAAAATTCCAAAGAAGTGGGCTACCTGAGTCTCAAATCAAAGCCACTAAAAGATCATGAATTTTTTAGCCAGAGACTAAGCATAAAAAAAGAAGAAAAAAAAAAAAAGTCGATGACTATTTTAATGGTCATTTGGAATGGGAACGACAAACAAACATGGGATTGAGTACCTCAAAAATTACAATAGATTGATTTGAACACGTAATATGATAACAACAACCCAGCGGACGGGGATTGAGCTTTGGTTCTACAAATTTTTCCCAATCAATTGCAACTCAATGGCTGTTTGATAAGGGTAGTTTAAACAAACTTCTCAATTATAAACAGTATAAAACTAATAAAAAAGTTGTTTCAATGTAAAGCTCTCGTATGTTACAATAAAGACGGTTCTAACTAATAATTCTAACCATCATTGCAACTCAATGGCTGTTTGATAAGGGTAGTTCAAACCAACTTCTCAATTATAAACAGTATAAAACTAATAAAAAAGTTGTTTCAATGTAAAGCTCTCACATGTTACAATAAAGACGGTTCTAACTAATAATTTGAACTAATAATTCTAACCAACTTCTCAATTATAAACAGTATAAAACTAATAAAAAAATTGTTTCAATGTAAAGCTCTCACATGTTACAATAAAGACGATTCTAACTAATAATTCTAACAATCATGCTAAACATCCTATCAGTCTCTATCGTTTTACAGGCAGTTAAAGATATCAACTTGAACCAATGGATCTATTTCAGTTGGTCAACTTACAAGTTACAAACTAATTATTTTCCCTGGCTGTTTCTTTGTCACTATTCTTCAGTCTTTAACCGCTTTCACCGTGACATAATAATAATAACAACAGTAAGAGAATTTTATGGTAAAGTGTGAAAAATGGTTTATATAGAATATAAATTTTATTTTATTTTTTGTAATGGAAACCTCATTAATATAAAAAGGTTACAAACTTTGTTCCATTTAACTATTTTTTTAAGAAAAATTTGACCTCAACTATTGACTAGATCCATTAATAAGGATGAATAAAATACATAGACAAATTTCAAGTGACTCAAAAGAGAAAAACCCGCTTGACACATAAACTAGAACTCGACCAGGCTCATTACAAAACACCACAATAGTCGATGGATTAAACTAGTCCACTGAAATCAAACATTCTTGTCGAGGACAAACACGACACGATCTAGACTAAGGTCTAATTGGACATCTATACATCTTCGCCAATTACAAGCGCGTGTGATAAACAAACTAAAGCGATAACACCATGGCAAAAGAAAGCCTGCTGCCTCCATCATCTAGAATCTTCCTGACAATTAACATCGGGAGCGAACGCTCGAAAACCACGCTCTTCTTTTTCTAATTTGGTAAACCATGACTATAGATCCATCACCCCTAACCTCCCCCTCCTTCCACCTCAATAGATTTCTTCTCCTGCTGCAAGTCCTAAGACCTAAGCCTATTCATCTAGCACCCTCCCACCCAAATCTCATTGGTCATAGTCCCCTCTTCATCTAAGCCTAGCACCCCCATAGATCGCGTTGGCGTTAAACTTCGTCCGGCCACCATGCCTCTTAACTTAAGCTATAGAACTCCAACCATTTACCTAAAAGGGATCTCTAAATTCAGTCCCTTCCCAAGTATCCCACCCCTCCCATGGGCTAGACGCTTAGCGGCCAACCCTAAGACAGCGCTAGACTCTGGCCCTAGAGGAAGGGGGAGGTGGCACTGCTCAAGCAAACCCAAAAACCCTGTTGGTTTAGAGAGAAAACAGAGAAAATTAGATGACTTTAAGAAATGTTGATTTTTGAATCATCAATTTGGATCAACTGTCATATTAATCTCAAAATGTATGGTATAGGTTAAGTTATCTTCATTCCATGTATATATATGTATGTATATATATGTATGTATGTATATTATATTTTTGTTAAAGAATAGTTTGGAAAGGGGCAACTAGCGTTATCCTTACCAAAGTGGCTCTCATGGTGCTGATAGTAATATTTGTTGAAGGTATGTGTCAAGCACTCTCAATTGAGCGTTATGTTGGTGTATATAGGGTCCATTTGAAACAACGTTTGTTTTTACTCAGTAGAAAAAGAGAAATAAAAGTTGTAATTTTTATAAGTATTTGAAATCATATTTTTAAAAGAAGTTTTAATGAATCAAAATGGTTTCAATTTTTTTAAAAAGTTACAAAAATGTTATATTTGAACTTATAGTGTATTATTGATACTTTAATACAAGTTTTAAAGTGTATTTCATGAGTGCTATTTTAAGAGGTTATATTTTATAACTTTGACAAGAAGCATTTTTGGAGAGCAAAAATACTTCTAATAGTTCATCCAAACATTTCCAGAAGCATCTTTTGGACTCAAAAAGCTAAAATAATTTTTAGAAAGCCCTCCTAAACAGGGCCATAAACTTTTACATTGAAGGTCTTTAAAAAGCCACCCAACACTAAGACCTTGAACAACATACCGACCTATACTAGTCCATTACCATAGAGCCACCCTACTCATTCATTTTTATTCCATATTGTATCATGGAATTTACCAATAATAAATAGTAGATATTGGCAAAGATGCAATCAACTCATTTAATTGAAGACGAATGCTAATAATACTCTTTTTTTACTCTCTTTTACATCCTTTATATTTAGAGTCTGACACAAGAAATTTATTAACAAAATAAATTATCATTTAAACAGAAAACAAGATAATAGATTTTACGTATCATACAATAAACACAGAGAGTATAAAAAAGAGAGAAAAAAAATACTGTTAGCTCTCCTTTTAATGTAAAACACTTGCAAAAAAAAGGTTTTTTTTTCTACTACTTGCAAAAACAGTTTGAAGGCAAAAAATTCTTTCGCTTAATGATTAGATATTTACCCATTTGATGGCTTTAAGTTGGAAAATAATCGAATCCAAATGAATGGGATAAATTTTCAAAGGGCGACCCCTATTCTAATGATTAACAATCAGTTTCTTTGCCAAATGAAGACCATTAGTATTCTGACATAATTTAAAATGCAAGGCACAACAAAACTTTTGAGAATTTCTTTTCTTTTTTTGGCCCATTTAAAGGTTTTAACCTCTCAATTGTGTCTCCATCGTTCTGTCCCTTCTGGAATAAAGTTTGAAAACGAAGCAAGTCCTAGATATTTTCATATTTCGTCATAGGAAAAATGTGGAAGAAGTGGCCAAGCTTAAAAAAGCCACAAAACTCGGTATACTTGAGAGAATAACTTGCGGTTGTCACTCGCATTAATTAAAAAAAAATATTAACAGTATATCGGAAACAGAATTCAAAAGAATTAAAGGTAACAACTCATCTCCATGGTGGTGAATGCAGAAAAATTCAAAGGAAAATATGCCACAGCCACACTAAGTAATGTCTCAGTCAACCAGCAACAATTTCCCACCACAAAAAAATTCCAAAAACTAACCTCATTCTTTTTTGATTCCTTACTTTTTTTTCAGTTCAAATTTTTATTAATACTACTTTAATCAAATCTCCTAATAATCCGCAATCAACTTGCGATTAAAATACTAAATCATGAGTTATGGTGGGCACGTGGGATGTCCAAAAGGTTGGCCCTACCACCTTCATTCTTCATGTTCTATGCCCTATTTTGATACTTACTCCATGATGGAAAACAAATTTGTCTCTCCCCAAACTAGTTGTACCTGGTGGCATAAAACCTCCCACATTAAATAAGTTATGGTCTAAAATAAATCTCTTATTCATCTATTATTTTATAACTAAGGTACTAAATTGATGCTAAATGTGTGGTTAGAATCCAAAGATATTTATTTAAAATATTTTATTCTGATAGAAACTACATATACTTTCTTTTGTCGGATCTGTCAACTAATCATTTAGACCCACTTTCCTTCGCAAATAGCTTAATTATAGGGATAAGCTTTAATCTTGATCATATGTGTTAAGCCTATCAAGCACTCATTACAATATGCTTGGTGGCCAATTGTGACTTGTCTAATTTCAATGTCAAAACCATCAAGTTTCTCCAATTTTACGGAAAAAAAGTATTAAAAGGGTTTTCAAGAACGAGAACGTAATAAAATAAGTTTGAACTAAGGTTTTTTTTTTTTTTTTTTTAATTCAAACTCATTTTTAAAATGACATATAAGAAACAGGAGATTGTTTCACAGAAACTTGTGGCGCATAGAGAGGGGGAAAACAAAATTTAAGAATGAATACCGCCATACCACCCTTAAATAAGTGTCCATAGTATTTGTAATCTGGTTTCAATGGGGTCAATTGTCAAAGCCTAAACCAAGTAAACAAAACAACAGTATCCACATTCCCCTAGGTCTACTGTTAAGGCCCCACTCATGAGCTCTAAGATGGGAGAGCAAATTGTCTTGCTCATTGAACTCCTCTCAAGGAGTTGTGCCAACTGACAATTTCGTGCATGGGTTGGTTTAGGCCCCTCTCACTATCACCCTCACTCTCACTCTCACTTGGTCTCTGGTGGGGTCCACTTTGCCTTCCCCCTCAAAGCGCGTTTCACTTACGTTTTAAAGAATGATTAAAATTATTAATTTTAGATTGAAAATAATAACACATAAAAATTTTATATTACATTAATTTTTTATTAATATATAAAAATTTTATATTGTTTATATTCATAATTTTAATTATTTTTTTAAACTGCCTAATAGTTTTTTTGACGGGCCTATTTAACAGTTTTGATGCTCTGAATAGCTGGAAGACCACCAAAAAGGGAAATTTTTACAATGTCATTGTAAGGCAAATGATGCCCTAAACGGTTACATTAGGACTAGCAGACTTCTAAGAACATTACAAAGAAGAATTATGAAATTGAGCAAATTAAAGACCACAAATGACAAGAAACAAAACAGCCTCTAGATTATCTCTAATTCATATTGATTTTTACACAACGATGAAGAGGATATGCAGGAGATTAGGGACCATTAGTTAGAAAAAGAAAAAAAGAAATTAAAAAACAAAAGAAAAAAGAAGTCAAATCAACAATATCTGGAGCCGACGAGAGAAACCAAGAACAGGCGTAGATACTTTGCCGTTCTTCTGAATTATGCTTGTCTCGAATTTCTTCAGCTAATCCACAAGACCCTTTTGGTCCATAGACCCAGCTTCAGAATTCCCAGAGATTGCGGCCATTAGCGCTGACGAAAAGGACTCTGCTTTAGAAAAAATGGCAAAATCATAGTACTGAAAAAAAAAACCCAGAAAATGATTGTAGAATCAAGTAAAATATTCAGAAGAAGATTAATGTTAAAAGAGAAAAACATACTCTCCAAGAAAATGCTTGGCTGTTAAAGAGCCTGTTGGGATTGGAACAGTCTTGACTTCTTGAAGAACTTGGAGTCGTTGGTGCTGGCGGGTTTGACCATGGAACTACTTGGTTCTCTTCATCCTCTTCATCGATACCATCATCGTCATCGTCATCGTTGTCGTCATCATCGTCATCTTCGTGATGATCATCATCGTCTTGGTCTTCTTCTTGGTCATCGTTTCCGGATTTGTTGTCGTAGCCGCCACTAACGCACTTGTCGCAGACGGAGACGGTTGGACTGAGTTTGGGGCCAGAGCCGTTCCAGGGAGTCGGGGACTGACAGACGCGGCAGAGAAGAGTCCTGGAATGCTTGGCGACGAGGAAGTTGGCGCCGTGGACTCGGGCATCGCACTCCCAGCAGAGGCTGGCCCGGTCCGATTCGCAGTACATCTTCGCTTGGGAATTGCAGAGCTCGCACTTCTTCATCATCTTCTTTTCCTCTCTTGCTTATTATTTTAAAATAAAAAATCTCTGATACCGATGTAATGGTTGTGCCCTTCACTCTGTTATTAATCCCCGTTGATGCGATTCTTCGTGTATATATATTTATATATGTATATGTATATGTATATATAGGTGAACAAAGAAAAAAAAAAGAAAAAAAAGAAAGCGTGTAATGCAACTCTGCTTATTTAAAAAGGATTTTCTTTGTTTTTTTTTTTTTTTTTGTTCTCCCTGTCTGTTAGTAGATGCACCGTTAAGTCACTCTGCATAATGTGTGGCATATGGGGCAATTATTTCTTTTTGGAGAGAGTAAAGAAAATACACCAATTTGTACGAACTCTTCTTCTTCTTCTTTTTTAAATGTATGTAACTTTCGTGGGCACTTGATATTTTAGCTTTTTAATAGGACAAATTAGGTTTCCAAACCTTGGGTTTGATTAAAATTATATTGAAATGAAAATATATAAATACCCACCAAATGTGGTACACATTTTCCGGTTAAAAAACCTCTATTAGAAGAGTTTGTTGTCATATGGTACCATAAAATTCTCACTCTTAGTTTTCCTTTTCAAAAAGTTTGCAAGTCGGGGTCTTGACCGCACCATGTCATTGTCATCAGTTTTAAAACCGCAAGACCAGCAAAGTTGTTGACTTTGAAATAGAGATTTTGAAAATTTATTAAAGAGTTGCTAATAGAACATAAACCTATGTTTAAGAGGGTAGAGCATAATGCAAAACAAAACAATAATAATAATAATAATAATAATAATAATAAAGGAGAGAAAGGAGTAGAGATTCGAGACAGACAAAAGGCGTTTCCAAGAGGGAAAAGATAAGGACAGAAAGAGATAAAAACAAAATAGAAAAAGAAAAGAAAAGGGATTAGAAGGGCATTGGCTTGCATCGTAATCATTTAAGTGAGCTCATGGTGGGAATTTTTTGACACATCTGAATGGCACCCACAGCTAGTGCATGGGACAAGCCATTTGAAGAGGTCCATTGCTTGTGTACCTATTCCCTCATGCTTTCCGGTGCCACCCCTCTTGTCTTGCAACCTATAGGTGCTCGTGCAAGTACTTGCTTAATCTTGCATGCACTTTAGAACCAAACCCAAAGAAACGACAAGCTTTTCTCTCTCCGTTACATGGCTTTTTTGGTCTCCTTTCGATGAAAAGACATTCACAAGCTTTAAATTTCAACTCATTAATTACAACAATAAATAATATAAAAATTTTTATAATTATTATTATAACGTAAAATTTTTACATTTTATAATTTTTAAATTTAAAATATAAATTACAGCTAAAATTTTAAACAGACTTTGTTTTTTTTTGGGGTGCGGTTGGTTTTTTTTTTGGGTTTAATACCGTTAACTTGTACACGTAATTCTGCGGACTATCTTGCGTTGTGTAGTTCCTAGTCGTGATGATTGAGAGGGCCTGGGTGGCATATTTGCAGTTTGCATAAGGATGTTGATGGCGTGGCAGTTGTTGATTGGGTGATTGGAAATTGGAAGCTTCATGGAGATGATTGAGACCATGACTAAGAAGTTACTTATTGATCACCTGAAGCTTGATATACACGTGTCGCCTCCAGCTAACTAGTCTAAGTAATGTCTATGATATGCATCTCTAAAAAAAAATAATAATTATACGTGGAGAAAACAAGGAAAGAAAAGAGGTTTGAGATAAAAAGCGAGATACTTTCCTTTTTTTCCTTTTTTGTCAAGGAAGATTTTGGTGGATTTTTTAGGCGCTAAAGACAGACGTTAGGTTTAAAAGTTTAGATAATAGAGTTATTTATATTTTTAAACCTTGTATTTTAAATTTATTTAAAAATTCTATATTTTATTTTATTAAATATATATTTTAAATTAAATTTATTATATAAATTTATATCTTGATAAATAATAAATATTGGCCTTTAAAATAATAAAACTATACCTAAGAAAAAGTAGAAGGATAAATAAAAAATTTTAAAAAATCTCAAATTAGATATCCTAACATTAATTTTTATTTTTTTTATCTTGTTGATGTTTCTTTTCTTACTAAATGTATTTTTTTTCATCTTTAAAAAAAAAATTACAATAATTTTCTTATCCAAAAGACTTAATTTTTATGCAAAAAAAAAAAATAAAATCATTTCTTCAATTAAATTTTTCGACAGGCCCTTTTCTCAAATTCTTCCCCCAACCCACACTACCATCCCCACTCAACGCCGTTCCCATTTTTGCCCGCTTGAGTACCACCCGTGGCACCCTTACCCCCTTATGCTCCACCGCCTTGCCCCCCCGCTCCTTGCGTTGAACCTAGGCAGTCCCCGCTCTTTCCGGCGAGCCTAGGTGACCCACCCCCCCCCCCGGGGGAAGGCAAGCCAAGCACTGCCCCGTTCTTCGCAATCTCCAAGATGTTCGCGGCAACCGGCCCTCCCTGTAGAGATGCGCGACACCCCCTCAAACGATCTTGCGACGACCGCTCGTCTCCCCTCCGAGATGCATCTCACAACGATGACTCTCTGCTCCTCTCCTATGTTTCTTGGCAAATTTTTTTTTGGTAGAAATTAACTTGACACAACTAATTCTACTCTATTTATTTCTGAAATCAATAAGAGAACTAGAAGTCATTACCTAGCCAATTCACGTGGTTGTCTTTGCCTCCATTTTTATTATTGTGAGGCTTGTTCGTGGGTTTTGAATATGGGTATCTCAATCGGCTGTTTGGATTTTGGTCATGAGCCACAAAAAATGGTTGTTTGGATCTGGGTTATTATCGGAAGCAAAATCTTAAATTGCTGCTTGGTCACAAACATAAAGGAGCACCCACCATGTGCGTTTGCTTCAGCCATTTTTTGAACCCATGTTTCAAACCGTCAATCTCATATACCATATGCCATCTTTAGATCCCACAATTCAAGCTGAAACAACAACGATGCTCCTTCACTGTCCAGATAACGACAGCACCGCTTCCCCCTCCAAGTCGTAACTATGATGGACACCTCCATTTCTCCGTATCTTGCAAAGGTTTTTTAGTTAAGTTTGATAGAGGGTTTTTTATTTATTTATTTTTTTAAAGGGATTAGGGTTCATTTAAGTTTAAAATTTTTATTGTTGTCTATTATATTATCTATTTTAGGGTATTTTGAGTATTTTAAACGTCAAAATAGATGTTGATCAATAAAAGGTATAGATTTATATATTAAGTCTAATTTAAAGATATATATTTGATGAAATCAAAAATTAAAAGTATAATTTTTAAATAAATGTAAAATACAAGATATAAAAATATAAATAACTCTTAGATAATATTTAGTTGATCACACTAAATATTATAAAAATGACACTATTGGTGAAATAAATATGGTGTTATGAGCAAGCACAAAATTTATATATTGAAAAGTACTGGTGTAAATATTTCATATATCTAAAAAGGGACAAAATTGTAATATGACTTAGCTGGATCGTATCAAGCAGCGTCATGACTATGTGGAGCACGTTCTCACGTTGGCTTCATTTGGTATTATTTTAGGAGATATCATCAAATTCCTATCTTCAAGTTCTCCAACTTGGAAAACTACACAATAATTCCTATATTATCGTGCACATCTTAGTGCGCATGCACCATATGGAACTCGTGTATTTATGCTGAATTAGATTATCTAGTTAATTGGGACCAAACTTTCAACCACAGTATTATATACATGTAATATTCTCTTTTCTTTGGATAGAAATGCAATATTTTCTCTACCAAAAACAACCATACTCATTATACAAAAATAATTCTGGTTCTTTCCTCTTTTTTTTCGTCGTCGTATGTGTGCTCATGATCAACATCATTTCTCATAAGGAATAATTTTTAAAAAGAAGACATGAAGAAAAGTGGGGATCATTCTATGGATACGTTTCATTCTCGACGAAAATACGGAGAAAAGAAATCGTGGTAAATGATCTAATTTAATTTTATTATTGTAATAAATTATTTATTTACTATAATCTAAAAGAAAAAACCTAATTAGTAATTTCAAAGATAATGTAATTTTATTATTTCAAAAATTTTAATAAATAGTATGTTTGGGAAGTTATATTAAGTAAATTCTAGGTTTTAAAATAATGGAAATAAAGGGCAATTTACTAGATAAATAATTTATTTACTCCTAATAAATAAATTATTTAATCTAGTAAATAAATTATTCACCTAATATGTATCCTATTTACTTCAAGTGTTTTAAAACCTTCAATTTACACCTTTTTTTTTCCTCTGGTTTAGTTTTTTTTTTCCCCTCTACTCTTCTCTTCTAATACATTTCCAAGGTTTCTTATTTGTACCTCCCTCCCTCAGCTACACTATTTTCTCTCTTCACATTCCATTGTCGATTTTGCCACCTCTATGTCTATCATCAACTTTGCCTTAAAGATTTGAATCTCCCTTTTTTGCTTCTGGCGCATCCCTTTATTCCCTCCTCATGACTCCCCATCTTTGATGACAACCTCCATGTCGAGGTTTTTTTTTTTAAGGTATGTTTGGTGCTCAGGATTAAGGAGGATTTGATTGAATTAAATCTTAATACGTTGTTTAATGAAAAACTTTAAAGGATTGGATTGAATAAGAGCTTATCCAATTTATGCTTAAATTTCATTGGAAAGAGATTAGGCAATCCTTTAGTAAAGCATGAGATTAAACATAACTTTTGTACATTGTAAAATTTTTTAAAGATCTATTTGCAAAAATTCATAGAAATTTAAGGTCAAATTATAACTTTTAAAAAAATAAGGGCCAAATTATAACTTTTATGATAACCTTTGTACATTGAAAATATTTTTATAATTATACTTTTGCTCCTCCAATTTTTTTAAAAAATTACAATTTGACCTAAAACTGAAAAAATTTTACAAAACGACCCCTATCTTAATAACAAAAAACCAAATATGGGATTATATGATTTAAAATTTTATCCTATCTATTTCAATATAATCCAATCTAATCCTTTAAGATTATCATATTCAATGTACCAAACGGGCCCTTAGTGCACTACCAACTTCAGGATTTTTGTGGTTTCTTTTCATCACTTATGTTATCTAAATTCAAAATATCTGCTGAAAAAAAAAGTAAAAATTACCCTTGACAATATTGACATGTTTATAAGAATATAATTCAAATATAGAAATTCTTTCGTAGAACATTTTACAAAAAGAAAAATTATGTAGTAATTATTATAATGATTTTAGGTTTTATTTCACAAAATTGTGCAGTGATTTTTGTAATATTTTTTTTATGTGTGATATATTCTAAAGTTTTTGAATATTTTAACATGAGTAACCTATTTTAAGCACAACTCTTGACTTGTCATTAATTTATTGGTAAATACAATATACTATTGTGGCAATCTTTTAAATTTCTATTGATTTAAACATAACAACTCATAAATTAATACACAAATTGAGATTAAAATTGATGTCTCACACTTACTCCTTTCAAAATGACTAGTATGCTGTTATATATCTAACTCGCCCATTTCAACAAGGGGTAACTGTTAGTGAATATAGCTCCACTTCCACCTCATCAGCAACCACCACATAGGCTCTTGCTCCACTTTCCTAGGAAACAGCATTTGGTTTTCTATTCACGTGCAATCTTCCTTTTGAATTCTATTTATTCAGTTTTGTAACAATACCATATAACTCGGATATATTCAAATGGGTATTGTATATATCAGCGCTTTGTAACCATTCTTTAATTAATAAAGTCAACATTTTCAACTAAATAAACTTATTATGGCATCAGAGCCCTCTCTAACGAGTTTCAATTTTTTTCCTCACTCAAATGGCTTTAAATTCCGCAGACAGTGGTCCTAATCCCATCATTGCTGTTACCCCAAACACAACAACCATTTTAATCACAATCAATGCCGCTGCTCAATTGCCTCTCAAGCTCACTCCTCTGAACTACTTCTCATGGAAAACTCAATTTTACTACTTGTTTTTTAGCCTCCGTTGGTTATTGTTACGAAAAATAATATGATAAAAACAAAGAACAAAAGCACACAGAGATTTAAGTGAAAACTTTAGACAAAAAAAAACCACAAACAAAAAAGAAGAAAATCATTAAACTTGAAAAAGATTATATTATGGAGATGATTTGGGAGGCTAAAACAATAATAATGAAAGGGTTAATGAGACAACTAGCCCAATTATATATATTGAATTAAAATATGACTCTAGTTTGTAGCAATTTTACAAATGTCTCAAAATAATATCATCAAAATTGTTACTAAGTAATTATATAGTACAATATGTAACATTATTAAGATAATTACTATATTATTAAGGATATTTTTAAGATATTTTGAATATTGTGTTAGATTTTAATTTCATAACAATAATTTAGTCATGTATTATAATTTTTTTGTAAAATAAAACCCTAACGCAATACATCATAAATATATAGGCATAAACAAAAACTCTATGGGCCTAAAACATAACAAAAACCCTATAGGCTTAAAACATAAACTAAACAGTCTAAAATAAAAAGGTCTGTACTGCCCCCGACGAAATCATAAAAAATCCTATAATTTTTTTCATCACAATTGTCATATTGCGAATGTTCGAGTCAGACGAAATTGAATTCAAATCATCATACTCTAATAGTTATCTTGATGGTTCCTTTCCCGTTCCCAGTACTCTTGCCACAACTGCTGCAAACAATCAATAAGTTCTTAATCCTGCGTACACTTTTTGGCCTCGACAAGATCGTTTAATTCTCCATGCTATATTGGCCTCTGTTTCAGAGACAGTCATTCCTTTAATATCTTCCGCTAATTCAAGCCGTGAAGCGTGGTCTCGCCTTGATCGACCATATGCTATATGATAAGCGCTCACACACTCATGTTATTCATCTAAAGGACAAGCTCAACAAAATCTCTCACGGCTCTTTTTCGGTTATTGAGTTTTTTATCTCTATCAAAACTATTGTTGACGAATCGACCTCCCTTGGCGCTCCACCTAGCGAAGCAGATCAGCTTTACAGCACTCGCGGACTTGGTTCGGCTCACAAGAGCACTTTGTGCTCGAGACTCTGATGCAGATACCATGTAACCTTCCTTCTTGATGCAGATACCAACAATCCTAACCCTCCTCCACCTACCGCCCATTTAGCCAAAACAACACCACATAACAATAACTTTCGCCGCCTAAACCACAATATCCTTCCCCTGTTCCTTCTCCTGCACCTGGCCTTCTACCAAATCTGTTTACCACTCTTCACGACCATAAAAATTCCAATGCACCTATTATCTGCCGATTCTACGAAAAACGTGGCCATGATGCTTGTAGCTCTTTCCTCACCTTCGTTCCAACCGTCCCTCTGCTAATCATATCACAACCTCTTCTGCTTCAAATAGAAATTGGATAGTGGACTCTGGTCCCACACATCATGTCACCTCTCAGCTTTCTAGTCTTTCCTTGCATCAAAACTATGAAGGTCCCGCTGACATTCTTACCGGAGACGGTATAGGTTTGAATATTACTCATACTGGTTCCATTTCTCCCTCCTAACTTCATCCTGTCAAATGTATTTGTGTTTCAACCAAGCCAAAAAAAAAAAAATCTTATTTCTGTTTCCAAATTTTGTCGTTCTAATAATGTATTGATTGAGTTCTTTCCATCTTTTTTTGTTGTTAAGGATTTACACACAAGGACACCTCTACTTCACGGCGAGAATAGACATGACTTGTATGAATGGCCAATCTCAGACTCTGGAGCTAAACAGGCAGCCGTGTTTTCAACTACTGGTGTAAGGAGCACTGCTTCTCCGGATGTGTGGCATGGGCAACTTGGTCATCCTTCTTCTTCAATTGTTCAAATTTAAATAAAGCTGGACTTCTTGCATTGTTATCTAATTTTTCTTCTAACTTTTATTTTAAATCTTGTCTATGTAGTAAGAGTTAGCGATTTCCTTTTGGTGACTCTAGTTTAGAGAGTCGTAGACCATGAGATTTAATTTACACAGATGTTTGGAAACAAGCTCCAGTTCAGTCATTTGATAGATTTCAGTACTATGTTACATTTGTGGATCATTTTACTAAGAGGGTATTTGGAAAGGTGGTGAGAACCGTTGGTTAGAACCATTTTTATTGTAGCATGTGAGAGCTTTACATTGTAGCAATTTTTTTTATTGTTACTGTAGTATGTGAGAGCTTTATACTGTTCATAACTGCGTTTACATTTGACTTTATCCTCTCCGGCTAAAATATGATGTTTTTACTATTTTTCGACAATTCAAAGTTGTTGAAAAGTTTTTAAATACCTCAAGCATAACTGATTATTCTGATGGTGGTGGAGAGTACACGGCCTTAAAAGACTTTTTGTCAACCTTAGGAATTCAACCTTTGAAAACCCCTCCACACACTCCACAACATAATGATACTGCTAAAAGACGACAAAAAAAAAATTGTTAATACTAATTTAACACTTCTTCACCATTCTAAAATGCCTCATAAATTTTGGTCACAAGCTTTTCAAACTGTTGTTTACTTGATTAATCGTTTACCTACTAAAATTCTTAAATTTACTTCTCCATATGAAAATCTTTTTACTAAACCTCCTAACCATAGTAAACTCCATGTGTTTGGTTCTCTGTTTTCCTTGGCTTAAAACGTATGCATCTCATAAACTTGAACCCAAATCCACTGCTTGTGTTTGTCCTGGTTATTCTTTAAATCAAAGTGCTTATCTGTGTTTGGATATTCTCGCTAACAAAATTTATTTTTCTCGCCAGGTCAGATTTGTTGAAACTGAAATTCCATTTTCTAAACCTTCTAAATCGTTTTCTGCATCTTCTGATTTGTTTCAATAATTATCCGCTTTTTTCTTCCCTCCGGTTATAAAGTTTTCAAAAGATTCGGACCTGCTCTCATTGCGTCACACTGTACGCCATTCGGTTGCACAAAATGCGGCGCCCAATCCTTCCATGGGGTCAATATTTTCAACTCATTAAACTTGTTTGTTTTGGGATTAGACGTTTCTAACCAATTTTTTAATTAAAACCAATATAAAACTTTAATATATCATAATAAAAAAAATTTATCACAGTATAAAATTTTAAAATATTAGATTTTTAACCGTTTAAACTCTTATCAATTTTTCATTATTACCTCCAATAACTGGCTGTAGATAAAATAGGAGGAGGGCAAGGATATATCATTTTAATTGGGAGAGGGAATGAAAACTAATAACATAATTTAGGAGAAAGGAAATTAATATCATATTTCGGATTCAAATTTTACACAATTCTAAAAACACCCTTGTCACCCCACCATGTGGCCCACGCGCCTCCAGCATCTGCTCATGCGTTGCCGTCCCGAGCCACCGCGTGTCTGGCGACACCACTGCCACAGACTATATCACTAGACTCCTATCGATCAAGCTCCGACAAATCACCGTCCGAAAGCTCTGAACCAGCCTTCTTCGTTGTCTGATTTGCCACTCTTGTGTCGTCGAAACTGATACTGATCAACTTAGAATTGGTGGCGCAACATAACCGCGTGATCTGTGTGTCGAAAAGTCATCTCATTCTCCACCACTCACCGCGCAAAAATCCATGATCGACAACTGTTTTCACGCTCCGATCTACAAATGCGAGACATGTTTGCCTTGTGATAGATGGAGAGAGAGATATATTACTGTCAATTGTCAAATGCGTTCAAGAGGATCAAGGGCAATGATGCGCTGGCGATTGTCGTCATAAGAGAAGGATGAGGGGTAGTTTAGGGATTTTGAGGAACAAATTTCCCAGAACTTGGAAAGTATTAAGGGTTAATGAGACAATTGGTCTAATTACGTTTATTGAATTGAAATATGACTCTAATTTGTAAAAATTCTATAAATATTTCATAATGATATCATTAAAATTATTTATATGTAATATCATTAAGATAATTATTATATCATTAAGGATATTTTTAAGATATTTTAAATATTGTGTTAGATTTTAATTTCATAACAATAATTTAGACACATATTGTAATTTTTTCAAAACACGCCCTGTAGAGGCACCTAATAGGTGAGCCAGAGGTGAAGTGGGCCTAATTTGTCACCAAAAAAAACTTTTATTATGGCCCATAGCCCTAGGTCCATCAAAGGCCGATGTCCGCTTAATCCCACACTGAAAAAATTACAATACTTGTCCAAATTATTTTTATGAAATTAAAATCTAACACAATATTTAAAATATCATAAAAATGTCTTTAATAATATAGTAATTATCTTAATGATATTACATATTGTACTATATAATTACATATAAATAATTTTAATGATATCATTATGAGACATTTGTAGAATTTTTACAAATTAGAGTCATATTTTAATTCAATAAATATAATTGAGTCAATTGTCTCATTAACCCTAATCCACTTGGATCAGTAAAACTAACATTGTCCAAACTATTTTTTCCTAACAAGTGACAATTTACTACATTGTCGCAATCTCTTATTTTTAACAATTCCTTTCGAATTTTTATAATTTTGAAATTGTTATTCAACATGGGAACAGCTCTATTACAAGTTCAAAATTGTTGAAAAAACAACATCAAAATTGAAACAAAATACTAGAGAAGGACGTTTTGTTACATGCATAATTTCTTAAAAGTGAAAGGATGTTCATTATATGCATGTGTATCAAGTAATAAACGGAAAGGTCTATGCTAGGTTCGATTCTTGATGAGGTAGATCAACAATCGATAAAAATATTAGAATCATCAAAATTGAGAATCCCATAAAGTCGACACAAAACACTATAAGAAAACAATTCTAGTAAACTGAAAATTAACGCAAACTAATAGTGAAAAAAGGAACCAAACACACGAACAATTCGGAGCAAAACCACCATAATTACAAACCAAGCACCAAAAAAAAAAAGAAAAAGAAAAAAAACCCTAACAACATTGTTGTTGGGGTCCAATTTAGAGTGGCCTGAATCAAACCAAAGTCAGGGCTCGGTGAAGAGCATGGCCTAAGTTACATAACAAACAGAGCGGGCTCAATTAGATGACATTACATGCTCGTCATGTGTGGTCGATATCGAATTAGTTCAAGGTTCCATTTTGCTTTTGATGTGCTCGACGTATGTAGTTTTGTTAGGATGAGTCTTCTTTAGTAAGGGGTAATTTTATGGTCGTTATAGTTGACCTGTTTGTCTTGATGTTAAGTGATCGCTTTGAAACCAGAAATTGACTAATGGAAGTTTAAATCTACTAAGTCATGTGGTTGCTTAGGATAAAATGATCTGCAACTCACAACCAATAGACACTTGAAATGTGTCCCACTAGGGGTGGACGGTAGGCGGTTTGATGGTTTTTTGATTGGTACGGTGTGGTTTTTTTGAATAGCTGGTTGGCGTTTAACCAACCCGTAAACCGCCCACCACATGGCGGGCGGTTTTGGTTTGGTTTTGGGTGGTTGCGGGCGGGTTGAGGCAATTTAGACCTATGTTATTGTCCAATGTAATTTTTTGGACCTTTTTTTTAGAAAGTGAAGAAAATTTGTAGAAAATATAATATGATAATACATAAAGCATTCCCAACAAGTTTGATGCTTAAAGACAGTGACCATATTCAAAAGTACAAATTAAGAAACATAATCATTTACTGCAACAAGAAACATCAACTACATATAAAGTAATGAACAAAGTCAAGAGTCCATAAAGATTAAAGCCTATTCACTGGGTTCGAAAATAATAGAATGCTACAAATAAAATGATGAACAAAGTCAAGTGTTCTTTTTCTTTTAGGGCTTTTTCTACTAACTTACTTGATTTGAATTTTGATCACTTCACGAAATAATAGGAGAATTTCCAGTTTCTAATATGTTAAGAGGCAGTTGAGCCCATGCTTGAATGTTGGATTGTTCAATCATCTCTAAAATAAGAACAAAATCAAATAAATGATAAGTTTTTTTTAAAAAAATACATAGGCGGGCGGGTGCGGGTTGAACCCGCCCTCAAAAACTTAAAACCAAACCCGCCCACCGAATATATTGGTGGACGGATTCAACCTGCCCACCAGTGAGTTGCTAACGTAAACCAACTTTTTTTTAGATGGGCGGGCGCATGGGCGGGCGGTTGGCGGGTGCGGGGCGGTTTTTGTACAAACTCTATGTCCCACTCCATTAGCCACTACCCAAACCTATTTCCCATAAGCATAAACCTATTTTCTCATACGAGGCCTCTATAAATAGGCCAAAAACATTGTTTTGGCGGAATCATTCATTTGAAACTCTCCACCAATGTCTCGCAAATATTTTCTCTTCCTTTCATCTTAGATTCTTACTCTCTTCCATACTTGTATATAATTATTTCTAGAAATTACTGTAATTTGTACAAAGCTTGATTATTAGTAAATAAGCAACTCTTCAACCGTGGATGTAACTAAGCATTTGAGTGAAGAACTATAAATCATATGCTTATTATCAGTATTTCTTATTATTATTACGTAGCTAACCTAATTTTTAAGCATGCTAGGACTTAACAACAGTGATCAAAAGTCCCTGTCAACATGAATTAACTTTGAAATTACGCATTAATCCAATTTGATTTAATTATAGATTGAACGTCAACGATTGTCAAATCCTCCAGCATGAAACAATTGAAGATAAGAGCAGCAAGTCTCCAGTGATGCATAGTGATGCTAAAAGTGCCACAACTGCCGTCACCAAAACTCAAATTCTCTACATCTTAAAAAAACCATCACTATGCAGATCAAAAATCCTAAAATATCTCAGACTTCGAATTGCGAATGCACCGAGACTGACACTCCAAATCTTTGAAATCCATGCTTCATCTCGTCATCAATTCACCCTTGTTAGTTGCTTTACACCATATCTTTTCACCGCCACGAAGAAGCCCACAACCAAACAAGCTTGGGGACCATATTGAAGGGCCAACCTGTCGCTTTCATCATTTCGAATCTCTGACTCTTGCCTTTTTTTTTTTTTTGAAACCAGCTTCAAGTGCATCTCAATTGAATGTAGAATCTCCAAACCAATGCTAAAATTTCGTATGTAAGTAAGAAAATTGTTCTCCAATGTAATGCTATCTTTAACAATGAATTTGACATCTATAATACAACAATTTTCAAATTTTAGCATTTCGTTGTTATCTATTAATTGATTATCTTTTCATTTAAGAATTGCACCGTTTCTACTTTTAATTTCTTTAGAATTTTTTGTTTTTTACAAGTTCAAAGGCTTTAAGTTTATGACAAAAAGCTATAGATATAGATAACATTTTGGCACTTTCTTTTAACAAATGTAATATTAACCTTACTGATGGTGTAACAATAAGAACACACTTTAGCTCTTTGGCATTAGCATACAATTACACTTATCAATCTAGTTATTGGAAATGGCTGCCTGAAAGTCGTTTTTTGACTTTCCATATTTAAAAAGCTTCTTCATGGCTTTCTAAAATTAGAGCTTACAATATTTAACACCATAAAATGTGGCTTTTAAAAAAACTATTTTGAGAAGACTTTAAAAACTTATAATGAATTTTAATAAGATGTCCTAAACTTCATTCTAATAGTTAATTTCAACACACAATAGAAAAATTAATTTTTTTTTGTCCCATGGAGGTTCTTAGAAAAAATACGTAATCTCAAAAACAAAAAGTGCAAACGTAACGCCAACCCATTATTTGTATATGATTTATCTAGATCTATGTGAGCTGTGTATGCAAATACACGGTCTAGATTGAAAGTGGCAATTGATGAAGTAATTAAACCAATTAAGATCATCGTTGACACATTTAACCAACGTGATTGTACGTTCATGATTGATAACATATATATATATATATATATATATATATATATATATATATATATATAACTTTCCCTTTTTTTTTTCTGGCAATCTCGATTGATTAATATCCCATTTGTTTTTGTTTGCTTCTGTTTTCGTGCCATGTTTGAATTTCCCTTTTCTTTTCCCCTTCTTTTGGCGAGTGGGCGAGCGGTGGGAAGAAGAAAGGGATTTGCAACAACATATATACAAAGCAATAATTTTTTTCTCTAAAGTTCACAATACAAAAGAATGGCAAGGACCCGTGAAAAAAAAAAAACGAAAGATAAAAGATACAAGATAAAAGAAAAGATGCCCTCGAACAACACGAGACCTTACCATGAAAAGGAAAACAGATCAAAAGAAAAAATACACAAGTACGAAAAATAAATGAAACGCAAAAAATAAAAAATAAAAAATCACATGATGATTAAAGATCTCCTATCAAAGCTTCTTCCAACAACTCATTTGAGCTTTGCATCAAAGCAGGGCTCAACCTAAACATTAGAGTGCAAAACTCCATTTCATTCAAGTTTCCATCTCCATCCAAATCCCCTTCCTTAAGCATGCACATTACCTCTTCATCGCTCAAGCCTTGCAAACCCAACAAATCCGAGTTCCTTTTCAAACTCCCAAACGTGATCACTCCTTTCTCTGCATCCATCAACAACCGAAACCCGTTACAAAGCTCCTTCATGAACCCCTCAGCCCCCAACTTCTCCACCATCTTTGGAAAGAAATCTTCGAATATTAGCAGACCGTTTTGAAACGCCATTGTAGAGAATATCAAATAATGAACGAAATATTTAAACTACCCACGTAAAAGAAAGTATTATCTTATCGCAGCTAAGTCTTGTGGAATGGAAAGTTCTTTGGTAGAAAAATGGATTGGTGGAGGGTCTATTATATATATGGACACAAAAAGGGATGTGTAGAGAAATTGTTGGGAAAAATACGAGGAAGTTTTCGAGGAAAGAGAGGTTGTAAAAGGTGAGAACAAAGGTACAGATTCATAAAAGGAGTTTGCTTCTTTAAGAGGAGGTTGTTGGCGGGTATTTTATTTTTTGCTATGATCTTTAGGCCGTTTCACGTCTCGAGAGAGGGAGAGCAGTCTAATTTCCACGAAGTTGCATGGAAAGGTACCGGATATGATGATCATATGACAGGCATTTTCCTCGGGAAAATGATATACACACACGTAATATAATATATATATATATATATATATTTAATTTTATGTATATTATCTTAATTTGTTTGGATTAGCTTTGTGACAAACCACTCCTTTGAAACAGAGGTATTAGTTTAGCAATTTAAGTATTTGACCCAGGTAGATATGGCACAGGTTTGCCGCCTAGCAGTTAATCTGCTTAAATGATTTTTTATGGACGAAATATATATATATAGATATTTTTGGGACAAATTTGCAAAAAGACTTTAAGAGAAATGCTTATTCGTAAAATTCATTTTTATTTGCAAAATGACTTTGCTATCTGTACCCAGGGGCGGAGCCACCTTAGGCCTGGGGCCGGTGGCAACTGTCCCCTGACTTAAGGGATTCCCTTGACTTTTAAGCCCACAATATTATTTTCATATAACTTTTATTTAGATTTGTGCCCTGAAAAATGTCTAATTGAAGCTTTAGGTTAATTTACGCCCCGAACCATTTTTTTCCCAGCTCCGTGAGCATAGAGGTCGGCAATAAAAGAAAGAAGGTCATTTTGTCAATTTTACTTTTTAAAATTGTAATTCTATGAATTTTTTCCTTGTTTTCCTCTTTGTAGCGATCTAATTAAATATACCATAAATTGAAGAAGGAAAATTAAAAAAACATCCACAAGATTTTTACATATTTATAGGGTGTTTGGAGTTGAGGTTTCTAACTAAATAATCTCAACTGTAAACATTGTAAAACTTTTATGTACTACAATATATGATTCAAACCATAAAGTTTTAACTTTTCTCCCAAATACCATATATTAATAAAATATAAAGACTACCATAGTTTTTATAACTATCGGAAAAGGGATCAATATTAATATGAAATCTTGGAGGTTCAAGAACTCCACATTGGCGTGCCTTAGTACTAGTCTTTCTGTTAAGCCGTTTAGAAGAGCAGTTCTAACTACCCATTATAACTGTAAATAGTATAAGCCTCTCACATACTACAATAAAAAGCTACAGTATAAAACTCTCACATGCTTCAATTTTCAAATCAAAACTATTGGTTCTAACCTTCTTCCAAATGGCATATATATCTTTCTTGATTTTTTTTTTCAGACAAATGTTCAAACGACTAGATATTGCGATTTATTTAGCGTATCCTGATCAACTGCAATTCAAAAAACGTACATATATATAAACCATATCTTTACTATATTTAACTGACTGATTAATTAAGAGGTAAATCCATGAGTAAATATATACAAACTAATATGTAATTATTGCTTGTGAGGCGCATATAATTCTTATTAATTTAATTAGTTGCCATATATTGTTAGAGTATCTAATAGTGGTACTCAACATTAAAGGTAATTATCCCCCTTTATGCTTATTTGGTTTTTTTAATCCATTTTTTTAATCTAAATTAATAGATACATATCTACAATTATAAAGAAAAAAATAAATAATTTATAAGTGATTACTAAAATAAATTGAGTGATGTTAGAACAAGTTTAAAAGAATGTATAATTAGAAAATACATAAAATCTCCATCTAGTTGATCAATCCATCTAACTCAAGTAACCGACTAGTACTGTGTACAGACAATTCAACCAGTTCAAAATGAAACATAGAAGTGAAAATTGTGGTTGTAAATTTAAATTTTATAAGAGGAAAATATTATAACAAAAGTATCCCCTAAGGTACTGCCATGATCAATAGCCTTATTGGCTGGGAGCGAGTTGCTTCCACCTGCCATGCACTAGATGAACAATATTGTTGGCACTTGGCAGAAAGCGGTGATGGACTTACACGACACGAAGGCTGCAGCGTTATTGCTCTTTCCCTTACGTTTCATCAAGTGTATCTTTAGAAGTTGTCGGTCCCGCACGGGTCACGGGTCTTATATGATGGAGTCCAATAACGTATGGCGGTCAATTTGAACTTTGAAGGCTAAAATTGCGAGGATTTCCCAAAAAGAAAAATCACGTCCGGATTTATATTGAAAATTTGAATTTGTGGTAAAAAGTGATGTAGATCGGAGTCAAAATTTATTTAGCCCTTTTTTGAGCTCGATTGAAATTAATTGAAAAAATAAGTTAGAATCATTATTTATTGTTAGAATTTATGTTTGTTAAGTTTATCAAAATGTTGGTTTTAGTTGTTTTGAAAAAAAAAAAAGCTCAAAAATAGTAAAAACTAAAAACAAAAGTTGAAGTTGATAATGGATCAAATAGTACTTTTTAGTTGAAACGAAAATCGAAATTGTAATTGCCAAGATGAGCTTCAAATGTGATAGGAATCTTAAAATATATAAAACTAATTTTGGCATACTACCAAATTAATTAATTAGTGAGCAATCTTATTTAATCTTATAGGATTATAGCTCCGTTATTAATAAAACAATAGGACTCAGTCTAAAGAATACATTATATATTAGATAGGGTCTATAGTTTTGTAAGTAACAGGGTTATAACCCTACGGAGATGAAAATGATTTTTTTTTATTTAATTGATTATTGGGGCCAAACCTGGGAATTCATATGTAAACGATCTAGTATTGGAGAACAGCTACAATGTAACACACTTTGCGTAGAAGTTCAAGGGAAGAAATTTCAAGGAAACCCCATTTTTGGAAGGCTGGATTAATATTGACGAAGACCTTTTTCTTTTGCAACCGACATCATATATAATTTGACGAAGAGATTTAAAATATGACTGCATCATAACATTCACATCTGACAACTGCCACTTCGTTGTGGAAGCTTTCCTTAGCCACTAATTAACAAAAAGCATCTTTCAAGATGAAGGAAAGGAATTTGGTTGTGTTGTGACGTACATAGCCTTTGAGAATAAGGATCTAGAATATTATTACTATTCTTATCCTTCGGTGGAAGGAGTTGACCGCAGTCTATATATGCATTCATTTCGACCCGAGATGGTGGATTGCCGGAGATAAATTTTGCACAATGTGTGAAAACGCGTGCTAGAAAAGTTTGAATAAGGTGTTTGAACAGCGGTTAAGATTAAGAGAAAGTTTAGAGTAGTGCACAGTCACTAGGCTCTCCTAAAATTAGGGGCTCAGTGGGATGGTCATATTTGGTCTTTTGCATGGCAATGGTTTCAGTTAATCTTTTTGGCTTTTAAATGTCGCAGCACATCTGACATATATCAGCAAGATTATTTGGGTCTTTCCACATTTATACGCCAAAGTGATTTTGGTGGTGAATGAAGTTAGAAATCGTTGTGGAGTGTGGACTTACTTAAAAAAAAAAAAAGAAATTGTTGTTGACCTACCGGGGGTGGCAATTTGGGTTGACGGGTCAGGTTAGTGTTGGAGTGAAGTCAATTTTTACAAAAATTGGGTTGATACTACTCCGACTCGTGACACAAATGGGTTGAGAATTCTCAACCCTAATACGACCTGTTTTGATACAGGTTGACACGAACATGACCCGTGCCAACCCGTTCCTTATGCACAGTATCAAAAAAAAAGAAGACTCGTGAACCGTTTTTGACCCGCAGCCCTATTATGACCTACAACCCGCCTATGACCCGTCTATACTAATATATATAACATTAACAAAAACATAAAATTAGATGAGTTTCATACCACAACAAGAAGAAGATGAGTGATAAGAGATGTAGGGTTTGATATTTTAAGGGCTTATATTATATCTGACATAATATTAATCATAGGTAATTTTTTTTTAAAATTAATTAATTAAACACGAGTCAGTAACGAGTCATTTTAGTGTCAGATGGGTTGACCCGAACACGACCCTTTTTTGACGGGTCAGTTTTGGGTCGACACTAAAATGACCCGTGGTCAAATTTTCTGACACAAACCGCAAAAAAACGTGTCGGATTCGTGTCGTGTCATCGTGTCGCGACCCGTATTGCCGGCCCTAGCCTACCCCTTTGGATTGAGAAAAGGAAGGTTTCTTTTTTTTTTTTTTGTTTTTTTTTTAGGAAAAGAAAAGGGAGTCAATACCCTCACAAAAAGAAAAGGGCGTTAATTATACCAAATAAAAAACAAAGAAAGGTCATTAAATTTGGATCTTATTATCAAAGGTCTATATAAAAATTAGGGAGAATGCACAAATAAACAGAGGAATAAAAGTTGCATAAATCTTGGATGAGAAAAATCAATAATATCTTATTTGATAAAAAAATTCAAAAATCCTTCGCAAATGCACTGACATGTTTACAATTTAACATATCTTATTTTGTTTAAAAAATTCAAAAATCCTTCGTACATGCTTCGGTACTTAGAGTTGTCTTGTTGTCACATATTTCTTCTATTAATCTTTCTAATAAATATTAATCGTTACAATTTATATTTTTCTAGTAAAGTACAAAAATTACTATTTTTCATAATAAATTTCAAAGCCAGTCATTTGTTGCAATTATTTTTTATAAAACTTTTTTTTCTTTGAACCAAGATTGATGTATTCAAATATCATAAAAGTCCAAACACTAATTTTGATTCGAAAGACCTCAAGGTACTGGAGAATTTAACCTCGACAATAGATCGTTTCTACCATTAAGTTTGATGAAGCGCACCAAGATGTATGTGCATCATGTTCCAACAAAAAGAAACCAAGAGGGTGCACCAACAATTGAGCATACAAAAGGCTCTTTCAGTAACACATTTATAATCAGTGAAAGACTCTGATCAATTCAGACCAAGAGACTTACAATTGTAGAGTCACCAACAATATTGTTGAAAACACTACATGTATGTTCAACACAATAGCTAAATCAAAAAGAGGAAAAACTACTTCTGTCATTATAGCATAAACACAAAAACAACAAAACAGAAAACAACTACTCAATGGAAATTAAACTAAAAAACCAAAAAACCTTGGCAACAGACAAGACCACTAGTGATAAGCCGACCAACATAACCATAGAGGATAAATCAGTGAGGACCCACACAACAGGAAACACCAACATGGCACTGATGAAAACCCATGAACCTCCACCATGAGAAGCACGACGCCAACAAAGACCTATGAGACTCCACCACCAAGAAGCACTGCCATGACGCTGGCAACCAGAGATTCAACGAGCATAATGAAGTCGGTAAAAAAACCAATCCTTCCCTTTCGTCCCTGCCGAGCATGAAGCCAACACCACCACTACTATGATAACTGGCATGAAGTCAAGAGCTTTGTTTCTAGGGTTGGGGGGTCCAGTGGTCAGCCAAGATGTGGCTCTGGACTCTAGCAACCAAAAAAAAAAAAGAAGGAAGTGGTGCACCAAGAAAAAGAAAAAACTCAAGAGATGGAGCTCTTGATTTACAACCCGCTGACGAGGCATGAGAGAAAGAGATGGAGAGGGAGAGGAGGAAAGAGCAATTTTGAGAAAATACTCAAAACTCCTTTTGTATTTTGCCTGAATACTATTTTTACCTCTCTTATTATTATAATATTCAAAATACCCTCAGTGTTTTTTCTAAATACATTTGCCTCTGGTATTATCAAAATACGCAAAACACCTTATATATTTTTAAAATCATACTCAAAATACTCACTTAAGCAATTACTTTTTTTTAAAAAAATTTAATATTATCCTTTCCAATATATACTAAATATTATTTTTAAATATAGCTTGTAATGGATGCAACAACAACAAAACCTACAACGGATGCAATAGCAATGACTACAACAACTGTGACAATCACACCTGTAACGTCAACTACAAATACAACCCCAACTAAAAGTGCAACTCTAATGGCAAATGTTATTATTTTTTATCTAATGAATAATTAATTTGTTATATTTAGTTGATGTTCGTGCCCATTATAAATATTATTATACTTTTATCTACACATATATATTTTTTTGTTTTCGTAAAAGATAATTGCAAGGTTATTTTGTGCGTATGTGTGTTTTTTTTTTACAAGTTTTTTAATTTTTTATTAAACTTTTTTTAAAAAAATTATCCTTCCTAATATTTACTAAATACAATTTAAAACATTATTAAACCAAAATACTAAATAAAATTAATCTTAAAAAGTTAGAAACTCTCAAAATATTTGAAGCATTTTGTTAGTTAAAATATTTATTTGAACATTTTAAATTACAATTTCTTTAATTTTCAGGTCAAGTTACATTTAAAATGACATTTAACATATATTGTTGGTTTGTTTATTCAATTTTTTTTTTAAAGTGAATTTTATTTTCAAAAACATGACTGGTTACATTGTTTTTTTTTTTTTTTTGTTTTTTAATATTGTTGTCAAATTTTTTTAAATTATGAAAACAAAAATTTCTTGTTTCAAAAATTTTAACCCGAACACCATCTTGGAACCCAAACTAAAACCCTGTCGTAGAATCCAACTCCAAACCTCGTCCCAAAATCTAACCTGACCTTGGTCGAGAAACCTAATCCCGATATCAAAACCTGACCTTGACCCCAGTTCGAAACCAAAAACCCAAAACTTGACCCTAGTCGCGAGACTTGACTCCAACGTCGATCTTGTAACACGACCTCGACCTTAGTTCTAAAACTTAACTCTAATCCTAAAACATGACATTGATCTTATTATTGAAATTACAACCTTGATCCCAGTCTTGAAACCCGATGCAGTCTTGGATTTGATCTCTACTTGGTAGTGAAATCTAATTCCAAAGACCTTGATCCTAGTTCGAGAGCCTAATCCTGATATCAAAACCCAAACCTGACAACAATCCTAGAACCTGACCCCGACCATGCCCCAAAACAGGAAACTCAGCCCTGGTGTTGGAACCAGACCCTTCCCTGGGAACACAACCTAACCTTAGAACTCGATCCGACATTGGTCTCGAAACTCGACCTCGACTCCTGTCTCGAAACCTGACCTCATCAGCGAGATTGGTTTGACCCCGACGAGTAGTCCAATCCGCTAGTCCTACCCCATCAACAACCCCAAGTCAACAATATTTTTGTTTTTGTTTAAAAAAATATGAATTAAAATTATCATTGGCAAACATTTTTTCATTTTTCAAAAAAAAAAATAAATAAAAATTGCTAAACATGTTTTTTTTAAAAAAAATATAAAATGAAAACAAGATAAATATTTTTGTTTTTCTGCTTAAACAAATTGAAGATGATACCACATGGACCCAGAGCATTCTTTGCATTTAATTAAATGAAAATTAAAATCTCATTAAACCCATTTTTGTAAGGTATTAAACCCATAACATTCTATGCATTTAATTAAACGGCAATTAGTATCTCATTAAGCATGCATATATATATATATATATATATATATATATATATATATGTTGAAGGAATTAAATCCATATTCTTAGCTGCAAATAAACATGGTTAAACGATATGATACTACAAAAATTAGTGCAAAATCTATAACAGATGATTTGTCCCATCAAAACCTTACATGTACTATGTTCTATATATACCCAGCTTTCAAACTTGCTTTCTATGTTCTATTTGGATCATTCTTTATTCCTTTTTTTTTTTTTTTCCGGTAATAGATCCAAATAGACGAATTGTTCCATTTGCAGAGTGACTTGAGTTTGCTCTTTCCTCCTTGGGAACCCTTTATCTCCTCCAAATTTCGTCCCTCACTCTTGCCTGCTTTCCAACAAAAAAAGACGTGCCATTCACTTCACAATTTTGGATCTTTAAAGCATGTGCGCGGGTCCACAACTTCAAGTGTGCAACTCAAGTGTTGCTTGTAATTTGATTTAAACTAGACGTCATATATTTATACACTATAGGTAGTGCGTTGTACATGCACATTACCTAGAGCTTCCTAAGAGTAATTGTTGAAACTAATTTTGGTTAAAAATATGAGAGTTTTATATTATATTAATTTTATACTTTTTACTGTAATATATAAGAGTTTTTTACTATTTATTAATTAGAAGCATCCAAATACCTTAGAAATTTGGTGTGCTTTCTTTCTTTCTTTTTTGTCTTCAAATTAGTATTAAAACATCAGTACAATATGAGGCATCAACAAAAGCAAAAGTAATATTTCTTCCGATTTTTTTCTACCACTCTAATAATTAAACATATTTAATACATCGGAAATTGAAAAGAATTGGATGACAGGGTTGAAAATGATTGTGTTGAATCCTAATATTTGTTTGGCGCATGTCGCATTTAATTAAATCATACATTATTTTTAAATCAATTTATTAAAAATTTGAAATGAATACAATATTATCAAAAAATTGCAAAAACCATTTTCAATAAAAAATAGATTTTCTAAAATATATATTTAAAAAAAGGTTGAGATAGAGATGTTCATCCAATCAAAGTATCCAATCTATTTTAGTCATTTTATAAACAATCCATTCAAAAGGTCGACTTTTTAGAAATCCAATCCAATTTAGATAAAAAAAAAAAGAGTAGAAAGAAATATTAGTTTTTTTTAATGTAATTTTAACTTAGTCCCCCGAAGGTCTTCCTTTCTTCCTGCAACTTAAATGGCCCAAAACCTCTCTAATTAAGCTTATAATTAGTCACAACTTTAATACTTTCACGCTTGAAGAGTCAATTTTTTAATGGTTTTAGTCATGTTTAGGTCACGAGACTGTATGGTAAATGAAAGTATATTAAATTTTAAAACAAAATAAATTTTTAAATAGGGAAGTCTATGGTAGAGTACTTTTTTTACTCTACTAGTGGAATATGATTTGAGGGTTATTATACAATCTTAGGGAGGATTCACATAATTTTTACCACACCGAATCAAGTCCTAAATATAATAAAATTAAATAAAAAACAAAAATACAAAGTATATAAACAAAAAAAGTGCAGCTGCTCCATCGCCAACTCCTCTACGCCAGTGTAAGGAGATTGTCGGCAACCCAAGATCTGAAAATAGTCAGATATTTAGATCTTGCTAGCGACCAATGTAGGAGTTGCGATTCCGTTGTGCTCTGCCACCCACTTCAGTTTTGAAGGGAATCGTGTCACGCCCCGGAGTACGGGAGGTGACGTGGCGGAATATTTAGATTAATTAAAGGAGAGTTTAATCGAAATTAAGGGTTTAAAAATCCCATTAAGCAAGAAATAAAGAAGATTTTTCCACCACATTTTATAAAGGAATTTAAAATCATAAATCAAATAACAATAATTGAATAAAAACCGCGAATATGGGTTCCACAACCCACAACTTGTGCACACACATGGATCTGACAATATCACAAATACAATTACAGTCCAAGTACAAATAAAGTTGAGCCTTACATGCCTTGATTAATAATACTGAATATAAATAAGTTCTCCTAGTGCTCCTGAGTCCGGTCTGAAGAATCTCCTCCAAACCTATATGGAAAACCACCTAGAAGGGGGGGGAAATTTAAAACAATAAAACGTGAGCGAAAGGCTCAGTAGGACTAGGTTTTATAAAATAATTTGATGCAAAGAAACAAAACATTATCAGGAGTATACAGAAATAAAACGTTAGATAAATAAATAAATAAATTAGGTAGAACCGTTCTGACACAGAACAGTCTACTCGTCAAATCAAAACACCAATTTACTTTTACCTAGGCAAACCATGATATCACCACCGTAGTGGCCCAGCTGGGTTTCGGGACCTGCCCCCAAGGTCGTTCGTCACACGACCCGATCTCTGATATGGCATCATGCCTTAGTGTTCGTTATCATTATCATTCAAACCCGATTACCGAGTATTGTCAATTACATTCATTATGAAATTCATTTCATGTCACGGTATATAAAAATATAACCGATAAAACCATTTTCAAACATCCGTTGAAAACATTTTGGATAGAAATCCTTTTCAAAGCCAAATCATTTCAAAACCAGGCTACCAAAGAAATAGGATAGAAGTCCTACCTCAGTACTCGTGCCGGTACCCCACACCGTAATCCCGATCCGCTATGCGTTAGCTCCACGGAACCACGAACAATCCTAGATACAAACTAAGTCGATCAATATCTAGTTCGAGACATTCTATGTTACCAAATCATTTCATGATGTCCTAGTGTGCCATTTGTATCATTAAAATCATCCTATAAGGTTGGGATTTAAATCAGGGTTCAAAACAATGAAATCGGGTAAAAATCACAAAATTTTCCATGCCTCGGTCGGCCTGCCGGACGCCCTGCTTCGGCCTGCCGAACTGTACAGTTCGGCCTGCCGGAAACGAGGTTCGGCCTGCCGAACATTTCCCCAGATTCGGCCTGCCGGTCGGAAGAACACCGGCCTGCCGATCATCACTTCGGCCTGCCGAACATGAACTTCGGCCTGCCGAACTGGGAAAATCCAGAAATCCCAGCCACGGGTTTCTCGATCCCCAAAATCCAAATCTGAATTCCAACCTGTTTTTCTCAATTCCCAGGCATGAAAAATAACTATAGTTGATAGAAAAACATTCTAAAACATATTTGGAATCATTTAAACAACATTTGAACTCAAAATCTTCAAAAATCCGAAAATGAGAAAAAGAGGAGAAAAATGAAAATCTTGAATCCAATCCGTTTTTCTTCAATCTAGGTTTAGATTCTAGTTGTTCTAAGCTCATTTAACACAATTCCACGGTTTTCTAAGCTTAAACAAGCTTAGATTTCAAAAACACACAAAATCGAAAATTTTGAAAAAGTTTAGAAATTTCGAATCTAACCTCGAATCGAAGCTTCAATCCGCGTTCTCGGTCGCCGAATCACGTCCCCGAGCTTCCTCCTTGCTGTTCCGAAGCTTGGATTCGAATGGAAATCAAAAATTTGAGAGAGATTGAGAGAGAGAGAGGGGCTGCCGAGTGAGAGAGAGGGAAGAGAGAGAGAGAGAGCCCGTGAGAATGAAGAGGGAGAGAGAGAAGAGAGAAATAAATAGAGAAAATCGGTGGGCGGTTTTACTGTGCGAAAACCATGTGCCGCCCACGGTTTTGTAAAACAGAGTATTTTTATCATTTTACAAATTGTTGTGTTTTAAAACTCAAAACATCATTTTAAAACAAATGAGAAATCATTTGAATACATCAGTTTAACAAAACAACCAAAATTCAAAATCCAACCAAATAATCTAATTAAAGTTAAAACTTTAATTATGGCACACTAATTCATCATTTACATTACATTAATGTTAAATAAATTTCGGGACGTTACAGCTCTCCACCCCTAAAAGAAATTTCGTCCTCGAAATTCACAACTCATTTCAAAAGCAAAACAAATGCGGATATGACTCCCGCATACCCGACTCTAATTCCCAAGTGGCTTCATCAACCCCGTGATGCTGCCACACGACCCTTACCAACGGTATCTCACGACGACGCAAGCTAATCACTTTCCGGTCGATGATCTGAATCGGCACTTCTTCGTACGTCGTATCCTCCTGAACCTGCACATCGCGAAACGAAACTATCTTATCCTGCTCAGGTGGACACTTCCTAAGCATCGACACATGAAACACATCATGCACATGAGAAAGTTCGGGCGGAAGATCAAGCCGATAAGCGACCACGCCAACACGCTGAGTGACCTCGAACGGCCCAATATACCTCGGCGCGAGCTTCCCACTCACTCCGAACCGCATAGTTCCCTTACGAGGTGACACCCTCAAGAGAACAAAATCTCCAACCGCGAACTCTAAAGGTCTACGTCTCCTATCCGCGTAGCTCTTCTGCCGACTCTGAGCTGCTCTCAACCGATCCCGAATCACCATGACTTTCTCGTTGCTGTCACGAATCTCATCTGGCCCAAGAATAACTCTATCTTCCGGTTCGGCCCAACACACAGGTGACCGACACGGTCGCCCATACAATGCCTCAAATGGTGCCATACCGATACTCGCCTGATAACTGTTGTTGTACGAGAACTCCGCCAAATGCAAACATTGCTTCCAATTCCCGCCGAAGTCCAACGCACAAGCACGCAACATATCCTCGAGAACCTGAATAACCCGCTCAGACTGCCCATCAGTCTGAGGATGAAACGCCGTACTGAAGTTCAAATCCGTACCCAAAGCCTCCTGAAAACTCCTCCAGTACTTAGCATTAAACCTGGTGTCTCGATCAGAGGTGATGGACAAAGGAACTCCATGCAACCTCACAATGTTTTGCATATACAACTCCCCGAGAGTCTTCCTGGAACACGTCGACCTAAACGGAATGAAATGCGCCGATTTCGTCAACCTGTCGACCACAACCCAAACTGCATCATGCCGCTGCTCCGTCCTCGGCAAACCTGTGAGGAAATCCATCGTCACATGCTCCCATTTCCACCCTGGAATAGGAAGCGGCTGAAGCTGACCTGCAGGCTTCTGATGCTCAGCTTTCACCTGAAGACACGTCGAACACTTGGCCACGTACTCGCGAACATCTTTCTTCATGCCTCTCCACCAATAGTGCCTCTTCAAATCACGATACATCTTGGTGCTTCCCGGATGAATAGCGAACTGAGACCTATGAGCTTCATCTAGAACGGCTTTCGTCACCTCGGCGATAACTGGAACTGCAAGACGCTCCCGGAAGTACAACGATCCATCTGCATGCACGCTCCATTCTTCAAACTGCTCCCCGTTCTGAATCCGCGACCAAATCCCCTGCAAATGTCGATCCTGCCACTGACCTTGCTTCACCATCTGAACAAGAGCTGGAGTCGCTTCCACGTGATATAACAAAACTCGATCACCGTCTTCATGATACTGTAGCCGATACTCACTCACTGTCGCATCCCTGTTCCAGTCCTCAAAAATCAAACAAGCGAGAATCCCTGAAGACTTTCTGCTAAGCGCGTCCGCTACCACATTAGCTTTTCCGGGATGATACTGCAACGCGAAATCATAATCCTCCATGTACTCCACCCATCTGCGCTGCCTCAAGTTGAGATCCCTCTGAGTGAACAAATGCCTCAAACTCTTGTGATCGGAGAAGACCTGAAACGACGCTCCATACAAATAACATCTCCAAATCTTCAGCGCGTAGATCACCGCTGCAAGCTCTAAATCGTGAGTAGGATAATTCCGCTCGTGAGGTCGTAGCTGTCTCGATCCGTACGCAACCACACGTCCATGCTGCATCAACACGCATCCAAGTCCGCGCCCTGAAGCATCAGCATAAACCTCATATGGCTCGTCACTGCTAGGAATAATCAACACTGGAGCTGAAGTCAACCGGTTCTTCAATTCCTGAAAAGCAGACTCACAGTCTTCATCCCACTCAAACCTGACATTTTTCTTGGTCAACCTCGTCAACGGAGCTGCAATCTTCGAAAAGTCCTTTACAAATTTCCTGTAATATCCAGCAAGACCTAAGAAGCTGCGAATCTCCGCTACATTCCTTGGTCGTTCCCACTCCAATATAGCTTCAATCTTGGACGGATCCACTGAAATACCATGCTCCGAGATGACATGACCCAGAAATTTGACCTCAGTCAACCAGAACTCACATTTTTCCCTCTTAGCATACAACTGGTGCTCCCGCAAAGTCTGAAGCACGATCCGAAGATGCTGCTCATGCTCCTCCCATGTCTTAGAATACACAAGAATATCATCGATGAACACGATCACAAACTGATCCAGATACGGCCTAAATATCCTGTTCATCAAGTCCATAAAAGCTGCTGGAGCATTCGTCAACCCGAAAGACATAACCAGAAACTCGAAGTGCCCATACCGAGTCCTAAAAGCTGTCTTGGGAATATCCTCTTCCTTGATTCTGAGCTGATGATAACCTGACCGCAAATCAATCTTCGAGAAGTATCGCGAACCTCCCAACTGATCAAATAGCTCATCAATCCTAGGCAAAGGATACTTGTTCTTCACCGTAACACGGTTCAGCTGCCGATAATCCACACATAACCTGAGAGTCCCATCGTGCTTCTTAGCGAACAAAACTGGTGCTCCCCACGGAGATGTGCTATTCCGAATATATCCTTTATCAGCAAGCTCCTGAAGTTGCTTCCTCAATTCCTTCATTTCTGCCGGCGCCATCCGATAAGGTGCCATAGAAATCGGTGATGTCCCTGGAAACAACTCGATACCAAACTCAATTTCCCGATACGGTGGCAATCCTGGCAACTCGTCGGGGAAAACATCCTCGAACTCACCAACCACCGAAATCGCTACACTACTACTCGAAACATAGGGCTCGCAACCTAGATTGGCAAGAAAAGCAAAACAATCTAGATTCCTTCGCCCTCCTAGACATGACTTCATGAGACGCTCACTCATTAGCCAATCACCACCACCCTGGTAAGTGATTACCGTCCCCCTATCAGACACTAGGGTCACTTTTCTAAGTTGGCAGTCCACAACTGCATTATACCTGGACAACCAGTCCATTCCTAGAATCACATCATAGGAACTCATGGGGAGTATAATCAAATCACTTTTCAAAATCTCATCCCCAATCTTTATTTTACAAGATTTACACATATGATTTACACACACCCGCCCCAAGGGAGAAATTATAGCTAGGGGTTCATTAAACTCTTCTATCTCTAATCCCAAGGCATGTACAAAAGAACTCGAAATGAGAGAATGAGATGCACCGGTATCAAATAAAACGCGTGCTAGAGATCTGGAAACCAAGATCATACCATCAACAACTGCGTTACCAGTCTGAGAATCTGACCCTCCAGATGCCATTGCATGAACCTGCACTGGCGCTTTCCCTTTTCCTCTACCGACATTGCTGGGTCCTGCATTACTCGGCCGATGCTGCTGAGATGGAGACAACTGCACACTACCTGCACTCGGAGCTCTATACTGAGGAACACTGCGCTGGAAATACTGCTGCTGCTGTCCCCGTGCCGGATATGTGAATTGCTGAGGAGAAAACTGCGGATACTGCAACTGCGGGTACTGCGGAGGTGGAGGTAGGGTCTGAGGCTGAGGCTGAGATGAACGACTGGCATCCTCCCCGGTCTGCGATCCAAGACGAGCACTCCTGATTGGGCAATTCCTCTTGATGTGTCCGGGCTGCTGACAGAAATGACAATGGAAGCTGTAGGGATTGCTGCGCCCGCTGCCAGACGAACTGCTGCTGCCACTGGTCGCACCGCCTTGCTTGCTTTTCCCCGGAGTTGGACGACTACTGGTGCTCTTCCTGCCACTCCTCTGCGGTCCTCCTGAAGCCTTGGCTCGATCTTCACAATACTGCACGTAATCATTCTCCACGGAGATCGCCGACGACACAAGCTCTCCGAAACTCCTAAGCCGTAGAGCAACCAACTGCCGCCGAATAGGAGCCTTGAGTCCCTCCTGAAACTTGATGCATTTCTCGCGCTCCGATGCCACAGCTGATGGGGCAAACCTAGCCAACTCGTTAAATTTTGCCTCATACTCCCGAACTGACATATCACCCTGCTGCAATCTATAAAACTCAGCTGCTTTCTGGTCTCTATATCCCTGCGGAAAATACCGATCATAGAACAGCTCCTCGAACTTGTCCCAACTGATATTGCCACCGCGCTCCAGACGCTTAGTTTGTTTCCACCAGGTGTTAGCGCCACCCTCGAGCTTATACGCCGCAAACTCTACACGATACTCCTCAGGCACACCAAGGGTATCAAGATGCTTCAAAATCGAATCCAACCAATACTCTGCTAACTGCGGATCCCCATTGCCATCAAAAGTCGGAATAGACGCCCGCCGGAATTCCTTAAAGAAGGCATGCCGACTACCAACACTGGAGTCTTCCGGTCTAGCCCTGGCTGCCATCTGCCGGAAAGCTGCCATCATAGACCTCATCAGGCCCTCATCATTTCTGAACTCCGCGTCAGCTGTCGAATGACGTCTAGGTGCCATTCTCTCACTTCTGAAAACAAAATTTGGACTGTCAGATGTATTTCATTGTCAAACCTATGTGTGCACAATTCCCAAGGTTCATAACCTTGAGCTCTGATACCATTCTGTCACGCCCCGGAGTACGGGAGGTGACGTGGCGGAATATTTAGATTAATTAAAGGAGAGTTTAATCGAAATTAAGGGTTTAAAAATCCCATTAAGCAAGAAATAAAGAAGATTTTTCCACCACATTTTATAAAGGAATTTAAAATCATAAATCAAATAACAATAATTGAATAAAAACCGCGAATATGGGTTCCACAACCCACAACTTGTGCACACACATGGATCTGACAATATCACAAATACAATTACAGTCCAAGTACAAATAAAGTTGAGTCTTACATGCCTTGATTAATAACACTGAATATAAATAAGTTCTCCTAGTGCTCCTGAGTCCGGTCTGAAGAATCTCCTCCAAACCTATATGGAAAACCACCTAGAAGGGGGGGGAAATTTAAAACAATAAAACGTGAGCGAAAGGCTCAGTAGGACTAGGTTTTATAAAATAATTTGATGCAAAGAAACAAAACATTATCAGGAGTATACAGAAATAAAACGTTAGATAAATAAATAAATAAATTAGGTAGAACCGTTCTGACACAGAACAGTCTACTCGTCAAATCAAAACACCAATTTACTTTTACCTAGGCAAACCATGATATCACCACCGTAGTGGCCCAGCTGGGTTTCGGGACCTGCCCCCAAGGTCGTTCGTCACACGACCCGATCTCTGATATGGCATCATGCCTTAGTGTTCGTTATCATTATCATTCAAACCCGATTACCGAGTATTGTCAATTACATTCATTATGAAATTCATTTCATGTCACGGTATATAAAAATATAACCGATAAAACCATTTTCAAACATCCGTTGAAAACATTTTGGATAGAAATCCTTTTCAAAGCCAAATCATTTCAAAACCAGGCTACCAAAGAAATAGGATAGAAGTCCTACCTCAGTACTCGTGCCGGTACCCCACACCGTAATCCCGATCCGCTATGCGTTAGCTCCACGGAACCACGAACAATCCTAGATACAAACTAAGTCGATCAATATCTAGTTCGAGACATTCTATGTTACCAAATCATTTCATGATGTCCTAGTGTGCCATTTGTATCATTAAAATCATCCTATAAGGTTGGGATTTAAATCAGGGTTCAAAACAATGAAATCGGGTAAAAATCACAAAATTTTCCATGCCTCGGTCGGCCTGCCGGACGCCCTGCTTCGGCCTGCCGAACTGTACAGTTCGGCCTGCCGGAAACGAGGTTCGGCCTGCCGAACATTTCCCCAGATTCGGCCTGCCGGTCGGAAGAACACCGGCCTGCCGATCATCACTTCGGCCTGCCGAACATGAACTTCGGCCTGCCGAACTGGGAAAATCCAGAAATCCCAGCCACGGGTTTCTCGATCCCCAAAATCCAAATCTGAATTCCAACCTGTTTTTCTCAATTCCCAGGCATGAAAAATAACTATAGTTGATAGAAAAACATTCTAAAACATATTTGGAATCATTTAAACAACATTTGAACTCAAAATCTTCAAAAATCCGAAAATGAGAAAAAGAGGAGAAAAATGAAAATCTTGAATCCAATCCGTTTTTCTTCAATCTAGGTTTAGATTCTAGTTGTTCTAAGCTCATTTAACACAATTCCACGGTTTTCTAAGCTTAAACAAGCTTAGATTTCAAAAACACACAAAATCGAAAATTTTGAAAAAGTTTAGAAATTTCGAATCTAACCTCGAATCGAAGCTTCAATCCGCGTTCTCGGTCGCCGAATCACGTCCCCGAGCTTCCTCCTTGCTGTTCCGAAGCTTGGATTCGAATGAAAACCAAAAATTTGAGAGAGATTGAGAGAGAGAGAGGGGCTGCCGAGTGAGAGAGAGGGAAGAGAGAGAGAGAGCCCGTGAGAATGAAGAGGGAGAGAGAGAAGAGAGAAATAAATAGAGAAAATCGGTGGGCGGTTTTACTGTGCGAAAACCATGTGCCGCCCACGGTTTTGTAAAACAGAGTATTTTTATCATTTTACAAATTGTTGTGTTTTAAAACTCAAAACATCATTTTAAAACAAATGAGAAATCATTTGAATACATCAGTTTAACAAAACAACCAAAATTCAAAATCCAACCAAATAATCTAATTAAAGTTAAAACTTTAATTATGGCACACTAATTCATCATTTACATTACATTAATATTAAATAAATTTCGGGACGTTACAAATCGCTTGTAAGAATTCGTCGCGGTTCACAACCTCACGATGCTACTTGATCAGCCGCTTCCTCAGCTTCGACCGCTCTACCAACCACTTGGGTTTTGACGACTGTCACTCGTTCAGATCCGACGAGTAGAGTATGCCATCGCTTTCTTCGGCACCAAATGTCATTGTTCTTGTCAAGAGGTAGTGGTGGAAATTGGGTTTCAGTGGGTGTTTGAGATTGGTTCTCAACAACTCCTTTGATGGACTTACATGGTGATTGGGCTCTTCTGACACCATAAAAGGAGGCCGTAGAGGCAAACTTCCCCGATGGTGGGGAAGGAATGAGATCATATCATCGTCAGTAAAGGGTGGTTTGGCTAGCGTCATCATTAGGGGAGGAGGCGAGATCGAGCTGATGCTATTGTCGAATGGATTTGACTCTTGTGTCTCTTTATTCTTGTCCCCTTTACGTCACTCCAATAATATCATGTCACGTCAACAAAAATATCATGTCACTTAAAGTATTATATCACTAATTATGTTAGTTAAACTATTTTAATTGACGTGATATGATATTATTAAGGGGACATATAAGAGAAACTGGAAAAATAGGACATATAAACTAAATCCTTGTCGGAGTGAGAGGAGATAGAATTTTAGCCTTTTAGTTTGAAGATAGAGTTTAGTTGTGGCATTTGCAAGTTTATTTTTTTTCCTTAATGAGCTCACATGTTAATAACTATTGGATCAAGATTCAATAGTCCTAACAAAAATTCTTTGGGGCTGTTTGTTTTGAGCACTCCTTGTACTTATAAACTCAAATTTGAATTAGAGTATTAAGAATCCTTTGAATACGTGTTTGTTTCCCTTAAAATTCGAACCTTTGAGTTTCAAGAATCTAAGTTTTCAGAGTTCTGATTCCCCTTTAAACTTTTGATACTTTGATATCTCTGCTACAATAAAAACTGAAATTCTCTCTCCTAAATTTGAGGAAAAAAATCATAACTTCTTCATTTGATATCCAATTGAGATGATTCTTTTTTCATTATGTTCCTAATGAAGAGACGAATAAATTAAGATTCATATTGCATCTTTTTTAGGATCATTAACATTAAGATTTTATTAGATTTGTTAATAAATCAACAACTATTTTTACTATCTTTTCAAACAGAAATTTTAATTTTATTTCATACCCAGATTAAAACTTAAATGCACATTCAAATATCAATTCGGATAACAATTTAAATTATTAATTTAAATCACACTTACTTAAAATCAAATCACTAATTTAAATTTATTTACCTAACGGACCCTTTATCCATGGAGAATTTTTTTGCCCTCCATTATAGTATTTTCCGTTTTAAAATATTTTAAAAAGGAAAAAACCTATTCTTTCTCTATCTGATTCCACCCTGGTACCTAGGTGTCACAAAAATAGAGTTTGTTTGTTTGTTTATTTTTTTGTTTTTGTTTTTGTTTATTTTTTTTTAAGTGAAGACAGAGTAAAAAGCATTACAAGATGGTGACACATTCTTTCAATACAGGGAATAGGTCAGACCATAGACCATTGAAAAGTTTTCACATCAAATCTATATTGATTTGAAGGATTTTGTTGGTTGATCAATTATTTTCAACGCCATTATCTCTTTCTCTTTTACTTTGTATTGTTACAATAAGGATGAAACCTGCAATATATGCTAAATATAAGTATTTCATTATTTAATTACGTTTATTACCCAAAGAAAAAAGTATATCATTATGCGCTCTCGTTCTCTCTCTCTCTCTCTCTTCTTTTTTTTTTTTTAACGATGAGAGAAAAGATTTTGTTGGTTAATCAATTATTTTCAACGCCATTATTTCTTTCTCTTTTACTTTGTAAGGATGAAACCTGCAATATATGCTAAATATAAGTATGTCATTATTTAATAACGTTTATTACCCAAAAAAGAAAGTATGTCATTATGTGCTCTCGTTCTCGTACTCGTTCTCGCTCTCTCTCTCGCTCTTCTTTTTTTTTTTTTTTTTTTTTTTTTTTTAACGATGAGAGAAAATAAACCCACCACTTTATCCACACTCTTTTCATTCCTACCAATATTTATCGTACTATACATATATATTACATATATATATATATATATATATAGTGACAAAGCCGAAGACAGCTTGGGGCATCAAACTCCCCCTCAACTTTTCATTATTTGTACTTTTATAATTGTATTTATAGCAAATTCATATAGTCCTTATTAAAATTGAAATATAATTTGACTTTACTCCCCCAAAATTAAAAAACGATTATTTTAACCAAAGCTAGCCAACTAATATCCTTAAACTTAGAGCAAGATCTCCCTTTATAATGGCACCTATTTATTCTCTCTCTCTGCTATTTTTTCATTAATGCATATATCCACTGTTTTTTTTTAATGTATACATAATAACGTCTTTGGAAAGAATATCAAAATTATGTGTCACAATATTTTTAGATGGGATTAATGCATCCTAGTAAAGTAACTGATTAGAAATAATTGTGATATGTGTATAACATTTTATTATTTTTAATTTTGCTTTACTATATGTTGTAGTTGTTAGCCCTCCTCACCAACAAAAGCCATTGTGTGTGTGTGTGTGTATGTATATGTATATTTAAATGAAGAAAACAAATTATTGCAACCATCTTTATCTACGTATACAAAACACACATCGGATATAAAAAGCATACGTTACAGACATAATTTCTTGACTGTGGTTGGGACGGAATCCTGATATAACAACTTAAAAGAAACTAAAGAGGACAATCCGGTGGCAATTGTGGCCTTGACATATATGTCAAATGAAATGAATTTAAATCTTGAGGCCCATAACTCAAATTCCTCATTATTCTTCCCACATACAAATGGTAAAGAATCGTGAGAGCATACAATTTACGTTAATCTTTTTTATTTTCTTTGTTGGGCGATAGAGTAGGAAATTATAAAGATTTCTATCACTAAAGCCGATCGAGTGAAGATCCCCATAAATAGCCTACACCTCGCCAAGAGCTTCTTCCAACAAGTAAGTCGAACTTTGCATCAAAGCGGGACTCAATCTGAACATGAGAGTGCAAAACTCCATTTCGTTCAACAAGCCATCGCCATCCAAGTCACCTTCTCTCAACATGCACATTAGCTCTTCATCGCTCATATCCTGCAAACCCAACATCGCACACTTGCTTTTCAAGCTCTCAAACGTGATCACGCCTTTGGCCTCGTCCATCAGCAGCCTAAACCCTTTGCAAAGCTCCTGCATAAACCCTTCCGCGCCCAAGTTATCCACCATGGCCGGAAAGAAATCCTCAAACTGCACAAACCCTCCTTCAAAATAAGCCATATAAAATTAATTCACTTCTTCTTCTTCTTTTTTTCCCCCTAATTGTTGAATGTTAATATGTTACAACTTTTTGCTTGAGGAAAAAATATGATTTATGGGGTCGTCTTTATATAATGTAACTTTGCTAGCGAGAGCTTGTATAACACAAGGAATTTATGGACGTTTGTTCTCCTTTTCCTCGAAGTTGCATGGGAAGGTAGCACTGATTGGCGTGGTTATGGCAAAAACTTTTTCCTAAGACTGCATATAATCTGCTCTTTATAAAAATACCATCCTTACAAATTTGTTATATTAACGGACGTCGTTGTTGGTTAGTTAGAAATTCCCCTAGAAATTAGGCTTGACCTTTCAATAAAAGGTAAAGTATGGGAATCTTACCTAAAGGCCGTTAATATATGGGTCCGTTGTAAAGTTAGTAGTTAGTGTTGAAAGAGTCTAATATTCGAAGGGGGAATGCGAAAATTAAGTAAAACAAAGCTGCACATTTGGATTCTAAAAAAAAGGAAGCTCTACGATGGAGAATGTTTTTATTCTCCACCGATAGAGAATGATGTAACGGTGGATATTAGATCCAAGCGGGCGTTTATCTAGTCCTTGCTACTCTAAATGATTGCCAAAACACTATTAAAATTTAAAAACATTTTAAACAAAAATTCAACAACAATAACTTCCTTCTACACATGGTTGTTGCCCCATCACGCTCAGCCTTCGGCGACCTCCTCCCCATTGCTTCCAACCTCCGACCATCTCAACCCTGTCGCTTCCAGCCACCGACAATGGGTATCACTGCCTTGTCTAACAACCTAGCCACGGGATGAGTTCATGACCCTCTCCAAATTTCGCCCAAGGGAAGAGTTCGCGGGAGGTGTTGGGGAAAGTGGGATTTTTTTTTTTCCCTATCCCCACCAGTCCGTCTCTGTCACGCCGGCCACATCAATCTACGCCGCCGGCGAGCCCAGATCTGCCTCACCCTGGTAAAGCCGGATGTAGGCAGGAGATCGCCGGATTTGTTTGTTTTAGAGGTGGTTGCGTTTGAGTTGCTGCTTGTGGAGCAAAATATTGTTGAGGATAGTTATTGGTAGTGGCGTCAAATTCATTTTTTGTCGCCTGTAGAAACGCTTGCTTGATCACCAGGTGCTGAAGTTAAATTAGAATATATGTTCTCATTGTTTGTTGTTGTTGTTGGTGGTGGTTGGACAACATTATTATTATTATTATTACGCTTATTAGAACATGGAATTTTTCAGGGGAATTTAGAAATCAAACCTAATTTCTTGCAAAAAATCTGACTAAATAATCAATGCTCGTGTATGAACTCAAACCCCCAATCTCTTATAACAAAAATTAAAGCTACTTAAACAATCAATGCCCACTTTTAACTCTAGTAAAATGAGGAATTAATGCCCACTATGTAAGATTCTATCACAAAATCCCGACGTTGCTTGATTGGCTTTCTAAATTTTTGCAAGAGATAAGTTCGCTGGAGGTAATGGCAGGGTTCGCTGGAGTTGGTAGGGAAGGTGGTTTTCTCTCTCTCACATAAGTGGAGAATTTTACCTCACTCCACCGTAGTTTTTCCCTCTAAAAAATAATTGATTATGTATATACAAAAGTGTGAAAAGTTTGTTGGAATTGTTCAGGTTTTAATAGAAAGAAGAATAGTATTGACAACCAAAGTTGCTACATTCAAAATTTATGAAGTGGAGAAGCACTTTATTAAGATGCTAATTTTTGGAGGAGTTTATATGTGCTCCTCAAACTCACTTTAAGCTCGCACGCCGGCATAGACAGTGAGGCTGTAGAGGTACTTTTGGCACGTAATGGGACGAACGTAGAATTATTTCCACCCAAAAATATTTTTTAATTAATAAAATTTAGACTTAAATTGAATTCAGATTCATATTAATTTAATTTAAACTCGGTTTAATATTCTAAAAAGTGATAACTTTTCAAAAACAGTGTAATTCAAATTTAAATTTATCAGAAAGGTTATATCCTTTTTAAATGGGTGGCAATTATTCTTAACAGCTATTTTGAAATGTTGTCTTTTATTTTATAAAATAGAAAAAATGTAAGCAGTAAAATCATTCTGTTTTTCACTTTTTTGTTCTCTTTCCTAGAAATATTGTGTTTAAAATTTTCTGTGTTTCTTCATTATTGTTTATTGGAGAAATATGTTAAAAAAAAAAAGTCATATCCTAAAAGCGATTTGTAGTGATATTCTCATAAACAATCTCAACTAAGAGGGAAAAATAACGGCTTAAAAAAAGCATATTCTATTTATGTTTCAAATCTTCATTCCAGATTTTCTACAAATACTTGTGTATAGTAATTGTGTATTTCTTGTTGCAGATGTGGAGCCAAATCAAGTCGACAACCCAGCAAAAGGAAGAAAAAAGGAGAAAAAACAGTCCTCGAAGGCAGGGAGCAAGCGCCGCGGCTCTGGCAGAAGAGCGCCGCGGCGCTGGGATGAGGGCGCCTAGGCGCCAAGTGCAGAGCGCCTAGGCGTCAGGACAAGAGCGCCTAGGCGCCATGTGGAGAGCGCCTAGGCGCCAGGAAGATAAAGTTGAGGCGTCAAGTTGATGGCGCCTAGGCACCGCAGGGGAGCGCCGTAACCCTCGTTTCGAGCGCTGACGCGCTGTGTTACGCGATGTTTTTTGAGTCAGAGTCGAACTCAAAGATCCCAAAAATGAGAAACCACTAGGGTTTCCTATTAGTTGCTATTTTTCTCCTCCTTTGGTTATAAATAGACACAAGGTGGCTAGGATTGTGTGCGTGTGAAAATTGTGAGTGGCATAATTTTGTGAGAGGCAAAATTCTTGAGAGCTCCATCCTTGAAAGAGAAAAATTCCCATAGGGTGATAGATAGAAGAGAGTTTTGGTAAGCACAGTTTGTGAGTGTGTGAGAAACTACTCTTGTAATCTGTAATCTTCTTCATCATAGTGGAATCTGCAAGCGGCAGAAACAGGACGTAGTCTCAATTTTGGGCGAACTTGTATAAAAATTTGGTGTCTCTTTTTCTTCTTTTCTCCTATTTATTTTCTGCAATTGTTCGTTCTTGCGATCCTTGGAATTAGGAGTCGTCTAATTCCCCAACAACTGGTATCAGAGAGGAGGTTTTGATCAAGAACGATGACTGGAGAAGAAGGTATGGCAGCCGGCATCACCAAATTTGATGGTTCAGATTTTTCCTATTGGAGGATGCAAGTAGAGGACTACCTATACAGCAGGAAACTGCACTTGTCCTTGGGTAATAAGCCCGAAGGCATGAAGGATGAGGAGTGGAGTCTCCTTGATAGACAGGTACTCGGTGTGATCCGTTTGACTTTGTCAAAGAAAGTTGCCCACAACGTTGCAAAGGAGACTACTACAACAGGGATGATGAAGGCTCTGTCAGAGATGTATGAGAAGCCCTCAGCCAACAACAAGGTACATCTCATGAAGAAGCTCTTTAATTTAAAGATGCCTGAAGGTGCCTCGGTGGTAGAGCACCTGAACAGTTTCAACACCGTCCTAAACCAATTGGTCTCGGTAGAGATTAAATTCGATGATGAGATCAATGCCCTAATCCTCTTGGCCTCGTTACCGAATAGCTGGGAACCCATGAGGGTGGCCATTACGAATTCACTTGGGAATGCCAAACTGAAGTTTGTTGATGTCAGAAACTCCATTCTGGCGGAAGAAGTTCGCAGGAAGGACTCAGGTGAAGCCTCTTCGTCGAACTCGGCCCTTAATGTTGATAATAGGGGCAGGAAACTTGATAGGCAATCCAACAGTGATAATGGCAGGAGAGGCAAGTCGAGGAATGGGAGAAGCAAGTCAAGGAACGGTAGGACTATGGAGTGCTGGAACTGTGGAAAGACTGGCCACTTGAAAAAGAACTGCATGGCTCCAAGGAAGAACGAAGACAAGAATAATGATGAAGCTAACGTCGCCACTGAAGAGCAATAGGATGCCTTAATCTTGTCTGTCGACAGTTCTTTTGATTCGTGGGTGATGGATTCAGGAGCATCATTCCACACCACTGCACACCGTCATGTCCTGGAGAACTACGTTGCTGGAAATCATGGTAAGGTTTATCTCGCTGATGGAGAACCTTTGGATGTAGTTAGCATTGGAGATGTCAGTTTAAAAATGCCTAATGGGTCGGTATGGAAGATTCATAAGGTGAGACATGTTCCTAAATTAATGCACAACTTGATTTCGATGGGGCAACTGGATGATGATGGACATAAAGTAACCTTCAATTGTGGAGGTTGGAAAGTCACGAAAGGAGTGATGGTTATTGCTCGGAGACGCAAGGATGGAACTCTCTACATGAACTCAAGTTGCAGAGATACGCTAGCAGTTGCTGATTCTGCTGCCAATACCGAGCTATGGCATTATAGGCTTGGTCACATGAGTGAAAAGGGTATGAAGGTGCTTCCCTGCAAAGGAAAACTGTTGGGTTTGAAAACTGTTGATCACAGTTTGTGTGAAGCCTGCATCTTTGGTAAACAGAAGAGAGTGAGTTTCTCAAAGATGGGTAGAGAGCCTAAGTCCAGGAAATTGGAGCTAGTTCACACTGATGTGTGGGGGCCTGCGCCGGTGACTTCCCTTGGTGGTGCAAACTACTATGTGACATTCATTGATGACTCAAGCAGGAAGGTATGAGCTTACTTTCTGAAAAACAAATCTGATGTCTTCAATGCTTTCAAGAGATGGAGAGCCATGGTGGAGAACGAGACAAATTTGAAGGTGAAGTGCTTGCAGTCTGATAATGGGGGAGAGTATTTAGGTGAAGATTTCAGGCGGTACTGTGCTGAGAATGGGATAAAGATGAGGAAGACCATTCCAGGGAAACCACAACAGAATGGGGTAGCTGAGAGGATGAACAGGACTTTAAACGAGCGTGCTAGAAGCATGAGGTTGCATGCAGGGCTGCCAAAGATGTTTTGGGCTGAGGCAATTAACACAGCCGCTCATCTGATCAATAGAAGTCCATCCACACCGCTGAAGTTCAAGCTACCGGAAGAAGTCTGGAGCCATAAACAGGTTGATCTCTCTTACTTGAGAGTGTTTGGGTGTGTTTCCTATGCACACATTGACTCTGCTGCTAGAAGTAAACTAGATGCCAAGTCAAAGAAGTGTTTTCTGGTTGGCTATGGCGGACTTGAGTTTGGTTATCGTCTCTGGGATGACCAAAGCCGGAAGATTATCAGGAGCAAGGATGTGATCTTCAACGAAGGTGTTCTGTACAAGGACAGAGACAGCACGGACTCCAGGGGTTCAGGTTCTGAAGATAAGAAGCCTGAGGTGATTCCATTGAAGGATCTGCCTGAAGTGGAGGTGCAAAATCCAGAGGTTGAAGACCAGGAAAACATAGCTCCAGAAGGAAACCAGAGGACTCCTGCCACACCAGTCAGGAGGTCTAGCAGGACAATCAGACCACCACAGAGATACTCCCCAACTCTGCATTATATCTTGTTGACCGACAGAGGTGAGCCAGAGAGCTTTGATGAAGCCGTGGAGGCTGGAGATTCAGTTAAGTGAGAGTTAGCCATGAGGGACGAGTTGGATCGGACATGGCAACTAGCAAAGTTACCACAGGGGAAAAAGTCCTTGCACAACAAAAGGGTATACCGGATAAAAAATAAAAGTGCTGGCAGCAAACGGTATAAGGCAAGGTGGGTGGTAAAAGGATCCAGAGATATGCTCGCCAAGATGGATCCGATTGAGAAACTGAAGTTGTGCACAACTTCAGTTGGACTTCTCCATGAGGCATGAGAAGTCGTTGCCGCTGCAGTGGGAGACATGGTGAATTGATTAGTCTCCAAGTGGGAGATTGTTGCAGATGTGGAGCCAAATCAAGTCGACAACCCAGCAAAAGGAAGGAAAAAGGAGAAAAAACAGTCCTCGAAGGCAGGAAGCAAGCGCCGCGGCTCTGGCAAAAGAGCGTCGCGGCGCTGGGATGAGGGCGCCTAGGCGCCAAGTGCAGAGCGCCTAGGCGCCAGGAAGATAAAGTTGAGGCGTCAAGTTGATGGCGCCTAGGCGCCAGGTGAAGAGCGCCTAGGCGCCGCAGGGGAGCGCCGCAGCGCTCGTTTCGAGCGCCGCGGCGCTGACGCGCTGTGTTCCGCAATGTTTTTGAGTCAGAATCGAACTCAAAGGTCCTAAAAACGGGAAACCACTAGGGTTTCCCATTAGTTGCTATTTTTCTCCTCCTTTGGTTATAAATAGACATAAGGTGGCTAGGGTTGTGTGTGTGAAAATTATGAGTGGCATAATTTTGTGAGAGGTAAAATTCTTGAGAGCTCCATCCTTGAGAGAGAGAAAAAATTCCCATTGGGTGTTAGATAGAAGAGAGTTTTGGTAAGCACAGTTTGTGAGTGTGTGAGAAACTGCTCTTGTAATCTGTAATCTCCTTCATCATAGTGGAATCTGCAAGCGGCAGAAACAGGACGTAGTCTCAATTTTGGGCGAACCTGTATAAAAATTTGGTGTCTCTTTTTCTTATTTTCTCCTATTTATTTTCTGCAATTGTTCGTTCTTGCGATCCTTGGAATTAGGAGTCGTCTAATTCCCCAACATTTCTAGTGTTACACCTTTGGACCTGACACGCTTGCAAGGGTTATTGGGCGTTCCTGGCGTTTTTAGCGACGCAGTTTGCACTTTGAACATTAGCATGGTTGCAAGGAGCAGGATATCTTTATGTTTTTCAGCCGTATTTTATGAATTTTAAATCTAGGTCGTTGATGATAAATATGTATATGTGCTCCAATGGTCAAAACTAAATGTCTATAGATAGCAAATATGACGATGGAAAGCACAATGTTACACTGATTTAAAGGAATGTGAGTTTCATAATATGTTTGTAAGTGAGTATAGAGATGCCTATTAACGAACAAATTATGAATTTGGATATAAAGAAAATCCATTACATATATAAATTGATCATCAATTTTCGTAGCGTACAAAGGAATTTTGTCAGCCTCCTATTTTTATAAAATTCATGGGTATCTTAATATGTCAAACAGACTCGCCTAGTCTAACATGTTTGAATTGAACAGTTCTAAATAGTCTCGTTGGGCAATGGCCTAGGCCCCTTATATGAGGTGGGCCCCACCACGGGTCGGTTTCGGGCTGAAAAGAGTTTTTCGTTTAAATTAGGCTCATATGTTTTTTGTATTGTATATATGCCTCTCCCCTTATTTACTGCAGCATACTGACTCATGCGTGTTTGTGATTTATAGTATCAAGCCCGCATATGCCATTTGCATTTGGTTCATTTGCTTTAATATTTCCTTTATCATGCTTAATAAATAGAAAAATTATAAGTAAACAACAAAATAAGAACTGGACACAATAAAAATGTTAACTTAGAAAAAAAATACAAAATTTCAAATGAGGTAAAATCTTGAAAAAAAAAATGGTACATGTTACGTTTTATAAGGTTATCATGAAAAGTACACAATGCGATAGTAATAGGCTCGTTGGTGCTGCTTATCGTGCTAGCTCCTGGATAATTGTACTTTGTGCCCAAAAGCTCCTTAGGCTTGGCCCACTTAAAAATATTTAACTAGATCCATCTAATAATTATATCATGCTGTATCGTGCCAATCACAATCTATAAGACTTACTCATTTTGGTAATTTTATTTAAAGTGATTTTTGAGAAATTCCATTAAAAAACTCTTTTTAAGCTGGACAAATAATATCTTAAGACAATAATTTTTACACATCAATACATAATTTTGTTTTTAACTCAATTAGTTCATTTCTTTTTTGTTTCCATATTTTCTTCTACAAATAAGGGTGTCCTTTCGACTCTAATAATTATTATCCAAGCGAAGGGGCATTTTTCTTCTTGTATTTTGTATTTGTCATATGGTTGTGTGGAGAGAAAATAATTCTTTGTTAAACGGCGACATTTTGATGATTTGAATCTAGATGGTGATGTTTAAATAATCAGATCAGTCTTTGGGGAAGCAAGGAAAACCACTATGTTACACGGATTTGGAATACTGTAGTTTTGAATTTTGTGGCTTGAATTGGTAGTTTTGAACCTATATGGTTTAAAGGATGGTTTTGAATTAGTGATTAAAATGTAAAGATTCTAAAACAAGAATAATACATTACATCAGAAAATTGATGTTTGAAAAACTATGTTTAATTAAAAAGGAAAGCAAAAAATGAGGAGGGCTTTTACTTCAAAACAGTTAGAACTTAAAGGGGTCAACTTCTAAACCTAACAATTTAGTCTTTCTTAAATGATTTTCATTGTTTTAAGCGATTTGAAACTTGCGCTTATCAAATGTCTAAACTTGTAGGCTTATAGATTCAGAACTACTTAAAACATTCTAAACACGTGAACTAATCGAAATTGTTTGTATGCTTTCAAGGCTTTGATGCAAAAGCCCCAGAAGCAACAAGATTAGAGTGGTCGATTACTTCCACTTTTACTAATCAATTAATTTTGTAGTTAAATTAATATTCATCTCTTTGATTATTGGCATGTTAATAGAAAACCGTTTATTTTGGCATAAAATAATTTATTAAGTAGACGGTTTCTTAAGTAAAGGTCCGACAAAAAAGGTCCTGCTTATGGCCAGACGAAGATATACTTGTTTATGTCAATAAATAAAAGCCAATGGTCCCAACGGTACGCAAAAAGTGCCTCCGGTTGATAATATATGTGTTTGTATTGTATGACGTGATTAATGATAATAGAAATCCATTGACTCTTTAGTTTGGCCTTCAATTATTGTACAGAAAAAAATTAAATAGCTTGGTTGGTTTTTAATTTTTTTAAAAAGTGTAATTTGATCTTTAATTTTTTTTATTTAATTGAGTCCAACAGATTAAAAAATATGGGATTTGATTCTCAATTATAAGTTTAACTGTTAAAAAATATTTTGACTAGTTTTAATAAGTATATTTTAATAAACTACCTAACATGTTTTAAAGAAATTAAAATCAAAACTCAAAAAATTAAGAAAAGTAAGAAACAAATATGATGAGCACAAACAACAGTTTGATAAATATCAAAACAACAATCTGATGAACATTAAAACATAAAAACAATGAATACCCAATCTTTCTCTCCTTTGCAAACTATGAACAACAATCTGAAGGAGGCAAAATTAGGACAAGCTTCAGCAAAAAAGTACAAATAGGATGAGCGATCAGGATTACAAGCAAAATCTCTGTGCACTTACTATCGGCTCATTACCATTATCAGAAACCAAAGATATAAAATCACCAAAGATCTAAGATTCAAAACCACCATAATCAGAAATCATCCCCAAACAGGAAAAAAAAAAAAAAAAAAACCCTCAGTTCCTTTACACTTTGCATGAGACCTTCGATCTTTGCGTTACCGATCACCAAGCCCAAATCACCCATACCATTTCTTCTTCAACTAGTCAAAAACATGAGAGAAAAAACCAAAGTCCTTCTGGAGAGGCGATGGAAGGGGTGTCATGTAGGGCGACGGCAGTGTGAGGCTGGGACTGACTGTCCCGAGATGAGGATGAAGGCGAGAGAAGGGGTTGTGTGGGGCGACGATAGCGCAAGGCCGAGACTGGCCATCATTGGGTGAGGGTGATGGCGAGGGAAAGGGGTCATGTGTGGTGATGGCGATGCGAGGATGGGGCTGGCCATCGCGGGGTGAGGATGAAGGCAAGGGAAGGGGGGGTAGTGTGGGGCGACGGCGGCGTGAGGTCGAGACGGGCTATTGTGGAGTAAGGGTGAGGGAAGGGCGGTCGGGTAGGGGGAACGACGGTGCAGCGCGAAGGGTGGTCGCCGAAGGGAGGTCCTTTGCTTGTGTTTGGTTTTTTTAGGTTCGCTGTATAAGATTTATCGTAGAGAGAGAAAGGACATGGGGAGTGAGAATGAGAAAAGAGGGACTGGGAGAAAACCAAAAAAAAAAAAAAAGAGAAAACGTTGAAATAATTAAAAATCATTTTTTAATGTATTAATTATTTTGAAGGTGTAGTTTGGTAATTTAATTAAACAAATAAGTTCAACGAATTTTTTGTCTAAAATTAAATGGTGAAGGGCTGAATTGTACTTTTCTTGTTAGACCCGGTTAACCGTTTTAAAAAAAAAAAATTGAGGACCAAATTGTACTTTTTAAAAAGGTTGAGGATAACCGAGTTATTTACTAGAAAAATAGATTAAGGATCTTTTCTATTTTAAATATAATATTTCTGAAAGCATAAATCTTACAATATATGTCAAAATTAATATACACAAATGATCAATAGTATGTTAAAAATTAGAATTGGTTACATAATTGTAATTTTTAATTTGACTTGCTCTCAATATGTCCTTCCATTTTTAAGAACTACGGAAATATTGTTGTCTTTGAAAAGCTTATTTCAAATATGTTATTCTACATGCACTTTCTTACCAAAAAATAAGACAAAACATAAAAATACTCTTATATAAAAAAATTACCTTAAATAGGTTATGGAAAAAAAATTAAACATTATTCTGAAAAAACATTTAATAAACTATGAAATAAAATAAGCAATTATAAGAAAAAGATCTTGAATTTCAAGTTTTTTTGATAAAATGTTTAAAATATTTTTTTAGAAATATTTCTCAAGAGCATATGTTTTGAACATAAATGATCTCTTAAGAGAATATGGTTGATATTTGTTTTTTCGCAAGGTGTAAGCTCAACCCATGTCTCATAACATGACTCAAGGCAAGATACATGGACCCAAGCTGCCAGGCAGGGTCCTTCAAGTGAGCCGGTGGTTTGGAAGGCCAAAGAACGTGAATTGGCTCGTTTTATTTTTGTCTAATTAGACTTTTAAGTCACTTGGAGAACTTTCGATCTAATTGAAATTAGAATAAAATTGATATGGAAGAAATTATAACAAAATAGAGTCAAAAACACCCACGCGAAGGCCTAGGTTTGGAATCACAACAGGTCTTACCTCAGACTTCACCATCCTCAAGGTTACCTAAGTTTAATTATAACCCAACCGAGGCCACCTCAAGGCAAGCATAAACCGCCCCGCCCATTTTGTCCACCCCAAATGCCAAAACAGCCGCTTCAGACTTGATCAATACCGTCACCTAACACGTTACCACTTCAACTCTTCTCAGTCAGCAATCGAGCCAATAGGAGTCCACAAAGTTCGCACTCTTTATGTGTGAAGGCCCGCAACAAAAGTGCCCCAACAAATATATTTTAAATTTTTCTAAGTAATGAAATTTTTGTTCTTTTTTTTTATAATTTTTTGTTCACTATGTGCACAAGTGATGAAATTTTAAAAAGAAGTTTTTTAAATGCAAAAGTTATCTTTATAATTTTTAACAATAGAGGAATACATTATGAAAAATTAAAAATTAAGTTGTATATTTATGTAATTACGCTGGAAAAGTAAAATACATATATTATGACATTAATAACTATTTACAAATTGACATTATTATTGTCTGTGTACGGCAGGCAGATCAAGTCATGATCAGTAGCGTCCGCATAATTATCTTATGTTATGCTTTTCTGTAATAGAGCTTATCTTCTTCCAAAGTCAATTATAATTTGGAAAAACAATATACATAATTTGTTGCCCATGATCATAAACGTTACATTGGTTGACTTTTTAAGTCAACGCCAGATTAAGCTCCTAACTAATAGCTAGTCCACACATGGCTTTTTAATTTGCTAATATGTAGCCTTTGATCGAATCAGTTATAATCATTGATTCCGACGGTATTAATTAAACCTTATTATAAATCATGCATGTAATATAGCCCAGCGGAAACAATTACAAAAGAATCCATAGAAGGCTCAACTATATACAGGGTAGACGTTAGCCCCATCTGAATTTTTAATTTTTAATTTTTTTTTAATTTTGTATGTATATTTTGTTAAAATTTATAATTCGTCACCTTCAAATCTAAAATTATCTAAAATTATATATCGGTGTCCTCTCTAATTTATTTTTCGGTCTCGTACCTTGAGCCGTAAGATAATTGCAAATTAAATTAAGAAAGAAATGATTCATTATTAACTAACAAAGCTGGAATTACAACACTAGCTGAAGAAGAAGATCGAAAAATCCAACCCACTGCTTGGAGAAAGAAGAGAAAATCAACAAGAACACTAACTAATCATCATCATCAACAACATCCTCCAAAATGTGCTTTGAGGCTTTCATCAAATCCGGACTTAGCCTAAACATGAGAGTACAAAACTCCATCTCGTTGAGAGCTTCATCACCGTCCAAATCTCCTTCCTTGATCATGCACATTATCTCCTCATCGCCCATGCCTTGCAATCCCAGCAACGCCGCGTTCCGCTTCAGGCTCTCGAAAGTGATCACGCCTTTCTCTTTGTCCGTCAACAAGTGGAATCCATTACACAGCTCCTTCATGAACCCTTCGGTGCCCAACTTCTCGACCATCGTCGGGAAGAAGTCCTCGAACACGACCCCATTTCGCGACGCCATGATTAATAAATGTTCTAGCTAGCTTGTCCAAGTAGCAAGCTAATTTTATTTGTTGTAATAGGAAAAGAAGGAAAAAGAGGTTTTGTTATGTTTGGGGTTTGCGTGAGTAACTTGTTGTGCTGACAAAGAAGGTACATTGTATGAGAGAGTATTTATAGTGACGGATTGTTCCTTTAGATCTTAAGGCTTTGCATTATTTGTGGCAATTTTTAGGTCTGAACTGAGCAGGAAGTTCTCCTTCCTCGAAGTTGCATGGGAAGGTCCCGGTATTGGCAAGAGAAGCTGAGTATGGGGTCTTGGGCAGCAATTTTGTTTATTTATTTATTGTTAACCAAACTTCTATCCTTTTCAGTTTTGTCAACTTTTCTGGAAAATTAAAAAAAAAAAGAAAGTTAATTGCCATAGCTGTTCATGACTGATCAGAGTAAAATAAAGTACTTGTAATTAGAATAGCCAAAAAAAAGATTATTATCAGTGTGTAAATAATAACTAATTAAATACACCAACTTGCTACTTCAGTGGGCCAAGTTGAGCAGCATGAGTACATCAAATTGGTCCATGCAGATTAGAAATTGTACATTTTTTTAATTTTTTTTATGGAACATGATAAATTGTACATGATCAAGTAAAAGACGAGCAAAATTGTATTTTACCGCATAAAGATTTGTTCAATTTTCTTTTCTGTGGCCCTCCAAAAGAAGGTCAATATTACTTCGTGCATGTAGCAGGTAAATTATTGAATCTACTATTTCACTTTTTCAAGTCAAACACTAGGATAATTGGGCATTAGATTTAGCCAGTACAGTAGTACTAGGAAAATTATACATGGATAAATGTGGAAAAACACTAGTGTCCGAATAAAAGTAAACATAAAATAATGTTCTCCTCGAGAAATTACTAATAAAAGGAACAATTTCAAATTTCCACATTTTTTTCCTTTTTTGTCATCTAACTCCATGAACTTGCAAATCAATCTTGGATGCTCTTTCTGTCTTTACTATTGTGCAATGCACAGGAAAGACAGAGGAGGCTTCCCCTCTAATAAAAACAGCGAAAAAAATAAAATAAATAAATAAAACAAAATACATGAAAAAGAAATTGGAAGCTCCTCTTAGAAGGAATGGGCTCTTAATTTTAGAAGCGTACAAAATCTGCGGCCTCGTTGTTTTTCAAACTAGTGGACAAGGTCAATAGACATAACATTTTTATGAATTGGTGTTTCGTTTGCGCTTCTATTAGGCTTAGATAGCATAATAGAATTTGAATTTGCCAAATTTAAGTTTTTCCTTAAAAGGTCAATTTGTTTTGTAAAGATACCTAATATTTATCATTAGTCGGTGCTATTATGTAAAGATACCTAATATTTATCATTATTTGGTGCATTTACACGGTGTGACTCGCCTTTTTTTTTTTTAAGCCTTTATACTACACCTATCATAATATTTTGTTTTACATGCGCTCAAATTAAATGTGCATTTTCTCATTGTGTTATCAATTAGCACTCCTCAATCACATATAAATTCATAGCAAAGGAAAGACAAAACTTATTGGATAAGCATTTTTATCTTATTGATAGATTTATTCTTTTTGCTGTTGATTAATTTCTCAACAGTATGAAACTATGATTTGAAATGGTTATGCATCACGCACTATAAATTTTTAATATAAATACTTGTACATCAAACTGTTAAAATTAATCCAACAGTTGAAATAACAATAATATCGATAAGACAAAGATATTTATCCTATCATAAGAGCTCCTTTTAGAAGGAAAAAAAATCCAACAACCTCTAATCTAAACCCCACTTTTAGAAATTATGAATCAAAAATTCAAACCCATCATGCAAAGTGTATTAAGTCGGCCTTCCTAACACTTAATTAATATTTGTAGCACTTATTATGATTGGTACCACTATTTTTTTTTCCTCACAAGTTTCAACATCTATTATCTTCAACTTTTTGTTGTCGATGGGTCTAGATTTATATTATTTATAGACCGTTTGAAATAACAATTAAAACTATCAGTTATAACTATACATAATATAAAATTTTCATATATTATAATAAAACATAAAAAATTATTATAATAAAAAAAAATTTATGTTAAGATTTCAAACTAAAATTGTTGTTTTTAATTTTTTTTAAATGGTCTTTCAATATATATATATATATGTATGTATGTATGTATATGTGTTTGTCACCGTGTCACTTTACTGTAACGTGTATTGAAAGCACAAGTGACAAAAATATTCATCTAGTCCCAAAATTGGTCGCTTGACTGTATACTTTTATGACCCACTTAGGAAAAGTGGCACTGAGTACTGACGCCATGTGCCTCCGTTGCTTCGGTGAAGGTTGCGATGTGTTTTCCACAAGTTTTTTCTGTACTTCTTTGGCCACTTTCCCATCTTTTAAACGATATATTGATATTGACTAAAGAGTGGGGTCCACTACTGAAGCTCTACCTAATAAAACAGCATGTGGAGCTGAATAACATTAAACATATTTCTGTACCTCTAGTTTTTGTTCCTTTCTGCAATTAACTATATAGAGGGGGTGTCAAACAGATTTATAAGGCCAAACTTAATTATAATTAGCTTCATCGTCTTCAGGTGTTGTAATGGTTTACCCAAAAAGAAAATAAAATTCAGGCTATTTCTATGAGCTTGCGGGCAGACGTTGCCATCCAAGGAAACCAGCGAGTTTGTCTTATTTTTCCCCTCAAATAAAAGATTTATTCAAGCACGCTCGGGATATAATAATTTTGATATTAATCGGGGCATATTTTATATCTGCGCTTAAAAAAAAAGAAAATAAAAATTTGGAGGGGACGAAATTAAACTCTACATATTATAATAAAATCAAGTGCGTATTGTTACAGTTAGAATATCCTGCAAACTCTAGACCACTTATATATATATATATATATATATATATATGCGAGTTCTATCAAACAAAAAATGTGTTAGTTATTAATTGTGTTGGCTATTATTAATTGCATAATCCTTTGGGGATCTTAGTCGATAAAATTGAAACAATACATAAAAAAATAGCAGGGTTAAACGTATGCATGATAGGCACAAATCGAGAAATTATTACCATTAGCATAATACATTCATGTTATGTTTAATAGCTTGTATTTTATTGTATAAAGGTCTATTATACTGTGTTGTATTGTTACAATATAATACGGTGTTTGGTATCATGTTATATTAAAACGTTAATAACCTATTGTAATGCCAGTGCACTTTTAAATATCTGTATTTGGTATCATTGTATATTAAAATGTTAATAACCTATTATAATGCTCGGTGCACTTTTATATTTGTATTGCATTGTAATTTAGGTCATATCGACCCCCTAGAGCCTATCGTCCCCAGTCTAGCTCGACCTGACACTGGTCAGGCCATTTTGTAAAATTTTTTTTTCAAAATCAGAGTAAAATATATCTTTTAAAAAAAATCAAGGAATTAAAATGTAATTTAAAAAAAAAAAATTAAGGGCTCTAAAAGATTAGGGAAGAAATATATGACTATCTAAAATTTATGGGGTCAAAATATGTTTTTGAAATTTGTAGGATCAAAATATCACTTTCTAAGTTATAAATTGCATTGTGACCTTAATTTTTAGAAAATTATATTTTCTATGATGTAGCAGAATTTTAAAATTTATTATATAATCACCTAAAATCTAACTTAAGTTGTTATAAAATATAAGGGTTAATCGCATAACTATGTCTTCTATTTTTTTATTTTTTCTATTTGTCCCTATGTTTTTAGAAAGTATAAGGTATCTTTTGAATTCGAAAAACTTGTTTCAATTTCGTCCCTTGTAGACTTTTTTGACTTAACAAATATGGAGATAAGATAAAAATACCCTTGACCAAGTATAATTTGTTTATAAAATATATGTTTCTTCTTAAAAAAATTTTACAAAATATATTTTAAAATTTTAAAAGTCATCCTACTTAAGATCTTTTTTAAAATTTGAGGTTTTTTTAAGGATTTTTTTATGTTTTTAATATGTAAAATATATATCATAACTATTTAAGGATAACCATATTGTTTCGTCTAATTTTTTCTATTCATGGGGATGAAATTAAAATTTTTGAAATTTTCAGGATACCTTTGTAATTTCTAAGAATAGATTGATAAATTCAAAAACAATTAAAACTAGTAAGTACAATTATGTAATTAACCCTAAACTATAAATAGAATTCTAATCAAACACGCCTGTTAAAAACCGAAAATAATACTTCTGACTGATGAAAGGAATCTTTACCTACAGATCTTCAATGCTATATCTTTACCTTCAAGCTGTCGTATGTGTGTATGGCTACAACTCAACAAATCTCCACGACATCAATTCTTTCCTTCCAACTACTATAGTGCCCGAGGAACTAAGAATATTAAAAGGAAATTATCAAAATTCTACTCTCTGAAATTTGCATTGTGGCAGTTTGAGAATATATGAGGACCCAAGACTTCTATTTACAAAATATGTTGGAGGAGTCAGAAATCTATCATAATCAGGAAAGAATTTTATCTCTCCTTTATCAGTGTTACATGCCATCCAAGGGAGAATAGCCCTTTGGTGTACATGCCCATATCAAGCAAAGAAAGATTCAAAATCCCAATCAATTACATCGTAGGATTCTGTAATTATCTACATCATTTAGGATAAAGTCAACTCAAATAATTCTATTTAAATTAGAATCCCATAGTTTAAAATAATTTTCTAATTTAAATAACTATGAATAATTATCCTTTATTCAAATTCAAACATAATTAAATCAATTATTCAAATATAAATAATTATTTATTCCAAATTCTTATAATTAATTTTGATTTTTTTTCTGAAATTGATTAAATAATTAATTATCTAGAAACACTTGAAGTTGGTCCCTATAATCTAGTAGGACTGTGCTTGGTGCCACACAGTCCAACTGGACTATGGGCGTGTACACTAATAGTGTCACAACCCGCCTTTTTTGGGCTATGATAAAAACTCTTTCTTACTTACTTTAGGGCAAAAATTTAAGAAATCTTTTTTTTCTTTTTAATAAATACCGTACATAATCACCCTCTTTTACAATATAGCTTATCAAACATTACTTTCAAAATATCTTAAAACACCATATAACGAAAAACATATTGTGGCGAAAACCATACCCAGTCTGCACACATCATCCGTCCGCCAGCTCATCATTACGATTTATTCTGACCTTTTCGTCGGAATACCTACAGCATGAAATACTTAGTGAACCTACGCTTAGTAAGTCCCATATAAATCCACATGCACATTTAATAAAATGCATGATCTCATTATGCTTTCTTATAATCCTTCTTTATCATTATCATTTTTTATCTTTAACTAGGGCCCAAGTGTTCATACCATTGTGCACTTAGGTCTACGTAACACCATGACCATCCTGTAATCCTTAAACTCCCCTTGAGTCAGGAGTCGATATGACACTTTTCTTAACTTTTGGTGATTCGTTTACCAATTCACTTATTATGTTTATCATACCATGCATGAAGTGATGATCACATGTTATACATAACATAATCTACATAAATGCTCTTGTACGATATAGTACACACAGGTACATACTTTATATACACACTGGTACACATTAATATACGCACAGGTATGTAGCATAATGTACTCACAAGTACTTAACATAAAATATACATACTGGTACACATTAATATACACACAAGTATATAGTATAATGTACTCATAGGTACTTAATATAAAATATACACACTAGTACACATTAATATACGCACAGGTATATAGCATAATATACTCACTAGTACTTAACATAAAATATACACACTGGTACATATTAATATATGCACAGGTATATAGCATAATGTATTCACAGGTACTTAACATAAAATATACACATAGGTACAGATCATCATATACACTCAGGTATATGTCATAATATACTCTCAGGTATATATATATATATTCCGTATATTCACAAGTATACCATTTTATTATTATAAATACTCATGTCATTGCATACATACAAGTATACACCTTGATATACACGCAGGTATATATATGCACATTTTACACTCTAAGCCTATAATTTCATACTGTAGGTGGGATGGGTACTTACTTGATGCGAATGTCGGGTAACTTAATCTCGATTTTCCTTATCCTAGACTCCTAGGATCCTGTTGGCCAATTACAAAGCCATTAGCCAAATTCCACTATGTTTCGATACAGAACATTCATTAGTTAATAAATTGAGTTGCATTAGTATATACAACTCTAAAAACCACTGTTTTTTTTTTCTTATTTCTATCTAACTCTACCCTATCGTTTCTAACGAAGGACGGGAACCTTTCTAGTCATTTTCTTATCCCATTGGAAACATTTCAAAGCGGTTGGGTTATTTAGGCAAAAATGACGATTTTGCCCTCTGTGGGTCCACTAACCTACCCGAGCTTGATTTCATTATTCTTATGAAAATAACCACATACTAATTTTAAAATAACATCCTAGTGGGTCAAATCTCTTTATTTCTCAATTATGCCCCATTTTCATAAAACTTTAAGGTTTAGTCATTGAACTGAAAATTTTGACCATTTTGCCCCCAAGACTAAAATTTACTTCTTTGCATCAAAATTTCCTCTTTTTCTCAAGGATTATTTTTGCTCAAAGTACCATATTCAAAATCCTTTGAGAAATGACATTTTTGCCCTTTTTAAAATTTTTCACACTTTTTACAAATTCTTTGAAAAATCAAAATCTCACAAACAATTTAGTTTTTTGATGAACCTTCGGCATTACCTAACAGTTTCGTCGAGATCTACAACTTTTATGTTTTAACTTTTCTCAAAGTCTCATTGTACAGGGGTGTTTTTGGTCATTTTTCAATTCTGCCGAGAGAAATCTTTTCCTTTCAATTTAGTCCCTACGGCATTTTTACAAAAATCCATTTCAAAATTACAATTCTACCCTTGCAGAAACCATTCCATGCCTTAATCAACACATTCTCATGCTCAAACCTCATTTTTGCAAAGTCAAATATCAAAATTACAAAAATAATACTTTTTCAAAAAATTACCAATTTGCACTAAAAACCAAAGTTTCACAGCTCAAACTTACCATTCATCACATATACATGAAATTCCATTAAATACATGCTCAAAAACCCACATGGGTTTGAAAGAATAAAAATAAAAATAAAATCCATAAAATTTTAAAACTTTAAAACTTAAAACTGACCAAAATAACACCTTTTTGGTTTCAAGCCTTCAAAATCCCTTTGAACTCCCTCCTAAGCTTCCTTTCCATACAAAAATACCATGGATTAATTTCTTTCTTCAACCATAAAAAATCCCTTGAAAACTCATTAAAAAGTTTAGGATTTTACCTTAAAACTTGTGGAAAATCCTTGTACTTGCTTGTAAAACTTGTTTGGGGTTATTTTTGCAACGTTTGGGGGCTGAGAAAATTTTTTTTGAATTCTCAACAATGGTTGCCAGAACTTGGAGGAAAAGAAAGGAAGGAAAAATTGTGATAACCATGCATTAAATGCTACCTTATCACATTTGGTGACTCATGGTAACCCATGAATATACCACTAGGTGTCACAAGGTGATTGGGCCACTTTTCTAGACATGTGGCCTAATAAAAAATCAAAGAGTGTCCATTTTATAGAATTAAACATTTATACTGTGTAATTTTTCACCATACAGTATTTTTCCTATACTGTCGTGGTCAAATCAGTGTACTTTCTATCCTTAGACTATATAAAAATATTTGACTTACTTTTCATTTACTTTTGGAGGCCAATCATAACATTTTCGTATCTGCGTTCTCATTTGGCAGTATACTCATACTGCTTCAGCCTCCTTTTTACCCCTAATTTGGGTTTGGACAACTTCTATGTCCTATTTACATTCTAATCACCCACTTATTTATATCACAATTTTACAATTAATCGTGATATAAAATTCATTTTATGGATATTATTTATAAATTTTTGAGTAATTAAACTCATAAAATATGTATTCGGTAATATCCAATATTGCATCACATTTGCCATAAAATTTACAATCAATGCCGTTTATTCCTACTTTATCGTAATTTTTACAAAAATTCATATTTTTAAAAGTAAATTCATTAATTAAACCCAATTAAATATTAGGTTTTATTAATGAAATTTTTTCTCGGTCATTACAACAGATCAAGTAACATGTTTAGCGTAACCTCCTATATTACTTGTGGTAAACCACACAAATACAGCTTGTCAAGAAATAAGTAGGCTAATATTGGGATCCGATGGACATATATTTATCAGGCTTTAACTATAGCAGATGAATTAATCCCTGATTAATTATCTATTTAGTTATTAATTTTACTATCATTCCACTACAAACCTAAAGCTACACTCTTGATAATATACAGTATTACGAGACTTTGTATATTAGCTTGTCCATGACCCTCTCATACATATATGTTTCCCCATAGTTATCCATAATTGGACGAAGGACTCGGTTCCGTTCTACCTTTTGATTATTTTATCTTAAAGTTGCATTATTCACTTATTTGAAAAATTACATTGATAACAAATACAAATAAAAAATCATCTGGTTACCATATCTGTCTAGATGACCAAGGCCTTGTTTTTTTTTTTCAATTTTCTAAACAATGCCTATGCGAGAATAACAATAACTCTTTGTTAGAGAGCTATGCTTTCATCGAAACTCCTGCCTTTAGTATATCAAAAGATAAAAGTTACAAACATGGAGTCATGAATCCACTTCAAGATTGAGATTACAGATAGATGATTATCAAAGTGAATTAATTTAAGTTAAACATAATTATTATTAAATTAATTACACTTTAGGTCCAGGCTAGTGTGCGACCACCATTAGGTTTACTATAGAATGTGTCTACCATGGAGTCAATTTGCCCTGACAGCATAGACAAACCGCCTTCAGCATTAGACATAGATCCCTATTACAGTGTCATGTATAAAGTGTCCAACTAAATACATAGACTGCAGACTATATACCTTGGTATCGTATTTATGCTACATATAAACTCTATGTATGCCCAATGCCAAGATTTGGTTACAATAGTCACAGATCATATATTTGTGTAAGTGCTTAAGTAATATGAGGGCTGTTATCAATGTATGAATATTCACATTATTATTTATTTATCATTTACTCCAAATTGTCTTCATTCACAAATAAAATATTTGTTCCTCAAAAAAACACCGATCTTAACAACCTTAACTTGTGTTGTGCCCGACTGTACATGAACCATGGACGTGGTATAAAATATTACAATTATTGATACAAACCTGCCAAGAAATTGATGAAACAGTTAAACCAAGTAAGTCTCTAAGATCGTTTAAAAACAGATTTGTATGAAATCGTGACCCATTGCTTATAGTGAAGCAAGAACCTTAGTATAAAAAAGACGCTATGATCAATTATGGAACGATTGATTGATAAGTCGAAGGTGAATGCTATGGAAATTCAGATAAGTTCAAGAAATTCTAAAAGAACCAAAGAGAACTTTTGCACTCACAAAGTATGAATAAAATCTCACTTGTTCTCATTTCATTAAGCTAATGGTCTATCTAAAATACAAGAAAAGTGCACAAATTGGGCAACTAGAATTTGAATTAGGCAACTAGAATTCCCCTAATATTCTGCCTTAATTCACCCATGTCTTAAAAAGGAAACTAAAATATTCTAAGTTGAAATCAGGAAATTGAAAAGGAAAAGGAAACTACTAATATCCCTAAAACCCTAAAACACGCCCACTTCACAATCAGGAAACTAAATTGGTGCCTATTTCACAATCAGGAAAGTATCTAAAACAATCAAGAAAGTATCTAAAATTGGCATGCAAGACTTACAATTCAACAATAATAAATAAGAAAATTATTTTAGCTAACTTGAAAAGATTGCAACCATCATTCTTAATGAGTCAAAATGGGTAAGTCATCAGTTTAGGAACCTAAGCTTAATAGGCGTGATCTTAAACTATTTTCTTTGAACAAACTCTTCTAGATTATTCCAAAGCTTGAATCATGGAAATCCACCCTTGGGGAACACGTGGGACATCCCCTTAGGCTTGCATAAATTCACTTCAGCCCAAATGCTTTGAATCAACCCATTAAAAGTTTCTTTGAACCTTTTAACTCAAGTCCTTGTAACCGGCCCAATAGTAACTTAAATAGGATCTACACTCCATTTGTTTGCCATGTCCTCGTCAATTATATACACCGAAAACGAGTTAAATTTTATAATATAATGTAATCAAATTAATTTTCTTGTATTAATTTATACAATACAATAATCATACCAATTATCATATTATAATATATTATTATACAACATAACTCTAATATGGTCCATCAAAGATGTCCTAAGCATCAATTAAGTGAACATAGACCTATGTGGGACTAGCCTAGATGGTGGGAAGGAAGCGTAGGGTAGGGTAGATGTGTCAAAAAGGGTTGTGCTGTGTCCTTTTGAACCCAGACCTATGATAGGGTCATGGGCGTTTGGAAAATATGTTGGAACCTCAGGTTACAATCCAGCGCCATGCGTCGGCCACCAAAGGCGATTGGTGCTTCTTTCTTTCAGAGAAAATATGTTAGAATTTGATAGGTTTTAACTTTGAAATCTACAAAGTTACAATTTGACACCCCACTCCTGTGATCAGAGATAGTTGGTACTTCTTTGTTTCAAAGAAAATATGTTAGAATCTAATAGGTTCTAACTTTGGAATCTACCAGGTTATAATCTGTCATCTCACGCCGGCTGTCAGAGTAATCTACACATGAGGGAGCGAGAATGGAAGGTAATTTGAACTTTTAATAAATCAATTTTTTTAATTAAAGAAGTAAGGTTAACTTGAACTTTTAATAAATTGTATTTTTTAGTAAAAGGACAGTTTTAAAAAGAGCCTTTTGAGAAGATAATCTCAAAAATGTGCTCCTTTAAGAGGGCAATCTTGTAAGTTAACCAAAAAAACTTTGGGCTCTCTTCTTGGGCCAATGTTAACATACGGGTTGAATTTTTCTTGAGAGATCAAAAGATTTTTTAAGTCATAACTAGCTAGAATCATTTGGATTGCTCGTGTTGGAATACTCACGGATGAGCATCATTCATATGTTGGAGCCAATGGTAGGCCAATGGCTGTGGCTGTAGTCACTCACTAGATGACCATAGTTCTGGTACCAGATTTGGTCGCAAATATCGACAGTTAACCACTGATTGTTTAGTCACTCAATGGATGACCATACGTCATCCCCTAAACTTAGTCGCCGAATTTAATGGATGACCACAATTTGTGAGAGACGCTCACTTGATGATCGTCTGCAATCTTTTTATTATAAAGAATCTTAACATGGAACGTGTAAAAACATCTTTATCTTTTTATGTTCAAAGTAAATAAAAACATAATTAAAAAAATAGAAAACCAATACAAAAATATTTAAAATAAAAACTACTACTGAGAAAAACTAGAAAAATAGATTAAAAAAAAGTTCTGGTATCATGAAGATCACAATTATATTCTTTTCCTTTAAAAAGACGGAAGCCAAAGATTTCATTTTACTATACAATGAAAGGAAACTAATATATATATATATATATATATATATCACATCCTAATAGTAAAAAAGACGTACTGAAAAGCCACTTTCGCAATATTCAGTGTCAACCATCATCTAAAATTCAACACAACAATGAGGTTATCATTATGGAAATGTTAAATCGTCGTTGTATTAACGACAGCAGAATATGATGACGACATGTAATAAACGTTTGGCCTGACTAATAAAATCTTGAAAAAACATAATTACTATATAGAGTGAAAAATTTAGAATAGTGAAAATAAGAAACATTATGACGACGACGACATGTTCATATCAACGACGACAAAAATATGATAATGCAAGTTATATACAGAAACATAGGTGAACAAAGCGTAATAGCCCTGATGCAAAATCACATAAAGAAAAATGAAGTTCCATTAACGTTCATAAGAAAAACCACATGAACTGAAACCTCATAATCCTCAAAGCCAAGCACAGATGAACTGAACAAAGACGTACAAAGCAAAGCGAAGAAAACAAGAAAACGACGAACGAAAGAGAACATTTACGCAAAAATTAGCAAGAAGCGCAGACTGACGCAGCACATTTCTAGCTAAACAACAGGAATGACGACCAATAAACCAAGGAATAAAATTCAAAATAATAAATATCAATGAGGGAGAGAAACGAAATTGTCAACCTTTTTGGACATTTAACCTGCATAGATTCTTACCCCGGTAATTCAACCAAAAATAAAAAATAAAAAAAGTTAAGGTCACCTAAGAAAAGAAAGTACTGAAGGAAAAATAAAATACACCTAATTATATAAAAAATGTACCCAAGATATAAGGTCATAGCTAGTATCACAACCAAGTATTTTTTTTAAAAAAATAGGCATATTTATAATATTATGAAGAAGTAGACAAATTTTGGAACAAAATTTTAAAATAGAGTTTTTAGGGGTAAAAAAAAAAGCATTTTGTGTAATTATCTCATAAGATAAATGGTTGATAAGTAACAGAACATATCCAAGAGAGAAGGACATTATCTGTATAATGTATATATATTTTTTAGTTAATGGCGATATCTACGTAATATAGCATGCATATACGTCCTTAAAATAATTAATGATGAAGATCAAATGTAAGGAGGCATACGATGGTGTGCTATAACGATCGATCAACAAATCAGTGAAATCAACATATATATATATAGACACATTTATATATATGTATTGTCTAATGTTGGTTTGTGGAGCATGACTCGTGAAAGCGTAGGCACAAAGAAAGAGTCCTTTCTTAGTCGCATTAATTAATTACGAGAGACAAATGCAAAGCCAATGTGGTGAGAATGTTGCAAATATTGGGAGAGGCATAAATGTGTGTGTATATATATATATATATAACGCCATTTTTGAAATCTTTCCTGGTATAGTCATCGTTATTAATGAAGCCCTCATAGTAGATGAGTCCTCAACCACTAGTTTATCGAGATTGTGATGACTTGTACTCGTTGATGTTGAGAGCAATATATATATATATATAATCGTCTGTATTCTCTTCAATACAAATCAAATTGTTTTTTCGTCTCTAAAATGGTTTTTTTCCGTTGACTTTACTTCTATTTAAAAAAAATAACGAAGTTTAGACAATATGTTGATTCATATTATTTTCTAAGGCAAATTATTATTAATATTCTGTTAATTTATAGATAATATCAGGAGAATTGACAGCAAACTCTTGTTAATTAGTTTATGAATTTTGAAAGAATGAAATAAGAATTAAAATTCACTTTTATTCATTATAAGCCCAAGACCTTATGATAATTGAAATTAGATGCACACGCGTAGCGCACCATCGATAATCCATATAATTAGGCGATATGAAGAAATTTGACGGTCAAAATAGAGAAGGTGCACACATGGTACAAAAAAAACTTATAACACCGTTTAGTCTGTGGATTTGAAACACACTAGTTTGAATTTTTTTAGTTTCAGATGAAAAATTGAAAAATATGGTTTGAGGTTATAATTCAAATTGATGTTTAAATGTTAATTGATTTTAGATTTAAAAAAATAATAAAATTTGAAACTGTATTTGGATATAAAGATTTTTATGAGAATGGTTTAAAACTTAAGCTCAAATATCTTGAAATTAGGGAGTATTAAATTTAAATCCACCCTATTTTTTAAGTTTAATGTTTAAGATCGAGTTTGAGTTTTTGTCTCTAAATTCTAAATGCTTGCTCAACTCAAAAACTGGGTTCATTGAATCCCTCCAACAAAAACCTTATCGGATCACGGTTTGTGCAATTTCGTGCATCTCTAGAACTTGGCAACTTCTTCCGATATGTATATATATACACACACACTTATTATCTTGAAAATTAAGAACTTGGATAAGAAATGATTGTCAAACTCGCGTGTCTGACAAGAGATCTTACAAAATCCTCTAAACACATCCATAGAAACACACAAAACAAGAAACCTAAATAGGAAACCACAGCTATATACAGATAAGTGTGGCCTAAACTTTATCACCTTATAGATTGAAATTTAATAGTCGGTTTAGTTTATAGCTTCGAAATAGAAAGTTTGAACCTAAATTTTAATCTTTGTAAAAATGAAAAAAAAAAACACTATATCAAGAAGATTTAAAATGTGGTCAAACTTACAAAACAAATGAGGGCGTAAATGGTTATATATTTATTCAATAAAAAAATAGGTGGAAAAAATTCTTATTATGTTATAGAGAAGCTCTACTATCAAGAAAACTTAAAATAAACGTAACCTTCAATTGAGACGAATCACTATAAATTCTTGTACTCTTGTTATTATTTTCCTTACTGTTATATTTACTTCATTTGTGACTAATTATCACAGTGAGAAATTAAGAGATTTTTGTTAGATGAGTTTTATCCGTCAATAATCCTTTAAAGAGGACTTCTCATGCGGAACATGTTACCAGAGTTGAAATGAAAATGAAAGGAAAAAAAGAGAGAGAGAGATAGAAAAGCCACTAGGGCTTGTGAGAAAATTGTTTTAGAATTTCCCCAAAAGCCATGCTAATTTTCTTATCTGGTGGATTCTTAAACAACGTATGGGGACAATATCTTACACTTTGTCTGTAATATTTTATTTCATTTATCTTGATGGATTACTGTTCATCACCATCCGTCAAAATTATGAAATGTATAAGACAGATCACACATTTAGAAGTAAGCCTCTAAATTAATCTTGAAGACAAGATTATAATCTCCGGAAAGTAAAAGTTATTCCTCTATTACACTAGGGTGTTTGCAACGTTACCTCTGTTTAGAACATCCGTTTTAATTTATTAGTTCTAACTATTAACAATTAGCCAAAAAAAAAAATTTACAGTATAAAACTCTCACATGCTTTAATTCTTGAACTTAAAACATATGTTTTAACTAATTTACTAAAAGACTTTTATCCATCATTTACAACTATGAATAGTGTAAAATTCTCAATAGCTACAGTAGAAAAGCAAAAGTTGTTATAGCGTAAAAGCTCTCAAATACTACAGTTTTTAAACCTAAAACATCAGTTACAATTGAAATTCTAAACGGCCTACATATTGACTTTAAAATATGTCCATGCATACATGTACATTAATATCATTAGGCACGTAAATAGGCGTAGATGGAAGGGTTAATTCAACTTTGTCTCCCATGCTATATATTTTGTGGTATTTTGTCCTTGAACTTTAAAGCAATTGCATACCCAATCTATCACAAAGTCATCCATGTTTGCCAGTTTTATCATCAGAAATTTATTAGTCATGGGACTATTATATGTCGAGTTAATAAAGGATAGTTTAAACAAATCACGCAAATGAGTTAATGCTTGTTGTTTTACCCCTTATTCCTTTTTAACATCCTCACCTAATTTTTAGGACACGTTTACAACTAGTGAACATGGGTCCCAACATCAGTGTTCTACCAAACATGGGTCCCCTCAAAATTAAGTTAATATTTTGAGATACATTTCCAAGTTTGAGGGTCAGAATTGAGAATAAGCCCGGATCAAAAACGTTGATTGGCATTTATGTTTATTACTTTTAAAATAAATAACAAATTAAAAAAATAACATTGTATATGAACAAATATGCCTTCAATCCCCTTGGTTCCCGTGGATGGATGGCTCCGCGGAGATTAGTCCACACGTGATGGGCCCGCGGAGATTAGTCCACACGTGTTATTCTGCTTGCCACACTAAATAAAAGGGGTCCGCCCGCCCCTTCGTCCCTCCCTGCTTTTATTTTTCTTTTGTTACACTTTTTTCTTTTTGTTCTTTTTTGTTCTTTTTAACTTTAAAAGTGGAAGTTTTAAACTCTTCACCTTGAGATAAAATAAAGTATAATTTTATAGATAAACTATGTTTGTTACAACCCCTCCTTTAGTTTTTTAACTTACTGTTTAGATTTATTTTATATAAAAATAAATTATGTTAATTGATTAGAAATGAATTATAATGTAAGTAACATCTAAAAATTTTTCACATTTTGTAACATAAACAAAAGTTAAATCTAAAAAATTAATATTTATGAAAATATCCCAAAACTATATGGTTGTAGTGGCTGTCACCTGGGGCGTAAAGGGCAGCTGCCCCTAAGTCCAAGGAGACTTTTTTGGACTTTAGCTTCCAAAACAATTTTTTATTTTGTATTTTTTCTTACTCTGTTTCTTGAAAATTTCAAATTAAAAAATTTATAGTGAATTTCTTCAATACATCCTAATTTTAACTTTTAATATATTTTTATTTTAAACCTAAATTTAAATAAGCAAAAAAAAAAACCATAAATCATATATATACATACTTTTGTGAACCCTAAACTTCTAAAGATATATTATACTCGATAAAAATAGTTGTACTATAATATGATGTTTGTGAAGTGTAGTTTAAGCTAATTTTGGTTAAAAATGCTATAACATGTGAGGGTTTTACAACTGTAGCTTATTTTTTTATTGATCTTGTATTATGTAAAAGTTATATATTACAGCAACTAAAAGTTGTGGTTGAAATCGAGATTGCCAAATACATGAATAATTTTGGTTTAAAAGTTTAGTTCAATTCATGCCCTATTAGAAAAAAATGGCTTCACCATCAAGTTCTAGGTGTAAACTTAATAATAATTTCATACCTAATTACGTTACAAGGTGGAAAGGTTAAATCTTCACTCCTAATTTTTTTTTAAAGAAGAAAAATATGATAATGCACTGATTATAATATCTAAAATTTCAAATTGTGCCGTATCAATAATCTAATTTTATAACCACTGCAGAATTTAAAAAATAAAATAATTTGGTAGCACATCAATATCAAGGCCTGGAAACCATCTTCCAATATTTATTCAAAAATTCCGACTAACACATCTTCCAAGAGAGAGTACATAGTAGTCAAACCATTTTCTAATCCCCCAGGTGATAAACATGACAGAAATACTGGAATTCCACGTTTTCACCGTCAACCATGGTATTCATATGGTCCCACAAAGCCGGATTACAAATTACTTCAAAAAAAAAAAAAAAAAGAAATAGCAAAAGGAAACTTCGAAGGAAAGAACATTCAAGCTTCAGCGTTAATCGTCTAGTAGAGACGTTTGTTGAAGAAGCATATTTTGAATACTTTTTTTAGTATTTATTTTTTTAATTGTTCATGGGCAAACAATAAATGATGAGAAAATTTAATGATATCCTATACTTTTAAAATCTATATTTATTCATATTATATTTTGAAAAAAATGTACAATTTTATTATTCATATTATATGTTTAAGTTATATCATTTTAAATATGTGTGACATTTTTAAAAAAAATTAAGTTTCAAAAAATTATTTTTATAAAAAAACCCATTAAAGATGACACAAATTCTCTTAATTTTCGACTGCCAATGTCACAAAAAAATTTGAGACAACAGACTTAGACTAAAACATGCTATTTAGTGAAACATCTTTATTATTAGATACTATAATCAATTTTAGTAGAAAACAAACTCATGTAAAAAATAAAAATAAAAAATAAAAAACCTCCAACAACATATTTTGTATTGTTCTTGGTTAGGCAAATCGTTCTAAAATGGTGACACAAAACAGTGCATCTAACCGTGTGCAAATCTGCAAACTACTATTTATCATCATCCTTATTATTCTTTATATCCTATATGTCTAAGGAATTTTTAATTTTTATAGCTATAACACGCATTTTGATTCCTCTGAAATTATATAAATGTTTCATCCCGAAGGGAAAAAAGATTTATGTGCATGACATCAAATGCAACAGAAGTGGAAATTTCCTGCCGCTTTGGTCCACTGCTTTTTTTTAATATTGATAATTCTTTTTTTGTCCTCTTTCCTTCCTGTTTCGCACCTAAAAAGTTGAGAGCAGGTAAATGTTGGGTTTCCTGTTGGCTAATCAGGTCAATAACTAGTTGGGAATTCGGTTATTTTATACTCCAAAACTCTTTTAAAGAGGGAAAAATATGTAAAAAATTTTACACCCCTTTAAGAAAAGTAAAGCTTTTAAAAACAGTTGTATTTGTCCTTACACGGTTGTTACAGCCTCCTTCTCTTGCATAAATAAGTCTCATATATGAGATTTATTTATAGAGGGTTCAGTGCTATTATTAAAACCGTAAATATTAAAGTATATAAAAATTTTATATTATAATAATTTTTTTAGTATAAAATATGAGAAATTGATATTATTTTTAAGTAGAAAATTAGTTAAAATTATCTTTTTAACTTTGACCATTAAGATTCCATGTAATTAACATTTTTGTAACTTTAAAAGATTCCTCTAAAAACCGGTCAATGGCACATGGGAGTCATATATTATATGAAAAGCACTCGTCACCAATCCCCCTGAAATACTAGTCGCAGTCGTAGTATAAGATTAGACTTTCAAACCAAACCACCGCTAGTTGGTACAACACTTTGTACCTAAACGTAAGAAAAATTCTTTGAAAACACGAGACAGTTAATCTGACTCTCCCAGTTGTATTGTAATATTACCGTCCAAATTCTCGAGCTTACCAAAAACACATGCACAGAAGCCAAAAGCCCCCATTGAAATCTCTTCTGTGCTTTTTCTTTTTCATTTCCATTTTCTTTTCTTCTTCTTCTTCTTTGTACACATTTCTCTCTCGCCGAATAACGTTCGAGTTTTTCTCATACATCGTCAAATGAGCAACCTCGGGGGAAACCCAGCTCGGGAAATTAAGTTCTTCGTCGTCGTCGTCGCTGTCGTTTTCTTCTTCTTCTTTCTCTCTCTGCTTTGCTCTGCGTCTGATACGATCAGGGCAGGCGAATCCTTGACAGACGGAGAGACTCTGGTATCTAATGGCGATGTCTTCGAACTGGGATTCTTCAGCCCCGGAAATTCGTCCCGGCGGTACGTCGGAATCTGGTACCGGAACATTCCTGTACGGACCGTCGTTTGGGTGGCGAACAGAGAGTCGCCGATCGACGGCAAAACGGGTGTTTTGAAGATCGGAAGAGATGGCAATTTGGTCATTTTGGACGGGAACAACAACGGTTCTATATGGTCGAGTAAGGCATCGGTTTCATCGAACATCTCAATAACGGCAAAACTTGAGGACGAAGGTAATCTCGTTCTTTTGGATTCTACAGAGAGAATTCATTGGCGGAGCTTTTTTCACCCGACAGACACTTTTTTACCTGGGATGAAAGTGGAGGTGAATTCTAGAATAGGAGAGAACCGGGCTTTTAGTTCGTGGAAATCTGTGAGCGACCCGTCACCTGGGAACTACTCCATGGGAGTTGATCCACGCGGGTCGCCACAGATTGTGATATGGAAGGGATTGGAAAGGCGTTGGAGAAGTGGGCATTGGAATATGCAGATTTTTACTGGTATACCAAACATGACTTCTACTATATTTTATGGGTTTAAGCTTTTGGAGCAGGACGGGACGAGGTACTTCTATTATGTTCCTTCGAACAGTTCGGATAAGTTGAGGTTTAGGATTGAGTGGAATGGGTTTGAGGAGCAATTGAGGTGGGACGAGGGGAATAAAACGTGGGCTGTTATGCAGTACCAGCCTGAGAAGACTAATGAATGTGAGCTCTACAACAAATGCGGGCAATTCGGGGTATGTAGCTCGTGGGAATCGCCTATTTGCCGGTGTATGGACAGGTTTGTGCCCGTGGATTTGGAAGAATGGAGGAGAGGGAATGGGTCTGGTGGGTGTAGGAGGAGAACAGCATTGAAGTGTGAGACCAACACCACTGGGAGAGAGGAGGAAGATGGGAATGATGACGGATTTGTCACCTTGAAATCGGTGAAGATGCCGGATTTTGCTGATTTAGTGCCGACGAGTTCAGGGATGAGTTGTGAGGATGTGTGTTTGAAGAATTGCTCTTGTATGGCTTATGCAGAGGCTAGTGGAATTGGGTGTATGATATGGACGGGGAACTTGTTGGATGTTCAGCATTTCAAAAAGGGTGGGAACACACTTAATGTTCGGCTTGCGCATTCTGATCTCGGTATGCTTTCAATTCCCACTCTCTTGTTATCCTGTTGATATTGGTTTTACTAGTTTAAGTTTCTTGCTAAAGCATTTTCCATGTTGAAGCCTGAAGGTGGTAAGTTGGTTCTTGATTCATGTGTTACTTATTTGTAAATTTTGCACAATCTACCCTGACAGATTCGGTTTCCATCTTTGAAACCAAGAAAAACTCCTAAAATTGGATTCGGTACTAATGTTCAAAAAGCAAAACTTAACACAGAAGAAAAAGAAATAGGTGTAGATAAGAGGCTAATTTGAGAACTCATCTATTATGCCAGGACTCCCCAATTACACAACCTTTTCTTTTACTGAATTTGGTCTAAAGATCTAGGAACTGCCCTAGTTCATGTTTTAGCAAATTTTGGCAATATTTTGATATTCTTTCCCCAAATGTACAGGCGGCAAGAGCGAAAAATCTATTGCTTTCATAATTGCAATGACTGTAGCGGGAGCAGTTATCCTAGGCTTATTTACGTGGATTCTATGGAGATACAAACTAAAATTTAAAGGTAAGCTTTTCATTTTTCCTCATTTGGCAGAATTAAGGCTGCATTTCTTGGCAATTTTAGAAAAATATATCTGTTGTATGATATACCTTACCACTAGCTTCTAATCTTTTTCCTTTTTGGCCCTTTTTATATATAGTTTTGCCAAATCCTCGTCCAGTCTCCTGGTTGAGGAGCAGTGAATTACTACCTTTTGACGTGGGCAAGAGCAAAGAATACTCGACAGATCTTTCGGGTTCAGTTGACGTTACAGAATGTCCTGAAGTGAACAGGCCAGAGTTACCATTGTTTAGTTTCAATTGTATAGCATCTTCTACAAACAACTTTTCTGAAGAAAGCAAGCTTGGGGAAGGGGGATTTGGACATGTCTACAAGGTAGTTATATGTTGAAGCATGAAATGAAAAAGCTTAGGTAGGTAAATTGAAATACGCTAATAGTAAAGATGCAATTTTCTGATACAGGGAAAGCTTCCAGGGGGACAAGAAATAGCGGTAAAGAGGCTTTCAGGAAGGTCATGCCAAGGCTTGGAAGAGTTTAAGAATGAGATTATTCTTATTGCTAAATTACAACACAGGAATCTTGTTAGACTGTTGGGCTGCTGTATCCAAGGAGAAGAAAAGATGTTACTTTATGAGTTCATGCCTAATAAAAGCTTGGATTTCTTTCTTTTTGGTATGTTGTTTCATTAAAAGGACTAGTGAAAGTGTGCATTTATGAGTTTTTTCCCCTTTAATTTCATGCTAATTAGTTAACTTCGTTTTTTTTTTTTTTGGGGTAAATGGCAGATACAGAGAAGCAAGCACTACTAGATTGGCAGAAGCGTTTCAACATAATTGAAGGGATTGCAAGGGGGCTACTTTATCTGCATCGAGACTCAAGACTTCGAATAATTCACCGAGATCTAAAGGCAAGCAACATTTTGCTGGATGAAGAGATGAACCCAAAGATTTCAGATTTTGGAATGGCAAGAATATTTGGAGGAAATCAAAATGAACTAAACACAAACCGAGTTGTGGGCACATAGTAAGTCTCACTTCTCATTCATGTCAATAAGTAATCTATCTGAATCATATCTTAATTTTATTGATCTAATTTTCACTATCTCCAAATTGTAGTGGTTATATGTCACCAGAATATGCAATGGAAGGTCTGTTTTCAGTCAAGTCAGATGTATATAGTTTTGGGGTACTTTTGTTAGAGATTGTGAGTGGCCGAAGGAACACTAGCTTTCGTAATACCGAACACTTAAGCCTGATTGGATATGTAAGTACAACTATTATGTTATCTACTTATACTTGGGATGTAAGAGCTAAACTCTTGTGCAATATGATTAAATGAAATGTATGCAATGGTTTCAGGCATGGCATCTATGGAATGAAGGAAGAGCCATGGAACTGCTCGATCCCTCTATTGCAGACACACGTTCCCAAGACGAAGTCTTAAGATGCATACAAGTAGGGGTTTTGTGTGTGCAAGATTCTCCACTTCATAGACCAACCATGTCATCTGTGATGTTAATGTTGGAGAGTGAAAATGCAAATCTTCCATTGCCAAGACAGCCAACGTTCAATTCGACAAGAGGCTCTGTAGATATTGAATTGTTCTCAGAAGGCCATGGCCATGTATCCCTAGGCGATATAACAGTTACAATGGTAGATGGGAGATAGGGATATGAAACAAGTCCAATTTATGTGTATTCCATTTTAGACGAACCAAATTATATTAGTGTGAGGTTTTCACAATTCATCAATTCTTATGTGTGTGAGCCAATGTTGTGTGGATTGAGATTGAACAGGCTCAAAGGCTTATACAAATGTATAGGAAACCTTTTGCTTTCTTGGTTGATAATGATCTATACGGAGGACAGAATTGTAGTTTGGAATGTAATATAGAATCTAGATGTATAACAAATCATCAATATTCATGATAATGAAGAGTGAAGATTGTGGTGTGGATTGTGTGGTCAATCATAGAAAAGAAGTTTCAATCTAAAATGCGAACCCCATCCAGAGGCCTTGTGTGACATAAGAAACTGCCAATATGCTCTACAAACTAGAGCCATAATCTATTTACGTACACTTCACAATTTTAGGCCTAATTTCAAACATTCTGAGGGGTAAAAAAAAGAAGTGTTTCTCATCGTTGACTTTTAGTTGATCTGGATCGAGAAGTCTAAAGACTATCACGTGGTTATAGAGCGTGTATAGTGCCAAGGGAGGGGAACATTATTGGTTATTCTAATCATCTTCTGATCTTCATGTATTTCTGGAAAAGTCTAAACTTCGACAGCTTACGATATAATGTTATAACGACCATGATGACAGGACGAGAAAAAAAAAAATTGAAATTACGTAGCTTGAAACATTATACTTTGCTTAGGAAGTTAAAAATGATGGACTTCTAGTCGCATTAAGACATTTATTCATGATTTCTTGTCTCATTTTTGTGCATGCTCAGCTCAAGTAGGATAAGTTTGCCATCCTTTTTTCACTAAAACCCTTTTGTTGGAAAGAAAAATGGGTGCAAAAGATAGATATTTTAGTGTGTTAATTTTCAGCTTTTTGTACTGTTATATTTGTATCCATCAAAGTACTGCTATGCAATTTAGAACATAACTTCATCTCAAGCCTTTTCTCAAGGCCAAGCTTTGGTCTTCCCAAGCCAAAATATGGAATTAGGCTTCTTCAGTCGCAACAACTCTGCAGATCATCAATATGTTGGTATTTGGTATATAAGCAAGTTTCACCCCATAAAGAGAGAACTCTCTAAGACTTGCAGACTCTAATGCAGGTCTAACTATTGGCAACAATGGAAATATTGAGCTTTTGAAGGAAAACAAGAAATCAGCCTGGTCAACCAATATTACTGCTGCATCAATTAGGTCAGTGGCGGTTCTGTTAGACTAGAATGACCCCTCATGGACCACCGTTACAGTTAAACTTTATCTTTCTTATCTTTCTATCTTATTAAAGTACAGAAATTAATACTCTAAAATGATATTCATAATTTGTCATAAATGATTTTTTTTTTGTCTTCGATAAATTTTAGGAATTTTTTTTCTTAACAAAAATAATTTTAATAATTGATACGAGTCTAAAATCCATATTGTGAAATAAATAAGAGTTCCAAAATAATCCTCCAATCAAAATCACCATCAAACAAAGTCTTGAAATTTATTTAAAATAAATATATTTTCATTCCGAGATCGTTCTTCCCGTTTTCCTATCATACATCGTCTCACATCCGCTGCAAACTTCTCCATTCTTACATCTTTCCTTTTCCTTATCTGCAGCATGAATTAACTTATATAAACAAAGCTTAGTAAAACAGTTGTATCTCACAAAATAATTTTTTTGTTATTTGGGTCATATAACAAACATCATCATGAATATAAACATCCTTGAAAACATTTTAACATTTAAAAACCGTCATATAGTGGGCCCGGCGTTGTACCATCATAGCGCGCTGGTCACAGAAAGAGTAAGGTAGCTAATGCCAAACCTACTATGACATAAAGTCCACTCACCGGACAAAAGACCGCTCACCAGTCACCATCAACATCAAGGGTGTACAACGCTAATTTAAAACATAAAATATATATACATATATACTTATATACACATATTTTTCATCGAACGTCATCATAAGAGAAATATTAAAACATAATAACACCATCATCAACATCAAAATCATATATTTCTCATCATCATTTTATTTATTCATGTTGCAGGTGAGAGTGTACTTACATAAATGCCTTACTTAACCTTTTTAAACTTTTACGATGGTGACGTATGATTGAGGCCTCAGGTGCTCACCTTTAGAACCATTCATGCCATAATATAATAAAATTATTAAAAAGTTATAACAATCTAACAAATACATCTATCTCATTAAAACAACACCTAAATAGCTGATTTCATCCTCATATAATATCAAAACACAAAACAAAACAAACAATTACACAAGATTACAAGACTTTACAAAACTGACAGCCAGACCTTTGTATGTTTCAAAAATCATAACAATTCACAAAAAATTCTAAACGACCTGAAACTAGTGTCATATAAAAATAGACATCTAGAGCTTTCTATTGACACCTAATTCGTTAAAAATGAAGTCCATTTGAATACTCAAAAAAGTTTGAATTCTAATCACAAAACTTTAAAAAAAAAGCTGACAGCCAGACCTTTGCATATTTCAAAAATCATAACAATTCACACAGAATTCTAAACTAGCTGAAACTAGTGTCAAATACAAATAGACATCTAAAGCTTTCTATTGACACCTAATTCGTTAAAAATGAAGTTCATTTGAATACTCAAAAACAGTTTTGAATTCTGATAACAAAACTTAAAAAAAAAACTGACAGCCAGACCTTCACTGCTTTAAAAATTCATAACAATTAACAGAATAATCCAAATGGCCTGAAACCAATTTTAAAAGAAAGTAGACATCCATAGCTTTCTAATAATATCTAATTTATTAAAAACGGAGTCCATTTGGACTTTCAACCAGAGTATTGAATTTTTAATATAAAACCTGAAAATTTCCAGCCTCAACTATGGGACGAAAATTCTAAAAAAAATTCACAAAAAAAAAAAATCAAATTAACACTCACCATATGCATAAGTCACGTAAACATAACAACCAATCCTTAGACAGACATGTTTCTAAAATATCAAATTATGAAATCACTACTCCCAACAAGATCATGATCTAAGAGATGAAAAACACCTGAAAATCATCTAAATGAAATCAATACAATCCAATTCACAAACCAAAAGAAAATCCTAAGGAAATAACAATACAATATCCCTTAAATATGCATTCATGCCCTCCCCTATTACCATTTTTCATCTAATATAAAACAGCTATCAAGAAAATTCTCAATCCCTCTTGAAATCATATATATATATATATATATATATATATATATATATACATATAAAAAAAAGTCAAAAACATACCTCAACCAATATTTTATTTCAACTCCAAGGATTGAAAACTATTAAGAAAATTGAGAGTAGAGTTTTGGCTGTTTTATGGGGAGATTCATATTTGTTGCATAAGCGTTCATGAGTGGAAAAAGAGAGAGAAAACGAAACAACCAAAAAGAGAGGAAAAGAGAATGAGGGAGAGGTGGAAATATTGTATGTGAAGTTCTGGGTAATTGAAATTATTTACTCAAATTTTAAAAGAAATTCCAAGCTGTCAAGATTCTATTTGGGAAAGACAACTATGAAATTGAATGAGGTTTCAATGCAAATTAAAAAGATTAGTCTTTAATTTTTTTTTTCCTTACCTCACGTTTCAATCATCCCTTCTTTCCTCCTTTTCTCTTTTTTTTTTTCTTTTTTAATTCCTTCCTACATTCACGTTATCTACATAACCAATCCATTAATATATATCATAACTAAAACCTTAATAAATTACAAACTTTCCTTCTTTTTTTTAACTGACAGTCAACATATACAAATGTATATATAACTAATACATTTATAAAACATAACTTTTTTTTTTTTTTACTTCACGTTATAAGCCCCCATTTAAGCATATATATATATATATATTAATATATATATATATATATATATATATATTTCTAAATATATATAAACGTAATAATAAGATATATATATATATAAACGCATTAATAAGATATATATATATAAATAAACGTATTAATATATATATATATATATGAGACTACTTATATACATATATATCTTATTCATATAATTAAACCATAACATAAATTCATCAAATCATCATAAACAAAAAGTCATTAATTTGACATGAATTTTGTTCTAGCACATCGAGTCTTCGTCACATCACCTGAAAAATAACTTAACATAACATTATAGTTATTTGCATATGATATTATCATATTACCCAAGTTTATTTCTAACATCATATTTTGGGGCGTTACATAGACAATGGTAACTTCCTTCTGAAAGACGGCACATCAGGAGATGAGTTATGGCACGGCTTTGACCACCTCGGCGACAAATTCTTACCTGGCTCAGTGCTTGGTTTTAATGCCAAAATGGAGAGAGTTATTGCCTGACTTCTTGGAAAACTGATACCGATCCATCGCTTGCAAATTTCGTTGCCAGAATTCCCTTACAGAGGCCACCAGAAGCTTTCATTTGGACTAACGGATCAACCCCTATCTGGAGAAGTGGACCATAACGAAGTTCGTGTTTGATTTTTTCACCTGGAAATTATATGTTTAAGCTTTTGTCAAGTGATTTCTTTTTTTTTTTTGGTTGCCGTACTAAGTTTAAACAAAATCATGGAGTTGGAACGTATAGAATTTTATGCTTTTTGACTTTTTGATGCTCTGAAGCTAAGATTTTGATCACTGACTCAAGAAATAAAACCAGGAAATATGAAGGAGGCCACTACTAATTTGATCCTGCATATTGATCCTACCAAGCTTCCTATTTTCATTTCGGTGCCATTTTAGATGCAACAAACCACTTCAGTCTGATGAACAAACTTGGTCAACGAGGATTTGGTACTCTATACAAGGTTATCAAATTCTTTCTCCTGATAAGCCAATGCATCACTACAATACAAGGATACATACAATGACAAAGTTGCGATCCATTTTAAGAGAGAACTGCAAAATGGGAAGGAAAAAAAAAAGACACTCTAGCAGCTTGTGACAAGGCATAGAAGAGTTTAAGAATGAAATGGTATTGATCTTAAAACTTCAACATAGGAATCTTGTTAGGCTCATGGGTTTACTGCATTGAGAAAGAAGAGAAATTATTAGTCTATGAGTTCATGCCCAACAAAAGCTTGGATATTTTTGTCTTCGGTATGTTCCACTAAGCAATGGATCAGAATTAATAACTTCATAGCAATTAAGGTCTCTAAAAGGCCATGCATAGGAGCAAAGATGATAAAGTTTTACATATATATTTTTAAAATTTTAATACATGTCTATAGATATTGTTAAGTTCTCTCAAGGTAAATGGTGCAGACTCGATGCATCATTGGTTAAATGTCAACGTATAAATTGATGATCAGATCCAACAAGAAACGCGCAGCTCAATTGGGCTGCATGCTGGAACATAATACATGGTATTGCTAGAGAGCTTGTGTATCTCCATCAGTAATATTCTCTTGGATGTTCCATGGGACATCAGATTTGGCAAATACTCAAAGGGTTGTCGGAACATTATAAGAAATTTTTTTTCCTGTTCTAACTTTACAATGTGATATGCCCTTATCATGACTAGAATGAAGACTGCAAATACTAATAGCAACAAAGAGGATAGATTTAGTCATTTCAATCAAATGTAGAGGTTACATATCTCCAGAGCATGCAATGGGCGGGATATATATATATATATATATATATATATATTCGAGGAATCAGATGCCTTCAGCTTTGGTGTCTTGATGTTAGAGGTAGTGAGTGGCCAAAAGAACACCCACATGCAATATTCTGATCAACACGTGAGTCTTATTGCTTGTGTAAGCAGTTTATATTAATTTCTCTTAATTTGGTAACCGTTTTTTCCCGTCAGAATCCAGCTTGACTAATGAGAAGCATAATCAGGCATGGCAACTGTGGAATGACAACAGGGGTGTAGACTTGGTGGATGATGCATTGGCTGACTCATATTCTGCATCAGAAGCAATAAGATGCAAACATGTTTGTCTTTTGTGCGTGCAGGATCCTCCCTTGGAGCATCAGTTTTTAGTATTTCAGAGATATCTCGATCATCGTGCTGAAAACGAGGCTGTGGATGACGAAACTGTATAGGAGGTCCCCCCGAAGATGTTGGTTAGCTATACCAGTAGCGATTTCCATACCAAAGTCATCACCAACGAAATATAAATCCAAACAGGATTCATATGAACGTTCCATCTCTTGAGGATCAATGGTTTGGTGGGCTTGTGGTTGTCTAGGCACACTAGGGGTGAGCCTATCGAGGGACTGGAATATTGGGAGAAGAAATGTGGATGCAGGATCGGTCGCAAATCAATTCGTGTGTTTCTATTGTTGTTGGTAGGCGGGGGTAGAGGTGGAACATGCTTCCAACCTACAGCGGAGTCATCACTGTGCAAAGATTGCCTGGTTTGGAATTACATCAACCACAGAATGGAAGTGCATGCGTGTTCCTTTAATGAACCCACCATATCACTGATTGATGGAAGGTGGCTACATGATAAGAAACGTTACCAAATCAATCCTATCCTTGTTTTGTTAAGGTGTTTACTGTCAGTCTAAGATGAAATTGGATCGGTCATTTTGATAACACTAGCAATTCAAATACTGTAAGACAAAAACACTGTTAGAAAACCGATTTGAACTAGAATGAGCGAGACTAAATTGCTATTTTCCCAACGGACTATGAATTCCTTTAGAGATCGTCTTGCATTGATATATTTTGTAAGTGTCTCGCCGGCATCATTTTGTCTTCATCTGTATTTATAAATAGTTGATAGCCTTAATTTGTCCTTCACAGTGGGTTCAAGCTGCGCTTTTTTTCTCTATGAAAGGATTAAAGATGTACTTGTTTGGGCATGAACGTTATAATGCAAAGTATTGGCCACAGTCGTGAAAAAAGCAAAAAAGGCAACCTAGCCATGATGACGATCCAATATAATTTCCTTAAACGTTTAGTTGACATGTTTTATACTTTGACTAAACAGTCCATGTATATGCTTAGGTTTTGGCTTAAATTTGGTACCTGATTAGTTCGGTGTTTATAACTTATTTTTTTCGAGAATGTAACTCTATCCATTCGGTCTTGTAACGCTTAATTTGTTAAAATTTAACTCACAATGTTACATGTGAACAACTAAAGTTACTTGAACGCATGAATAAAATTACATTCTCAAACGAAGAAAGTTACAAATGACGGACTGGTCCGATGCCAGATTGGGGAACTAATTCCTTTGATTTCACCAGTTTTCATTTTGTCTTTGAACTAATTTCCTTTGTATCATGTATAACCCTAAGCATTGTTCAAGTAACAACAAAGCTTTACAGATATAGGAAGATTATAGCTATAGTAGTTATTCTATTGTGTTTGTACTATCATTTATATTAGCTTATCTATTTAGCTTTATTTGTTCTATATATCGTATGTTTTAGTTGTTATTTCTATTATCGTTTTGTAAGAGGGCTATAAATACCCTCCTTAGCTATTTGTAAGGGGATTTAGACTATTGAGATACAAACTTTGAATATTTTCTCTCCTAGTTGGGGTACCCCTTTGAGGGATTTTTTTTAGGTGGGCCTTCGAATTTTTCGTCTGAGTTAGGCCGGTAAAACTCTATCTCCCCAATTTTACTGCATCATTTACTCACGTGGCATACATTAGGACACTAATCAGCACATGACCTATCAACTATAACCTCCAAACTTGGTACCCTCATAGTATATAGTATATGAAGTTCACGATGAGATTTTGATAGATGAATTGGAATGACAAAAATGAAGCTATTGGATTATAAACGACACAAGCATTAGTTTGATAATTAAATTGAGAATTGCAATTGAGAAGTTCAGTCAAAGTAAGATATTTTCAATTTTTTTTTTTTTTACAAAAACAGAAATATAAATATCAATTTGTTTGAAGGGAATTACAATATTGCCGATGAGAGTGATATTCAAGATGATATTGACAATAATAGCGTAAAAGCAGGGGACTAGAATTGGGGTTGAGGAATTGAACAAGTCATATATATTGTTGTCATTAATTGGAAAGAAGACATATGGATACTGTAATTATATTTTATAAATGCATTGAAGCCTTTTGAGGCACACTTTTGATCAGTAAATTTTAAAGAGAAAAATGACCTAATTTAAAAAGAATTATAAAATTTGGATGTGAAAGTTAAATATTATGAAATAATAATTTGACAATAGTATGTCTAATGAACGCAACGTGGCTCCGTCAAGATGCGATATTTTGATGAGAACTCTTGCTGCACATGAAACAACGGATTCTATCTAGCGGGTTCTATTATGGAACATACCACTTTATGAGTAGCGGAAACAAAACTTTATTTAAAAGATTTTTTTTTTGACGGACGTTTTCTTTAAGTTCACACAACTGGACGATTTCATCCTACTCACGATGACGACATCGTGGGCTGCCTACTGAGGGAATCCAATTCCTTGGACTGCCTATTGAAGATCTTAATGCTCACATCATGAATTTTTTGTAAATTTGTGATATTGTCAAGTACAATGGTGTTTCTGATGACGCCATCCGTCTTCGGCTGTTTCCTTTCTTTTTGAGGGATAAAGCAAAAAGCTGGTTGAACTCTTTACCTGCAGATTCTATCACTACTTGGAAAGATTTGGTTCACAAGTTCCTGGCCAAGTTCTTTCCTCCTGAAAAACAACAAAGATACGGATTGAGATCAACAATTTCATTCAATATGAATGCGAAACTCTATATGATGCTTGAGAGAGAGATAAAGAGCTATTAAGGAAATGTCCCCATCATGGGTTGCCTAAGTGGATGCAAGTCCACAATTTTTACAATGGGTTGATAGGCAACACTAGAACTTTAATTGATGCATCTGCAGAAGGAGCATTTATGAAGAAAAATGAGGATGAGGCGTATGAGTTGCTAGAGGATATGGCCACTAATAACTGTCAGTGGCCAAGTGAAAGGGCAATAACAAGGAAAGCAGTCGGGGTTTATGAAGCTGAAGCTTTATCTGCGTTGACTGCGTAAGTTTCAGGGCTTACTAAGCAATTCCTAAACAGCCAATTGGCGGTCAATGCCATTTAGACTCCTCAATTTATGTGTGATTTCTGTCAAGGCAACTATCCTAGTGAAGAATGTCAAGTGGGAAATCCATTTCAGCAACCTCAGGTAGAGCAGGCACAATTTGTTGGTAACTATAACTGACAACAGAACAACCCATACTCCAACACATACAATACAGGATGGCACAATCATCCAAACTTTTCATGGAGAAATAATCAAAATATGGGTAGTCTCAACAGGGATTTCAACTTTAGAAGAAGAAGACTGATTTAGAAGCCGCTTTGCTCCAATTGACTAACAACACCGACAAGTTCATGACTAAGATTAGGACCAACTTTGAGAATCAAGCTGCTTAAATCTGGAATTTGGAAGCTCAAATTGGTCAATTAGCTAACATGTTTGGTGGTCGACAACAAGGTAATTTGCCTAGCAACACAGAAGTGAATCCTAAAGAACAATGCAAGGCAATCACCTTGAGAACCAGAAAAGAATTGGAGGTGCCTTCAAGTAGTGGAAAGTCTAAAAAGATTGGTCAAGAACAATATGAAGTCATGCCGAAAGCTTAACATTGCCTCCCTAATAGCCAGCAATGAATATTCCTTTCCCTCAGCACCTCAAGAAGAGCAAATTGGATAAACAATTTGGTGAATTCCTTGATGTTTTCAAGAAGCTCTACATTAACATTCCTGTCACCGATGTACTCGAACAAATGCCAAGTTATGTGAAGTTCATGAAAGACATCCTATCAAACAAGAGGAAGTTGGAGGAGTATGAAACTGTTGCACTTACTGAAGAGTGCAGTGCTATCATCCAGAGAAAGTTGCCTCAAAAGCTCAAAGATCCTGAAAGCTTTACTATTCCATGTGCCATAGGAAACTCTGTATTTGAGAAGGCATTGTGCAATCTTAGTGTTAACATTAATTTAATGCCTCTGTCTATTTTCAAGAAGCTTGGGTTAGGTGAAGCTAGACTTACAACTATTTCTTTGTAGTTGGCTGGCAGGTCCATTAAGCATGCAAGGGGAGTGATTGAGGACGTTCTCGTCAAGGTAGACAAGCTCATATTCCTAGAAGATTTTGTGGTGCTAGATATGGAGAGGATAAAGAGATCCCTATCATATTAGGGAGGCCTTTCTTGGCAACCATATGGGCACTTATTAATGTTCAAAAGGGAGAACTAAGGATTCGGATATAGGAAGAAGAAGTGATTTTAAATGTCTTAAATGCTAGTAAGTACCCGGGAGCTAGTGATAGTTGTTTTTACATTGATGAGTTGGATACCTTAGTTTCTCAACACTTTGGCAAATCAGAAGACCCTCTGGAAGCAAGCTTGTCTCATCTCACTCCATCTACTCTAAAAGATAATGACATCATGGAGATTGTTAATTGGATGGATTTTTTTAGTCCCAACAACTGGAGGCACTCTGAAACTTTGGGACAAGGCCCTTCTCGATCAACTCCCTCAATTGAGAAACCACCTATTCCTGAGCTCAAGTTGTTTCCGGATCATCTACACTATGCATTCCTTGGTCATGAGTATTACTGTTTTCTAGATGGCTACTCGGGGTACAACCAAATAGCTATTGCACCAAAAGACCAAGAGAAGACCACGTTTACGTGTTCTTGTGGTACATTTGCATTTTGTCAAGGATGACGAGCATGAGGACGAGGAGGAGTAGACTGTCACAATCTTCATTTTAGGGAGTGTTCTTTTCTTTTTCTTTTTCTTTTTCTTTTTCTTTTTCTTTTTTTTTTCTTTTTATTTTATTTTATTTTTATCTTATTTCATTTTTCTTTTTGTTTATTTTTATGTCTTTTACATTAATGATAATGTATTGCTCAAGTTTAGGGGTGGTGTGCTACTTTATGTTTGGATTATGCCAATAAGTTATTCTGGTTTACTTAAATTTTAGGTTAGATTTCATTTTTGTTTAGTAATTATGATAGTAAAGTTGTGTAATTTGAACACTGTTTAACTTGAATCATAGGAGGCCAATGAAAAGACGATGGTTGAAATTGAATATGGCTTTTAGGGGATAATAATTGTTGTTGGTCTATCCTTGTTTTTCTTGTGATTAGTTTGTCATGCTATGATTCTTTGAGCACTCATGTCTTGATCACCTAAGTATTTTACACTTAGAGGAATTTTATGTTGATTAAGTGATTTTTTTTATCTCAAATGAACACTAGAACCTATTTGATAATCACTCGGGGCAAAATCCTAGGCTACACAACATTAAGGACATGATTTAGGTCATTTTAGAGCCTATCATTGACATCATTTAATAATTAGTTACCCCGTTGAGCCTTATTATCCATTTTCTTTGTTACTCACATAATCAGCCTGGCCTTTGAATAATTTTATCCTACTTGGTCCCTCACCCATAAGTGTGATTAGTTTGTCTAGGAAATTATTTGAAGATAGTTGCATCACGGGATGATGGGTGGAGTTTTGAGGAACTTATTAAGGGATTATGTTTTCCTATTTATCATTCCTATGTGGAGTTTTGAGTAATGTTATCAACGGATTATGTATTCATGTTTATTCATTATCAAAAAAAAAAAAACACAAAAAAATACATACATCAAATAAATGTGAATGACAAAGGGAGTGCAACATACGTTTAGGGGTGTACTTAGAAAGAAGAAATGATGTTCTCATGAGGTCCTGAGACAAATTGTGTGTTTATGGGTGGTGAATTTGAGCCACATTATATCATTTATCTCACCTTTTTATCTTAGCTACATATTTCAAGCCGAATGAAGTCCTAATGATCTTTGATGTTGCGATAGTCTATATTAGTGGAGAGTGGGTTTGAAAAATAGGCCTATAGAGTTCATAAATTTCACTAATCTAAAATCTTGCATAACACGCTTGTTGATATAAACTAATTCGAGTGTATTTGTATAAGTGCTAGAGGCATCACACACACTCAAGGAATTATGAGTATAGTAAAATTAGAATTTAAATTGATTTTTGTTTTACGTGATCGCAATGGTTAGAGTTTCCTTTGAGTCATAAACTTTATGCAATCTTTGAGGCCAAGTATGATGAAAAATTAAATTGATGCTCAAACTATGTTGTGTGTTAGTGTTAGTCCCATCTTTGTCTCGTTTCTTTGTTCTTCGTTTGTATCGCTCGAGGGCTAGAAAATCTTAAGTTTGGAGGCATTTGATAAGTTAATTTCAGGCTAATTAATTAGATAATTCTCACTTAATATTTTTGTCAGTGTGGAGCAATTTATAAGAATTTGACAGTGTTTATGTGCCACTATAGGTTTTGAGGAAAAAGATGTATAATGGCAAAGCGTAAGGCAAAATAGACCGAAAAATAAGCAAAATTAGATTTGGGAATGAAATGGAGCCTAGACACCAGCTTATGGGCACCTAGGTGCTGTTGTAGATGAAATCCCATATAAAACCCGAGAGCATAACGCCTAGGCACCATAACTTGGGCGCCTAGGTGTTAGACGTGTATGCCCTAAGGAGTAAAAATATAATATGTGTTTGGAGATATTTTTATCAATACAAAATTTATTTATTGTTAATATATACTAAATCTTGTCCTCTTTACATTCATATTTGTTGAGTCTATGTTAAGCAAACAATAATCTGAGATTGTTGGTCTAAACCTTTAAGAATTGAGCATATGATGGACAGATTATGCAGAAGACACGATTCTTAAGGTGACAGTCTAAATCATAAGATCTGTAATCGAGGTAATAAAGTTGGGCGCTTTATTCATGTAAAAATTGTTATATTGTCTATATCCCTATTGGAAGATGGTCTGTATTGGCCATCGAAGGTGGACTCTATGAATAGAAATATTGGCATATTGTCAAAGGTGACAATGTGTTGGATCGGGACATAAAGTGAATTGATTTGGATTAATAATTCTGTCTTAGTAAATCGATTCACTTTAGACAATCATTTGTATTGTATCTTAATCTTGAGATGAATAGTGAGCCCGTTGTCTTGACTTGTGTCTTTTGAGGTACTAAAGGGTGACACCCACATTTTAATAGTGGTATGTATGCTAGTACGTTGGAGGCATGACTCTTGATAGCGTAGACCTGTTATTCATAGACATGGAATCCATAGCTCCTCTTTATGAGTAGTGATTCCTCTTATATGTGTTATCCTATAATTGAAAAACTGGAGCGCTCAACCATTTGGATACATGGGTGTAACCAAATGGTATACCGTATTTGGATGGTAAGTTTTCTAATTGTGAGATAATGGAACGTAAGATAAAAATAATCGGGAAGGTAAGACAGAACTTATCCTTAAGCCAATTATGGATAATTCTATGGGGATACGATACATTATGATATATCATGGAGACTTAGCTATACGGGCTTCGTAATTCTATATAGTTCGAGAGTATAGCTCCAAGCTTTTAGTGGAGTAGCGTTGGAGTTGATAATTATGAAATGTATATCTGGGATATTAGGTTTCATAATTATCGGGAGCTTAAACTATATAGGTCCATCAGGTCCCCTTTGCTAGCTCACAAAAATCTTGTAATGATACGGCGTGTTTTTTCAATAATTGGTAACTTATGTCAGATTTATCAAATTGGCTAAAATTTGAAAGGATCAAAAAATTCATGTATGTTTATCGGTTGAATGCATTTTGTGACAAAATTAATTCAAGATAAACTTGTTGAATTATTGGGATAGAATAATTTTTGTCTATTTATCAATTGATTTAATTTTGAATAAATTAAATCAAGATAAACTTGTAGAATTATCAGGAATTCATTTATTTTCCTAGAGATTATCTAGATAAAGTTGTTTAAATTAGATAACTTCTCTATTGGGTTATTTGAATTAAAACTGAGACTTTATCCTATAGAATCTCGGGTGGAGAATAAAAGATTCGTTGAGATTTTTATCGACAGTTCGGAATGCCGATCCTCAAGTTTGACCTGTCGATGGGGCAAGTTCGGCATGCCGGTTAGACATATCAGCTTGCCTATCACGCGATAAAAAGATCACATGTTTTCACACAGATTTCATTAGATATTGATCCGAATTTGATTCTGATTCAAATTTTGAGGCATTATCTAATAAGGACTGACTCTTGAACCCAACCTCTATAAAAAAGGAGTGATTCTCACTATTATTTAGATCAATTGAGAGATTAAGAGTGAAGCTCTAATAGTGAGATTCTGAAACTCCCTAAGAGCTCTTGTTCACAAATCACAAACACTAACTTTGGGTTCTCTCAATTGGTTGGAAGGAGAGTCACTTGGTGGAGGAGCTGTACGTGTGAGCCCACACTCACTCCGATCGTAGATAGAGAATAGGAAAGAAGGTAGTTGGTTGAGGTCCTTCTAGAACGTTACTTATCTTTACTGATTGCAAGAGCTTTTCGGCACACAGAGGTTAGTAAGATCTAGTTAATTTATGCATATAGCATGTCAAACTTGTGTTTTGAAAAATACTCTGATATAAAAAATTATAAAATTACACTGTGTACAATTTTTCCAACACTAGGTACCATTTCGAGCAAGGAGGTGGAGTAGCTTTGTAGAGCTTAGGCGCTACAATCTTAGCGCCTCGGCACCACTTCGAGGCCTAAGCGCTACAATCCTAGAGCCTAGATGCCATAAAAATCGAACCTAGGTGCCATTGCGATCTCAATTTAATTTTGAGTCTAAATTCGTTCCAAAATTGCCCTTTCAAACTCTAGCCTATATATAGAACATTATAAAGAGTTGAAGGATGAATTTTTTACCAGAGAAAGACTACAGGAAAGAGGAGAGAACTCACTGCTTTGGAGAGAAGAACTGTGTAGCCTAAAGACGGAATCTACTTCACATCTAAACACAGTCCTTTTCTTTTACTCCTCATGCTTAAGACATTGTTTAGGATGACTTTTAGTTTTGTAATGAACTAATTTTCTCTATTCTCGGGCTACGATGTAGCCAGATTATGAATGTTCACTTTTATTTAATTTAATTCAATTCGATGTTTATTCATTATCTATGCTGGGTGTTTAATCTAATCTTAATGCTTGTAAAAGTTTGCGCACCTTTTGCATGATTTGTGATTTGATTTGAGGCTGAGAAGCGATAATTAAATTAGACCATGATTGAATGCTATGAGATCATCATAGGATAGAAATATCTATAAGACTTATGTAATTGGTGAATTTCTTGTTCTTAATAAATCTTGTTAAGTTTAAAGTTTCCACAGAGATGTAAAAAATTTGCTAATTGGGATAAATTATTAATGCTCAAGAAAGATTAATTACTACCAAAGAGAAATTCGTTATCGGCATAAGAGTAAATATCAATTGATTGAATTAGATAAATTGGATAGGATTAAACTAGTGAGTCGTAAACAATCTAGTGAGTTGTAAACGCTAGATGTCTTAATATATTGAAATTTCATCTGTTAAACTTGCAATTTCTCATTTTCATTAATTTAGGTTGTCTTCTTTTTGCCATTTTATAGTCCATTGTTTTCATATTTTAGTTGTTCAAATAAAATTAGAGTTAGATTAATTCGGTGCTTAGTGACAATTGGTCCTCGAGGGATTGATCTCTACTCTCACTTTATTACTTGTTAACGATACGTGCACTTGTGTTACAAAATTCAAAACATGAAAACATAAACACCGATGAAAATCAAGCATTAATAAAAATTTTCTGTTCCAATCGATTGTAGAGGTTATGTGTCACCACAGAATGCCTTACGTGGGATTTTTTTCCCAAAAATCAGGTGTCTTTAGCTTTGGTGTGGTGACACTAGATATAGCCAGCGGTAGGAAGAACACCAGCATAGAGTCTTACTGCTCATGTGAGTTCATATTATTTCCGCTTATTGTTTCTTATTTTCCTAGTTGGATGTATTTGTATTTCAACGTGACAAATGAGTAATATTCAGGCATGGCATCTGTGGAGTGAACGCAGGGTACTAGACATGATGGACAGAGCATTGGGAGACTCGTATTCGGCATCACAGACAATGAGACGTATACATGTCAGGCTTCTCTGCATGCAAGACCATGTCGTTGATAGGCCAACCATGCCTGACGTCATTTTCATGCTAAGCTAGGAAACAGATCGCCCCCAACCCAAACAACCTCTTTTCACTTTCCAAAGGTTGTCCCTATATGAGTTACAAGAACAAAATGATATTAAATGCTCTGCGAATGAGGTCACAGCATCGATTCTTGAAGGTCGATAAGTTTAGTGATTCATCGACTTTGAAATGCCGCAAAGAGTAAATGGTCATTTAGATGCTGTAGAAAAAAACTTGTAATTACATTGTGAAACGTTCTGTTTTCGTATAAGAAATAGTTACTCTCAGTAGTACTTATATTATATACAAAAAAGAGTAATAAAGTACCCTGTCTTCACATATTCATGACGATTAAATTTTTTATATATTCCAAATATGCGGATTGTTTAATGATTCAAAACTCAATAAATTATATGCAAAATGCTTTTGCGCTTCTAGATATTTGAAAAAAAGGAGAAATGTAAAGTAAGCAACAGAAGGTACAAGATGGCTACAACGACGGTAAGTATTGTGCAATAACTTCATTTAGAAGTAGATGAAATTCGGGTATGCATATGTAACATATTCTTTGAAACAAGCCATCATGTTCGACAGTATCAGAGCTGGGAAGTGAAAAGGCCTAAGCTTTGAGACCAAAGTTCTTTTGTTTTTTGAATTATTCTCACCTGTGCCCCTCGACTTTAGGATCATTTTCGGTTTGTCCTTGAATTTTAAACCCCCACTTTGCCACCTAAACTTTGAATTAGTCCCCACTTGATCTTTAAATAAGGTCATGTGCTCTTTGTTTTAAATATAAATTCTAACAGAAAAGGGTGGGTGAGGCTAATTCCCCTCTTTTTCCCTTTTTTTAATAGAAATTTTATCAAAATGGGTTAAGTGAAAATGAATTCAAAATTTAGTAGCGTAAAGTGAAAAGTTTTAAAGTTTAAAGAGTGAAATGAACATAACGCTAGAGTTTAGAGGCCGCAGATGATCTAGTAATATTAACCAAGGAGAATATGACCGATGGCTGATGAGAGATGTATTCAAGCATGTAAATCGATAAGCGTTTACCAAGTCATATTGTTGATGAGAAGAAGTGAGACACATCCTGCGCTTTCCATGCCAGATGGCAGATGTGATTTTCATGTCAATTCTCATTTTGACATAACCCTAAAGTTTAGAGGCCACAGATGATCTAGTAATATTAACTAAGGAGAATACGACTGATTACTGATGAGAGATGTATTCAAGCATGTAAATCGATAAGCGTTTACCGAGTCACATTGTTGATGAGAAGAAGTGAGATGCATCCTTCGCTTTCCATGCCAGATGGCAGATGTGATTTTCATGTCATTTCTCGTTTTGACATAACCCTAAAGTTTACAGGCCACAAATGATCTAGTAATATTAACTGAGGAGAATATGACTGATGACTGATGATAGATGTATTCAAGCATGTAAATCGATAAGCGTTTACCGAGTCATATTGTTGATGAGAAGAAGTGAGACGCATCCTTCACTTTCCATGCCAGATGGCAGATGTGATGTTCATGTCAATTCTCGTTTTGGCTCAAGCAAGTTCGGCTAAGGTCATTAGGCAAGTGTATGACTGGCTTGCTTTTGAATTGTTGTAATTTTGAAAAGAAAATTTTTTCTTACAAAAATGAAGATATGTCAAGTATTTTCGTGCTTCCTAGAACAGGAGGTATGTCGTGGGCGTTGGCTACTCTGGCATTCGTATTGGCCATTAAGCGTTGTCCGATTGCGATAGCGAAACTAGTCTCCTTTGAAAGTTATGCCTTGTTTTACAAGGTTTTTTACTTGTAATCCACTTTAGTTTGAATGAAATTATCCTTTCCTATAAAAAAAGAAAAAGAAAAATATTAGGGGGAATCGGGTGCCATGGGGCATGCCATGTGACTTGACCACTAGAGTGATGAGAGTTTTAGCCTTAGGCAAAACGCTATAACTCTGAACGTTTGCTGGTCATTTGAGTGAATATTTTCAGTTTCAACATTTATTAGAGTGGGGGTGCCGGACAGCTCATAATTTAAATTTTAATATTCAATTCTCTTTGACTTTTAAAGAACGTCGACCAAATTCAATGGCCAATAATGGCTGTTGATTATTCTTCTTCATAGTTTCATGGAAAGCAACAACCTCTAGAGTTAGTCTTGTGTTCTAAAATTATGTGGAGACATTATTGAGTGAGTAACAGATCATGAATACATGATGATTTTGAAGAGTTTTCTAAGTGTCTTTGTTTAAGCTTTACATCAGGATAACCTCAAAATGTCTAATATCTAATATTTTTTTATCATAGTGAAATTTTTATGGTGGCTAAAAAATGAATATAGCTCTCACATTATTAATGAGCCATTTATGTGTTTTGTTTTTGCTTGTTTTTTTTTTTCCTTCAATAATTTTTTGTTTTCTTTTAGTAATATAGAATTAGGATGTCTAATTCTTAACAAGTACCATATCACTTTCATAGTATACTTTCCTTTGCATGCACTTAAAATATCAACATAAAAATCGATGAAAAAGACGAGAAACAAATGTCACTAAAAATATTGATCTGCTCAGTTTGCCAAAACTGTGGATTGAATTTAGAAGAATATTGAAGCCCCCTCGTAGGTCGAGAGCTAGTACGATGCCCTTAACTTCGATTATTAATTTCACTTATCTTTATTGTGTGGATGTAGTATAACATGTTACTACATAGCATCACCACTTCATAAATCATAATTCTATAAATTGTAAACATGCTTAACTTAAAGTGACGAAACAATATATTTTATTATTGCATACATCGCATATCGATCATGACATAATCGTAACATAGCACGATATGACACAAAAAAAACATAATGAATCATGATCATATCATAACAGAACACAACGTGACAAAACAAAGATCATGCATTCCATACTTTTTTTTATGAAAATATGTAAAACAATTTATTTAAAAATTGTTCATACTGTAGATAAGATTCCTACTTACTTGGATTCCGAGCAAAGCGGTTCCAATCGGATCTCGCTATCTACAGTCCATGAAGCATCCTTGAATTACCGTGGATAGCTAAAAATGCTTCATGGAGATTTATAATTGCTGAAAACGTCATTCTAGACCCTGTTTCTACAACCTATGTCGCCTTGATCAGTGTGTAATCAGTACCAGACAATTTTTAATGGAGTGAAATTAGCTTGAACGGAAGGCACCATCATGTTTGAAATGTAGAAACGAGTTAGGAAGTGGTCTCAGATCGTCGATTGGGGTCAGGAAGGCAACTTTTTGATTTTGCATTTTCGGTCAATAGTTGACCGTCATTGACCGGACTCCGTTGGCAGCTGAGCTTGTGCTTATTCCCCTAAATAGACCCTTTTGAGTTTAATGGATGTGTCAATTTCACCTAATTCGGCCTCTTTCTATGCAGATCAAGATCCACAATTTCTGCTAAAAATGGCGGCTTGGGCGGCTGTGCTTCGACGACGGATCGGCCAAATTAGCCTGGGGCTTTTGATGCTCATGTTACAGTGCACCTCACCGCCCTAAGGAACGTCAAAAATGAAAAGGGCGATAGTGGCTTATGACGGTGGACTCCGACCTCTGCTGTCGTGATGCGGAGGCGTGAAATTGGCAAGGGGAAAAGATTCCCCGTCCATCTCTGAGTGTTTTCCCTCGATCAATTTGGATCGGGGTTGTCGGAATTGACAAAATCCATGATGCCTACAATGGTTGATGAGGCGGTCTTCGATCTCTGGCATCGGGACTTGGGGCCTTGAAATTGATATGGGAAAAAGATCCCCATATGGCTCTAAACATTTTGGCACTAATGGTGTGCCTCAACTTCGCCTAGAACGCCAGGATTGACGGCGACATGGTGGCACGCGATGGGGTTACACAGGCGGAGCCTTCTGGTGACTGTTGAGGTGCAACCAGGCATGGATCATGTTCTACTCATCGTGGTCGTATAGGAATAAGAATCACATCGATTGGATGCCAGACGGTGAAGATATTTTCTGCTACTTTGACCCGCAAGTGCGGGCTGCTTGGCCGAAGGTGTGGACTGCACGGTACCTCGTTGAAACCAGCTCGTCGCTATTAACAGGAGGTAATTTACCACAAATTATAATAATAGCGCCAAATACCCATCTTCATATTCTAATTTTACTTTGTCATGCACTTAAAACGAACTATAAATCAATGAAAAGGACAAGCAATAAATTTCGCCAAAAATTTCTGCTCACTTTGTCAAAAGGAGTGGGTCTACTTTAGAACAATGCTGTCTCTGGAAAGCCAAAAGAAATTTCAAAATTCAGCCATAACTAGAATTTCTACTTGGATTTTGCTTTCAAGAATGGAATTGATAAGGTTCGAAACGAACGTCCAGAACTTTACGGTGACTTCGCGACATGGACACTTCTTTAACTTGTTCACAAGTCCACTTATATGCATTTTATTTATCACAAAAGCAGTTTTATACTTTCTTTTTTTTCTGTTTTGCGGCTAAAGAAATTTTTGTACCTTTATTTGATTAAGAAAACAGGAACTTTTTAATATTATTTTAAAAAAACTGGAACAATTTACCTATAAAAAAAACGTATTTTTTGGTTTAAAAAAAAGTTAGTTCCGTAATTCAAATTTTTTTTTTTTGCCCTTTCTTCAAATTCTTCCTTTGTATTAGTATCTTATCCGTACCGACAAGTCTCGTTCTTTTAGAGCAAAATGGGTGCAGATATTGTTCCCATATTGCTAATAGTAACATCCTTCTCGCTTTTGCCAATGTACTGCTTCGTAATTGATGACATTACTGAATCACAGAATGTATCTGAAGGGAAATCTCTCATCTCCCCTGGCAAAGTCTTCGAGTGAGGGCATCTTCATCCCTAAAAATTCGAGAAATCACAAGTATGGGGTGTGTGGTGCAAGGGAAATTCTCCTCAAACAGTTGTATGGGTGGCCAACAGAGAGAATCCTCTCCAAGTCAGAGACTCAAAAGCAAGTTTAAAGATCGGGAACGATGGAAATCTGCAGCTTGTGGATGGAAACCAGACTATTGTTTGGTCAACCAACGTTCATGTTCCCTCAAAAAGTTCAGTTGCAACTCTCTCGGACAACGGGAACTTTGTTCTCAAAGATGCTAAACCGGGAGAAAATTTGTGGCAGAGTTTTTACAATCTCAGTAACACATTAGTAGCTGGCTCTGTGATTTGTTTTAATGTCAAAACAGGACAGAACTATGTCCTCACTTCCTGGAAAAGTGACAGTGATCCATCACTAGGAAATTTCACTGTAGGAGTTCCATCAAAATTGAGGCCAGTACAGGCTTTCATAAGGATTGATCGATCAACTCCATACTGGCGAAGCGGACCATGGAATAAAGTAAGTTTCATAGGCATACCAGAAATGGATGATGATTATCAAAGTCCATTTACTTTGATGGAAGATGTAGAACAGGGAACTACATATTTCTCCTTGAAACCGTACGATAGCTCGATCATTTGGCAACTGTTCATTTCATCAGAAGGTATTTTCAAGTTCATGTTCTATAGAAACGGCAGCGATTGGGTTGACAATTGGGTGTCACTAAAGAATCAATGTGACATATGCGGTGTTTGTGGACCTTTTGGTGTATGCAAGGGATCTGAAAATCCCATTTGTAAGTGTTTAAAAGGTTTTGTACCAAAATCAAATCAGGAATGGGACAAGGGGAATTGGACCCAAGGGTGTGTGAGGCAAACTGAATTACCATGCGAGAAATACACTAGTAGAGGAAACAATGACAGGTTTCAAAAGTTTGGTAATATGAAACTTCCAGATTATTATGAATATGTGTATGATCCCTATGATTTGGATACTTGCCAAACATGGTGCCTGAATAATTATTCTTGCCGTGCTTGCTCGTATGTGAACGGCATAGGGTGCTTAAGCTGGTCAGAGAATCTTGTTGACATTCAGGAGTTTGCCGCTGGTGGAGAAGATTTTTTCCATCGCCTTGCACAAGAAGAACTGGGTGAGAATTATGACCTGCTCGAAAAACTCTGCAATTTGAACTTCTTCTTTCATTCCTTGTGCCTGTTTGGTAATACTTTTGTTCATTTGATTGGTCAGTTGGAGGACAGAAGAACAAAAAGACTATCATCAGCCTCACAACTCTTTCGTTTGTTGTGACACTGGTTGCACTATTGATCGGCTTGCTTAGACGGAGAGCTAAGAAGAAGAGTAAGTGAATAAATTGGTATCTTCATAATTGTAATCTACCTGATTCTCTCTCACAAGGGCACGTCAACTCGTTCTGGAAATTATGATATAGCAGCTGAACGCAGGGTGATATGTGTGAACGTGCTCATTTTGGATCATGCCAAAAATGAAAGACTCGTAATTTTTTTGACTGATTTCTATTTGTTTGTTTAAAATCATTAGATGATGGTCATCAGTTTGAAGCCATTAAGAACAGGAAAGCACATGGAACCTCAGATTTCAACTTGGAGTTTTGGTTTTGTTTTTGAATTGAATTTGCTATCACTTTTATATCTATGTAGGAAATTCAGTTGCAAACTCTGTGAAGTATTTTGAGGTCATTCTTTTGTGCTTGTAAGTTTGGCTTTTGACCCTTTTGACCCTCCAACAACAGGAAAACTTAACGACAACACAGAGGAGTTGCATTTTGTTCAGACAAGCATTGATGGCAAACCCACGTATATCGAAAAACATGATCCATCCGAGCTTCCTATCTTTGACTTCAATAGCATTTCAGTTGCCACAAATTACTTTAGTACTAACAATAAACTTGGCCAAGGAGGATTTGGTCCTGTCTATAAGGTTAGTTTATTCTGTTTTAAAATAAAATAATTTGTTAGAACTTAAATACGCAAATATGAAGGGAATGAAAAATTCTGGGGACTAATTTGCAGGGCAAACTTCAAGATGGGACCGAAATAGCAGTTAAAAGACTATCAAGTAGCTCAGGACAAGGCATGGAAGAATTGAAGAATGAGATGATATTGATCTCCAAACTCCAACACAGAAATCTTGTTAAGCTCCTTGGCTGTTGCATTGAGAAAGAAGAGAGGCTGCTAATATATGAGTTCATGATTAACAAAAGTTTGGATAACTTTATCTTCGGTTGTTATCTTTAAGCAAATGCCTTGTCATTCCTTTCTTCAATTTTGTCGTTTGTTTAAGTTTATAATCTGTTGAATTTGAATGGGCATTCTAATATCTATATATCCACTGCATATACACTTGAAGTCTGATGTTTGGATTTTTCTGACAAGTCCACAACAAAGTGATTTCTATTTAATACTATTGCTTAAATCTAGGGAAAAAGAGTATATGACATCCTTGACTAATTTTTGCTCGGTGCAGATTCAAGGAGAAGAGCTGAGCTTAATTGGGCTACACGCTTCAACATTATAAATGGTGTTGCTAGAGGTCTTGTATATCTCCATCGTGATTCCTGTTTAAGGGTAATACATCGAGATTTGAAGGTCAGCAATATTCTCTTGGATGACAACATGAATCCAAAAATATCAGATTTTGGATTGGCGCGTATTTTTGAAGGGACATTAGATGTGGCAAATACTCGTAGAGTCGTTGGAACATTGTAAGCATCCTCTCTTCTTTTTAATTCAGTAATCTAATTATAAAAGGAGCACTACTGATAGTTAGTTGTTTCAACTGAGTGCTGCAGGGGTTATATGTCTCCGGAGTATGCAATGGGAGGGATTTTTTCCGAAAAGTCAGATGTCTTTAGCTTTGGTGTCGTGCTATTAGAGATAGTCAGCGGTAGGAAGAACACGAGCTTCCATTATCATGACAAACACCCAAGTCTTATTGCTTATGTGAGTTGTTTTATATTCCTTTCTATTAGATTGCTTTAGTCCCTCTTCGGTTATCTTCGAATACCTTATGACGAAAAATGAGAATTTCATCAGTGTTGGCAGCAATGGAGTGAAGGCAGGGGACTTGACATGATGGACAATGCATTAGAGGATTCATATTCGTCATCAGAAGCAGTGAGATGTATACATGTCGGGCTTCTTTGTGTACAGGACCATGCGAGTGACAGGCCAACCATGCCTGATGTCGTTTTCATGCTAAGAAAGGAAACAGATCTTCCTCAACCTAAACAGCCTCTATTCATTTTCCAAAGCTTGTCAGGATCTGAGATTCAACAGCATAATGATAGTAAGTGCTCTGTGAATGAAGCCACGGTATCGGTAATTGAAGGTCGATAAGTTTAAGAATACCTTAAATTCATGGACGTGTCTTAGAAGTATTCAAATATTGTACAAATAAAAAAGTAGCTGCTGCTATTGTTAATTGTTCATCTTTTGCTCAAAAAAAAAAAAAAAAGAAACTTCTCCATATATATAGCTCAAGACATTCAGAAAGGGACGTTTTGTGTATTGCATGTTAGTGCTATTTTGTGAGTATATCCATCGGATTCCATCTAATGGTTAAATGTGTGTCTGCTGTTTGTCAACTGTCGATTTTAACTACAAACATGGTTAAAATATCTTAACAGAGAAAAACTAAGAAAACAACGAAACCCTTAAAAAAAAAAAAACAACGAAAATATTTGGATTTTTTTTTTTAAAAAGAAGCATATGCAGCGGGGGATCGTCGGATCGTTGGAAGGGACATTAATTTGTAGAATTTATAGTGATCATCATTTATGTTGATTTTTAGTATTTTCATTTCCAAGTGAAAAAAGAAGATATTTGTCCAGAGTAGTATTAATTTTTAACACAATCTATCTGGAGTGGTATTAATTTTTAACACAATCTAATGTAGCATGTTAACAATTAGAATAAATTTTATAAATCTTACCAAACATGGATTACTTTTTGTTTTTGACCCCAAATTTAAAACATTGTTATTTGCTCCACTTGAACTTCAAAATGTTAGTAAATTCATAAATTTCCTCAAACTTGTGTCTCCACCGATGCTCAAAAGTCAGAACAACCAAGCTACACGAAGGGGAGAGAAGAAAGTTCTTCAAAGAATTTTATTCAAATTAAATTCTTAATTTTCGTTGGATTTTTTTTTAATTTTCATTTTTTTTATTTAAGGGCATGTAGGTTTTTTTTTTCAAGTTGACTTTTGACTGAGAAAAGATAGGAATTGAGCATAAATCTGAACTCAGAAGGCATAAATTTGCAAGTATTAAAAAAAGTATAAATTTTTTTTATATCCTCAGCATAAAATGGAAAAAAAATTATATTAAAAGAAAGAGCTCAATTCATCCTTTTCTTCCGTCTATTGTCACTGATGTAAAGAAATAGTGGATTGACCAAGACATCTCAAGCCATAATATTAAAATTTTAGCAAGTCAACAAAGCTTACATTCTTCTTCAACGTCAAAAAATTATAATTAATAGTGTCTCTTTGGTAAATAGTATTCTAATACATAAAAATAGTATATGTAACGTGCAATATAATCTTCAAGGCTTAAAATTCATGATTCCCTCCACGCGTACATTAATAGAGTATGGTGATCCGAATTCAGTTTAGCCCGATTCGAAAAACTTGTGATGCGATAATTATAGTAAAAGAATAAATGTAGGATTTTTCATAGACATAATTGAAGGTAGATAAGTCTTAAGAATCCCTTAAATTCATGGACGTGTCTTAGAAGTAGCCAAATGTTGAACAAATAAAAAAGTAGCAACTGCTATTGTTATTTATTCTTCTTTTTTTTTTTTGGCTCATATACTTAAATTGGCCATTTATGATTAGAAGAAAAAAGAGGGAAAAAAAGAACAAAAGCATAAAACCTTCTCTATACGTATGGCGCAAGAAGAAAAGGGTTTTTATCTTCTGTATCTTGCATTTCACAGTTACCTTTAGGGGTGGCAAAACGGGTTGCGGGTCGGGTTCGTGTCGGGTTGGGGTTAATTTTTACAAAATTAGGTCGACACTAACCCGACCCGTGACCCGAACGGGTTGAGAATTCTCAACACTAACCCGACCCGTTTTGACACGGGTTGACACTAACCCGACCCGTGTCAACCCGTTTCTTATGCACAGTGTCAAAAAATAATAACCCGTGACCTGATTTTGACCCGTAACCCGATTATGACCTGCAACCCGCCTCTAACCCGCCCACATTAATATATAAAATATTCAAAAAAAATAAAATTAGAAGAGTTTCATACCACTTCAACAAGAAGATGAGTGATAAGAGAGGTAAGGTTTGATATTTTAAGAGCTTATATTATATATGAAATAATATTAATTTTTTAAAAGCTAATTCATTAAATACGGGTCAGAAACGGGTCATTTTCGTGTCAGACGGGTTGACCCGAACACGACCCGTTTTTTGACGGGTCAGTTTCGGGTCGACACTAAAATGACCCGTGGTCAAATTTTCCGACACTAACCCGCAAAAAATCGTGTCGGATTCGTGTCGTGTCGTCGTGTCGCAACCCGTATTGCCGGCCCTAGTTACCTTGTAAGTATGCCTTTAGTTTTTAATCGCTGCAAAGGCATACAATCGGATTCCATCCAAGTGGTCAATGCATACTTTATCTTAAAATAGAAAATTTGACAATGAAAACGGTCAAAATATCCTTAACATAGAAACTAAAACATTGTAGTTTTTAGCCAAAAGATGAATAAATTAATATTCATATTGCATATTTTTTTAAGATTATTAACATTAAGATTTTATTAGATTTGTTAATAAATTAAAAACTATTTTCACTGTCTTTTCAAACACCAATTCTAATTTTATTCCATACTCAGATTAAAACTTAAATACACATCCAAATGCTAATTTGGATAAGAACTCAAATCACTAACTCAAATCCTAATTCAAATTATACTAGCTCAAATCAAATTACTAATTTAAATCTATTCACCAAATGGACCCTAATAGGTTGCTTGGGGGAGTAGTTGGAATCGTTTGTTAAAATCAATATTGGTTTAAAATACTATAACTGCTTAGAGCTTTACATTTTATCTACTTTTTACTTTATATTTTAGCAGCAAAGAGCTTCATATTGTAGAACGTTGGAACTATGGTTCCAACCATGGGTGCCAAACCAATGCTAAAAAATATAAAAACAGAGAAAAAGGAACAAAAGAAAACATTGGTTGTCTTATAAGGAGTTTGGGAACTTTGGTTTAGACCAAAATATTATAACCTGCAAGAGCTTTATATTATAGCTCACTTTTACTTTATAATGTAGCATATAACAACTTTATATTGTTCAAATAGTTTGAACTAATATTTCCAAACACACTTTATTTTTAACAATACATCTTGGCATAGAAGGGGTAAGGGATGGACACCTTAAGGGAATTGGGAGAGGTCTGCCACTACAAATCTCTATGAGAGTTGGCTATTTTTGTTGATGATGGAGACCTTTTTGTTTTAAGATTTATTTGATTCAATGTTTTAGTTTATTATTATTTTAAATAATAACAATATCTATTAATAAGTTAATCATTTATCCATAAATAAATAACCTCTCCAAAATAATACTTTTCTTAGTCCCAATAGTATTACTTAGAGGTTTTACTATATTTGGAAAAAAAATGGTATTTTGGCTATACACAAACAGTGTTTTGAGTATTTTTCATAAAAAGAATGCATCATTAAGGATAGTTTTGGTATTTTCTTATTGGCCAAATATGGATAAACGTTGACCATTGTCAAAAACATAAGGAAATGCTTTAATAGGTGTTTAAAAAAGTAGTTCAAACCAATAATTTAAACCATGAATAATATAAAACTCTTATATGTTATAGTAAAAAGGTACTGTGTAAAGCTCTTACGTGCTACCATTCTTAAATTCAAACTAATGATTTAAACTACCCTCTCAAACACCTTTTTAGTATTTAGAAGAAAAATTGAAGATTTTTACATTTGAATAATAAAAATGGCAAAAGTTATCTTTTGACCAAGCACAAATAGGAGTGTTTTCGTTATTTTCTCTTTCAATTATATAAAATAAAGAAATGCTTCTTAGGAACTTTTTTTTTCCCCCTAAATCACCTACCTTAAAATCGTGAAAAGCAGTTCCAAAAACAAAACTAGACAGCCCCTATATTTTCTAAGCATTGTTGGAAACCACATTTTTTAAAAAATAAAATGAGAGAAATATGATATTTATTTACCAATTGCCTATGCAAACAGATCATAAGTTTATATATTTATTCACACAGTGTATGTTAAAAATTCATGATTGCAAAACTCTTCACATTTTTTACGACAAAATACGTCTCATATTTCAATATCTATATGGAAACATCAGCGTTCATGACGCACTGAACTGGTGAACACATTATAAATCGTCGACGTTTAAGAATTTTTCTTTTCTAAAGGGTCAGTCTACGGATTTGTACATTATATATATATATATATATATAAAGCACAAGTGAAGAAAAGCGAGCGCCAACTCTCATTTCTGTATATTTTATTAATTTTTACCTTTCGTGCGCTTTAAAAGACAAGCAAAAAGCAACTCGAAAAGTTTCTGCGCACCTTGTCAAAGACTGCGGGCCGAGTTAGGAGAGCCAGAAGAAATTTCAAACATCGGCCATTGCGCAAGATTTTGAATTTATAACGATCCAGAAGAACGCCAAGAACTTCCTGGTGCTTTCTCCACAAAGACCTGCAAGCTTTTTGAATTTATAACGATCCACAAGAACGCCAAGAACTTCCTGGTGATTTCTTCACAAAGACCTACAAGCTTCTTCACCTTATGCACAACTTGGATGGATTTTATTTAGCGCAAAAGCAGTTTTATATATATATATATATATATACACATTTAAATCTGACTAAAGAGAATTTTTGTACCTTTCATTTGATTTTTTTTTCCCTAAAGAAGAGCAATTTCTGTATATTATCTTTGTACTAGTAACTTATCTGTACCGACAATTTTCATTCTCTTGGAAGCGAATGGGTGCAGATTTCGTTCCCATATTGCTAATAGTAACATTCTTCTTGTTTTCGCCAGAGTTTTGCTTTGCAATTGATAACATAACTGAATCACAGAATTTATCTGAGGGGCAAACTCTCATCTCCCCCGGCCGAATCTTCGAGTTAGGCTTCTTCACGCCTAACAATTCAGGAAATCACCAGTATGTTGGTGTGTGGTACAAGGGTATCTCTCCTCAAACAGTTGTATGGGTGGCAAACAGAGAGAATCCACTCCGAGTCACAGACTCGAAAGCAAGTTTAAAGATCGGCAACGATGGAAATCTGCAGCTTGTGGATGGAAACCAGACTTCTGTTTGGTCAACCAACGTTCATGTTCCATCAAAAAGTTCAGTTGCAACTCTCTCGGACAACGGGAACTTTGTTCTCAAAGATGCTACATCGGGAGAAAATTTGTGGCAGAGTTTTTACAATCTCAGTAACACATTAGTAGCTGGCTCTGTGATTGGTTTTAATGTCAAAACAGGACAGAACTATGTCCTCACTTCCTGGAAAAGTGACAGTGATCCATCACTTGGAAATTTCACCGTAGGAGTTTCATCAAAATTGAGGCCAGTACAGGTTTTCGTATGGATTGATCGATCAACTCCATATTGGCGAAGCGGACCATGGAATAAAGTGAGTTTCATAGGCATACCAGAAATGGATGATGATTATCAAAGTCCATTTAGTTTGACGGAAGATGTAGAACAGGGAACTACATATTTCTCCTTGAAACCGTACGATAGCTCGATCATTTGGCAACTGTTCATTTCATCAGAAGGTATTTTCAAGTACATGTTCTATAGAAACGGCAGCGATTGGGTTGACAATTGGGTGTCACTAAAGAATCAATGTGACATATACGGTGTTTGTGGACCTTTTGGTGTATGCAAGGGATCTGAAAATCCTATTTGTAAGTGTTTAAAAGGTTTTGTACCAAAATCAAATCAGGAATGGGACAAGGGGAATTGGACCCAAGGGTGTGTGAGGCAAACCGAATTACCATGTGAGAAAAACACTAGTAGAGGAAACAAAGATGGGTTTCAAAAGTTTGGTAATATGAAACTTCCAGATTATTATGAATATGTGTATGATCCCAATGATTTAGATACTTGCCAAACATGGTGCCTGAATAATTGTTCTTGCCGCGCTTGCTCGTATGTGAACGGCATAGGGTGCTTAAGCTGGTCAGAGAATCTTGTTGACATTCAGGAGTTTGCCGCTGGTGGAGAAGATTTTTTCCTTCGCCTTGCACAAGAAGAACTAGGTGAGAATTATGACCTGCTCGAAAAACTCTGCAATTTGAACTACTTCTTTCATTCCTTATGCCTGTTTGGTAATACTTTTGTTCATTTGATTGGTCAGTTGGAGGACAGAAGAACAAAAAGACTATCATCAGCCTCACAACTCTTTCGTTTGTTGTGACACTAGTTGCACTATTGATCGGCTTGCTTAGACGAAGAGCTAAGAAGAAGAGTAAGTGAATAAATTGGTATCTTCATAATTGTAATCTACCTGATTCTCTCTCACAAGGGCACGTCAACTCGTTCCGGAAATTATTATATAGCAGCTGAACGTAGGGTGATATGTGTGAACGTGCTCATTTTGGATCATGCCAAAAACAAAAGACTCGTAATTTTTTTTGACTGATTTCTATTTGTTTGTTTAAAATCATTAGATGATGGTCATCAGTTTGAAGCCATTGAGAACAGGAAAGCACATGGAACCTCAGATTTCAACTTGGAGTTTTGGTTTTGTTTTTGAATTGAATTTGCTATCACTTTTATATCTATGTAGGAAATTCAGTTGCAAACTCTGTGAAGTATTTTGAGGTTATTCTTTTGTGCTTGTAAGTTTGGCTTTTGACCCTTTTGACCCTCCAACAACAGGAAAACTTAACGACAACACAGAGGAGTTGCATTTTGTTCAGACAAGCATTGATGGCAAACCCACGTATATTGAAAAACATGATCCATCCGAGCTTCCTATCTTTGACTTCAATAGCATTTCAGTTGCCACAAATTACTTTAGTACTAACAATAAACTTGGCCAAGGAGGATTTGGTCCTGTCTATAAGGTTAGTTTATTCTGTTTTAAGATAAAATAATTTGTTAGAACTTAAATACGCAAATATGAAGGGAATGAAAAATTCTGGGGACTAATTTGCAGGGCAAACTACAAGATGGGACCAAAATAGCAGTTAAAAGACTATCAAGTAGCTCAGGACAAGGCATGGAAGAATTGAAGAATGAGATGATATTGATCTCCAAACTCCAACACAGAAATCTTGTTAAGCTCCGGGGCTGTTGCATTGAGAAAGAAGAGAGGATCCTAATATATGAGTTCATGATTAACAAAAGTTTGGATAACTTTATCTTTGGTTGGTGTCTTTAAGCAATACCTTGTCATTCCTTTCTTCAATTTTGTCGTTTGTTTAAGTTTATTATCTGTTGAATTTGAATGGGCATTCCGATATCTATATATGCACTGCATATACACTTTAAGTCTGATGCTTGGATTTTTCTGACAAGTCCACAACAAAGACATTTCTATTTAATACTATTGCTTAAATCTATGGAAAAAGAGTATATGACATCCTTGACTAATTTTTGCTCGGTGCAGATTCAAGGAGAAGAGCTGAGCTTAATTGGGCTACACGCTTCAACATTATAAATGGTGTTGCTAGAGGTCTTGTGTATCTCCATCGTGATTCCTGTTTAAGGGTAATACATCGAGATTTGAAGGTCAGCAATATTCTTTTGGATGACAACATGAATCCAAAAATATCAGATTTTGGATTGGCGCGTATTTTTGAAGGGACATTAGATGTGGCAAATACTCGTAGAGTCGTTGGAACATTGTAAGCATCCTCTCTTCTTTTTAATTCAGTAATCTAATTATAAAAGGAGCACTACTGATAGTTAGTTGTTTCAACTGAGTGCTGCAGGGGTTATATGTCTCCGGAGTATGCAATGGGAGGGATTTTTTCCGAAAAGTCAGATGTCTTTAGCTTTGGTGTCGTGCTATTAGAGATAGTCAGCGGTAGGAAGAACACGAGCTTCCATTATCATGACAAACACCCAAGTCTTATTGCTTATGTGAGTTGTTTTATATTCCTTTCTATTAGATTACTTTAGTCCCTCTTCGGTTATCTTCGAATACCTTAGGACGAAAAATGAGAATTTCATCAGTGTTGGCATCAATGGAGTGAAGGCAGGGGACTTGACATGATGGACAATGCATTAGAGGATTCATATTCGTCATCAGAAGCAGTGAGATGTATACATGTCGGGCTTCTTTGTGTACAGGACCATGCGAGTGACAGGCCAACCATGCCTGATGTCGTTTTCATGCTAAGCAAGGAAACAGATCTTCCTCAACCTAAACAGCCTCTATTCATTTTCCAAAGCTTGTCAGGATCTGAGATTCAACAGCATAATTATAGTAAGTGCTCTGTGAATGAAGCCACGGTATCGGTAATTGAAGGTCGATAAGTTTAAGAATCCCTTAAATTCATGGACGTGTCTTAGAAGTATTCAAATATTGTACAAATAAAAAAGTAGCAGCTGCTATTGTTAATTGTTCATCTTTTGCTCAAAAAAAAAAAAAAAAGAAACTTCTCCATATATATAGCTCAAGGCATTCAGAAAGGGACGTTTTGTGTATTGCATTTTAGTGCTATTTTGTGAGTATATCCATCGGATTCCATCTAATGGTTAAATGTGTGTCTGCTGTTTGTCAACTGTCGATTTTAACTACAAACATGGTTAAAATATCTTAACAGAGAAAAACTAAGAAAACAACGAAACCCTTAAAAAAAAAAAAAAACAACGAAAATATTTGGATTTTTTTTTAAAAAAAGAAGCATATGCAGCGGGGGATCGTCGGATCGTTGGAAGGGACATTAATTTGTAGAATTTATAGTGATCATCATTTATGTTGATTTTTAGTATTTTCATTTCCAAGTGAAAAAAGAAGATATTTGTCCAGAGTAGTATTAATTTTTAACACAATCTATCTGGAGTGGTATTAATTTTTAACACAATCTAATGTAGCATGTTAACAATTAGAATAAATTTTATAAATCTTACCAAACATGGATTACTTTTTGTTTTTGACCCCAAATTTAAAACATTGTTATTTGCTCCACTTGAACTTCAAAATGTTAGTAAATTCATAAATTTCCTCAAACTTGTGTCTCCACCGATGCTCAAAAGTCAGAACAACCAAGCTACACGAAGGGGAGAGAAGAAAGTTCTTCAAAGAATTTTATTCAAATTAAATTCTTAATTTTCGTTGGATTTTTTTTTAATTTTCATTTTTTTTATTTAAGGGCATGTAGGTTTTTTTTTTCAAGTTGACTTTTGACTGAGAAAAGATAGGAATTGAGCATAAATCTGAACTCAGAAGGCATAAATTTGCAAGTATTAAAAAAAGTATAAATTTTTTTTATATCCTCAGCATAAAATGGAAAAAAAATTATATTAAAAGAAAGAGCTCAATTCATCCTTTTCTTCCGTCTATTGTCACTGATGTAAAGAAATATTGGATTGACCAAGACATCTCAAGCCATAATATTGTTAAAATTTTAGCAAGTCAACAAAGCTTACATTCTTCTTCAACGTCAAAAAATTATAATTAATAGTGTCTCTTTGGTAAATAGTATTCTAATACATAAAAATAGTACAGGTAACGTGCAATATAATCTTCAAGGCTTAAAATTCATGATTCCCTCCACGCGTACATTAATAGAGTATGGTGATCCGAATTCAGTTTAGCTCGATTCGAAAAACTTGTGATGCGACAATTATAGTAAAAGAATAAATGTAGGATTTTTCATAGACATAATTGAAGGTAGATAAGTCTTAAGAATCCCTTAAATTCATGGACGTGTCTTAGAAGTAGCCAAATGTTGAACAAATAAAAAAGTAGCAACTGCTATTGTTATTTATTCTTCTTTTTTTTTTTTGGCTCATATACTTAAATTGGCCATTTATGATTAGAAGAAAAAAGAGGGAAAAAAAGAACAAAAGCATAAAACCTTCTCTATATGTATGGCGCAAGAAGAAAAGGGTTTTTATCTTCTGTATCTTGCATTTCACAGTTACCTTGTAAGTATGCCTTTAGTTTTTAATCGCTGCAAAGGCATACAATCGGATTCCATCCAAGTGGTCAATGCATACTTTATCTTAAAATAGAAAATTTGACAATGAAAACGGTCAAAATATCCTTAACATAGAAACTAAAACATTGTAGTTTTTAGCCAAAAGATGAATAAATTAATATTCATATTGCATATTTTTTTAAGATTATTAACATTAAGATTTTATTAGATTTGTTAATAAATTAAAAACTATTTTCACCGCCTTTTCAAACACCAATTCTAATTTTATTCCATACTCAGATTAAAACTTAAATACACATCCAAATGCTAATTTGGATAAGAACTCAAATCACTAACTCAAATCCTAAGTCAAATTATACTAGCTCAAATCAAATTACTAATTCAAATCTATTTACCAAATGGACCCTAATAGGTTGCTTGGGGAAGTATTTGGAATCGTTTGTTAAAATCAATATTGGTTTAAAACACTATAACTGCTTAGAGCTTTACATTTTATCTACTTTTTACTTTATATTTTAGCAGCAAAGAGCTTCATATTGTAGAACGTTGGAACTATGGTTCCAACCATGGGTGCCAAACCAATGCTAAAAAATATAAAAACAGAGAAATAGGAACGAAAGAAAACATTGGTTGTCTTATAAGGAGTTTGGGAACTTTGGTTTTGACCAAAATATTATAACATGCAAAAGCTCTATATTATAGCTCACTTTTACTTTATAATGTAGCGTATAACAACTTTACATTGTTCATATAGTTTGAACTAATATTTCCAAACACACTTTATTTTTAACAATACATCTTGGCATAAAAGGGGTAAGGGATGGACACCTTAAGGGAATTGGGAGGGGCCTGCCACTACAAATCTCTATGAGAGTTGGCTATTGTTGTCGATGATGGAGACCTTTTTGTTTTAAGATTTATTTGATTCAATGTTTTAGTTTATTATTATTTTAAATAATAACAATATCTATTAATAAGTTAACCATTTATCCATAAATAAATAACCTCTCCAAAATAATACTTTTCTTAGTCCCAATAGTATTTCTTAGAGGTTTTACTATATTTGGAACAGAAATGGTATTTTGGCTATACACAAACAGTGTTTTGAGTATTTTTCATAAAAAGAATGCATCATTAAGGATAGTTTTGGTATTTTCTTATTGGCCAAATATGGATAAACGTTGACCATTGTCAAAAACATAAGGAAATGCTTTAATAGGTGTTTAAAAAAGTAGTTCAAATCAATAATTTAAACCATGAACAATATAAAGCTTTTACATGTTATAGTAAAAATGTACTGTGTAAAGCTCTTACGTGCTACCATTCTTAAATTCAAACTAATGATTTAAACTACCCTCTCAAACATCTTTTTAGTATTTAAAAGAAAAATTGGGGATTTTTACATTTGAATAATAAAAATGGCAAAAGTTATCTTTTGACCAAGCACAAATAGGAGTGTTTTCGTTATTTTATCTTTTCAATTATACAAAATAAAGAAATGCTTCTTAGGAACCTTTTTTTTTCCCCCTAAATCACCCACCTTAAAATCGTGAAAAGCAGTACCAAAAACAAAACTAGACAGCCCCTATATTTTCTAAGCATTGTTGGAAACCACATTTTTAAAAAAATAAAATGAGAGAAATATGATATTTATTTACCAATTGCCTACGCAAACATATCATAAGTTTATATATTTCTTTACACAGTGTATGTTAAAAATTCATGAATGGAAAAGTCTTCACATTTATTACGACAAAATACGTCTCATATTTCAATATCTACATGGAAACATCAGCATTCATGACGCACTCAACTGTTGAACACATTATAAATCGTCGACATTTAAGAATATTTCTTTTCTACAGGGTTAGTCTACGGATTTGTACATTATATATATATATATAATGCACAAGTGAAGAAAAGCAAGCGCCAACTCTCATTTCTGTATATTTTATTAATTTTTACCTTTCGTGCGCTTTAAAAGACAAGCAAAAAGCAACTCGAAAAGTTTCTGCGCACCTTGTCAAAGACTGCGGGCGGAGTTTAGAAAAAGGCGGAAGCAGGAGAGCCAGAAGAAATTTCAAACTTCGGCCATTGCGCAAGATTTTGAATTTATAACGACCCAAAAGAACGCCAAGAACTTCCTGGTGCTTTCTCCACAAAGACCTACAAGCTTTTTGAATTTATAACGATCCACAAGAACGCCAAGAACTTCCTGGTGATTTCTCCACAAAGACCTACAAGCTTCTTCAACTTATGCACAACTTGGATGGATTTTATTTAGCGCAAAAGCAGTTTTATATATATATATATATATACACATTTAAATCTGACTAAAGAGAATTTTTGTACCTTTCATTTGATTTTTTTTTTTCCTAAAGAAGAGCAATTTCTGTATATTATCTTTGTCCTAGTAACTTATCTGTACCGACAATTTCATTCTTTTGGAAGCAAATGGGTGCAGATTTCGTTCCCATATTGCTAATAGTAACATTCTTCTTGTTTTTGCCAAAGATTTGCTTTGCAATAAATAACATAACTGAATCACAGAATTTATCTCAAGGGCAAACTCTCATCTCCCCTGGCCAAATCTTCGAGGTAGGCTTCTTCACTCCAAAGAATTCAGGAAATCACCAGTATGTTGGTGTGTGGTACAAGGGTATCTCTCCTCAAACAGTTGTATGGGTGGCCAACAGAGAGAATCCACTCCAAGTCACAGACTCGAAAGCAAGTTTAAAGATCGGCGACGATGGAAATCTGCAGCTTGTGGATGGAAACCAGACTTCCGTTTGGTCAACCAACGTTCATGTTCCATCAAAAAGTTCAGTTGCAACTCTCTCGGACAACGGGAACTTTGTTCTCAAAGATGCTACATCGGGAGAAAATTTGTGGCAGAGTTTACAATCTCAGTAACACATTAGTAGCTGGCTCTGTGATTGGTTTTAATGTCAAAACAGGACAGAACTATGTCCTCACTTCCTGGAAAAGTGACAGTGATCCATCACTTGGAAATTTCACCATAGGAGTTTCATCAAAATTGAGGCCAGTACAGGTTTTCGTATGGATTGATCGATCAACTCCATACTGGCGAAGCGGACCATGGAATAAAGTGAGTTTCATAGGCGTACCAGAAATGGCTGCTGATTATCAAAGTCCATTTAGTTTGACGGAAGATGTAGAACAGGGAACCACATATTTCTCTTTTAAACCGTACGATAACTCGATCGCCTCGAAAGTGTTCATTTCATCAGAAGGTATTTTCAAGTACATGATCAATAGAAATGGCAGTGATTGGGTTGACAATTGGGTGTCACTAAAGAATCGATGTGACATATACGGTGTCTGTGGACCATTTGGTGTATGCAAGGAATCTGAAAATCCTATTTGTAAGTGTTTAAAAGGTTTTGTACCAAAATCAAATCAGGAATGGGACAAAGGGAATTGGACCCAAGGGTGTGTGAGGCAAACCGAATTACCATGTGAGAAAAACACTAGTAGAGGAAACAAAGATGGGTTTCAAAAGTTTGGTAATATGAAACTTCCCGATTATTATGAATATGTGTATGATCCCAATGATTTGGATACTTGCCAAACATGGTGCCTGAATAATTGTTCTTGCCGCGCTTGCTCGTATGTGAACGGCATAGGGTGCTTAAGCTGGTCAGAGAATCTTGTTGACATTCAGGAGTTTGCCGCTGGTGGAGAAGATCTTTTCCTTCGCCTTGCACACGAAGAACTAGGTAAGAATTATGATCCGCTCAAACAAATCTGCATATTGAACTTATCCTTTCATTTCCTTATGCCTGTTTGGCAATACTTTTGTTCATTTGATTGGTCAGTTGGAGGACAGAAGAACAAAAAGACTATCATCAGCCTCACAACTCTTTCTTTTGTTGTGACACTAGTTGTACTATTGATCGGCTTGCTTAGATGGAGAGCTAAGAAGAAGAGTAAGTGAATAAATTGGTGTCTTCATAATTGTAATCTACCTGATTCTCTCTCACAAGCGCACGTCAACTCGTTCCGGAAATTATCATATAGCAGCTGAACATAGGGTGATATGTGTGAACGTGCTCATTTTGGATCTTGCCAAAAATAAAAGACTCGTAATTTTTTGACTGATTTCTATTTGTTTGTTTAAAATCATTAGATGATGGTCATCAGTTTGAAGCCATTGAGAACACGAAAGCACATGGAACCTCCGATTTCAACTTGGTGTTTTGGTTTTGTTTGTGAATTCAATTTGCTTTCACTTTTATATCTATGTAGGAAATTGAGTTGCAAACTCTGTGAAGTATTTTGAGGTTATTCTTTTGTGCTTGTAAGTTTGGCTTTTGACCCTTTTGACCCTCCAACAACAGGAAAACTTAACGACAACACAGAGGAGTTGCATTTTTTTCGGACAAGCATTGATGGCAAACCCACGTATATCGAAAAACATGATCCATCTGAACTTCCCATCTTTGACTTCAATAGCATTTCAGTTGCTACAAATTACTTTAGTGATAACAATAAACTTGGCCAAGGAGGATTTGGTCCTGTCCATAAGGTTATTTTATTCTGCTTTAAAATAAAATTATTTGTTAGAAGAACTTAAAAGATGCAAATATGAAGGGAATGAAAAATTCTAGGGACTAATTTGCAGGGTAAACTACAAGATGGGACTGAAATAGCAGTTAAAAGACTATCAAGTAGCTCAGGACAAGGCATGGAAGAATTGAAGAATGAGATGATATTAATCTCCAAACTCCAACACAGAAATCTTGTTAAGCTCCTTGGCTGTTGCATTGAGAAAGAAGAGAGGCTGCTAATATATGAGTTCATGATTAACAAAAGTTTGGATAACTTTATCTTCGGTTGTTATCTTTAAGCAAATGCCTTGTCATTCCTTTCTTCAATTTTGTCGTTTGTTTAAGTATATAATCTGTTGAATTTGAATGGGCATTCTAATATCTATATATCCACTGCATATACACTTGAAGTCTGATGTTTGGATTTTTCTGACAAGTCCACAACAAAGTCATTTCTATTTAATACTATTGCTTAACTCTATGGAAAAGAGTATATGACATCCTTGACTAATTTTTACTTGGTGCAGATTCAAGGAGAAGAGCAGAGCTTAATTGGGCTACACGCTTCAACATTATAAATGGTGTTGCTAGAGGTCTTGTATATCTCCACCGTGATTCCTGTTTAAGGGTAATACATCGAGATTTGAAGGTCAGCAATATTCTCTTGGATGACAACATGAATCCAAAAATATCAGATTTTGGATTGGCGCGTATTTTTGAAGGGACATTAGATGTGGCAAATACTCGTAGAGTCGTTGGAACACTGTAAGCATCCTTTCTTCTTTTTAATTCAGTAATCTAATTATAAATGGAGCACTACTGATAGTTGTTTCAACTGAGTACTGCAGGGGTTATATGTCTCCAGAGTATGCAATGGGAGGGATTTTTTCCGAAAAGTCAGATGTCTTCAGCTTTGGTGTCTTACTACTGGAGATAGTCAGCGGTAGGAAGAACACGAGCTTCCGCTATCATGACAAACACCCAAGTCTTATTGCCTACGTGAGTTGTTTAATGTTCCTGTCCGATCTTAATTTGGTCAATATTTGGTTATGTTTAAATTCCACTTGACAAAAAATGAGTGTTTTATGTCAGTCCTGGCACCATTGGAGTGAAGGAAGGGGACTTGACATGGTGGACAATGCACTAGAGGATTCATATTCGTCCTCAGAAGCAATGAGATGTATACATGTCGGGCTTCTTTGTGTACAGGACCATGCGAGTGACAGGCCAACCATGCCTGATGTCGTTTTCATGCTAAGCAAGGAAACAGATCTTCCTCAACCTAAACAGCCTCAATTCATTTTCCAAAGCTTGTCAGGATCTGAGATTCAACAGCATAATGATAGTAAGTGCTCTGTGAATGAAGCCACCGTATCAGTAATTGAAGGTAGATAAGTTTAAGAATCCCTCAAATTCATGGACGTGTCTTAGAAGCATTCAAATGTTGTACAAATAAAAAAGTAACGACTGCTATTGTTATTTATTTATTTATTTTTGCTCATATACTTCAATTGGCCATTTATGATTAGAAAGTAGAGAGGGGTAAAAAAAGAACAAAAGCATAAAACCTTCTCTATGTGTATGGCGCAAGAAGAAAAGGTTCGTTTGGTCCTTTTGATAAATGGATTCGAATTAGTGATTAAATTTGAGTTAGTATAATTTGAATTAAGATTTGATATAATAATTTGAATTGTTATCTAAATTGGCGTTTGGATATGCATTTAAGTTTTAATCTGAGTATGGAATAAAATTAAAATTTGTGTTTGGAGAGGCAGTGAAAATAGTTTTTGATTGATTAACAAATCTAATAAAATCTTAATGTTAATGGTCCTAAAAAATATACAATATGTATCTTAATTTATTTCTCTTTTCACTAGGAACGTAATGAAAAAAAAAAGAATCATTTCAATTGGATATTAAATGAAGAAGTTATGATTTTTTTCTCAAATATAAGAGAGAGAAATTTAGTTTTTCCTGTAGTAGAAATATCTAAATATAAAAAATTTAGAGAGAGCAGAACTCTAAAAGCTTGGATTCTTGATACTCAAAGGATTTGGATTTTGAAAGAAGACGTATTCAAAGAATTCTTGATAATCGAATCCAAATTTAAATCCATTGAGTACCAAAATTACTCTAAACAAACAACCCCTTTATCTTCCGTCTATTGCATTTTATAGTTACCTTATACGTATGTCCTTAGTTTTTAATTGCTGCAAAAGTATACAATCGGATTCCATCCAAGTGGTCGATAAGTACTTTTCTAATTTTGACAATGAAAACGGTCAAAATATCTCTAACATAGAAACTAATAGGTTGTTTGCGGGAGCAATCAGAGTCGTTTGTTGGAATTAATATTTGTTTAAAACACTATAGTTGCGACAGCTTTACATTGTAGCTGCATTTTACTTTATATTGTAGCAGTAGAGAGCTTTTTACCGTACACCGTTGGAACTATGGTTCCAACCATGGGTGCACAAACAAATGCTGAAAAAATATAAAAACAGAGAAAAACGAACAAAAGAAAACATTGGTTGTCTTTTATGGAGTTTGGGAACTTTGGTTGGAACCAAAATATTATTGCATGCAAGAGCTTTATATTATAGCTTATTTTTCTTTATAATATAACATATGAAAACTTTACATTGTTCAAATGATTTGAACTAATGTTCTCAAACACACTTTAATTTTAATGATACATCTTGGCATAGAAGGCATAAGGGATGGACACCTTATAGGAGTTGGGAGGGGTCTGCCATTACAAATCTCCATGAGAGTTTGGCTATTTTTGTTGATGATGGAGACCTTTTTGTTTTAAGATTTATTTGATTCAATGTTTTAGTTTATTCTTATTTTAAATAACATTAATATCTATTAACAATTTAATCATTTATCCATAAATGAATAACCTCTCTAAAATAATGCTTTTTTAGTCCCAATGATACTACTTGGAGGTTTTACTACATTTGGAACAAAACCGGTACTTTGGCCATACACAAAAGGTGTTTTGAGTTTTTTTTTTTTGAAAGAATTTATCATTAAAGGTAGTTTTGGTATTATTGGCCAAATATGAATAAATGTTGACCATCGGTAGTTCAAACCAATGGTTTAAACCATGAATAATATAAAGCTCTTAAAAATGTATAGTGTAAAGCTGTTACATGCTACAGTTTTTAAACCCAAACTAATAGTTTAAAGTATTCTGTCAAACACCCTTTTAGTATTTAGAAGAAAAATTAAGGATTTTTGCATTTGAATAATAAAAATGGCAAAAGTTTTATTTTGACCAAACACAAATAGGAGTGTTTTGGGTATTTTCTCTTTTCAATTATACAAAATAAAGAAATACTTCTTAGGAACCTTTTTTCCCCTTAATCAGCTACCTTAAAATCGTGAAAAGCAGTTCCAAAAACAAAACTAGATAGCCCCTATATTTTCTAAGCATTGTTGGAAACCATATTTTTTAAAAAACTAAATGAGACAAATATGGTATTTAGTTACCAACTGCCTATGCAAACAGATCATAAGTTTATATATTTATTTATATAGTGTATGTTAAGAATTCATAAATGCAAAAATCCTCTTCACATTTATTATGACAAAATACGTCTTATATTTCAATAGTTATATGGAAACATCAGTATTCATGACGCACTCAACTGATGAACACATTATTAAACGTCGACGTTTAAGAATTTTCCTTGCCGACAGGGTTGGTCTTCGGATATCTACATTAGATATACAACGCACAAGCGAAGAAAGCAAGTGCCAGCTCTCATTTCAGTATATTTTATTTTTTGACCTTTAGTGCACTCTGAAAAGGCTAGAGAGTCAATGAAAAAGACAAGGAATGGGCAACTTCAAAAGTGTCTGCGCACTTTGTCAAAGACTGCGGGCCGAGTTTAGAAGAAGGCGGAGGCTGGAGAGCCACAAGAAATTTCAAACTTCGGCCGTTGCATAGATTTTGTCCTTGGATTTTGAATTTTTAACGATCCAAAAGAACGCCAAGAACTTCCCGGTGATTTCTCCACAAAGACGTAGAAGCTTTTTCAACTTATGCACAACTTGTATGGATTTTATTTAGCGCAAAAGCAGTTTTATATATATTGGCAACAGTTACCTTCTTTTACCTCTATATCACAACTTAGCATTTTTTATTGGACAGTAAGAATGTGTTATTTTAAACATAATATCAAGCTTTGATTATTTAAAGTTGTCATATGTTTTGTTTTTAAAAAAGATGTACCATACATGAAGACATCAAATTAAAAATAAAAATAAAAAAGATTTGAAATAAATAAGCTTTTTTTTTTCTTAGGTTCACACTTTAAAACCACTCACTGAGTTCGAAGAGTGAAAAAGAAAAAAAGTGAATGGTTTTTATTATAACAAATGAGCTTAAATTGAGAATTTTAATTTAGACTAATTGATTGATTTAATTTTTTCTTTTAACGTTATTAAACATCAGTTTGTGTCTGGACTAAATTTTTAGGTCTAAACTATAGCTTCCGAACGAAGTCACAATGTTTTTATAGAAAAAGCATAGTTATTTCAAATCGTTTATATTTTTTTAATACGGAATCGACACATTAAGAATGTGTTATATTCTCTTTTAGAATAAAATATACAGCAATATTAGATTATCAAAATTTGATATTATGTTCAATATAAAACATTAGAATAAAATATAAAACAATATTAGATGATCAAAGCTTGATGTTATGTTCAATATAACACATTGTTATTATCTTATCAAAAAATATTACATTGTCTGGATGGTCTGATCCCTCTCTCTCTCTCTATATATATATATATATATATTAATCTGACTAACTAGGAATTTTTGTACCCTTTAATTTGATTTAAAAAAAAAAAAAAAAAAGAGGAATTTTTGTACATTATCTTTGTACCGGCAACTTATCTCTACGGACATTTTTGATTCTTTTGGAAGCGAATGGGTGCAGATTTCGTTCCCATATTGCTAGTAATAACGTTCTTGTTGTTTTTGCCAAAGTACTGCTTTGCAATTGATGACATAACTGATTCACAGAATTTATCTCAAGGGCAAACTCTCATCTCCCCCGGCCGAATCTTCGAGTTAGGCTTCTTCACTCCTAACAATTCAGGAAATCACCAGTATGTTGGCGTGTGGTACAAGGGTATCTCTCCTCAAACAGTTGTATGGGTGGCCAACAGGGAGAATCCGCTCCAAGTCACAGGCTCAAAAGCAAGTTTAAAGGTCGGCAACGATGGAAATCTGCAGCTTGTGGATGGAAACCAGACTTCTGTTTGGTCAACCAACGTTCATGTTCCATCAAATAGTTCAGTTGCAACTCTCTCGGACAACGGGAACTTTGTTCTCAAAGATGCTATATCGGGAGAAAATTTGTGGCAGAGTTTTTACAATCTCAGTAACACATTAGTAGCTGGCTCTGTGATTGGTTTTAATGTCAAAACAGGACAGAACTATGTCCTCACTTCCTGGAAAAGTGACAGTGATCCATCACTCGGAAATTTCAGTGTAGGAGTTTCATCAAAATTGAGGCCAGTACAGGCTTTCATATGGATTGATCGATCAACTCCATACTGGCGAAGCGGACCATGGAATAAAGTGAGTTTCATAGGCATACCAGAAATGGATGATGATTATCAAAGTCCATTTAGTTTGACGGAAAATGTAGAACAGGGAACGACATATTTCTCTTTCAAACCATACAATAGCTCGATCATCTTTAAAATGTTCCTTTCATCCGAAGGTGTTTTCAAGTACATGTTCTATAAAAATGGCAGCGATTGGGTTGACGATTGGGTGTCACTAAAGAATCGATGTGACATATACGGTGTTTGTGGACCTTTTGGTGTATGCAAGGAATCTGAAAATCCTACTTGTAAGTGTTTAAAAGGTTTTGTACCAAAATCAAAGCAGGAATGGGACAAAGGGAATTGGACCCAAGGGTGTGTGAGGCAAACCGAATTACTATGTGAGAAAAACTCAAGTAGAGGAAACAAAGACGGGTTTCAAAAGTTTAGTAATATGAAACTTCCAGATTATTATGAATATGCGTATGATCCCTATGATTTGGATACTTGCCAAACCTGGTGCCTGAATAATTGTTCTTGCCACGCTTGCTCGTATGTGAACGGCATAGGGTGCTTAAGCTGGTCAGAGAATCTTGTTGACATTCAGGAGTTTGCCGCTGGTGGAGAAGATCTTTTCCTTCGCCTTGCACACGAAGAACTAGGTGAGAATTATGATCCGCCCAAACAAATCTGCATATTGAACTTATCCTTTCATTTCCTTATGCCTGTTCGGTAATACTTTTGTTCATTTGATTGGTCAGTTGGAGGACAGAAGAACAAAAAGGCTATCATCGGCCTCACAACTCTTTCTTTTGTTGTGACACTAGTTGTACTATTGATCGGCTTGCTTAGATGGAGAGCTAAGAAGAAGAGTAAGTGAATAAATTGGTATCTTCATAATTGTAATCTACCTGATTCTCTCTCACAAGCGCACGTCAACTCGTTACGCAAATTATCATATAGCAGCTGAACATAGGGTGATATGTGTGAACGTGCTCATTTTGGATCTTGCCAAAAATAAAAGACTCGTAATTTTTTTGACTGATTTCTATTTGTTTGTTGAAAATCTTTAGATGATGGTCATCAGTTTGAAGCCATCGAGAACAGGAAAGCACATGGAACCTCTGATTTGAACCTGGTGTTTTGGTTTTGTTTGTGAATTGAATTTGCTATCACTTTTATATCTATGTAGGAAATTCAGTTGCAAACTCTGTGGAGTATTTTGAGGTTATGCTTTTGTGCTTGTAAGTCCGATTTTTGACCCTTTTGACCCTCCAAATACAGGAAAACTTGGCGACACCACAGAGGAGTTGCATTTTGTTCAGACAAGCATTGATGGCAAACCCGCGTATATTGAAAAACATGATCCGTCCGACCTTCCTATCTTTGACTTCAATAGCATTTCAGTTGCCACAAATTACTTTAGTACTAACAATAAGCTTGGCCAAGGAGGATTTGGTCCTGTCTATAAGGTTAGTTTATTCTGTTTTAAGAAAAAATAATTTGTTAGAAGAACTTAAAAGATGCAAATATGAAGGGAATGAAAAGTTCTGGGGACTAATTTGCAGGGTAAACTACAAGATGGGACAGAAATAGCAGTTAAAAGACTATCAAGTAACTCAGGACAAGGCATGGAAGAATTGAAGAATGAGATGATATTGATCTCCAAACTCCAACACAGAAATCTTGTTAAGCTCCTTGGCTGTTGCATTGAGAAAGAAGAGAGGCTGCTAATTTATGAGTTCATGATTAACAAAAGTTTGGATAACTTTATCTTCGGTTCGTATCTTTAAGCAATACCTTGTCATTCCTTTCTTCAATTTTGTCGTTTGTTTAAGTTTATAATCTGTTGAATTTGAATGGGCATTCTACTATCTATATATGCACTGCATATACACTTTAAATCTGATGTTTGGATTTTTCTGACAAGTCCACAACAAAGTCATTTCTATTTAATACTATTGCTTAACTCTATGGAAAAGAGTATATGACATCCTTGACTAATTTTTACTTGGTGCAGATTCAAGGAGAAGAGCTGAGCTTAATTGGGCTACACGCTTCAACATTATAAATGGTGTTGCTAGAGGTCTTGTATATCTACACCGTGATTCCTGTTTAAGGGTAATACATCGAGATTTGAAGGTCAGCAATATTCTCTTGGATGACAACATGAATCCAAAAATATCAGATTTTGGATTGGCACGTATTTTTGAAGGGACATTAGATGTGGCAAATACTCGTAGAGTCGTTGGGACACTGTAAGCATCCTTTCTTCTTTCTAATTCAGTAATCTAATTATAAAAGGAGCACTACTAATAGTTAGTTGTTTCAACTGAGTACTGCAGGGGTTATATGTCTCCAGAGTATGCAATGGGAGGGATTTTTTCTGAAAAGTCAGATGTCTTTAGCTTTGGTGTCATGCTGTTAGAGATAGTCAGCGGCAGGAAGAACACAAGCTTCCATTATCATGACAAACACCTAAGTCTTATTGCTTATGTGAGTTGTTTTACATTCCTTTCTATTAAATTGCTTCAGTCCCTTTTCGGTTATCTTCGAATACCGTATGACGAAAAATGAGAATTTCATCAGTGTTGGCAGCAATGGAGTGAAGGCAGGGGACTTGACATGGTGGACAATGCATTAGAGGATTCATATTCGTCATCAGAAGCAATGAGATGTATACATGTCGGACTTCTTTGTGTACAGGACCATGCGAGTGACAGGCCAACCATGCCTGATGTCGTTTTCATGCTAAGCAAGGAAACAGATCTTCCTCAACCTAAACAGCCTCTATTCATTTTCCAAAGCTTGTCAGGATCTGAGATTCAACAGCATAATAATAGTAAGTGCTCTGTGAATGAAGCCACCGTATCCGTAATTGAAGGTAGATAAGTTTAAGATTCCCTTAAATTCATGGACGTGTCTTAGAGGTATTCAAATATTGTACAAATAAAAAAGTAGCAACTTCTACTGTTAATTGTTCATCTTTTTCTCAAACAAGAGAAGAAAAAAAAAAAAACTTCTCCATTTATATAGCTCAAGACATTCAGAAAGTGGGGTTTTGTGTATTGCATTCTAGTGTCATTTTGCAAGTATATCGATCGGATTCCATCTAATGGTTAAATGTGTCTCTGCTGTTCGTCAACAGTCGATTTTAACTACAAACGTGGTTAAAATATCTTAACAGAGAAAAACTAAGAAAACAACGAAACCCTTCAACAAAAAAAAACCGAAAATATTTGGATTTTTTTTTTTTTTAAAAAAGAAGCATATGCAGCGGGGGATCGTCGGATCGTTGGAAGGGACATTAATTTGTAGAATTTATAGTAATCATCATTTATGTTGATTGTTAGTATTTTCATTTCCAAGTGAAAAATGAAGATGAATTTTTCCAGAGTAGTATTAACTTTTAACACAATCTAATGTAGCATGTTAACAATTAGAATAAATTTTATAAATCTTACTAAAGATGGATTACTTTTTGTTTTTGACCCCGAATTTAGAACATTTCTCTTTGCTCCACTTGAACTTCAAAATGTTAGTAAATTCATAAATTTCCTCAAACTTTTGTCTCCACCGATGCTCAAAATTCAGAACAACCAAACTACACGAAGGGAAGAGAAGAAAGTTTTTCAAAGAATTTTATTCAAATTAAATTATTAATTTTCGTTGGATTTTTTTTATTTTTATTATTTTCTTATTTAACGGCATGTAGGTTTTTTTCAAGTTGACTTTTGACTAAGAAAAGATAAGAATGGAGCATAAATTTAAAATCCGAAGGTATAAATTTGTAAGTATTCAAAAAAATATATAATTTTTTTATATAGTGGGCATAAAAATGAAAAAAAAAATTATATTAAAATAAAGAGCTAAATTCATACTTTTCTTCCGTCTCATGTCACAGATGTAAAGAAATATTGGATTGACCAAAACATCTTAAGCCATAATATCGTTAAAATTTTATGGAGGTCAATAAAGCTTGCATTCTTCTTCAAAGTCAAAAAATTATAATTAATAATGTCTCTTTGATAAATAGTATTTTAAATACATAAGTATAGGTAACGTGCAATATAATCTTCAAGTCTTAAAATTCATGATTCCCTCCACGTGTACATTAATCACTTTATATATAAATCTGGCTTATCAATATAAAGAGGAATGCCAAATTATTTCTCTAAAAACTATGATCATGTACTAGACCAAAGATATAAAGAAACTCAGGATACTTAAGACTTTCCAAGGGTTAGATAATGGCATTAATAATAACATAATGATAAAATATCGAATTTAATATGCATGAACAGTATACGAAGTAGCTAAGAAAAGAATTAATGGGTGCACAAGACAGACAATGTCGCTTACCATTTCTTGCTTCTCTACACTCATCTTTTATCTTCTCTAAACAACCTCCTTTTACTTATAATTCCAAAATCTCCTCTAAATTATGTGACTCTCCGCAACAAGATGAGAGTAAGTGCTCTGTAAATGAAGCCAGCATTTCGATACTTGAAGGTTGATAAATGTGACAATCCATTGATTTTCTTTTTTTTGGTTCTAATGAAACTAATTACTTGGTTAGATACTGCAAATTTAATATTAAAAAAAGGTAATTTCACCATAATATAAAAAGTTCTGAATGAAATTCCTACTTGACACAATTTATAAATGGAGAATAAGTTATTGGGATCAGTTTCTAACTCTCTCTATGGCTACCTATCTACCAATGTGCAAAGCTAATTTAATATCCGTTAATAGTTAACCAGCCTTAATCGATGAGTTAGCTCGGTCAAATTGACCAAACCAGTCTCTCTATGATCTTCATCATCAACTTTCTAGAAAATAGTTGTGATTTTGTAATCGCGAAGTCAGAAGCAACGAAGTCTGCTATAAAAGATACATAACCTAAAAAAGAAATAGGGAGACAAAGTCAAGGTGGAGAGAGAAAAAAGAAGAGAATGACGAAGAAGATGATTATTCTAACATCAATTTGAAAACACGGTTAGAGAAAAAAAGAGAAATGAGAAAAACTATATTCCCTAGAATTGTGTATTATCCAGGGCAAAGGTGGGTATTATCATACAAGTAAACTAGAGCCAAGCAAGGAAATTTTAAGGAGCGGCATTTCTTCTGTTATGGGACAACTGATAAGTTAATTTTATACTGGTAATTTTGATATTTTTAACTTAATATTTTGTGAGTATTTGGGTACTTTAGTTACTTTTTATTTGTTTTTTTATTTTAGATTAATTGAATTTTATTTTTATTTTAGTCTCTCTTTTTAAATATTATTTTCTCTTAATGGCGTAGGTAAATTAGGTGAAAATGGTATAATGCATTTGGAATTGACTTAGGGGCAAAAAGGTCAAAAGAAATCATATTTAAATAACTACAGTCAAACAACACCAAAGGCTGAATCTGGTGCTACGCGCACATTAGCTTTCCATGCAACCCTTGCTTTAACTAATTAGAGCTTGCCACTTGTTATGGTGCCTATTCCAATCAAGTTTACCACGTGTCCAGTATCTCAAAGGCTCTCTCTCTTGTGTGGCGTGGAAATCCCGAAAAGAAAAAGAGCACCGACACCTGCATATATAAAAGTAGCTATATATAGCCGAGCCAGCGGCAATAAGGAGAGAGCCGACACCGCCCTCTTTTGGGAGCACAAGACCCCCGGCTGCAGAGAAGAAAAGAAAAAAAAATAATTTTTAGGTTTTTATTTTTATTTTAGGTTTAGGTTTAGGAATTTGTTCTAAGGAGAAATTAATTTGAAGATTAAGAAGAGAAGATTGAACAAGCTTGGAGACTTGTAACAGTTTCATGTGGGTTTTTCTTTCTAATTTTCTTATCTGTGTATTTTTGTTATTTGAGATGTTGAACCCTTGATTTGTGTTTTTTTATATGAATTTACCAATTCTATTTTTATTTAATTCTTATTTATTTTTTGCTTTCAAAGATTTATTTTCTAAGAGATTGTTGGTTTATGTTGAGCATTTATTACTATTCTTAATGCTTTTAATTGTCTAATCATCAATTGATTGATTAGGAGACTATAATGAAATTGGAAGGAGATTTATACATTAGGCATAGGAATATAATAACCCAACTTGTGTGGGCTTTTAGAGAACCATAGATCTTAATAAATCTAATATATTTAAATTCAAATAGGAATATAGTGGGTTAATATATTAGAGTATTTTTTACGTAACTCGTAAGAGAGTGTTAAATAGGTTAGGGTTACCCGTCCTTCAAATATTGCAATAGGCAATATTAGTAAGCATATGAGTTCAATTATATTAGTTTTGGTAAAATTAGATGCCCTAGTCTTTTTATTTATTTGTGTTGTTTTTATTTGTTTATTTATATTTTGTTTTATTATTTTTGTCTATTTTATTTTCGGTCGTAATTTTAGAATTAACCAATTTTGTTACTTAGGTATATTAACGTAATTCTCAAAGGAACAATACTTTTATACTCACACTTTATTACTTGTTTACAATTCTGTACACTTATGGATTTTTTCACAACAAGTTTTTGACGCAGTTGTCAAGCATTGTTGTTTAATTTAGTTAATATCGATACCAATTAGCTCTAGGATTACTTTGAACATTTTTTATTTGTTTTCTTTTGTTTTTATTTATTCTTTTTTTAGTCATTTGTTTTGCGAGGTACTCCAAGATATTTCATTGAAATATTTTTGTAACTTTTGCCCGACAACACATGGAACTTTTTTACGTTGCATGGGAGAGATTCAATGACATGGTTGGAAGATACTCTAGCCACAATCTTTCACATCAATCTCTTACGTTCTTTTTCTACAATAGTTTGGATGAGGAAACAAGAAGTTGGGTGGACTATAGAGCTTTGGCACCCAGTGGTAACTAATTCAATAGAAGCCATGAGAGCACAATGTTTTTGTTGAATGATATGGCAGATTTTGACTACACTGGCATTGGGATCCTTCATTGCAGGGTTGGAGTCACCAATACCCTCCACACATCCACCAAACTAATATTATAAACCAACCATTCGACCATCAAGAAGATAAGAAATCGAGACTTGAAGAAGCACTGGCTTAATTGGAGAATACTTTTAACTGATTTACGGAGAGGACCAAAACTTTAGAAGTTCAAACTGATTCTAGGCAGTTTCTTGATGAACAAATGGAGTATCTTATGAGAACAATTCTAGAGAGCCGCAAAGAGAATGAAGTGAAACTTTTCAATTCTCATGGTGACAAACAAATGGTGAATACTATGTTTTAATGCATTATAAATGTAATAATTAAGGGATTATGTTAAGTAATTTAAGTACAAATTTTGCGAACTTAAGTTTATGCTCAAAAATTTGTTAAATATTTTAAGAACATAAAGAGTGTCATAAGGATTATTGTTTTAATCTGATTTTTATGGTATATTCCATAAAGTGAAAATGAGATTTCTAAGAGTAAAAATCATATCATAGTCTTATACAAGAAAAGAAAGATGTGAAAATAAGCTGGAAAGCTTAATTGTTGCAAAATGTATTGCAACATAGTTAAGACAAAAATAAAGTTTAAGAAAAATGTTGTATACAAATATAGAAAATCATACAATATTAGAATAATATAGTATAAGAATTATACTGATAAAGTAATGTAGTGTAATGAATTACACTAATAAAGTTAAGTAGTATGAAAATTATAAGGTAAAAGTAATGCAATATGGAAGTTATACTGTATAGAGTTAAACAATATAGGAATTATATTGTGTGGAGGATATAGATGAGTGGGAAATATTGTGTAAGTTTATAACAGTATAGAAAATATATTGAAAGTGTAAGAAAAATACTGTCATTATAAATTTAGACTGTATAAAGTTATGCAATATAGAAATTATAATATAGGGAGGATATGGATGAGTTAGGAATACTATGTAAGTTTATAATAGTATAATAAAAAGTATACCAATAGTATAGGAAATATACTGTCAGTGTAAATTAGGCTGTTAAAAAGTTGTTGTAGAACCTACTATGGGACACCAAAAAAAAGGAATTAAACCACATCCTCCCATTGGTATATTCAATTTTCACCATGCAAATAAAGCTAAATTTTCACCACAAAATGTTTAAGTGATGACTAATGTAGGTGAGTCTTTAAAGTTGAAAAGGATGACTAAATGTTGTTATCTTTGTATGGGCCATAAAGGAAGAAAAGAAGTGACACTCCAAAGGGGGAAAAGGTTCCACATCTTCCCCTTGGAAACCAAAGGTGATAGGTGTGAAGGAGCAATTTTCTTTTATTGCAATTAGGTCCCTATCTTGAGTCTTTATAAGGCCAAGGACCTATTTGAAAGAAAAGTTTAGTTATTCATCACAAAATTGCTCCCATTTCCACCATGAAAACCGCCCCTCTCCTAAGCATTACTCTCTCAAAATCTTGATGATTTAGGCCTCCAAAACATCTAAGAAAGCATGGATAAGTATTCTTGATGAAGATTAAGGACTTTTCAAGGTAAAAACTCTAATTTTACCTATTGTGTTCTAAGGGTTTTGCTCATGTTTTAGATGAGATTTTCGTGGGATGTGTTATAATTATTGTCAAGGGTTTTTGAGAAGCTTTTAAGCACTAAAAAAGAGGATCAAAAAGCTTAGAAAAGCTTGGGTAAATTCTTAAACCCCTAGTCTTGAAAATATGTTGCTTTCACGAGTTAAGATTATGGTTTGTAATCTTTTTGGACTAAGGCATGTATAAGGGAGTTTATGACATGATTTTATTATGGGTTATGTTGATGATGGAAAGATGAAAACTATGGTTCAAGGTTAAAAAGACACAACTGTGACAACTATCACAAACACTGGGTTTAAGCAAACTAAATGTTTGATAAAATGATTTTAACCATGCCATAAAAAGAAAACTAAATGGCATGATTATTTTATACATGAAGTGCTTGATTAAATGTTTGGAAAGGTTTAAATGAGATTAAACCTTAGAAAATCAAGCTAAAATAAGTTATGGTGCAAAAAATATGTTTAAGGGAATTTTTGAAAGCCGAATTATTTTCAGGTATCGACACGAGATTTATTGGAAACATTGAGCCGAACAACTTTCATGAAGAAATCTTACTCAAATTCCAATCGGTGCAAGCCGGACAATGATTTTGATTCTGCCTTTTCAAGAGCATCATGAAGGTGAATGAATTTGAGGAAAGTTAAAATACAAAAATTGTAGATCTCATCGAAACAATTAAGAATCGCATACAGTTTGTAAAAATTCTATACTAGTTTCAAGTGATGAATTTTATGAGATTTTAAACAAAAAATTCTATACCAGTTTCAAGTTATGAATTTTACGAGATTTTAAGCACAAAATTTTGTAAAACGAAAAAACGTTATAAAATTTTTTAAACTTGACCATGGAGCTTTTGTAAGTTTAAATCCTTACAAAAAACTAGACGTTTTGGTATAAAACAGACGTCTTTGATTTGGGTGCAAAAATGTCAAGATTTTGTATTTTGGGTCAAGACCGTAAAACCTTGTGGAAAAAAATTTTCACTAAGGAAGGTTGGTTTTTTGCACTTCTATATTGGTAATTTTGATATTTAACTTAATATTTTGTGAGCTTGGGGTACTTTTGTTGCTTTTTATTTGTTTTTCATTTTAGTTTAATTGAATTTTTTTTATTTTAGTTTCTCTTTTTAAATATTATTTTTCTCTTAATGGTGTAGGTAAATTGGGTGAAAATGGCAAAATGGTAATTTAGAATTCATTTAGGGGCAAAAAAGTCAAAGGAAGTTCTTGTTTAAATTACTCCAGACATGCCTCATCAACTCCAAAAAAGGCCGGATCTGGTGCTACGCGCTTCGTTAAAGGGGGTGTTTGGCAGTGGTGGGAACCACTCAGTTCCCACCACAATCTCAGTTATGAACAGTGTAAAGCTCTCACATGCTACAGTAACAATAAAAAAATATGCTACAATATAAAATTCTCACATGCTACAGTCAAAGTGGTTCTCACCACTGGTTCCCACCACCCTTCCAAACACCCTATAAGTTTCCAATGTAACCCTTGCTTCAAAAAATTATTTTTGATCCATTCCAGTTACGCCACGTGTCTCAAAATCTTGAAGGCTTTGAGTCTTTGATTTTCTCTCGTGTGGCGTGGAAATCACAAAAAGAAAGAGAGCACCGACTTTGGCATATATAAAAGTGGCTTTATATATAAAAGTGGCTTTATATAGCCAAGCCAGCACAATTAGGGAAGAGTCGAGACCTCCTTCTGGGAGCACAGGACCCGAGGTTGCTCTGTAGCTAGCTGACGGAGAGGAAAAGAATTTTTTTTTTTTGGTTTGTATTTTTATTTTTGATTTAGGTTTAGGAATTTTGTTTAAGCGAGAAAATATTTTGAAGATGAAGAAGAAAAGATTGAAGATTGGAGAGTTAAACTTGGACACTTGTGACACCTATATATGGATTTGTCTTTCTCATTTTTTTTTATCTTTGTATTTTTGTTATTTGAGATGTTGAATCTTTAATTTGTGTTCTTTTTTAAGTATATGAATTTACCAATTCTATTTTAATTTAATTCTTATTTATTTTTTCTTTTAAAGATTTATTCTCAAAGAGTTTGTTGCTTTACGTTGAGTGTTTATTACTGTTTTTAATGCTTTTAAATGCCTAATTATTAGTTAATTGATTAGGAGGCTTATAGTGCAACCGGAATAAGATTTATAGGAATAACTTCTTGTGGTAGACATCGTGGGTTACATGACGCACATGAATATAGAAACTTAACTTGTGTGGGCTTTTAGAGAACCATAGATCTTAACGAATTCTAACATATTTAAATTCACATAGGAATATAATAGGTTAATATATTAGGATATTTTTTGCATAACTTGGAAGAGAACATTAAATAGGTTAAGGTTAATCGTCCTTCAAATATTGCAATAGGTAAGAATAATAAATTAAATTAGATTAGTTTTGATGAAATTAGATGTCTTAGTTTTTTATTTATTTGTGTCATTTTTATTTGTTTATTTATATTTTTTTTATTTTTTTCTATCATTCAAATAATTTTATAGTTAATCAATTTTGATACTTAACTATATTAAAACAATCTTCGTGAAAACAATACTTTTATGCTCAAACTTTATTACTTGTTTATGATTTTGTATACTGTCAATTTTTTTTCCATAAATAACTACATGTAGGTTACTTCCCAGATCTACAGTATATCTGCAAATGTCAGGCTTTTTAGATTGCCAAGTTATTAACACTCTTACTTTTTGTCTAATCTAATTGTTTGGTCACTTTCCTCAACGTGCTGTCTTAAATATCATAGTGCTCATGGCAGGCACCCCATTTGTATACCCTTGCTCTAAAGCGTTTTCACTTTTTGCAGTATAATAAGGTGATTAAAAGAGTGATTGAAATTAAAAATATTAGTTTAAAAATGATGGTGTATGAGAGCTTTACACTATAGCAAGTTTTTGTTTATTACTATAACAACTGAAAGTTTTTTGTTAGTTAGACCAATTGGTTCAACTGAGATACCAAACAACCCATACAAGTTCTACTATAATTATTTGAGAAGTTGAGGGGTCATAATGTAATATTATATGTTAATTTTTTGTCAAAAATGATATTTTTGACTCTCAAATTTAAAATAAAAAACAGTTTGACCCATATTTTTGTATATCTTTGAAAAAATTTTCGTGTTGAGCAATTTTGGCTTCTTCCTCGTGAGCTACAAATTGCGGCTTGTTGTCCCGACTCTAAGCCGTGCGTAGTTAGCTATATATTCATTTTATTTTTCTGTTTTATGAAATATGTAACAAAAATAATATTATGAAACATGTTTTTCGTTTTTAAAATTTAAAAATAGTTATCAAACGTGATTTTTTGTTTAAAATTAAAAAACAAAAAAACAAAAGCAAACAAAAATAAGAGAAAGCTTTTTCATTTTTGTTAAAATATTTATAACAAAAATAAGAGGAATTAAAAAAATAGCAAATTTTTGAAACTTTTAAATTAAAGAGTAGCTTTTGAAAGTATTTATAACAAATAACAAATTTATAATGTAAATAACTTATATATTATATAAATAAGAATTATTTACAAAGAATAAATAGATTAGTTGTACCTTAGTCTATTTACTATATTAATAAAAATTATTTATACTGAAATAAATAAACTATTTACGTCATTAATTTAACATTTACTACAAATTCTGTAAAACATTTTATTTACTACAATTTCCCACAAAATTATTACCAAACGATCGAAGCCCAAATCACTTTGTGCTCTACGAATGTTGTAGATATTGGGGAAAAATGCTCTCTTACATATTCTTTCCCTTCCTGATGATTCTTTCTATACATGAAAAAAAAGCGGAAGCTTGATATTGCCATTGGTGTTCATCTAGAATGGTCTCCTGCTCTCGTTAGTTTGATTTTTGTTGTTTGGTTAGTTTTATTATTTTTTTGCTCTATTCTATTTTTATTTTTTATTTTTTTATGATGGTTTCTGTTGGCTATGTGGCTTTCTTTCGAGTGTTCGAGCATTTGCAGGATTGTGATATTGTCAAGAAGAAAACCCAAAAGTCTTTCTTCTTTTTTACCCTTTTCGATTGTCAGCATTGCTTGTTTTTAGTTTATAAACATTAAACACTCCTATTTAACCTTACAGAATTAAGACCTTATTATTCATAAAACAGTAAGTTTTTAGCTAAAAAGTACATTATAAAACTAGACTAAATTCCATTGCTTTATGAGTAGCTGAGTTTTAACCCCATAAAATTGAAAAGAATTTTTCATAAAGATTACATCACTTTGGTTACCAAACTTTGTCAACAATGACTCCTTGAGTTTTAATTTTTTATGATGCACGTAAGGAGCCAACATGCGCCCATTTGAAGACACAAATGAGTCCAATGTGAATTCTCCTACAGAAGAATCAACTCACTTTTATTTGACCAAGAAGTATTTAGTGCCCAAAAGTTCACATTTGACCAGCCTACTTTTTGGTTTAATTAATTATTCAACCAGTTTTTTTTAGTTAATTAAACACATTGAGTCTGGTCGTTATCCTTTATAAGTGTGGCTATTACATATTTATTATCAATGCGATCTTTTCCTATTCTTAGAGGGTTGAGGGTTGTTCTAAGATTAAATACAGGCTTTCCCTGTTCCATATTAAATATAGTCTTTTATTATTCTTGGAGGGTTGTTCCAAAGTTTTATATGTTCATTTTCGGAATTATAAAGGACACTTTCAGATTTTACAAAAAAAAACTTCTGATTGAATTTTTTTTTTTCAAAGTTCTTTCTCTGAGGTGGATTCCTTTAAGTGGTGAGCTAACCCTAATTTTTACCTTTAAGGTGGTGATTTCTTGTCCTTAAAGTGGTGAATTTGTTCTTCTTACTGTTTTATTCTCTCTAAAATGGTATCATTTTAGCAGTTGTAGTACTTGATATTAACTTTGACAAAAGATTTTTAGAAAATAGAGATAACCACCTCCCAATAGCATGGTAACTAAAAGTTCCAAAGAAATATTGTATTCAGTGCAAAATATTCTCTTTACTATTTATAGAAACCTATACGAATGAGAACATTTGCATTTAATATAAATCTTTTTATTAAGCCTTCAGTTACTATGCAATAAGCTTGTGATTATCGATGTAACATTTTAGGAATCCTTTACCATTTTTAATATCAGAATTAAAACTGTCAAATGACCAAAGTTGAGGATAAACGGTGCATATATATCTATATATATATAGATATATTTGTAATTCTTTTTGCAATATGGTGACTGTTTTGAGAGTGAAAGTGGAAAGGTTAAAGGTTTCCGTTAGAGTTTGGTGACCCGAATTCTGTTTGGTCTGGCCCTATAGTTCCTGGTATGAAGTTTTGTAGTGAAATTATAATTATGTGAATTTTTTGAGGTCTGTGATGGTAGCAGCGAAGGGAGTTTCACTATTATATATATGTTTTGGAATGCTCCACTTTTGTATCAATTTTTTAAGATAGTGAATTTGCTTCTGTCTCTGTCCGTAGTTTTTTCCCTTCTAGGATTTTCCACATATATCTGTGTGTTTTTTGTTCTTCATTTTTCATTGCCTATTTTTTTGTTTATTTTTTGACAAATTGGCATCAGCACTCCAACTAGGTTTGATTTCGAGAATGGCAACTATGAAATACGACATTTCGCTTTTGGATTGTAACACCAGATTTTTGCTATGGCAAGTCAACAATTTTATTTACGTTATAAAATTCTCAAAAAAAAAAAATACAATAACCATTCTGATTTATTGATGTTATTTTTAAGCATTCGAAATTATTTAGAAATATCTTACTGAAATTTAGAATTTTATATTTATAAAATTTGTAACTTTTAGACAAATATTTACAAATGTATAATTTAGTTTGTATGGAAAAATAGGTAGATCATTAAAAAAAAAGAAAAATGAGTAAATGGAGAATTATGTGTTGTTAGGATTAGTTTAATAAATTTGAAATTGTGGCAGCAGAAGTTGCCGTAAAAACCGGCCTCTGTCTTGCTTTTCAAATTCTAATACAAGGCAACAGTTTTTAGAAGTCACAAAGCAAAAGTTTGTCAAACGTAGGACCTAATTCGCTGTACACCATTTCACACGGTAATAGAAGCTAAAAAAAAAAACCTTTAAACGCAATACCAAATGGATTCTAAATCAAGAGTTTGTTAAACTTAATCGCCAACATAAAAAATGGGGAACCAAGCTGCCACTTAATAGAGAGTGTAGTTTGTCAAACTTTATGCAAAATTGGTCGTTAATGAAGGCTATCTTTTCTTTACTGCTAAAGTGTGAAAAAACAAAATCAGTTATTCTGCTTCAAAGTCAAATTTACAATCAATTGTTCAATCAAGGCTTCAAATTCATCATTCCGCCGACACGTACACTTCACCTGGCAGCATAAATTCCATAAGTGACTTAAATTGGCTATCAGCATAGAAGAGGAGCATTTTCCTTTTCAGCGTGCGCTTGACAGTGACATTGGTGGCACGTAAAAATAGAAGTGTCAAAACGCATGAAGAATACTCCAGCAAAATTGGTACCAATAAAGCAAATGGGCAAGCCACTGCTTGCTTCTGTTTTTCTGGCTTTCATCCTGTTTTCATTCTGGCATTGCCTGGCAATCTATAACATAACTCGAATCCAAGAATTATCCGAGAGCCAAACTCTTCTCTCCCCGGCCCACATTTTCGAGTTAGGCTTCTTCAATCCTAATAATTCTCAAAAGCAATATCTAGGCATATGGTATAAACAAGTCTCCTCTGAACGTAGAGTCGTATGGGTGGCCAACAGAGAGAATCCAATCACAGTGTCAGATTCTCCCGCGAAGTTAATGATCGGAAACGATGGAAATCTCAAGCTTGTAGATGGAAAGAATAACTCCGTCTGGTCAACTGGTGTTCATGTCCCTTTAAATAGTTCAGTTCTAGTACTTTCGGACAGCGGGAACCTGATCCTTAAAGATGGTCAGTCACAGGGAAACTTATGGCAGAGTTCAGATCATGGTGGTGACACGTTATTACCCAGCGGAGTACTTGGTTTTAACATCAGAACTGGAGAGAACAAAGTCTTGACTTCGTGGAAAAGCGAGGGCGATCCATCGCCTGGAAATTTTATTGTTGGACTTTCGCACCAGAGGCCGCCCCAGATTTTTGTTTCAACTAATGGATTATCATCTTGGCGCTGGAGAAGTGGGCCATGGAGTAGATTGAGGTTCATTGGTATGTCAAGAACGGGTTTATCATATCACACTCAGTTTGATTTGACTGAAAATGAAGAGCGAGGAACAACATATTTATCTTATAACTCCTACAATAGTTCTATTCTTTCGGACTTGTTTCTTTCATCAAAAGGCTCTCTAAAAGAGATGTTTAGAGAGGGAGAACATGATTGGTATGCCAACTGTGAGGCACCAAGCAATCCATGTGAGGTGTATGGCGCATGTGGCCCTTTTGGGATGTGCAAAACATCCGAGTCTGTCCTTATATGTGAATGTTTGAGAGGGTTTGTACCGAAATCATACAAAGAATGGAGCAAAGGAAATTGGACAGGAGGGTGCGTGAGAGAAACCGAGTTAAACTGCAAAAATGGCTCTACTAGTAGCCTAGCTTCGCATGGGGGAAAGAAAGATGGCTTTTTGAAGATGGAAATGATCAAGGTTCCAGATTTCCATGAATATGTCAAGGATCTTGAAGATGCAGATAGTTGTCAAACATGGTGCCTGAATAACTGTTCTTGCCTAGCTTATGCTTTTGTGAATGGAATAGGGTGTCTGGTTTGGTCAGAAGAACTTATTGACATACAAGAGTTTTCCTTTGGAGAAGATTTTTTTGTTCGCCTTGCACACTCAGAGCTAGGTGAAAATAGTTCCACTCTTGAAAGATTCGTTATTTAGAGCAGGATCTTTTTTTTTTTTTTTTCAATAGCTGATTTGTAGTACACGGTTCATTTATATTGTGCAGTTGGAGGACGTGATAGAAGTAAAAAGATTATCATCAGCCTTGCAACTATCATTTCTATTCTGGCTGTAGGTTTAGTTGTATTGATAAGTTTTCGAAGGAGGAGAGCTACACTAAAGAGTAAGTAATAACAACTTAGCTTCATAAAATTTGTACTTTCTCTCCTTCCATCACTTACAAACAAATGGACTGGTAGAAACTATTCACAGAGTTGCGTAGGTTGTGTTTTACGCTTTTGTTTTATACTCCGTTCCAAGGTTCTACTAAGGGGATCTAGTTTTCTATACTAAAAAAGCAGGAAAAGTCGAGTCCAGAGAGGAAATTTATTTTAGTCAGACAAGAGATCATTCAAAGGCTACTATTCAATTTTTAGAACATCATGATCACGCCGAACTTCCCACTTTTTCCTTCAAGAGTATTTTAGTTGCTACAAATTGTTTCAACGCAAAAAACAAACTTGGCCAAGGGGGATTTGGTTCTGTCTACAAGGTTATTGTATAACAACTATTTGGAGAAGATTTTTTGTTTCAACAACTTCAAATGAAAACATAAATCATCTGACAAATTTTTTGACAATTAGCAGGGGAAACTACAGGATGGGACAGAAATAGCGGTAAAGAGGCTCTCGAGTAGCTCAGGACAAGGGACAAAAGAATTCATGAATGAAATGATATTGATCTCCAAACTTCAACACAGAAATCTTGTTAAGCTCATTGGTTGTTGTGTGGAGAAAGATGAAAAGTTGCTGATATACGAGTTCATGCCTAACAAAAGTTTGGACAATCTTATATTCGGTTTGTTTCAATAAGCACCAGTTCTTTTTGGATTTTTTTTGTTAATTCTAACATCGTTTTGTCCTAAGCTACGTAGTTTGTCCACTCTCTCAGGCATACAATTTTAGTCATGTACTAAATTTTTACTTCTATTCGGTTTCAGTATGCAATAACCTACTAGATTTTGCTATCACAATTTTTTTAAACAACTTTATCTATGTGCTTAACAGAGTAAAGCTCAGAAACCTATCTTTCACTGATGATTTTTTCGCCCCCTCTTACCGAGTGTTTTGATTAGATACAAAAGGGAGAGCGCTACTTGATTGGGCTACACGCTTCAACATTATACATGGTGTTGCTAGAGGTCTCGTATATCTCCACCGTGATTCCTGTTTGAGAGTAATACATCGAGATTTGAAGGTTAGCAACATTCTCTTAGATGAACAGATGAATCCCAAGATATCCGACTTTGGATTAGCACGTATTTTCCAAGGAACATTTGATTTTGCAAATACCCGCAGGGTTGTGGGAACACTGTGAGCCTTCTTCTAATCCTTGCCTTTTTCTACTATTTTATTAAAGATGTAATGATATTCATTTGAAGCTTCCAATCAAGTGCAGTGGCTATATGTCTCCAGAGTATGCAATAAACGGGATTTTTTCCAAAAAGTCAGATGTCTTTAGTTTTGGTGTACTGATACTAGAGATAATCAGTGGTAGGAAGAATACCAGCTTCCATCAATACGGCCAATACCTAAGCCTTATTGCTTATGTGAGTTCATACTATTAGGGTATGCAAACATAATAATCAGATCACTGATCTAATTTTGATGTCCAAAAGGTATCTAACCAACCATATTTTGTCGTCTTATTAAAAATAATTAATGCATTTTTAATTAAATTTTCATCTTTAATTTTTGAGTCTATTAAATGACTTCGTATAATATTATTGGTTAGATATTATTTGGACATCACAAATTAGACAGACGATCTGAATTCAACCGTATAAAACTGATCTTTAGCTGACTAGGAAAATATGTATCAGGCATGGCACTTATGGAGTGAAAGCAGGGGACTAGACATGGTGGACAAAGCATTGGGGGACTCATATTCTACGTCGGAAGCGATGAGATGCATACATGTTGGGCTTCTTTGCGTGCAAGATCATGCCTTTGATAGGCCAACAATGCCGGATGTCCTGTTGATGCTAAGCAATGAAGCTGATCGTCCCCAACCTAAACAACCTCCTTTTACATACAATTTCAAAATCTCCTCTGGATTATGTGACTCTTCGCAACAAGATCATGGCAAGTGCTCTGTAAACGAAGCCAGTATTTCGGTAGTTGAAGGTCGATAAGTTTGACAAGCCATTGAACCTATTGAAACGCCACCATTTCACTTCCTTTCCTTTTTTTTTTCGTGAAATTGAATACTTGGTCACATTGCAAAAAATAAAATAAAATAATATAAAAGAAAAATAAAAAATGATGCGTATTTGCATTCTATTTCTGCAAAGTTTAAGGACAGTACTCATATTTGTTTACGGAAATGATTTATGATTATTGTTATTGTTGTTGTTGTTATTATTATTATTATTATTGTGTGTGTATGATGAGTTCACCAATCCATTCATGTGTAATTTTAGTTGAGACGATAGGCATGTTTGTGCCGGTGTAATGATTCAAATTATAATTTTGAAAAGATTTTTCAGAGGGATGGCTGCCGTTTTGGACTTAACATATCCCTAATTTTGTTACATTTTAATTCAACATAATAATCTTACTGTGTAGTGTAATTATTTCAAAAAATTTAAAAAAAAAAAGCGCGGATAAATTATCCGTCACTTTCTAATTGTATGGCTGTTTACAATTAAAATCCAACTATGTATGGTTTTCTAGATATAGTCATTTCGTATATGTATACAACAAGTCCTAATTAAAAAGTTTGACGACTCAAACTCACAAAAACCGATCTATTGGTTTCATAGTGAACTTTTGAGAAAATGAGCTACGCTTGTGACATTGAGAAGCAAAGAAGTCTATTGAAGCAGCTGGATCGTTGCTATGAAAATACGTCATTAGCCCAAAAAAAAGGAAAAATTTGGGAGACAAAGTTAGTATAGAAAGAGCAAAAGATGAGAATCATGAAGATGTTCATGCCTAACAAAAGTTTGGATACTTTTATCTTCGGTTGGTTTTTGTTGGCTAATTTCACTAAAACGACAATGTGCAGAGAGGGAATTACGCCCAAAGCCTTACGACTAGTTGGTGGCTAGGTTATGTTCTGTGTGATCTGAGCCTTATATGTGGATATTAATCTCATTGTTGACAATTAGTATAAATATGTAATGTTTGCTAGGGTTGTGTGTGCTCTTAGTTTCTTGCCTCCGATAAGTTTAGAAAGAGAAAAACACAAAAAGGAGAGAGAGAGAGTTGCTCAGGGAGAATAAGGAAGAAAGAGGGTTATGTTGTTTAGGGATTGAGAGAATCTGGGACTGAAAATTGTTCCACTAGGTATTGTTCTCTGTAAACACAAAGTCGTTCTTTCTTGGGGTTTTGTTGCTATGCATTTAGGATTCTTTTTCTCTAGTTTGTTCAATTTTTGGTGAGGATTGAGGGTGTAATTTTTCTTCTCATACAGTGGAAGAGCTTCCTATGGGATAGCTCAACAAGGACATAGGACAATCTCTGTTCGAACCTTGGTAGAATTCTGGGTGTCTAGTTTTATCAACTTTATTTTCTTGTTCTTGAATCTTTGAAGTTCTTGCCCGAATTTCCAACAGTTTTACTAAGGAACATCCCTCCCTAGAGATTTGATTTGTACTCTGTAGTATTTTTTTTCCCACTAAAGTAGATTGTGCCTGCTTTTTCATACAACATTTTGCCTCTTCTTTATTTTTAGCTCATTCTGTTTGAACACCTCCTGGTTTATGCAAATACAAACGCTACTTCAACAACTTCATACACATTCTTAACATATCACAGCCCGAAAATTTGTATTTTTTGGCTCCTAAGTACTTAAAAAATAAAATTAAGATCACTTACAAATTTTGTGTGTGTGTTGATTAGATCCAAAAGGAAAAGCGCAGCTTGATTGGGCTACACGCTACAACATTATACATGGAGTTGCTAGAGGTCTTCTTTATCTCCATCGGGATTCCTGTTTGAGGTTAATACGTCGAGATTTAAAAGTCAGCAATATTCTCTAAGATGAGAAGATGAATCCCAAGATATCAGATTTTGAGTTGGCATGCATTTTCCAAGGAACATTAGGGGGGTGTTTGGCAGTTGTGGGAGCCACTCAGTTCCCACCACAATCTCGGTTATGAACAGTGTAAAGCTCTCACATGCTACAATAACAATAAAAAAATATGCTACAGTGTAAACTCTCACATGCTACAGTAAAAGTGGTTCCCACCATTGGTTCCCACCACCTTTCCAAACACCCTATAGATCTTTCAAACACGCAGAGGATAGCCGGGACACTGTAAGCATTCCACAATTAATGCCAAGTCTCTTATTTTATTGAGATATAAAAACACTTAATGCCAAGTCTTTCTGCAAATGTAGTGGCTACATGTCTCCAGAATATGCAATAAGTGGGATCTTTTCTGAAAAATCTGATGTTTTTAGCTTTGGCATACTTATATCAGAGATTATTAGCGGTATGAAGAATACCAGCTTCCCTCAATTCGACCAACACTCAAACCTTATTGCTTATGTGAGTCCATAATATCCTTTTAAGTTTCCAATTTTTCTTTGTAAGTATACATGAAAATGTTTGAAACTCAACCTAACTGACTAAAAATGTATGAGGCATGGCAATTGTGGAGTGAAAGCAGGGGATTAGACTTTGTGGATAAAGCATTGGGGGACTCATAGGCTGCGGCGGAAGCAATGAAATGCATACATGTCGGGCTTCTTTGCGTGCAATCATGCTATTGATAGGCCAATCACGCCAGACGTCGTTTTGATGCTAAGCAATGATGCTGATCTTCCCCAGCCCAAACAACCTTCTTTTACGTTTCAAAGCTTTGTTCGGAAGCGAGGCTCAACAACAAAGCGAGAATCAGTGCTCAACGAATGAAGCCACCATATCAATAATTGACGGTCGATAAGCTTGACAATTCGTTTAATACTACAGAAGTTTTTTTTCCTTATGAAAAACGTAACTACTTTCATGAATTATTCTATTCCAATAGAAAAAGAAATAATGTATAGTTTAGCCACAGTAATAATTTATCTGTGAAATTCTTTTCGTCCCCAAACTAATGTTGCTTGATAATGTATGGGCAACATTTACGGTGGAGACAGCAATTTTGCTGCACCAGTAAAGCATGGGTGCTTTAGCAGTCGAATGAACTTTTTAATGGTTAAATATGTGACCGGAAGCAGTTCTGAATTACGCTACAAATTTTTAATCTGGACAGTCATAGATCAAACTGATAAAATTCTAATTCCATTATTAAAAGACCCCGCTCCACTAGTAGAGCCAAGGATGGAGCTATACACACAGACGAGGATGAGAAGCCGCACCCAACTTTTTTTTCTTTCAATACTATGTGTAAAAGTTTATAAAAAATTATATTCTGCCTTCCTTAAATATTTATATTCCGCCTCCTAAAATTATATATTTCTCTTAATAAAGTTTATATCTTTTTATTTTATATTTTTTAATAAATCCGTATACGCTTTGTTTTTCATGAGTAAAACTGCTTCCTCTACTGTAAGAATTCTTGTAAATATAATGATTTTCAATGCATGTTTTTATATGACTTTGAAAAAAAATTTAAGCAGTACAGCTGCCTCTCGGACCTTACACATGCCCCTATGGCTACCTTACAAAATGAGGTCATAGTAATTATATTTATGCATAGAAAAATGTTCTAGTTAAAGATTTGGTTAGTCAAACTCACAAATTTCCTGTATGGCTTTCATTTTGAACTTTTTCAAATATGAACTTTTTCAAAAATGAACTGCGATTATAATTGTGAAGTGAGGAAAAAAAAGTCTATCTAAGGGGCTTGACGGACGCTATCAAAGCCAGTTAGATTAACGAGAGATAGAGAGATGAGGCCCTTTTGGCAGGAGGAAGTAAGAGAAATATAATGTTGAAAGATGAGTGTCTTTTTTTGTTTTTTTGTTTTTATTTTCTTTTCTTTTTTCAACAACGAAATATATATTGTTGCTCTCGTCATCTGGAAATGATCAGATTTTTCCACCTAACCTTATTAATGCTAATCACCCAAAAAATTTTTGTTGAAAATTCAGCATTAGTAGTTGATAAAGGTTACTAACCTTACCGCAATTTATGACGGCCTTTATTTGAAAGGTGCATACTAGTTTGAACATTAATTGATCTCATTTCTTTTTGTTTTCTTTTTCTTTTCAGTTTTTTTTTGGTAGTCCACCATGTATTTAATTTCCTGCTTTCTATGTTATAAGAAATTCCAGTTAATGTTAGAATGCATCAAAACTTGATCATTTACCATCCAAAACAGGGTCAGGAGGATTAAAAAAAGGAAGAATGAGGAGAATAGCAGATTTTTAAAACTTATTTAAGTAAATAACACATTTTGAAAATATTTGTTGTATATAAAAATTTACGATACAAATGACTTATTTACTGTTTAAATAAAAATTATTTATATAATATAAATAATAGGGTAAATAAATTATTTGTACCTTAAATCTATTTACTTATTTACACTAGATAAATAAATTATTTACATCATAAAATTTGATTTTTACTATAAATAATTTCAAAACATATTGTTCACTACAATTAATTCTAAAAAAGTATTATTTATTATCATTTTCGTTTTAAAAAAATGTTATGACAGCCAACAACCAATTCTTTTTTTTTTTTTTAACTTTTATGAATAAACCATCAATATCTCTTCTGGAACGAAGAGGCAATTATAACCATCAATGTCTCTTTCTCGAAAGAATAGGCAAAAAAATAATAATAATAATTCGATCCCTATCTTGATGGACTTTAGAATTTATGAAAGTAAATAAAAATGTTACATTGTAACACCTTTGAATTTGAACGAGAGCAACAACCTGTTTAGTGGTCAATATAATAGAAGGTGCAAAAAGGTTAATAAAGGAATATATTCCAGACACGATTGGTAGACTGGTGAGGGCAAATTAATGTATCAAGGACACATATACCATCTAATCTATGTTAAAGATATCTAGAATTAATTAGAGATTTAACACAACATAAAAATGAGAAAATGAGGACTTTAATTGTAGCATCCACCCTTTTAGCATTGATTACTTTACAGATTGGATTTTATTTATGGACCCTTAATAAATTTACTTATTGTAAGTTAATTATTATTAATTAGAATTTAACACAATATAAAAATGAGAAAAAGAGTAGTTAATCCGAGCACCCACCCTCTGAGAGTTGATTACTTTACATATTGAATGCTAAATTTATTTATGTAACCTTAATAAATTGACTTATTATAAGTAGATGATTATTTAACTTTTAATAAATATAAAGATATGATTCCTATTCTTAAGTTTATAAACATTTTAAAGAAAACAATTGTTTATCTTTTCACTTGCTAATGTAAACACTAGAAAGGATATCAATGATCCTCTCATTATTGTTCTCCAGGTTACGTTTGGTTTTTTTATGGAATGATTATTGAAATGGAAGTCAATTTCATAAAATATAGTCTTCCTGTATATTTGGACTTTGATTGAAAAAAAAAAATAGTGATAGTTATTCTTACTATTCTACCAAAAAGATTGAATAACCATTTCTAAAGTAGACCAATGGAACTATTTTCAAAAATGTTAATTAATATTCTTCCTGCCTTAGTTACCCTCCTAGAGTTTATTGTTTACTTTATACTCCTTTCACTATCTTAATATAAAAATAATTTATTTTACTAATCTTGCTTCTTCCTCTTAAAAAAATTTAGGGTTGGAAGATTCAAATTTTATATCTTTTGGTAGAGCGTGGATTTACTTCTAATTATGCTTGCGATCACTATTAATCTTGCTTTCAAAACTAAGTGATTGATGCCTCTATATGTTTTACATAATTTATTTTTTACTTTTATTATGTAAGTTTTATTTTTAGGGAATTATTATGTAAGTTAAGTTAATTCATCTTTGTTTTTGGTAAACTTAATCAGTTAAGTAATAGTGATAGACCGAATAACATATAATCACATTTAAATATATTTAACTTTATCTTTAGGACATAATTAAAGATTGAAAAAAAGGATATTTTTGCCATATAGCTATTAATTCACTCCGTTCCATTGACTAATCTCCAAGAATAATAATAACTGTGATTTCAATATAAATTCCAAACTTTTAACTAAACAATAAATTAGAATAAAACATTCAATCTATTTAATAATCTCAATCTATGCTCTTGTTTTATTCACATATTTTTTTCAGATTAATCTTACGTTTTACTTCTCAATCTCAATATTGTTTCTTTCTTCCATTGCATTCATTTTTACGTTTTCTAGACACGCCCTTAAAGTAAACATGCAATTTGACTGCCGGTAAGGTACTTGTGTGGTTCAGAGAATTCAAGACCTAACTATAAATATTTTATTAGTGCTTTTAATTTACAAAAAAAAAAAAAAAAAAACGATGAAATGGTAGAATTCCAATGCAGCCTGTTATATTGTTGCCTATATTCAGGACTAATGGAATTTTGTTCTTTTAAGTTGGAGAGTATCAATAGGATTAGGAAGTAAAAGGACGACACTTTTTCTTCGAAATAAAATAAAAGACTACACTTACGAACGACAAGGTCATTAAATAAAGAGACCTCAGACCACACCACTCCTCCAACTTAGCAATAGTTGCACTACATTTCCACTTTATCCTACTAATCTTAGGGTGAAAAAAAGGACTTATAACACATCAAGAGAGTTAGGAATTCAAATATATATATATATATATATATATATATATATATATATATATATATATATATATATATACCACTTAAAGTCTATCTAATTTTCGTATATCAAATTTGTATATGTAAATAATTATAAAAGCGACATACAATTTACACGGCAAAATTGATAAAATGAAGCCCATTTACAAGCCACATAATTAACCTGTCACGTGTGTGTATATTATATATAGTAAGAATATTTGGAGAAAGGAAAAAAATAAAATTGGAGTGCTTTTTATAATCTATGTTTTAATTTTGTATTTAATTCACATGTCAATCTAAACAGGAGTAAAGACGGCATTCTAGTGTTCAAGATTAAATACAATTATTGGATTTGGATGGAAAACTATGCTCATTTTCTTGAAAGTATGTTCATGGTTAAATTAGATAAAAATAAACCAGTTCTTTGACCTGAGTGTGGGAAGGTGGAGGGCCGGTGGTGGCTAACGAGGTGAGGTCTTGGAGGCGCTAAAAGGACGCCGACTGGGCGTTTTGGGCCCAGGGGATGGGACGAGCTCTCTGGTGGGGCCACTGCGGCCTTCGTCGCGGGGGAAGGCATGGGGCCATTGTGGTCATCACCACTAGTTTGGCCTACTCCGTCAGCTTAGCATTAGGGTGGGACAAGATTTAGAGATAGGTTTCCGGCTCTGGGGAAGATGATGGAGGGTGAACCAATTGTCGGGTACTGTGGCGGTCAATGGATTATGTCCCTCCCGGTGCAGTGCCACTCTGCACAGACATAGCAGATGCGGTAGCGATGGATGGTGGCAGCGCGGGTTTTCTGGGCTTCGTGAACATGGTGGCTGCTGTTTGTTTGTGTCTTAATAGAGGCAACTTTTTTTTGCTTTGTAGGCATTTAATGTGGTCATGTTTTTGTAGTCAATTTGTAATAACAGAAGTGGTCTTTTCACCTTTAGCTTTAGCTTGTTTGTCTCCCCTGCTTGTTATTAACTGAAGGTGTTTAAAGGTCTAGTTAATCCTTAGTCTAGACCACGTTGTTTGTACCCTATTAAGGGAGGGTTTGATTTTGATCAACTGGTTTAATCCATCAAATTGTTGTGATATCTTGTAATGAGTCTTGTCGAGCTCTAGTTTTGTGTTGAAGGGATAATTTTCTTTTTAGGTCTCCTCACTTGAATTTTGTCCATGTGCTATACTCGTCTTTATTGGTGGATCTAGTCATTGGTGAAGGTCAAGTTTTCTTAAAAGGGGTTATATACGACTAAGTTTGTAACTTTTATTATTAATGAATTTGTATTTAAAAAAAAATGAAATCCTCCAAATCAAATCAAATTGTTCTACTATTAATTAATTTGGGTTATTAATACTAATGACTCATAATCTTTAGGGTCTCTCTTATTTTGCCCTTTGAACTTTAAAATCATCATTTCACCCTCAGAACTTTTAAAACTCCTCACTTTACCCCCTGAATTTTAAAATCACCATTTTGCCCTTATTTCAAAACTCCTAATCATTTATCTCCTATTTTCCGTTCAAAAAGACAAAATTAAATACACATGATTTGCATATGGGTAAGCTATAAAAGCAAAAATGAGATTTTATTACTCTTGGATTTTATTTTACGTTTACACTTTCATTTAGCATTTTTTTATCTGCCTTCATTTAAGAATGATCTGTATGTATATTTCTTTTCGATATTGTTCGTCGATATCTCCTCATTTTTAACATGAATGCATCTTCTTTAGTATTCAAATTCAGATATCGACGAACAATATTGATATATTAAACGAGTTATATATTAAAAATAAAAAGAAATGTATAAACAAACCCTTCCTAAATGAGAGTTCATATATATATATATATATATATATATATATATATAAACATGAAGGCATGAGATGAGAGTAATAAAATCTCATATTTGTCCTTACAGGTGATTCATGTATGAATCACGTAGGTTTAATTCTATCTATTTGAACAAAAAATCAGAAATTTAAAAGACAAAAGTGAGAAGCTCTAAAAGTTTAAGGGCAAAATTGTGATTTTAAAAATTCAGAGGAGTTTTGAAAGTTTATGAGATAAAGTGGTAATTTTAACATTTAGAAGGCAAAGTGAGAGAGGCTCTAAAGTTTATAGGCCATGAGTGTTAATAATCCAATTAATTTTGGTTTCATCTGTTTAAACGTCTCATCTTTTTGTTTTTAAAAAGAATAGTTTGGTTAGCGGTTTCTAAAATTTCAAACCGCCGTCCAAAACTCTTTCGCATGAATAATTTTGAAAATATTTTCTTATACTCGTCATTTTCTTCATTTTCACATACGTTGGCTTTTTACTAACTTAATATTATTTCATACTTGTATAATTTAAGTAAAATTCAAACAAGTTAATGTTGAAAAAATAATGAAAAATTTGTAAAAAATAATAATAATAACCGAACGGATTTTAAAATTTTACCATAAACAAGGTTGATCTCATGATGCGAAATGTACTAATTTATTAACTGTTGGTAATTATTTTTCTAGATGTGATAATTAATCCACTATTGGTAATTATTTTTTGAATATCTCGCTTGTTTTCTCCTTCTCCCCAACTTAACAAGTATGTGGGAATCGTCTATTCTTCTTGGGATTTTTGAACGCATCAAGAATGTGAATCCCAAATCTCCTTCAAATTCTTTCTACACTAAAAAAGGAAAAAAAGAAAAAAAAGAAAAAAACCTCTTTCAAATCTTTTATGGCTTCGAACAATTAAACACTAAAGGGGACCGCTTGTTAGTTCACGAAGGAAGCCAGAGCAGATTTAATTGAATAGTGAAACACTGGAGCCATACTTATTTTAAGGCTATTAACATCTGACCTTTTCGTGCACAAGCGAATTATAGTTTTCATAATCATCTTATCTCTGGGGGCTCAACTTCTCATTGATTTTTATATAGGGTTAATGGGACAATTGACCTAATTATGTTTATTGAATTAAAATATGACTCTAATTTATAAAAATTTTACAGATATCTCATAATGATATCATTAAAATTATTTATATGTAATTATATAGTACAATATATAATATCATTAAAATAATTACTATATCATTGAGGATATTTTTAAGATATTTTGAATATTGTATCAGATTTTAATTTCATAACAATAATTAGGACATATATTGTAATTTTTTCTTTTATATATTGTTTATTTTGAGCTTCAGCCCACATAATTTTCCTCTTAGGCTTCATCCAAAAGGCCTCAACTTCTCATTTTTGCTTTTGGCCATTTTTGCCTTAAGAGAATTGTACATGCTGCCTGAAGTGGGGGTCTGTTTATGAGGAAGCCCTTATAGTCCTATTCCAACTGCACCATGGACGATAAAATAATTCTAAGACAACTCTATTAATTCATTCTAGAAAAAATCATCTAGAGCTTGGCAACCCACATATATACAATTTAAACTCGACAATTAATATTTAATTTAACTAATTTTTCTTAAATCAAATATAATTATTAATTTTAATTTATTCCATTAAAAAGTCAAAGTTGGTCTCCTAAATTGTATAAACATTATGAGGAAGTTTTAATTAACAATTTCAAGCTCCTTCATCGTTTTAACTAATTCTTCAATGAGTAATTAATCAATTTATGATCTAACTATAAGTTTATCATCTAATTATATATATAATTTGGTTTATTTGATGTCTTGAAAATTAGCGCTCATGCGAATATTATTTTTCTTAATTTATGAATTATGGATTCTACATGTCTCATAATGATCTTTGATATCCACATGATTATATCTCCAAGACGGCGTGATTTTACCGCTAAATTAATTGATCTCTTTCATTGACAATTCAAAAGACATATGACATGCATACAAGTTGATTAATCACTCGGTTTAGAAGACATTACTCCCTATATGGTCATCATTGATAAAATGTGATTATTTTTCATTGAATCAAAAAAAGAAATTGCATCACTAATGTAATAATCTAGATAAGGTTACATTATATTCCCAAAAAAATAGACAACATCATAATATTTGCTTTGTTTTGTTAACCTTTGTGCTATGGGTTTTTTAATTTCAGACAATCATATATTTTTATTGGTTGTAATTTTTTTTTTAAAGAATCATGTGTGTAGATTGCTATTGTGTCCGCAGGTGCATCAAGATCTAAAACTCGATATATACGTTTCGTCCTTTTGAGTGTCTTATTCAAGTTTACTGGTAGAATTTGTTGCATATAGGTGCCATGATTTTCCCATATTTTGAGAATTTGCCGTTAAAATTTGTGTTTGAGTTTGTTAAAAAAACAAGTTAAAATTAAAAGTTAAAATTTAAACGTTGTAATATGTGAAGGTTTTACACATAAAAAATATTTACTTTTATTATAATATGTAAAAATTTTACACTATAACACTTTAAAACTTATTATTTTTAACAAGTTGCTTAAACAAACTCTATATTGCCTTGATTTTGGAATATGTTCTTTTTCTTTTCTTGTTGTTTTTTTTTTTTTTAAGGAAGTGAATATGATATCATATCCATGATGTCATCACCTTAAGTGGTTTCACACCGACAAGTCCGCCCGTCCGCGGTGTTTAATTCTTTTCCCTTGACAATTTTAAAAGTGTGTCTCTCATGGCCACCATGGTCTACACAAAAAAGAAACAAGAGAGACCAAGAGAACAGCTAAGCTCATTTCCCTCTGCTTTTCCTCTTTTGTCCATTAGCTTTCCTTTCCACATCAAACACCAAATGTCTTCCACGCCAAGCAACCCAATAAGATCACCACCACCACCACCACCTAATTCCTTTCACAATGAAGAAAACCCAAGAGAGTGAAAACTACGAGTTTGAGCAAATGAAGGCTTCAACAAAGAGATGGTCTTTAACCATCTTCTGCCTCACTTTCTTCACCTTTCTCTTCCCAATCTCAACCTCTCTGTCTCTAGATACCTTATCTCAGACCGAATCTCTCACCGGCAGGCAGACCCTTGTCTCTGCCGATGAGGTCTTTGAGTTTGGCCTCTTCAGGCCTGGTACCACAGGATGGTTCTTGGGCCTTTGGTACAAGAAACTCCCCGTCAAAACATACGTTTGGGTCGCAAACAGAGACAGACCTCTCCCAAATTCCTCTGCAACTCTCAAGTTCAACGATCATGGACGCCTCGTCCTTCTGGATTTCTCCGGGAACGTTTCGTGGTCCGCGAATCAAACCGGAGTAGCACAGAACCCAGTTCTGCAGCTCTTAGATTCCGGAAATCTCGTCGTCAGAGAAGAAAACGACGATAAGTACTACCTGTGGCAGAGCTTTGACTATCCGACGGACACTCTGTTACCGAGTATGAAGCTCGGATGGGACCTCAACTCCGGTTTGGAAAGGCACTTGTCGTCGTGGAAAACCACAAGCGACCCTTCAACAGGAGACTTTACTTTCAAGCTCGATCCCCGCGGATTCCCGGAGTTTTTCCTGAGAGACAATCAGGTCATAGAATACCGCAGCGGGCCTTGGAACGGGAACAGATTCAGCGGAGTCCCGGAAATGGCTCCGATGAACGGGATTCGATTCAGCTTCGTTGACAACGAGGATGAGGTCTATTACACCTTTTTCACCAATAATTCTCTTCTTTCTCGTTTGGTGGTCGGTCCTGCCGGATCTCTCAACCGGTTCACATGGATTAATACTAGCCAGTCTTGGAACACGTTCTGGTACGCTCCCAAGGACCAATGCGACAACTACAAAGAGTGCGGTCCGTTTGGAGTTTGCGACTCCAACGCTTCGCCGGTGTGCAAGTGCCTGAAGGGGTTCGAGCCGAGGGATCCGCAGGCGTGGGGGCTGAGAAATGGGTCTGGCGGTTGCATTAGGAGGACGGAGTTGGATTGCAAGAAGGACAAAATCTGGACGGTGAAGAACGTCAAGTTGCCAGAGAGTTCGGGCTCGTTCGTGGACCGGAACATGAGCTTGGAGGTGTGTAGGAAGTTGTGTTTGGAGAATTGTTCTTGCACGGCTTATGCCAACGCCGGCATTGAAAATGGAGGGACGGGTTGTGTTACATGGAGTGGTGATCTAATTGACATTAGGAACTACGCTGAAGGGGAACAAGTTCTCTACGTCAAATTGGCTGCTGCTGATTTAGGTAGCTTCCTCGTCCATACTAGTGATTTAGAGTACTTTTCTGATTTCTTAAACCATGTTTGTTTAAGGCTTAAGCATACTCTTCGATCATAATCACCCATTCAATTTTCGAAAATCATCGAAATTTTCGATCAAGTATATTTTAATAAGAGTATAACATATATTTTAATTACTTAGCCGATGACAGATAATTGTTCTTAGCGCTAATAAAAACTTTATAAGAATTTTAGGAGAAAATTAAATTTTCAAAATTTGGGTGGGGCGAGCAACTATTTCTAGCTTGTCATATTGGATTTTGAGGGGAAAAAATGATTTGTTCTAGACAAAATAGGTCTGATTTATAGCCATAATAGACGATAACCTTTGAGAGGATGTTACTTATTTTTGTGGGATAGAAGAATCATTTCTCCTTTGAATGGCTTCTCAACCACTCCATGTGTAAAATAAAATTAGTCAATAGGCTAATATGATACGAGCTGAATAGCCCAAAAACTATAGGTTAAAACGGCTCGTCACTGAAAACGATTCCAATGTGCCATATCTTTATCTCAAAAAAAAAAAAAAAAAAGAGAGAGAAAAGGATTCCAATGCAATATACATCCACCACCACTATCAATACCAAGCCATTGAATATTAAACTGATATACTCCATTACGTGGACTTATTTTCTAACTAATGATTACGTGGTGCTGTAAATATTATAATTTGACTTTAGCGCGTCGCTAATTAATCTCTCATTTGAAACAACAAAAAGGTTTTGGTTTTTTATATGTGGACCCCTGGTGTAAACTTGGGGTGCATGGATGGCCGACGTTGTTTACTTGTGGAGAATTTCTCGGGTCCAGACTTAGTGGTCCTTGGTAGAAAAAGAATCAAAGGTATATAAAATTGCTTTTTAGTCTTTACTGACGGCTAAATTTTTCATGCGGGACAAAATTTAATCTTTTAATGAGTATACATAATTAGAAAAGGAAATGCTTTTTGAATTAGAGGTTAGCTGGTTTAATTTTTTAAAGTGGGAACAACACCTAGTATGTTGAGAAATTTAAATATAAGAAAAGGAAATCTTGATATGAAAAGTTGTGATAATTAGAGTCTTTTAGAAATATATATAATTCGTAAAGTTTAACTAAAAAAGCTTTTAAAGTGGGGTTTGGTGATTCATACTTTATAAAGCTACCTTGAATTAAAAAATTTCTTAATTCTTGACATAAATGCATCCCACTATGTCAATAGGTGGAGTAATTATGTTATCTTAAAGACCCCATCAACTCATGATTCATTAATAAACTTAGCTGTTTTTTTTATTTTTTCCTGAGCATTAATAATCTTAGCTGGTCACCTACAAAATGTTGCAAACGTGTTTTCGTGCATGAATCGGCTTCTCCATAAAGCGCTTGTGGGTCCACTTGGAGGTGGGTTAGGTGCTGTTCTATTGTTTGCCTAATGTTTCCCGTTAAGAAGTGTCTTCATGGGTTCAATTTTGGTTTGTGTTTATTAATATTGTCTCTACGTAGTTTCATTGTTAAAGGTAAAAAAAAATGGTCCTTTTAGTAGTGTTTCACACTTTCCACCTTTTTTTTAATAGTTGCTCCTTTGTTTTTAGTTTGAGTAATTACTTCCTCATCACGTTCCAGTGAAAAATGTTTGTCTTTTGACTTTATAGTTCATATTTATCTGGCAACTTTTCATGGAAGAAATACTTGAATTGATGCTGAAATCATGTGCGGGGAAAAATTGTTAACTTTCACTTATAAATTATTATTGATTAGAATATTTTTCTTATCTTTTGTCATGCTGATGTAAATTTGTAATGTTATGCCTTTATTATTCACAAGGACATAATTAACTTCACGAAACTATTTTTTCAGAAAGCGATTGGACGATAAATCGAATAATCATAATGGTGGCAGTTGCTGTTGGTATCTGCCTTCTATTAGTTGGACTATTTGTTCTGTGGAGGAGGAAGGCCTTACGAAGTATGTGTAAAGAAACGACAGAGACTAGAGGTAACAAGTGCTCTACAATTTCACCAATGCATATCAAAGTTGAAGCTGTGTAATTAACAATGTTAATTTTTTTTAACTTGTATTAAAATTTGATGATTCTAAATTAGGTCCGCGCGAAAAGAGCCAGGATTTACTGTTGAATGAGGTGGTCATCTCGAAGAGAGAAGGCTACTCGGGCGAAAGGAAAGATGAGCTAGATTTGCCGTTGTTCGATTATTGTACCATGGCCATGGCTACAAATAACTTTTCAGAGGAAAACAAACTGGGACAAGGTGGCTTTGGATGTGTTTATAAGGTAAACTTTGTTCTTGATAATCAGCAATGAAATCATAGTTTGGAACCTTAAGAAAAGGAAAAGGTGGCCTGACATAATCATGTTTTGTCAAGCCAGGGTATGTTAATAGAAGGGCAAGAAATAGCTGTGAAGAGGCTCGCGAAGAACTCCACCCAAGGAATCGAAGAATTCAAAAACGAGGTCAGATTGATTGCAAAGCTTCAACACATTAATCTGGTCCGTTTGCTCGGTTGCTGTATTGAGATGGATGACAAGATGCTGATATACGAATACATGGAAAACAGAAGCTTGGATTCTATTCTATTCAGTTAGTCTTTGAACTTGATTTTTTTAGTAGAATTGTGATTCTTTACAAATTGTATAATGAGATTTATGACGAGACTAAAAACAATGATGCAGGTAAGGCTAGAAGTTCTTTGCTTGATTGGCCAAAGCGCTTCAATATTATTCGTGGAATTGCTCGGGGGCTTCTTTACCTTCACCAAGATTCGCGATTTAGAATCATTCATAGGGATCTCAAGGCGAGCAATATCCTACTTGACAGAGAATTGACCCCAAAAATATCGGACTTTGGAATGGCAAGAATATTTGGTAGGGATCAGACTCAAGCAAACACAATAAGAGTGGTGGGAACTTAGTGAGTGTCCTTATAAGCTCTTACCTAAATACTTCTAGAGTCCTAACTCCATTAACCAAACGGATATTTATTCCATTGTTTTAATTGACATGCAGTGGTTATATGTCTCCTGAATATGCAATGGATGGACTCTTCTCGGTGAAATCTGATGCTTTTAGTTTCGGTGTTCTGGTGTTAGAGATCGTCAGTGGCAAAAAGAACAGGGGATTCTATCATGCAAACAATGAACTAAGCCTTCTTGGACATGTGAGTAAAATAACATGACTAGTACATTCTGATTTTCTTTTTTTCTGTGGATCACTCTGTTCACATAATTTTCATGTCAAAATTGTTGCAGGCCTGGAATTTGTGGAAGGAAGGAAAGGCATTAGAACTCCTGGATCCGTCAGTTGGTGACTCGTATTCTGCCTCTGAGGTATTAAGGTGCATACAAGTTGGTCTCTTATGCGTCCAAGAGCGTGCAGAAGATAGACCTACAATGTGCTCTGTGGTTTTGACGTTGAGTAGTGAGACTGCAACAATGCCTCAGCCTAAAAACCCTGGCTTTTGCCTCGGTAGGACTCCTGTTGAGACCGAGTCGTGGTCGAGCAAGCAAGAAGATCAATCGTGCACCATGAACCAAGTCACAGTCACAGTGATAGATGGTAGGTAGAAGCTAAGCGTTGCATGTAGGCATGCATGTTTTGTCACTTTGCATATTGTGTAACAAGTTTGCATATATAGTTAAGCCGAGAACCTTCCAATGGCTTTTGAGTTCCATAGGTCATCAAAGAGTAAGATTTATTTCAATTTGTTTTGTCTAGTTCAGTAAATACAAGCTAATTGATGTTTGATGAGAAGGTATAATCCCACAACTCTGCTGTGGGGATTGGATTACACTAATGAAGTCCATGAAGATGGAAACTGATAAAAAAGTAACATATGTGACAATTTATATTGGCATTGATGCAGAGAAAAGATTATCTGGCTTTTGTCATGTGTGTTTATTCACTTAACTCTTTTAACAGACTAAATGTGAAGGCCAAAACAAACTAGTTTAAAAGTTGAGGTTTATGCTTGAATTCTGTCACAAGTACTTGGATATGCAAAGGACAAGTCTGATTCATGTCTGTGTGACTGTGTCACCAGAATCTGAAAAATGCAGGCTCCGTGAAAGAAGTACCGACTTCAGCTAGAGTTGAAACTCGTTACATCTTAGAACCTTGCATTGACTTGGATAGAAATGCTTCGTGATGCCTGGTGGTCATTAGACCCTGCATTTTTATCATTAATACTTACCAATCATTGGGCTGAGCAGCATTTTTTTTTTTTTTTGGAATCAAGATATTATAAACATCCCTTGCCATATCCGGTGTGATATCAAACAGAGAGTCATTGTTTTGAGTCCTGCGACTGGTATGCAATTAAGTAATTTGGATGCACAAGTTTCCCAGCTTATCAGTGGGATAAAACTATTACTCCAAGAGTCCACCTTTTGTTTCCTTTTTGTTTTTAGTTTCTTTACAGTGATTTACACAGTTTTCTAACTAGCAAAGTTCAGTATGTTCTTTCTCTAAAAGATTAGCAAGAAAGACAAAATTCTATTAGCAAGAAAGACAGAATCAGTAGATAAATTACAGAAGTCATTGTACGGCCTCAAACAATCTCCCTGCGCACAGTTTGATAGGTTCACTAAGGTGATCAAAAAGCATGGCTTTACTCAAGGGCAGTCGGATCATACCCTCTTCTTTAAACATTCTTTTGTGGGTAAGGTTGCTATTCACATTGTCCATGTAGATGACATTATTCTCATAGGAGATGACCTTGAAGAAATGGATATTTCAACTTCTAGCCTGTGAGTTTGAAATTAAGGATCTTGGTGTCCTTAAGTATTTCGTGGGAACGGAAGTGGCTCGGTCAAGGAAAGGGGTTTTACTGTCACAACTAAAGTATGTTCTTCATCTATTTCGTAAGACAGGTATGCTGAGGTGCAAGCCTGTAGATACGCCCATGGATATTAGCTGCAAGCTCGGGATACAAGAAGACAGTCCACCAGTTGACAAGGGAAGATATCAAAGATTGGTAGGAAAACTTATCTAAGATAGCCTAAACATAGCTTTCCTAGTTAGTGCAGAAAGCCAGTTTATGAATCATCTTACTGAAGAACATATGGAAGCAGCCTATTGAATTCTAATATACTTAAAGAGAACTCCGAGGAAAGGGCTCTATTTCAAGAAAGGATCAAAGTGAAACATCGAAATCTACTTGGATGTAGACTATGTAGGCTCCATTTTAGATCGAAGATCCACATCAGGCTATTGTGCTTATGTATGGGGTAATCTAGTTACATGGCGGACTAAGAAACAATTGGTAGTTGCTTGGAGCAGTGCAGAGACTGAATTAAGAGCAATGGCACACGGTATATGTGAAGGTATGTTGTTGGAACGGTTACTTGAAGAGTTGAAGGTGCCAGTCAAGAAGACAATGGAACAATTCTGTAACAACCAGGCTGCAATAAGAAGTGCTAAGAACCCGGTTCATCATGAGTGAACTAAACGTGTGGAGATTAACTGCCACTTTATCAAGGAGTAGATAGAAGCTGGAGTCATCAGACTAACCTATACACCTAGTGGCATGCAAACAGCAAACATTCTTTACAAGGCTCTGCCCAAGGCGACTTTTGAAGACATGATCTCCAAGCTAGGCATGATTGACATCTATGGCCTAACTTGAGGGGGAGTCTCGAAATCCGAATATCAGTTTGTCTAACTGATGTCGAGATATTTAGGAGATCTATGTTATCTATTAGTCTGTTATGCGGAGATTTAAATTTTGAGTTCTTTTCTGTTTTTCAGCTCCTAAATCATAGGATAGGCAGTTTATTAGTTCCTTGTTTAAAGATTGTATTCAGCTATATGAACACTAGAAGTGTACTGCATTGAATCATCGAATAAAAAGAAGTTCTTCCTCTCAAAAACCAAGTTCTTCTTCTCAGAAAACAAACTTATTTTCTGCTTCAGGTTAGAATTAAATGGTTTGATTCAATTGGTTAAAAACATTATAGCATATAAGAACTTTACACTATAACTTATTTTTTCTTGACAACATAACATACGAGAGCTATACATTACAATATATGAGAGCTTTATACTATAATAATTAAAAATTTTGGTTGAAACTATCAATACCAAAAACACCTTTATAGTATAAGGGATGGTCATAGATTCAAACAATCAACACGGTCCATTAAAGGACCATCTTTTTCTCAGCTTATTATAACTGCTTTGTTTGAACTTTTGTACCATTATGCTAGGATCCCCTGTTTCTTTTGACAGTTAACACTGCGTTGAATTTGTCAAAACATGAGTTTCACATGCAAGGCTGTCCTCGTTAAAAGTCTTACGTTACTTTTGTTAGGGTTGCTTTTGCTGCTCCAGGTTAAATGGGGTGCCGAATTGCCGAAAATATGCCAAAAGCAAAAGAAAATGGTTAATTTTGGAAGAGAAAACAAGTGAGGTTGGCTGTTACCATTGTTCATCCTCAAAATGTTACATTTTGTTACTTAGTAGACAAATGATTGAATTCAAATTAACAAAACAAATTTCTTAAAAGCCTACGTTTATAAATTCATTTATCATGCTGTATCAATTATATCATACGCGCATTTAGCCAAAAAATTATATCATACACGAGTCACTCTGTGATACAATTGTTCGTAGATATTTTCTTCGCCTGATGTATCAACCGTCCTATCCGAGAGGAAAAACTGTCAGCGTTGACAAGATGACAATTGACAAAATAAATATGTATTCACAAAGTTCAGCTATTCAAAAAGTTCAGCGCTGACAAGATGACAATTGACAAAATAAAAATGTATTCATAAAGTCCATTCTCGGCTCACCTAAAGCAATTAATAACAAAGTTCACATGGTCAAAGCTTATCATCTCCTAATTTCCTTTTTTGTCCAATGATTTTTTTTCAGGATCTGTACTTTATTGCAGTTCATTCAACGACGTTTCAACTGTTACAGTATTCTCGGTAACTTCGTTCTAGCCTGATATTGTCAAACGCACTACATTTGGTAAAAGCCGTCACGTAGGACCAAGTCAAGCTTGCTCTCTCAAGATAAGCGTTAATGGAAGGAAAGAAGTCTTAACTTCAAAAATACTGGAAAAAATTAAAAAAGGAAAAACAAGGAGAAGGGTGACATAGAAGCCTTGCTTCACAAATCTGGCTTTACACCTGATTCGCTTCCATATAATCAATGAAGTTGGTTTTTATCATATTCTGTTTCTATCCTATCTTCTTCCACAATTCCTTAGCTGCAATTGACGTCTTAAAACCAAACCAAACTCTGTTAGACAACAACCAAACTTTGGTCTCCACCGGCGAAAAATTCGAACTAGGATTTTTCAGCCCTCCTAAGTCGAAGAACCGTTATGTTGGAATATGGTTCAAAAATATTACAGAACTCACGGCCGTCTGGGTCGCCAATAAGGACAGCCCGCTCACAGACTCGTCTGGAGTCCTTAAAATAACCGAAAATGGAAACATAGTAATCCTCGGCAACAAAAGAGAGAACCCGATATGGTCTTCAAATTCATCAGCAGAAGACCCAACTCTGCAACTCTTAAGCACAGGAAACCTCGTGGTTAAAGATGGTAAAAGCGGAAATTATGTGTGGCAAAGTTTCGACCTTCCATGTGATTCTCTCATAGCAGGCATGAAGCTGGGTTGGGACTTCACAACTGGTAAAAGTTGGAAGCTGATCTCCTGGAACAGCCTCGAGGATCCATCCACAGGAATCTATACATACGAATCAGACCCTCGTAGGCTTCCTCAAATCCTTCTGCGCAAAGGCAAAGAAATCGTGTACAGAAATGGGCCTTGGGATGGTGTCCAATCGGGTGCCGATCCTCCTCTCCGAGATGTTTCATTCTTCAAGCCCTCCTACGTTGTCAATGATACCCATGTCTACTACACTTTCGACAACGCTGATAATTCCACCGTTACCAGGTTCTGGTTGAGTCCATCTGGATCTCCCGAGCAGTTCAGGTGGAACCACGAGAGCAGCAAATGGGTTAGAATCTACTCGGTGCAGAGAGACGATTGTGACGACTTTGAGCGCTGTGGTCCTAATGGTTTCTGTGACAGCAGCAACACCGCTTTTTGCCACTGCCTAGCCGGGTTCGTGCCAAAAGCTCCGGAATACTGGGCCGTGCTCGATTCCACCGGAGGCTGTGTCCTCAAAACACGCTTGAATTGTAACGCTAGTGAGCGGTTCAAGAAATTCTCGGGGTTGAAGTTGCCATACGGTTCGGAGTTTACGGTGAACGGGACGGTGGTGACGAAGGAGGAGTGTGAGTTGATTTGTAAGAGGAACTGTTCGTGTGTGGCATATGCTTTGGCTCGGGTTGGTGGCTGTGTGGTGTGGTCTGGAGACATGCTTGACATGAGACGTTTCAGTGGTGGTGGGCAAGATCTATACATTAGAATGGACGCCTCTGAATTTGGTAAGTCTTAAATGTGGTTCTCTGTTCTCTCAAATCTAATTCCTCATAACTAATATGTTCCATTTTAACCAACTTTGAGTTTTAAGCTATTGTTTTCAAATTAAGCCGTTGCATTCTAGCCAAATATACAACTTAACCCATATATCTATAAGTTTTTTTTCTTCAATGGAAACAATATGCCCAAGAACACTACTGTGCTATTTCTTCTTGGGGTGTTTGTTGACAGAATTTTTAGAATAATAGAAATTCTCAAAGTGGAAAGGTCATGACTCATTACCAACCACGTTATTAAATGCTTTAGTGTTTTGACATTATGTTACAAAATTTGTGGACCTTATTATATATTCTACTCCTTTTCTTTTAAATATTTATATCTTACCAGTCTTAATTCAGTCATCACCAGTTACTTTCCTTGTTCACATTAAGCTTGTTTTCTAATTATTCTATATACCACGCCGTTTACTCCACACTAGGAAAGAGGAGTATTTTATTTTCTCGTTTAATTATTTGTTTACTTATAAAGAGAATACCAAGACTTGGACTCCTTGGTAATAATTTAAGGTTAAAGTTTATGAATGCCAAATTTATTTATATTAATAAGTTCACATATCATAATGAGCCTTCACCTTTATAACTTTGATAAGTTCACGTGTTATAAGTAATGATTATTTTATTATAGAAAGAACATTTTAGCAATTACATTGGTATCATTCTTAAGTTTGGTGATATTACAAAGGAAATCAGATGGTTTCTTACTCCACCTACTGATTAGGTAAGTAAGCACTAACCAATTAGGGAATCAATCATCCTCATTCTTCTTTTCTTTTACTTTTCTAACTTGTTACATTTTTCATTAGTACATTACAGTTTGGTAAATATGCCCTTAGGTATATTCTTCAATATGTTATAATTGTTTATGGTCACAGAATCAGACAATGGCAAAAGGACTGCTGTGATCATATCAATAATTTTGGGGATTTTTCTAACTTGTTTAGGGGGTGGATATCTCATCTGTAAGAGGACATCCTGTCCCCTTACAAGCCAAGGTAAGGATTACATTTTTCCTTCTGTTTGAAGAACAAACATGTATTGAGTTGCATTGTATTGATAATATGAACAAATCATGCAATACAATGTTGTCTGCATACCATAAGCATTTCAATATAATTTCCCTGTTTTTGCAGAAGAAACAATTATAAACTTAAATCAAGATCATGGTCCTATTCTTCGGGAAGAAGATATGGAACTACCTCAATTTGGCTTAAAAACTATTGCCAATGCTACTAACAACTTCTCCTCCACAAATAAAATTGGAGAGGGTGGTTTTGGTCCAGTTTACAAGGTACTTTTTTTTTATACATCATGATTACCTTCATTGTGGAATGGACAACCTTGATTCTTCCTATGTGTTTTTCTTTTATTTCTTTAGTTAATATATAACATGACTTTTTTAATAGGGTGTGCTCTCAAGTGGACAGGAAATAGCAGTAAAGAGGCTTTCCAAAGATTCTGGACAAGGCCCTGTTGAGTTTAAGAATGAGGTTATCTTGATTTCAAAACTTCAACACCGGAATCTTGTTAGGCTGTTGGGATGCTGCATTCATAGAGAAGAGAGGATGTTGATCTATGAGTTCATGCCTAACAAAAGCTTGGACTTATACATATTCAGTTAATCTTCATAAATTGAGTTATTTCATATTATTTTTGCCTTGGTCTATCGACTGAAGAATTTAATTTCATGCATCTGCACTGGCAACAGATCAAACAAAGGAAACTGCTCTTGATTGGAAGAAGCGCTTTGATATTATAGTGGGTATCGCTCGTGGACTTCTTTATCTTCATCGAGATTCAAGGTTGAGAATTATTCATCGAGATCTTAAAGTCAGTAATATTCTCTTAGATAGTGAGCTTAATCCCAAGATATCAGACTTTGGCTTAGCAAGAATATTTGGAGGTGATCATACTGGAGTAAATACAAAAAGAATAGTTGGTACATAGTAAGTTCAACACGTCTCTAATTGCTTTTCTTTTCTACTTACTCAACTATGATTTCCATATCTCATCAATCTTAGATAATTGTCAAGTGTTATGGCATTTATTTGTCCTTTTTCTCTTGGATGTAGTGGTTACATGTCTCCAGAATACGTAATAGATGGACTGTTTTCTGTGAAATCTGATGTCTTCAGCTTTGGTGTCATGGTTTTGGAGATAGTAAGTGGGAAGAAGAACAGAGGATTTAAACATCCTGATCATAACCTCAATCTTCTAGGACATGTGAGTTGAGAGTAACAAATTTTCCTTTGTTCCTAAGTTGTTAAGTCTCTCTAATTTTTTATGCATATAATAATTCCTAAGTTGTCTTGATTTGTCTTAGGCATGGAAACTGTGGAATGAGGACAGGCCTATGGAGCTCGTAGATGTTTTGATGAAGAATATCATTGCATCAGAAGTGTTGAAATGTATTCAAGTGGGACTTTTGTGCGTTCAAAAGCTTCCCGAAGAGAGGCCCCTAATGCCATCTGCTCTATCCATGTTGGATAGTGAAAATGCTTCATTGCCTCAACCTAAACAACCCGGATTTTACAGTGAAAGAGCTTGTATGGTGCCAGCTGATTCTTCTTCATCATCAATGAATAAGCATAATCATGATTCTGCTGAGATAACTATTACAACGTTGCATGGTAGATAAAAAAAAAAAAAAGGAAAAGAAAGGTGATGAAATTGATGCAACCATAATTTTTTTTTTTTTACACCAATTCTCAGTACTATTGTTGAAAGTAGGAATGTTTAAATATTCTTTTATATCTTACTTACCATCCAATACCATAATATATGCTCGTGATGGGTAACCATGACAGTTTTTCCTGTTTTACTCATCGCCAATGGAATGTCGAACACATAGATTAGTTACTTTTTCTCTGTTCTTTCTCAGTGCAAATTAATTATTTTATTCTAAGAAAAAGATTACCAAGTCTAAGCACATGTCAGAAGCTATTTTGTTCCAAGTTCTAACTTAATCCGAGTGCAAATTTGAAAAACTCCCAAGACTGTTGTCCATATTTTCGTCGCACACATTAACAAATCATTGTGCTACTAACATGTCACAGTTTTATGTGGACTGTAAAGTGATCGTTTCTGAATTGGATTACACGAATATTAACAATTTAACACTTGCATTAAAGATGGTCTAGTTCTGTAAATAGTCAAAACATGTGCAACCTTAGAAGTTATTCTTTTATGATGAACATATGATCGTGACAACTACAACAAATAGGATTTTCAGTGAGCCAAAACCAAAATTGACAACTACACATGAATGTTTTTAGCAATGATCTTATGCATCGTCGCTAGTCAATTATTGCCTACCAATTTGGTGATGTATCAAGATATTAAGCTCTTGCAACGACATTTTTTTTTAATATTCGTCGCTGATGAATAGTTAAACAATTAGACACTTTAATTCTCTATTATTGAGGACGATAAAATTGTACAACGAATAATGATAGTAAGACTCAAGAGTAGTTCACCCTTAAAATGAGAGTTACGTTAATTTTTAACCGCTATAAAAATTCATTATAATGAAAATAAATTTATAAAAAAAAAATCAAACAGCTCACTACTTTTTTTGTTCCCTCTAACCTCTCTAACAACCCTAAAGTTGTCACACAAGAAAAGTTAGGGAAATCAAATTTGCAAGAGTAAAATCCCGAAAGTAATCTTAATAAAATTTTGATCTAGGAGCTCCATAGCCGCAACCACACTCCCGTCCCATTCCTAGCCCCACGACAACCTTATGCCCATTGATAAGCTAGTTTTAGGCTAATTAATTAGATGAATCTCACTTAATATTTTTGTTAGTTTTGAGCAATTTTTAAGGATTTGATAGTGTTTTGTGTTCTTTTGTAGGTTTTAAGAAAAAAGGATGCATGATAGCAAGTGTGGGGCAAAGCGGACAAAAAATGAGCAAAATTAGACTCGGGATAAAAATAGAGCCTAGATGCCAGCTTATAAGCGCCTAAGCGCTCATACAGATGAAGTTCCATACAAAAACCCAAGAGGAAAGCGCCTAGGGGCCATAACATGGGCGCCTAGGCGCCAATCTATGAGGAGAGGCCATCCAGCAGTAGCGCCTAGGCTTTACAAGCCTGGCGCCTAGGCGCCGTAGTCATGGCGCCTGGGCACTACAAGCCTGGCGCCTAGGCGCCTTAGTCATGGCACCTAGGCGCCAGTTCAAAGAAAATATCACGGGCCTAGGCACTACAATCTTGGCGCCTAGGCGCCGTGATAAAGCCTAGGCGTGAGAAAATCGAGCCTAAACGTCGTTGTGATTCTAACTCAAATTTCAGTGTAATTTTGTTTCAAAATTGCCCTTTTAAACCATAGCCTATAAATAGAACATTATAGAGGGCTAGAGCATGAATTTTAATTGGAAAAAACTACAGACAAGAGGGGAGAACTTACTGCTTTGGCGAAGAAGAACAGTGCAACCCAAAAACGGAAATCATCTTAGCATCCAAACACAGTTCTTTTCCTTCACTCATCATGTTTAAGACATTATTTATGATTGTTTTTAGTTTCATTAGGAACTAATTTCCCTTTTTCTGGGGCAACGATGTAGCCATTATGAATGTTCACTTTTATTTAATTTAATTCAATTCAATGTTTATTCATTATCTATGCTGAGTGTTTAATCTAATCTTAATGCTTGTAAAAGTTTATGCACATTTGGCATGATTTGTGATTTAATTTGAGGCTGAGAAGCGATAACTAAATTAGACCATGATTGAATGCCATGAGATCATCATAGAATAAAGATATCTGTGAGACTTGTGTAACACTATGAATTTCTTGTTCTTAATGAATCTTGGTAAGTTTAGAGTTTCCACAGAGATGTAGGAAATTTACTAACTGGGATAAATTATTAATGCTTGAGAAAGATTAATGACTACCTAAGAGAAATTTGTTATCAGCATAGGAGTAAACATCAGTTGATTAAATTAGATAATTTGAATAGGATTAATTTAGGTGAAATCGGATGCCCTAGTTTTTTATTATTTAGGTTTTCATTTATATTTTTTTTGTTTTGTTATTTTTCTATTTTATATTTGATTGTTCAAATAATTTTAGAGTTAACAAATTTCAGTACTTAGTTAGATTACACAATTCTCGTGGGAACGATACTCTACTCACTCTTTATTACTTGTTTACAATTCTGTGCACTTGCATATTTTCCACAACACCCGCAAAAAGTGAATTGCATCAATGGTCAAAACTCTACAACCAGTTGTTTCCGCCATTGCCATCTTTAACAACAAGGCTCTGTGTTTAAGTGCCGCAAAGTTGGGTATTTTGATAATGAATTTGAGAACTATATTTCGGTTTTGGTTATTTTAAGGACGTTTGACAAGTATGTGCGTGGATTGTCCCTATTGATGACTTAGACGGTTGAGATTTTTGTAACATTCTAGGAACCATATCCCTCATGTAGTGGTTCTTGGAGTCATCATCACTAAAGAATTGTGGAAGTAAACAAAAGAGAATAAGAATTTGATCACAACCACTCATGTATAAAGAGGCAAGGCTTTGTTCCCCCATCCTCCACGGTTTTTTTTTTCCTCTCTTCAATTTAAAAGTTCTTATCTCCTTTAATGAATTTTCATAGGAAAGACAAAGCTTTATTAGTGTATAATGGAGTTTCTTTACCAAAAGATTAGAAATAAACTATTGAAAAGTCAACTTAACTTATCACAAACGAAACCTTTATTATTGCATCGTATTATATCACTATTATATAAACAAAATTTTCCTTTCAACACTATCAAAAACGTCGCTCAACTATTTCGTCTACAAATTGTAACACCCGCTTATTTTATATAACGGACCACGTTAAGTTAGTAACGCTATTAAGGAATGTTATTAATAAATAACGTTATATGATATGATATGTGATGTGCATGTTACTAACTTTTTATGTCAAGATTTGTGGCAGGTGACGACCGCATGGAATCGTTGTGCTCTAGTGTTCATGTGAAATTATAAATATATGATTATTTATGATGCAATGATGTGAGAATGTTTTATGTTATGACATTTAATGACAGGTCGGCAGGCCGAAGAGGGAAAATCGACAGGCCGAACAAGGCTGACAAACAGTCAGCAGAAATCTCTCCAGAGTTATGACTGAGTTAATTACGTTAATTGGGTGAATTAATGTGATTAATTGGCATAATAATGGAATGTTTTTATCAGTTAAGGAAATTAAAGGATTAGATTTGTATTATATTAAGAGGTTTCCTATTTTTAGAAGGTAAGTTAATGTAAGATTGATGATGTTTGACCTTCCTTTTCTATTCTCCTCCTTTCCCACGCCAATCACCTTCTTCATAGTCAGAAATTTCTGACTTAATGAAGAGTAATGACTCTTTATTATACATATTACGTTAAAAAAATTTTAACGCTCTTTCCTCAAATAATTGTTCTCGGTTCTGAGACGTTCTCTTATTATTTTCTCTTCCTCATGAAATTTCTTTCTCTCTTCCACGGAAATTTTCTGAGCATATTGTAAAAAAAAAAAAAAAAAGAGAGAAGTCTTGTTTCGTTGATCGAATTCAAGAATTTCGAGAAGAAACTTCAAGGTATGAATTCAGTTTTTTTTGGTAAATGTAAAAAGATGTTCTCCTCTTCAAATTTCGTCTACAATGTCTTCTTTAGGTATTGTATTTTGTTATGTGTGATGTCTCTTCACGTTTTATGTCATTTTAACGTTTTTTGAAAAATGAATATTTCTGTCTTCTACCCCTCACAGTAAAATGTTACTGTTTAATTTTGAAGGTATGAAAAATGTAATGATTATTCAAGAGGTAAAGAATGATGTTTTCGTGAAAAGTTGTTAGTTATGCTTATGTATGAGTATGTAAGATGAATGTATTTTATGATTATGAAATGTTTTAATAAATGTTATTTCTGGATTTTTGATTATAAAATGTTATGTATGTTTAAAAGATTTTATGATAATAAAAATAATTTCATGCATGATAATATGATGCTTGTATGAAGTTTTGAATTAAAATATAAATATATATATATATATTGTTCAAAAATGTTTTATTTAAAAGATAATTATGTTTAGATGTAGGGTTTTGAATAATATTTAAAATATGAGATGAGTGTATGGATATTTTATGATAAGTATTGATTTTTTTATTGCATCTTAAAATGGATATATGGCATGGACACTTAAGGAAGCGAGCACAACGAGACCGCGGTGTCGTCACCAAGTGCAATATTAAGGTTAAGTAAGCTATCGATAAAGTAAGTACATTCTCACCTGCAACATGACACTTTTTCAAGGTTTAATGATATGTTTACAAGGATTTTCATGATGATTTTATGATGATTTTTCTTAAAGGATTTCTTATGAAAAGTTTTTCATGATTTTAAAGTTATGCATGTGTGATGATTATGGTAAGTTTCAAAGTATGAAAATTATGTATATATGTATCACCTAATAAGTGTTGCACACCCAATGTTATAAAATGATATGTTATGATGTCATGTTTGGTTTGGGATTAGTTACCCTTCTCCTCTCATGACGGCGCGCCAATGATGATGTTTATGGTGCAACACTTGGGCCCTTAAGAATAAAAAAATATATATATAGAATAAATTTTAAAATGGTCAATATTATGAAAGATATGTTTCTATGAAATTGTGCTTAAGGCACTTTTATGATACGATGACAATGATGATGTTTATGAAATGTTTTAAATTGTGAGAATTTTATGTACTTACTAAGCATTAGCTTATTCATGTTTTATATGTCATGTTGCAGATAAGGGTAAGAGAGTCTTGGAATAGGTGGAGGACATGGAACGGCATGTGAGCAACATGAACGATGAATTGTAACCGGAAGCACGCCAAGAAGAAATGAATTTATGATTTAATAAAATTATATATTTTGAACATATTATATGTTGAGTTTTTTTTAAGAACACTTATATTATGGTTTTATAAGTTATTTTATCATTTTTTTTTATGAAATATGAACTTTCGCTATATTTTACGTAAAGTTAGAACGTTTTAATTTTTTTTTTTCCAAAGTAGATTTGGTCTCGGACGGCCTGCCGAACTCCGTGTCCGGCCTGCCGAAGACCAGAAGTTCGGCCGACCGATATATTTTTCGGCCTGCCGAACCTGGATGAATTTTTGGTCCGAATTACAAAGCTTCTGCCGGCCTGCCGGTGGAAGATGCTCCTGCTTGCCGATGTTGTTCGGCTTGCCGAAGTCCCAAGTTCGGCTTGCCGAACCGTGGGAATAAGTGGATTTCAAAGATGTGATGATCAAAGAGATTTAATGTGAGATTTTAATAAGTCTTGATTTTACAATTTGATTAACAAATATTATTAAATAAGTTCATGAATAATTTAAGTATAAACGAATAAATTATGTTATGGAATAAAATTAAACTATGTTCTTCAAAACAACGTTAAGTTAAATAAAAAAAATGTATGAATGGATCCTGGTAATGTAAGTTTAAGTACTTTTAAAATCTATAGTAACGATTGAGTTGATATTATCTATAAGTTTTATTGTTTAAGCATAAATGAATATAAGTATGTAACGATATCTGTGACGTCCGAATTAAGGGGCGTTACACAAATAATTGTGTTTGTTAATGTATTGTCTTATACTTCATTGCATGTAGAGACTAAGTAGACACCGTCCATAAAAAAGTAGGCAAAGCCATTTTCACATTCACCGCCTCCACAGAACGAATGGCAAGGCCTCCCCTTGGGTTGAACATGTTTTTTTTTTTTTTAATTATTGTTATCATCAATGAAACAGTGATCAAATTAGAGAAATATAATGTCCCGGACCATAAAAGCCCTTCAAAAAATTGATTGACCAATTCCGTTTCAAATAATAAAAGATAGGGAAGAGAACGTGCAAAAATTGAGTTAATTGTCTTGTGGTCATAGATAACGTCTCCCCTTTCTAAATAGAGTATTTAACTTAATTTTTATCTTCAACGGACTCAAGTAGTGATAAAAATAATAATACGGATGATGGTGAGGATGATAAATTGATAATGGATTATTTGCATCGGAGGTTGTCACCGCCTAAGATATATCCTCTAATCCTAATTATTTATCTTAATTAGTGTGATTACTTTTTCCCTTAAAAAAAAAAGTAGGTGGTTGCCTTTTGACTGTAGACGGCGCTATATCATGGTATTTGTCTATTGCAACATCGTTTAGTACCAGATAATAATCATAATAACCAAAAAAAAAATCATTGGAAAAAGAATTCCATGATAGGCCAGTACGAGTTCTGCCTTTCAGATAAAAACTTGTGGAAGAGAAGTTTCAAACTTAACAAAGACGGGCCCAAAAAATAAAAAATAAAAAATAAAACTAGAAGGGGTTTATAAACTCAAGCCTTGCCTGTCAGTGTCTCGTTAATATCCTTTTTGCTCTCATATCAATGATGGTGGTTGTAATCATATTCTTCTTCTCTCTCATCCGCTTCCACAATTTCATAGCGGCCGACGACGCCATAAAACCCAACCAAACTCTCCTAGACACCGGGCAAACTCTCATCTCCACCGGCGGAAAATTCAAATTAGGATTTTTCAGCCCACCCAATACCAAGAATCGCTACGTGGGCATATGGTTCAATAATATTGCAGAAGTCACAGCCGTCTGGGTCGCCAACAGAAACAACCCACTCGTAGACTACTCAGGCGTCCTTAAAATAACCGAAACCGGAAACATAGTAATCCTCAGCAACACAACAGAGGATCCGATATGGTCATCAAATTCATCCGCAAAGGATCCGACTTTGCAGCTCTTGAACACAGGAAATCTTGTGGTTAGAGATGGTGATGGCGAAAACTATGTGTGGCAGAGTTTTGATCATCCATGCGATTCGCTCATAGCGGGCGTGAAGCTGGGCTGGGACTTGGTAACTGGTCAAAATTGGAACCTAACCTCCTGGAACAGCCTCGAAGACCCATCAACAGGAAACTTTACATACGCAGGAGACCGTCGTATGCTTCCTCAGGTACTTCTGCGCAACGGCGAAGCTATCGTGTACAGAAATGGGCCTTGGGACGGTGTCCGGTCAGGCGGCGATCCTCCCATTCGAGACCAATCGTTCTTTAAGCCCGATTATATTGTCAATGAAACCCATATCTACTACACCTTTGACAACGCCGATAATTCCACAAATGTCCTGTTCTGGTTGAATCCATCAGGATCGCCCGAGCAGCTCAGGTGGAACCAGGCGAGCGGCAAGTGGGTTAGCATCTACTCGGTGCGGAGATACGATTGTGATGATTTTGCGCGTTGTGGTCCTAATGGTCTCTGTGACAATAGCGACATCCCTATTTGCCACTGCCCAACCGGGTTCGTGCCGAAATCACCGGAAGCATGGGCCGGGCTCGATTGGACCGCAGGGTGTGTGCTCAAGACGCGCTTGAACTGTAGCGCTAGCGAGGGGTTCAAGAAGTTATCTGGGTTGAAGCTGCCATACGGTCGGGATTTTACGGTGAACGGGGCGGTGGTGAGGAGGGAGGAGTGTGAGGAGATTTGTAGGAGTAGCTGTTCATGTGTGGCTTATGCTGTGGCTCGGGTTGGTGGCTGTGTGGTGTGGTCTGGGGACATGCTTGATATTAGACGTTTCAGCGAAGGTGGGCAAGATCTATACATTAGAATGGCTGCTTCTGAACTCGGTAAGTCTAAATCTGCTTTTCCAGTTTCTCACTTTGTCAAATGATTAAGCTTGAAGTACAGAGCAAGTTTTTTTTTTTTTTTTTTTTAAAAAAAGGTGCTAATTTCTACGCATCTAATTCCTCATAATCAATATGTTCCAAGTTAATGAACTTTGAGTTTTAGGATTTTGCTTTTAAAAGCTGTTACATTTCGCCAAATATACAACTTAAGCAAATCAGACACGTAAATCTTAGTGAAGCCCTTTTTTGTGTTCAATGCCGGCTTTTTCTGGAAGAATTTGAAGAAAGGGAAAAAAAAATTAAATTGGAGAAATAATTTTTATTTTTAATCAAAAAATATGTTTTTTTATATAAGTAAATTGTTTTAATTTTTTTAAAAAAAATAAAAAAATAACTATAATAAGATAAAAAATCTTAACATGATAAAAAAATAATTTTAATCTTTAAAAAGTTTTTTTTAATATTAAAATTATCAAAAAAAAAATCATTGATCAAAAAACTTTTCTCAAAAAGTTATTTTTACAAATCCCTCGTTTTTTCTTCTTGGGTTTTTGTTGAAAGAAATTCTTTGAATGGTGGACGTTTTGAAAAGTCTTTGGACATTACATCACACTTTTCCGGACCCAACGTATTCTCACTCGTGATTTAGACATCACCAATTAGGCATTTACCTTGCTTTTACGTTATGCTTATTTTCTAATTATTCTCAAGGCACGCAACCACACGGAAGGGACGGGGAAAAAAAAGATTTTTTCTTTCCCATTTAATCGATATATGTTTACTTTTACAATTACGAAGGGTAGTTATTTAATTGGTACTCCACACGTTACGGAAAATTAAAAAAATATTTATATATATATCTATATATCAATCCTTACACCCCTTAGAGTAATTTCGTGTTAGGAGTAATGAAAGCCAAATTTATTTATGTCCTATGATCACATGTTTTAAGTCGACATTTATTCAATTATGCAAAAAAAATAGTGATTAGATTGATATGATTCTTTTGAAGGGGGGATTCATTCAAACAACTAATGCTTCATCTTTGACAACGAGCCGATATTACAAGGCGGAATAGAAATCTAACGACCAAACATAATATGAAATCATATAAACGCCAAATTGGCTAAATAATGGGCTACGTGATTCACATCTCTAGGAAAGTAGCAAATAAAGCCACCAGATACTAGATCTTTTTCTAATAAATTGATAGATAAGGACTAAATAAAGAGAGATGCAATACATCTCAATTAGGTTGACATCGATTAAGTAACTCGAATAGGCCCCGTCCCATTTGATTAAAAGAAATAAGGTTAATAACACGTGGTAAGATTCCTCCTCTTAAGTTTAGTAATTCTACAAATGGAATTAGATTGTTTCCCATTCTACCTTCTAATAAGTGAATTACAAAGAGAATTATTGATTCGTATTTTCAAACCTTCACTTAGTTGTCAAACTTGTTACCTTTCCCATCATTAGTTCATTACGGTTTGGTCCTTAATATGTTGCGGTTGTTTATAGGTACAGAATCAGACAGCGGCAAAAAGATTGCGGTGATTGTATCAGTAACTATGGTATTGATTCTTTTAATTTGTTTGGCTGGTGGATATCTCATCTGTAAGAGGACTTCCCGCTCCCATAAAAGCCAAGGTAAGGTATAATATTTTTCCTTCTGTTTTTATTAACATAACAAGTAATATTTTGTAGTCCAATAAGATACAACTTTTTTATTACTATACTTTGTCATTTTGTATTACCATATACAGCTTTTTTCTTTTTTTCCCGCAAACATGTATTAAGTAGTATTATATTGACCAGATGAACAAGTCTTACTTTACAATGTTGTCTGTGTGCCAGTATGCATTTCAAATTAATGTCCCTGTTTTTGCAGAAGAAACAGCGATGAATTCAAACGAAGATCGGGGTCCTATTCTTCTAGAGGAAAATTTAGAGCTACCTTTATTTGGCTTAGATACTATTGCCAATGCTACTAACAACTTCTCCTCCACAAGTAAAATTGGAGAGGGCGGTTTTGGTCCCGTTTACAAGGTACCATTTCTTTTTTAAGTACATTACTGATTATTATCATTGTGAAATAAACAAGCTTAATTCTTTCTTTGCCTACGAACAATCTTGATTCTTCCTACGTATTTTTTTTTTTTAATCATAATCCTTTATCTAATAACAGGATTTGTTTATAGGGTGTGCTCTCAACCGGAGAAGAAATAGCAGTCAAGAGGCTTTCCAAAGATTCTGGACAAGGTCCTATTGAGTTCAAGAATGAGGTTATCTCGATGTCAAAACTTCAGCACCGGAATCTTGTTAGGCTGTTGGGATGCTGTATTCATAGAGAAGAGAGGATGTTGATCTATGAGTTCATGCCTAACAAAAGCTTGAACTTATACATATTCAGTTAGCCTTCCTAAATCTAAGTTATTTTTTACTATTTGTTTCTCCGGCCCAAGGACTTTCAAATTTGACGTTTTATGCATGTGAATTGATAACAGATCAAACAAAAGAAACTGCTCTTGATTGGAAGAAGCGGTTTGATATTATAGTAGGGATCGCTCGTGGACTTCTTTATCTTCATCGAGATTCAAGGTTGAGAATTATTCATCGAGATCTTAAAGCTAGTAATATTCTCTTGGATAGCGAGCTTAACCCCAAGATATCAGACTTTGGCTTAGCAAGAATATTTGGAGGTGACCAAACGAGAGTAAAGACAACAAGAGTAGTTGGTACATAGTAAGTTCAACATGTCTCTAATTGGTTTTGTTTTCTTCTCAAGTACAAGTTTCATATCTTGTCAGACTTTACATAGTTTTCAATTATTATGGGATTTATTTCTCTATTTTGCTTGAATGTAGTGGTTATATGTCTCCAGAATACCTAATAGATGGACACTTTTCAGTAAAATCTGATGTCTTTAGCTTTGGAGTCATTGTTTTGGAGATAGTGAGTGGGAAGAAAAACAGAGAATTTGAACATCCTGATCATGATCTCAACCTTATAGGACATGTGAGTTGAGACAATGTTGGTTATTCTTTTCTTTTGTTACTTTGTTTTTCTAATTTTTTTATTTAATAATTGTTAAATTAAGTGTTCTTGATTTGCCTTAGGCATGGAAACTATGGAATGCGGAGAGGGCCATGGAGCTTATAGATGTTTTGATGGAGACTGTTCCTGCATCAGAAGTGTTGAGATGTATCCAAGTGGGATTATTGTGCGTTCAAAAGTTCCCTGAAGAGCGGCCCTCAATGCCATCCGTTCTCTCCATGTTAGATAGTGAAAATGTTTCCCTTCCTCCACCGAAACTACCTGGGTTCTACACTGAAAGAGCTTTGATAGAGTTGGTTGATTCTTCAGCGTCATCATCAAATATGCCAAACCAAGTTTCTACTGAGATAACTGTTACAACATTACAGGGGAGATAAAATAAAAAGGGAAAAGAGAGAGAGAGGGAGATTTTGTTCTTCTACATTACTAATTCTTAGACTTTTCTTGATATTTGGAATGTTCCAATATTCTTTTATTTATGCACGTGATAAATAATATCAATGATAGGATTTTCCGTTTTACACGCGTGTAGCGTTTAAAGGAGGATTTAGTCAGCACAAATGCATTGTTTGTGTGAAGGCTATCTTCAACACTAAATATAGATTGGTCACTTTTTTTAGTTTTATACTGGTAAATTGGATATTGAATTTTTAGGTCTTTTAATTATCTTTTTCTTATTTTTATTTTAGTTTAATTTAATTTAATTTTTGTTTTATTTTCGGATCTTATTACTTATTTTTCCCTATTTGTGTACCCAAAATAGTGAAAATGAGTAGAATGCAATTAGAATAAAATTAGAGGGCAAAAGGGTCAATTACCACATGTGCATGAGGAGCATGTTTTTCCACTCGCGTTTTCAGCCGTAGATTTTGTCGATCCAAAGGCCCAGACGTGTCTGCGTCACACTTTCGCAACATGGAGCGTCTGTCAGCGTGTCAGCTTGCTTGAGTCGGTCGAATCAAGCGCACCGCAGCTCGTAGAAGTTCGCGTGCACCCTTTGCCGTCCTCAGCCACAGCTTGCCACATAGGAAGCTTCTCATTTCAGCCAATTAAATTTGCCACGTGGCGCGCTCATAGAGAGCTCCGAAATCCTGTTTCTTTTCTTTGTTGCTTTTGTCAAAAAATGAGTCTATATAAGAAAACGTCAGCCGCAACATCAAGGGAGAGCCGAGACCCTCCTTTTTTGAGAGCACGGGACCTGAGGCTGCCCCGCAGCCGAAAAAGAAAAAAGAAAATAATGTTTAGGTTTTTGTTTTTATTTTAGGTTTAGGTTTTTATTACTGGTGAAGGTTTGCTTGGAGGTCACCATTAGAATAAGGAGAAGACATAAAAGAAGAATTCTAGAGACCTATGACACCTCTAATTTAGTTTTACTTTCTAGTTTTTTGTTTTTTATTTTTGTTCTTTAATTATGTTAGAACGAATATATTATGTTAATTTATTTTTAATTATGTTTTAATTTTCTTTTGTTAGGGCTATGAAATTATCAACTTTTTTAATTTAGTTTCATTTATTTTTGCTTTGAAATATTTATTCTCTAAGAGTTTATTGTTTTATGTTGAGTGTTTATTATTGTTCTTAATGTTTTTAATTACTTAATCACTAATTAATTAATTAGGAGACCTATAATAAAATGGGAAGGAGATTTATAGGAATAGCTTCTTATGATAGACATCATAGGTTACATGAGAAATAAGAATATAACAACCTGACTTGCGATGGCTTTTAAAGAACCATAGATCTTAATAAACTCTAATATTTTTAAATTCATATAGGAATATAGTAGGTTAATATGTTAGGGTATTTTTTGCTTAACTTGAAACACAACATTGAATAGGTTAAAGTTACTCGTCCTTCAAAGATTACAATAGGCGATGTTAGTAAGAATAATGAATTAAATTGATTAATGTTGATGAAATCGAATGCCTAATTTTAATTTATGTGTCTTATTTCTTTATCATTTATATTTTGTTTCCTTATTTTCTATCTTATTTTTGATCGTTCTAATAATTTTAACATTAACTAATGTTGATATTTAGTTAAATTAACGTAATCCTCGTTTACAATTCTGTACATATGCCAATTTTTCTCAACAGTATTAACTCTTATATTTTAACAAAAATTTGCCAAGTCCTAAGCACGCAGGTTTGAAAAAGGTCCTTAGAAAACTTGTTCACGTATTTTATCGATTTGACTAACGTGATTTCCTTTTTGAGTTGGTCTAACCTTTTTTCACTTATTTTATGGACTTGACTAACATGATTTCCTGTTTGAGTTGGTTTGGACTTTTTCAACTGATGGAGTTTGACTAGCAAGCCAAGCTTTTCATATTCGTGGTGCTTGTTTCGGACGGTGGTTCAATTTTTTCTTTTTTTCATCCACCAATATTATAAAACTATTACATATTATAATATAAAATATAAATATCTTATAATATAAAAAAAATATTTAATATAGCATAATTTATACTATTGGCTCAAATATAAACAGTATAAAACTCTTATATATTACAATAAAAAAAACTTACTATATTATAAAACTCTCACATGTTACAATAAAAATAAAAACAGTTCTAATCAGTCATTTTTACTATCATATCAAACGTACAATAAAACAAATGAGTCCTACAATGTACAGATTAAACTAGGACTCCGATTCTTCTCTCAAACAATGTAAAATAAAACAAGTGTTTAGAATACTAAGGGCTCGTTTGGTTCGAGTATTTGAATAAAATATTTGAATGAAGATTTAAATTTTTGTTAGAGAAAATACTATAATAAAATAATTTAAATTATAATTTGAGTATTGAAACAAACTGGTCATAGATCTCTTCGGCAGCCATTTATTCCTCCACGGATCATGTTTTCTTTCCTAGCAAGTTTTTCACAAGAATAAAGCTACGAAAGATCAAATTCCAACTGTTTTCCTCGGCGTCAGTACTAATCTAATTTGATGGCTTCCGACAGCGTGGTACAGTCCTTGTGTTACTGTTGTAAAAAAGTAAAGTATTATCAGAATGACAATCAGAAAGCAAAATATTTTCATTACAGTCTATTCAAAAATTAATAAAAATAGTATTAGTATTGATAATGGTAATATTATTCACAATATGGTCAGAGCTTGTGGTCTTGTCCTGATTATATTACTGTCAGCACTTTAGATTAACTTTTGAGCAATTTTATTTAATTTTACTATTAATAAAACAGTAAAAATTAATCTAAAACATATACTATATATTAAATTAAGACATATAAATTTATCATTAGCGAGTTATAATCTAAAAAGGTAAAAATAATTTTTCTTTGACTTTAGAATCTATATAGCCCTCCAACCGTCTATTCCAACTCCATTTCATTTTTTTTTTTAAAATACAACTCTGATTTTCAGCACAATCTAACAATTATCAGATCTGGCAATCAATATCATAGAGTTTAAGTTCCCCGACTACAAGTTAAAAAAATAATCTTCAATATAAATATATATATTTGTGGTGAAAAAAGTTGTGTTGTGCTTTCAAAATGTTCAAAATTTAAAACGTTTCATCTTTTTTTTTATGAAACGTTTTTTTATTTTCTAACTGAGATTTTTTTCCTTCCTTTTTTTGTTTTTTTCTTTTCAAAAAATATTTTTTATTTTTATTTTTATTTTTATTTTTATTGGTTAACATGGTTAATATAATCCGTGCTTTTTAAGCAGTAATAATAAAGAATGATAGATGGACCAGTCAAATAAAACCTTTCCGGAAGGAGAGAAGTTTCAATTTGAAAACACACAGAAAAATGAAGGGGAACATAGAAAAGCCTTGCCTCACAAACTCTCTTTTTACGCTCATCTAATTATTCACATCAATGAAGCTGGTTTTAATCCTACTCATCTTGTCTCATACCTGCTTCCACATCAGTTCCGTAGCAGCTGATGACGCCATAAGACCAAACCAAACTCTACTAGACAATGGCCAAGCTCTTGTCTCGGCCGGTGAAAAGTTCAAATTAGGCTTTTTCAGCCCATCAAATTCCAAAAACCGCTACGTAGGAATATGGTTCAATAATATTGAACTCACAGCCGTCTGGGTCGCCAACAGAGACAACCCTCTCAATGACTCTTCAGGTGTCCTCAAAATCACCGAAACCGGAAACATAGTAATTACCCTCAAAAACAAAACAGAGAATCCCATATGGTCCTCGAATTCTACAGCAAAAGACCCAATTTTGCAGCTTTTAAACACAGGAAACCTCGTGGTTAAAGAGGGCAGTAGCGGAAAGTATATGTGGCAGAGTTTCGACTATCCTTGCGATTCGCTTTTAGCAGGCATGAAGCTGGGATGGGACTTCAGAACTGGTCAAAGTTGGAACCTAACCTCCTGGAATAGCCTCCAAGATCCATCCAAAGGAATCTACACGTACTATGTAGATCCACAAGGGCTTCCTCAGGTGCTTCTGAGCAAAGGCTCACAGGTCGAGTACCGAAGTGGAATGTGGGACGGTGTTCGGTTTGGCGGTGAACCTCCTATGCTAAGCCAATCGATCTATATACCCAATTTTGTTGTCAATGAAACTCATCTCTACTATACCTTCGCAAACGGCGACAATTCCACGATTACAAGGTTCAGTTTGAACTCATTGGGATCTGCATACCAGCTCAGGTGGAACTACGAGAGTGGCAGTTGGGCTCCTCTCTTCGCAGCTCAGAAAGATGATTGCGACGCTTTCGCGCGCTGTGGTCCTAATGGTATCTGTGACAACAGTGAGGACCCTGTTTGCCGTTGCCCAACTGGGTATGAGCCAAAGGAACCGGCAAACTGGGCTGCAAGGAATTCTGGCGGCGGGTGTGTGCTCAAGACGCGCTTGAATTGCAGCGATAGCGAGGGGTTCAAGAAGTTCTCTGGGATGAAGTTGCCGTACAATTCGAATTTTAAGGTGAATGGGTCGGTACTGAGGAAGGAGGAGTGTGAGTTGATATGCAGGAGGAGCTGCTCTTGTGTGGCTTATGCTGTGGCTCGAATTGGTGGCTGCGTGGTGTGGTCCGGGGACATGCTTGATATGAGACATTTCAGTGAAGGTGGCCAAGATCTGTACATTAGATTGGCTGCTTCCGAATTTAGTAAGACCCTACTCTGCTCTGCTAGAACAGGGACGCTTTTTTTTCTTTTTTCCTTTTTTTTTCATAACACTAACCTGATTTAATAAAGTTTTATTTTGATTTCTTACTCCTCATGTATTAAGTGACCAATCTACTATATTTTGGGTCACAGAATCCGATGGGAGTGGAAAAAGGACTGCGATAATCGCAGTGTCGGTTATCTCAGGGATTGTGCTGCTGTTTTTGGCGGGTGGATACTTGATCATCCGGAAGAGGAGGACCTCCCGCTCCCACATAAGCCAAGGTACAAATCTTTTCTTGTTCTTCTTCTCCTTTTTTTTTTTTTTTTTTTTTAAGAACGCGGATTTTGTTTTTGGGAGAGAGGAATTTGAATAGTATTTTCATAGTCAATGGTAATAAGAGGAGTGCTACGTAAATTGCTCAACCTACTATTGAAACATTGAACCATTCGCTGTTTACTTGTGGTCAATAGTCTCTTCTTTTGCACAAGTCTACATATTCTGTCATGACAACGAGGGAGACAGGGGGCCCCAAGCTTGCTTTTTTTTTTGAATTTTTTTATAGAGTGGTTTTAATTTTAATATAATAAAGCATGTATATAAATAGTATGTATGTATATAAACAAGACTTAACCTATTTAAATTAATTAATATGTATGGATATAAATGAGATTTGGCTACTTAAATTAATAGTTCCTTGTATGATAATATAATCTTGATAAAAAAAAAAGGCCCTACTAAAAAATCTGCCATGCAAGGACAATTTTCCTGTTCCCCAAGTCAAAAACTAACGGGTAAAATGGTGTGAAACATGAATCAAAGCTTTTCAAGTAACAAAATAAATTAGCAAAAAAAGAAAAAGTTAAAAAATTTTAAAAAAAAAGATGCGGCTTTTTCAACAAAATGGTTATTTACCACGGAAAAGCGTGAGGGTGAGGCTCTAGGTGGGGTGCCAAGTTAATCAGTGAACAACAATATTTTCTTTTCGTTATTGCACTCTCTCCCTCCGTGGGCTGGCTCTTTTTGACGACTTCATTGCCATAATGCTGACATTGTATTTTATTAGAATAACAGTTTCTTTTAAAGGATACCACAGCTGCTTCTAATAAAACGTATTATTATTAATAAAACACACACTAGCATAGCACAAAAAGCCTACGAAGTACTTTGCTGTGCACAAGTGTTTGTGTTCTTAAGTTTATTTTTTATTTGTTTTTGCAGAGAACACAGTAAACAATTCAAATGAAGATCAGGATCCTATTCTTCAAGAGGAAGACGTAGAGCTACCTTCATTTGGCTTAGATACCATTGCCAATGCTACTAACAATTTCTCCCTCACAAACAAAATTGGAGAGGGCGGTTTTGGTCCTGTTTATAAGGTACTTTCATTGTCAAATCAACAATCTTCATGTTTATATGCTTTTTTCGCCCTATATTTACATTTCTAAAAAAAAAATCCATTATATAGGGTATACTCCCAACTGGACAAGAAATAGCAGTGAAAAGACTTTCTAAAGATTCTGGACAAGGCCTTGCAGAGTTCAAGAATGAGGTTATTTTAATAGCAAAACTTCAACACCGGAATCTTGTGAGGCTATTGGGATGTTGCATTCAAGGAGAAGAAAGAATGTTGGTCTATGAGTATATGCCCAATAAAAGCTTGGACTTGTACATATTCAGTTAGGACCCTCGATACATCTTGAAATTCTTATTTCATCTTTGTTATTGTGCCTTTAATTGGTTCAATAATATCAAGACTTCTGAATATTTCACCTGTCGTGTGATTTGGCACAGATCAAGGAAGGAGAACTGCACTTGCTTGGCAAAAACGGTTTGATATTATAGTGGGGATTGCTCGAGGACTTCTTTATCTTCACCGAGATTCAAGGTTGAGAATCATTCATAGAGATCTTAAAGCTGGTAATATCCTCTTAGATAGTGAGATGAATCCCAAGATATCAGACTTTGGCATGGCAAGGATATTTAGAGGTGACCAAAGTGAATCAAATACTAAAAGAGTAGTTGGAACATAGTAAGTTTAAAGTCTTCAATTGCTTTTATGCTATTTATGAATATTAAAATATTATTTATTGAGATATTTTAATTTGATTTATCTAAGAATTAGAATTACATATTTTAAATAGTTCAAACTTATTTAAAAGTATATTTAGCTAGAACACACTAGGTTTTCTTTCTCTATAAATAGCTTAGTGATTGTTATTTTCTATTTTGTTTTGCTTATTAATGAATATTGAGTTTTAGTTTACTCCTCGTGAATTGTTCTTCAGTTAATTTTATCTCTTCTAATTAATTCTATTTATCCCGTGATTCTATTCTTATCTCTAAATTTTATATCTATTCTAATTTTTATCTGGGTCCTATACCAGTTGATTAGCGAAAACAGTTATTAAACCATTTATCACTCAGGGTAGCTTCCATTTCTCACTCATCAATCTCATGTAGTTGTTAGACCATTTTGTGATTTTTTTTAATATAGATCATTTCGTGATTGATACTTTTATTTTGGTTATAATACAGTGGTTATATGTCGCCAGAATATGCAATAGACGGTCACTTTTCAGTAAAATCTGACATCTTTAGCTTTGGTGTCATGGTTTTGGAGATTGTGAGCGGGAAGAAGAATAGAGGATTTGAACATCCTGATCATGAGCTCAACCTTTTAGGACATGTGAGCTGTGACTAATTGGCTAATTAATTTATTTTATATCTTGTTTACCATTTCTTTCTAATGCCCATGCTAAATCTGAAATTGGGTTCGGAACGCTTCAGGCATGGAAATTGTGGAATGACGGTAGACCAATGGAATTGATGGACATTTTGATGGAGAATGTTCCTGTCTCAGAAGCGTTGAGATGTATACAAGTTGGGCTATTGTGTGTTCAAAAACGCCCTGAAGATAGGCCCTTAATGTCATCAGTACTCTTCATGTTGGATAGTGAAAGTGCTTCACTGCCGCAACCTAAACAGCCTGGATTTTACACTGAAAGAGCTTTTACAGAGAATACTGATTCTTCATCATCATCAAATAAGCCAGATTTATCTACAAATGTAACTATTTCAATATTGCAGGGCAGATAAAATAATAAAAAGAAAAAAAAAAGCAAAAGAAGAAGAACAAAGAACGTGTTCAAGTTGATGCAACGAGATGGATTTTGTTAATCTATACACCAATTCTTCTTAGAGATTTTTCATACACCAATTCCAAATTTTTATTATAGGGATGAATTTGAATACTTTATTTGTTAGAGAAGATTATTAGATATTCATAATCTATTTAGTCTAATATTATATAATTTCATTATATAAAGTGCCTCCATTATAATGTCTCTACATTAATATTTAATTAAAGATCGCAAATTTAAATTATTTATCACATACTATTCAGATTATAATTTATAAATTTATCCTTAAGCATGTAACAATTATATGGTAAATTTATAGTCACATTAATAATCGTTGAATTTTCTTAATATTTATTAAAGTATTAATAACACACATGAGTAACCAAAATTAATTATAAATGTTTTATTTATTTATTAACAATATATACAATGTCCATACTTGTAGAGCATTGACCCAAAAAGATTATCATGATTTTAGAACTTCAGCACCTCTTGTTAGGTTATTAATATATTGGGCTTGTTTCGGAGGGCTTCTTAAAAGTTGCATTTGGCTTTCTAAGCCTAAAAACTGTTTACGAAAGTGTTTAAATGTTCTGAAGTGCTTTTGGCTCTTCACAAATACTTATAGTCAAAGCTACAAAATATGACTTCTTAAAAAGCACTTTTGAAATAAATTTTAAAATTTATATGAGGGTGTTAATAATATATTATTAACTTAGATATAACATCTTTGTAACTTACTAAAAATTTTAAAACTATTTTGACTTATTTAAACTCTTTTAAAAATATAATTCTAAATACTTACTGAAATGTACAACTTTTACTTCTCTTTTTTTTTCTGACCAAAAACACAAGTAAAAGTTGAGCCAAACGGACCCATTTTATGAATAGAGAAGAGAGAATGTGGATCTTTGAATTCATGCCTAATAAAATTTTCAAAAAGAAAAATAATAATTAAAATATGAATATTGATCATTGTTAGAACCTTAGGCTTCACCATAAAAAAAAAATGAGAATCCAGCTCAAAAGGTTGACCAATTGAGTGAAATAACTCACTCCCTTATAGACCCATCATGACTCTCGTATTGCCAATATGAGACTTTTTTTTGCACCTCTAGCAATGACATTCGTAACAAAGCATTTACATGTTGGGAGCTTGTCATCGCCTAATATTCCCCTGTCCAAATTAAATTAATTACCAGTTTGGGATTACTTGACCTTAAGACCTATGCTCTACAGTAATCTATTCCCACTTGATGATTTCTAAGGCAGTTCCTGTGCCCATTAGGAGTGACGGTAGTGCATAGTTCAAATAAATAAATAAATAAATAAATAAGCTACATGATAAACCAGTCAAATAAAACTTCGTGGAAGGGAAGAAGTTTCAACTTAAAAAGATTCGGAAAGAAAAATGGAGAAGCAAAACGGAGAAAGGCCTTGCCTCTCAATCTTCCGTTGTACTCTGACTCGCTTTCATATTACAACTATAGGTGTTAGGCGACCAATGAATCTGGTTGTAATCATATTCTTCTTCTCTGTTATCTGCTTCCCCATTTCCATGACAGCTGATGACTCCCTAAAACCAAACCAAACTCTCATAGACACCCAAACTCTTACCTCCACCGGCGAAAAATTCAAATTAGGCTTCTTCAGCCCACTGAATTCCAAGAACCGCTACGTAGGAATATGGTTTAATAATATTGAAGAGCTCACGGCCGTCTGGGTCGCCAACAAAGACAGCCCTCTTAATGACTCTTCTGGTGTCCTGAAAATTACCGAAACCGGAAACATAGTAATCCTCAGCAACCAAACCCAGAATCCCATATGGTCCTCAAATTCAACTGCAGAAGACCCGACTTTGCGGCTCTTAGACACCGGAAACCTCGTTGTTAAAGATGGCAATAGCGAAAACTACACATGGCAGAGTTTCGACGACCCATGCGATTCTCTTCTAGCGGGCATGAAGCTCGGATGGGACTTCACAACGGGTCAAAGTTGGAAGCTAACCTCCTGGAAAAGCCAGCAAGATCCATCCGAAGGAAGCTACACCTACGAATTTGATTCACATGGGATTCCACAAGCACTTCTGCTCTCAGGCCAAGATATTCTATACAGAAATGGTCCTTGGGATGGTGTCCGAACAAGCGGCGATCCTCCCATCGAAGGCCAATCTTACTTTGAACCCATTTTTGTTATCAATGAAACTCATCGCTACTATACCTTCGAAAATGGTAACAGCTCCACGATCACGAGGTTCTGTTTGAATCCATTGGGATCGGCAGACCAGGTTAGGTGGAACTACGCGACCAGCAGTTGGGTTACCATCTATGCAGCGCAGAAAGACGACTGTGATACTTTTGCGCGTTGTGGTCCTAATGGTATATGCGACAGTAGTTACAACACTTTTTGCCGTTGCCCAGATGGGTTCAAGCCAAAGGAACCGGAAGCCTGGGCTGCAACGAATTCGAGAGGCGGGTGCGTGCTCAAGACGGGCTTGAACTGTAGCGCCAGCAAGGGATTCAAGAAGTTCTCTAGAATGAAGCTGCCGTACAACTCAAATTTTACGGTGAACGAGTCGGTGGTGAGGAGGGAGGAGTGTGAGAAGATTTGTAGGAGTAGCTGTTCATGTGTGGCTTATGCTGTGGCTCGTGTTGGTGGCTGTGTGGTGTGGTCTGGGGACATGCTTGATATGAGAAGCTTCGGTGAAGGCGGGCAAGATTTACACATTAGAATGGCTGCCTCTGAATTCGGTAAGACCCTACTCTGCTCTGCTAAAACAGGGACACTTTTTTTTTTCTTTTTTTTTTTTAATAATAGTAACCTGATTTAATAAAGTTTTATTTTGATTTCTTACTCCCCATGTATTGAGTGATTAATCTACTGTATTTTGGGTAACAGAATCCGATGGGAGTGGAAAAAGGACGGCGATCATCGCAGTGTCGGTTATCTCAGGGATTGTGCTTCTGTGTTTGGTGGGTGGATACTTGATCATCAGGAAGAGGAGGACCTTCCGCTCCCACAAAAGCCAAGGTACAAATCTTATCTTGTTCTTCTTCTCTTTTTTATTTTTTTTAAGAACCCGGACCTTGTTTTTGGGAGAGAGGAATTAGACTAGTATTTTCATAGTCAATGGTAACGAGAGGAGTGCAAAGTTGAGACATTGCACCATTGGCTGTTGACTTGTGGCCAATAGTCTCTTCCTTTAAGCAAGTCTACATATTCTGCCATGGGGACAATGAGGGCGACAGGGGCCGTGGCCATAGGCGCCTTTTTTTTTCTTTTTTTTTTTTTTTTCTCACATATAATGGTTTAGTGGTTTGTATATAAATGAGACCTGTTCCTTTTAAAATAATAATTTTCTACGTATAATCTTTTAAAAAAAAAAATTAAACCTTTTGCCTCCGTCATTACATGGGGACCATTTTCCTGTTCCCCCAGGTCAAAAACTAACGGTAAAATGGTGTGAAATATGAATCAAAGCTTTTCAAGTTAAAAAATAACTTAGCAAGAAAACAAAAAGATTAAAAAAAAAAAAAGATGCGGCTTTTTCAACAAAAAGGTTACTTATCACGACGAAGCATGAGGGTGAAGCTCTAGTTGGGGTGCCAAGACATTGGTCCTCCGATTGTTAATCGGTGAACAACAATATTTTCTTTTCGTTATTGCACAAACTCCCTTCGTGGACTGTCTCTTTTTGACGACTTCATTGCCACAATGCTGACATTATATTTTATCAGAATAACAGTTTTTTCTAAAGGATGCTTTATGCTATAGTTATTTTTCCTTTTTCCGTTGAAAACTATATACCACAGTTGCTCCTAATAAAACGTATCGCATGGTAATCTAATGATCTAATCAACGGATGCAATACTTTTTTTAATTATTATTTTTTGATAAAACACACACTAGCATAGCACAAAAAGCCTACGGAGTACTTTGTTGTACTTAAGTGTTTATGTTCTTAAGTTTATTTTTTTATTTTTTTTTGCAGAGAACACAGTAAACAATTCAAATGAAGATCAGGATCCTATTCTTCAAGAGGAAGACGTAGAGCTACCTTCATTTGGCTTAGATACCATTGCAAATGCTACTAACAATTTCTCCCTCACAAACAAAATTGGAGAGGGCGGTTTTGGTCCTGTTTATAAGGTACTTTCATTGTCAAATCAACAATCTTCATGTTTATATGCTTTTTTCACCCTATATTTACATTTCTAAAAAAAAAAAAATCTACTATATAGGGTATGCTCCCAAGTGGACAAGAAATAGCAGTGAAAAGACTTTCTAAAGATTCTGAACAAGGCCTTGCAGAGTTCAAAAATGAGGTTATTTTAATAGCAAAACTTCAACACCGGAATCTTGTGAGGCTATTGGGATGTTGCATTCAAGGAGAAGAGAGAATGTTGGTCTACGAGTATATGCCCAATAAAAGCTTGGACTTATACGTATTCAGTTAGGACCCTCGATACATCTTGAAATTCTTATTTCATCTTTGTTATTGTGCCTTTAATTGGTTCAATAATAACAAGACTTTTGAATATTTCACCTGTCGTGTGATTTGGCACAGATCAAGGAAGGAGAACTGCACTTGCTTGGCAAAAACGGTTTGATATTATAGTGGGGATTGCTCGAGGACTTCTTTATCTTCATCGAGATTCAAGGTTAAGAATCATTCATAGAGATCTTAAAGCTAGTAATATCCTCTTAGATGGTGAGATGAATCCCAAGATATCAGACTTTGGCATGGCAAGGATATTTAGAGGTGATCAGAGTGAATCAAATACTAAAAGAGTAGTTGGAACATAGTAAGTTTAACAATGTCTCCAATTCCTTTTATGCTATTTATGAATATTAAAATATTGTTTATTGAGATATTTTAATTTGATTTATCTTAGAATTAGAATTACATATTTTAAATAGTTCAAACTTATTTAAAATTATATTTAACTAGAACATAATAGGTTTTCTTTCTCTATAAATAGCTTAGCGATTGTTATTTTCTATTTTGTTTTGCTTATTAATGAATATCGAGTTTTACTTTACTCCTCATAAATTGTTCTTCAGTTAATTTTATCTCTTCTAATTCTATTTATTTACGTGCTTTTATTCTTATCTTTAAATTTTATGTCTATTCTAAATTTTATCCGGGTCCTATACTAGTTGATTAGCTTAAATAGTAACCATTTATCACTCAAGCGTAGCTTCCACTTCTCACTCATCAATCTCATGCAGTTGTTAGACCATTTTGTGATTTTTTTTAATACAGATCATTTTGTGATTTATATTTTTCTTTTGGTTATAATACAGTGGTTATATGTCACCAGAATATGCAATAGATGGTCACTTTTCAATGAAATCTGACGTCTTTAGCTTTGGTGTTATGGTTTTGGAGATTGTAAGTGGTAAGAAGAATAAAGGATTTGAACATCCTGACCATGAGCTCAACCTTTTAGGACATGTGAGTTGTGATTAATTGGCTAATTAATTTTATTTTATATCTTGTTTACCATTTCTTTCTAATTCCATGCTAAATCTAAAATTGGATTCGAAACGTTTTAGGCATGGAAATTGTGGAATGATGGTGGACCAATGGAATTGATGGATATTTTGATGGAGAACGTTCCTGTGTCAGAAGTGCTGAGATGTATACAAGTTGGTCTATTGTGTGTTCAAAAACGCCCTGAAGATAGGCCTTTTATGTCATCCGTGCTCTTCATGTTGGATAGTGAAAATGCTTCACTGCCTCAACCTAAACAGCCTGGATTTTACACTGAAAGAGCTTTTACAGAGAATACTGATTCTTCATCATCATTACATAAGCCATAAGTATCTGCGGAAGTGACTGTTACAATATTGCAGGGCAGATAAAATAGGAAAATGTAAAAAAAAGAAAAATGAAGAACAAAGAAAGTGCTTAAATTGATGCAGCCTGATAGATTTCATTCATCTATACACCAATTATTAGAAATTAGTTTTGGGGTTACAAAATTTCCAGTTTATATATATATATATATATATATAGATATATGATGATAGCCATTTAGATGAAAGCAACACGGCTGTATACATGTTTTAAATTACCGTACAACTAAAGGAATTCTTGAAATGGCCTTAAAATTGTCCAATGGTGTCGCTTCAGGTCTCAATATATCAAACGGGTTCTTAAAAATCCACCTAAGTCATTCTACCTTAGTTTTAGTAAAATTTGGACAACATAACTGCTTATTTTTCTTAAAGCCAAAAATTCAAACCTGAAAAAAAAATCAGCTATAAATATAATTCGGTGCCCATGACTGCATGACGTGCCACCCATAACAATGATATTAAATTAAAAAAACTTTTCTAATTCAGTCATCAATTCACAAAGTCATCTGAAACATAATTTGTTTCTTGTTCTAAATGGTCAATAAACACCTAACCGTTTATATAAAAATAGAAACTCAACCATTTTTAAAAATAAACAAATAAATTTTTGATTCATTGATCATTTATCGATGTATAAGATTCAGTTTCTAAGGAAAACAATGCATCAATAGTTATGATATTTCCAAAACTTCAATTATATATATATATATATAGAATCTTATAGATTACAAGAAATCATTAAAACAAGTATTCCAAAGTTTTACTTCTGAAATTTGTATAAATTCACTAAAAGTACTGCGATGGATGAGTATTAAAATTTCTACCTCAAGATTGGTACTAAATGAGAGCACGGTTGGACTCAATACCTCAAATCGAGTCAGGAGGATATCTCCGATCGCCAAACGAAGGTTGAGAGGGTTGGGACAGACAATGGCCGGATTACGAAGACCCGCGGCGGCGGTCGGTAGATTGTGACACTTCGATCCTCCCTATTTTGGACCCCGTAAGTTCAATGGCGATCTTAGTTTAGAGCAATACAGCCGGGAAACACCAAAATTGAAGCATACCATGGGAATGACGACCAGAGGCACAGAATCTAACATTTCGGCGATGGAACCCCAAAATCAAGTTGGGGTTTTTGTTGCCCAAGATGCGCTGTGTGATTTGGACTGGGAGGTATCGATCACCACTATTGAAAACGACGGGAACAGGGAGGCTAGCACACGACGGCAAACGGGAGACTCCGACGGCAGTTTCTGGAAATGATTGAGGTGAAAGGATTAGTGGGTCTTGATCCTCTCAACGTTTTCAGTATTTTGCAACAAAAATCATGCAAAGCGGATGTTGGACAGCGAGGATTCAGTGGTTGGAAGGTGTGGGTTCTCCACTAACTTCGCACGGTAGGTCTGGCCAACTCCACAGCCTCTTTGTTGACTCCACATATCGCCGAACTCAACATTCCAAGAGCTTTCTAACGAGTCTGATGGTGTCAAAAAGGGGCATCGAAAAGTGGCCGAAGATGGTGGCTGACGGTGAGGAGAAAAGAGAGAAAGAAAGAGAGAGAAGGGGAATTTGATTTTTTTTTTTTTTCTTTTGGGTGTGAGACTTTTTTTTTTTTTTTTAAATGAGGTGGCCTCATCAAATTGGCCAAGTGGACACACATGTCAACCAATAAAAAAAATTAGCTACATGCTTACAAATTGACCCCCAACATTTGCTAAAATTTAAAGATTAACCACAATTAATATAAAAAAGACAACAAAGAAAACCAAAATAAAGTTTTACAATTCAATCCCAAAATTAGTGGGTTTTACCATGTAGGGATATGATGTGATATAATCAGCTAAATAATTTCTGTTAAATAGAGCAGTTCTAATTATATCGATTGATGGTCATATATAACATGATCTTAATTCAAGCTATTAGCATATTCTTATTTATAGAATTATGTCTTTTAATTTACTTAGGATTTGAGAATATAATCCTACCCTTGTATTTTTGAGGCATAATAAAGTAAGTACATAGCCAAACATAGTAATAGGATAAATAGATCGGTTGGTCTCCAATCTTTTTAAAATGTTGCAATTTGATCCCCAACTTTTTTTATTTAACTAGTTCTAAACTTTTAAAAAATATGCGATTTGGTCCCTAACCATTAAGTTTGGATGGAAAAATTTTTTTTAACCACCTTATGAGGGTGTTTTAGTAAAATACCTAATATGCGTTTAAAGAAATTAAAAATATGTATTATTAAAATCAAATTTTTTTACCTAAAAAATCATATATATTTTTTTAAAAAATAGATCAAATTCTTCCAAAAAAAAAAAGTAGATCTAATTCCATAAAAAAATAGATCTTTTAAAAAAATTAAAAACCCTAAAAATAGTAAAAATTTGCCAAAAATTAGCAAAATATTCCTTCTTCCCATCCCAATCATCTGACAACCACCTCACAACCCATCTAAGGCACCCTTCCCCCTCTACCTCTTCCTTTGCTTGCGCTTATGACCACCGTCAAGCCACTTGCGGACTATCACTACTAACCGAAGGCCCCCCAACTCTTCCCTTGCCTACATCGCCAACCGAATACCCTAAACCTAGCCTCGATCGATCCCCTCCATTGCAAGCCCAAATCACAAGTGGGGACTAAGTGCGACGAGGAGGGATTGATGGTGACGGGGTGGCATGTGAGGGCTGGGCTAGGTTAGACACAATGGGAAATGGGTGCGTTGGGTTTCTAGGTACGAACGACTCTAGTGATCACCTCAAGGGTCACGTCAGCATCTCAAGGTTGTAGAAGCGGAGGCATTGAAGCGGAAGCCAAAGCTGAAGTAGAAGCAAAAGCTAAAGTTGTTGCATCACTGCCACATCTGCATACGTGTAGCCTCCATTGATAAAGTATTTGAAGCTTTTTTTTGTTTTTTTAGAGGTCTTTTGGTTTTCTAATTGTGTGGTAAATGAAAAAAATTATTTTAGGAGTAATTTAGTAACTTTGATTAAAAATAGATGTCCAATTTTTTTTTTTGTTCACTCGTAATGGCTAGGGATCAAATTGCACATTTTTTAGAGGTTAAACCCAGTTAAATAAAAAAAAGATTGGGGTCTAATTTGTAACTTTTTAAAAAGGTTGGGGACCAACCAAGCTATTTACTTATATTAATATTATGAAATGAAATCTATTCATTCTTTTATAATATTGTTCCTATTGGTAATTATATCTCAAATGGTTCCTTTGCATATAAAAACTATAAAAGTGATCTTTGAGTTTGGAAATTTTATTTCAATTCATTTTTCATGTACTTTAAAGTTTATGAAAATATTTTATTAATTTTAAAAAACATTAAAAAACTCTAAAACAAACGATCAAGTTGAAAAAAAGATCATTGAACATATTTCAAACTTACTCGAATAATCTTAATAATAAAACATAATTTTTCAATGTCCCTATTTTTTATACCAAATTAAAAGGTCTTTTAAATATTTGTTTAAAGTTACAAATCTTTATTAATTATAAATACTAAATTCTACATAAAAATTTAATAATTTAAAATGTTTTAAAATAGCAACATTAAATAAAAAATAAAATATTTTTATATTTTTTATTTTTCTTTCTTAGCATTTTATTATGTTAGAAATGTTATTGTTCATATTCGTTTGTTTTAAACGATGAAGTTGAAATTCAAATTTACTTGTTTTACTGATTTTTTTAAGAATATTTTCACCCCAATTAATGGAATATGCAGTTAACACTCTAAAAGTATGTTTATTTTCCTCATTATACATCTCCACAATAATTTTACATATAGTTTATCAAACAACTAGAAATCTGCTCCTCATTAGAAAATTGATCTAGAGTAGGCGCGAGCAGAGTTGAATCATCTATTTGGATTAGGTGTGGGAGCTGAAGGCGAGGTCCGTCAGACCAAAGACGATTGAGTAGCGTGAGTTGATGAGTGGTGGGGTGCACAATGAAACCTATAATTCCATATACCTGCGTAACTATAATTTGAAAATATCTTTTTAGTTGATGTGCTGGATGCCCCTGATTTTTATGCAAGGTAAGTTTTTGGCTATATTAAATAACCACATCCTGTTTTCCCATGGTTTTGCTTACATTTCTAATTATTTTGCATATGTTGATTATTGCTACTTATGAGTCTGACGAAACAAATTAAAGCTCTTATTTATCTGTTAAAATAGAATTGACTTAGAAATCTTATTTGAGAACTAGAATAGGAAATCTTTATTATTTTTTTTATCAGATGCAAATAACGGTATGAAGCTGTCAACCAATGAAATTGGCATCTCAAGAGTCGTGATTATGAGTAGTTGGTTGATACACCAAAACAAAAGACACATATAGTATATATGATAAAGACAGTTACATGGAAGCAAGAAGGACGCCAATTATTTACTAGAGTTTAAAACATATAAAGATGACATATTACTTTTGGCGACCCGACTATATGGATCCATCAATACTCTAAGACTCAAGAGGCATACTCGATTTTGATGGAAGCAATCGTCGCATCTGGGCATTTTCCGCCCTTGGGGCAATTCGGCTTCAAAGTCACCAGGACCTTCTCATCATTTTCGGCACCCAATTCCATCAACAAATCCGACAACCCCAGCCTCATACAAGTCTTCTTATTTGGCGCAGATTTTACGACATGTGGGACGTTCACGAAGGTCCCAGCGCACTGCCCTTGCTCCGGCCCGGACTTGCCATCCCAGTCGTTCACGTACACATCAAACGACACAGTCTGGTTCCTGTCAAAGCTTATTCCTTCCAACACCAACATCTCCTCTTCCTCCTCATCATCCCGCTTCTTCGGCCTCACCAACAGAATATTCCTCTTCTTGTCTAATGTCATTGGGCTTTCATAGTTTGGCGGCTTATCGATTGTGATGAGCCCGTCGGATCTGAAAAAATTTTGGGCGAACTCCTGCGCTCGTGGAATAATACGAGCCTTTGGCTTGGAATCAAACCTCAACCAAGGAAGATCAACGTCTTGGTACACATACCCAAGGCCCTTGGTGTCAAGGCAATCTCGGACAGAGACGCGGACCAACTCCGCGTTCTCATTGTAGAAAAGGAAACCACTGTTGAGCCAATCCTCGTCGGTGAAGTCTTTCGACCGATTTTTACGTCCTCTCTGAGGCAGTCCCTTCCATACAGACCACAGGCGATCAATGTTGGAGTGGTGTGCGAAGAATATAGGATCTCGTCCAGCGGAGTAGAAGTTCCCTAAGTCCTCGTTGTTAGGCTGAGTGTGGTCGCCGGTCCAAACATGGATCGGACCGTGGGGGATGTTCTCAATGGAGCCCCCTCCAGTCTCTGGCTGGTCGCCACCGTGGTAAGGACACCCAAGGAACAACTCCTTGGTCTTTCCGTTGGAAATCATTTGGCGGTACATGGTGGCCAGGTTCCGCTGTTTGAGTACGTCCGGAGGAGTATCATCGGAGTCAGATCCTCCGGTGGAATTGTTTCTGTAGTAGTTGAGATTGACTACGGTTGGCGGTTGGTGATTGTCGTTGCGGAATTTGTCATAGAGTGGCGAGTCGCAGTATGTGTAGATTCTCGGCATTTGCATGCCGTCAGGATGGTCCCAGTTCCAAAACGGCAAAGCGAAGGAAGGATCGTCGATGAGCTTTCCTAATATCTTCTCGTAAAAGTAGAGGTACCATCGGTGGAAGGGAAAGAAAAGCCAGCTTTCGTGGACTTGGATATCCACGTTGAAGCCGACTTGGTCGTAACCGCCGTTGCAATAAGCACAATGCACGTTCGCTTGCTGCTTGAAACTGCGAGGATCGTCATCCGGGAGTTCCTTCATCCGCCTTACGGCCTCCTCGTACTTCCTTATGTACGCCGCGTCAACCGCATGAGCTGGCCGCCTGACGCGGTAGGATGAGGGATTTCCAGATGGCTTGAAAGTTTTGTAAGGTATCGGCGGACAACAATCCAGGTCCACAAATTTAGGCAAGAGGTCTGGTGTGTGATTGCACTTTGATAAGTCCGGCGGCAAAATGGGATCCGCCGAGGCAAACAGGGCAGTCCGCAGTCCGGACACGCTGTATAGCCCTCCCAGACCAATGAGCACGTTCCTCCTGTCCAATTTTCCCGACTCGTCGGTATTAGTGTTTCCGCCATCATTGACATCCTCTGTGGCTTTGCATGAAACTTTGCGAAGAGAACCTCTCCCAGCTTGTTTTTCCACAATTGGAATTTTTTGGGATTTATTGAAATTAGAGATAGGACAGAAGGAGAAGTTAGTAGCTGCAGTGGAGATGGAAGAGTTGGAGATCATGATTGGTAAAGAGAGAGCGAGAGAAGCTGCCATGGTAAGCTTTTTGTGGTGGATTTGGGGTGGCAATTATGAGATCAAATATGCATGGTTTTTATACTAAAATTTCGTCGCTGCATCTTGATTAGAATCCCATACGTGCCAGCTGTGCGCAAACGATTAGTACTCAAATAATTAAAAGCATTTTAGGAGAGCAATTAAAACAGAAAATATTAGTTTAAAAATTATCAACTTTATATTATAACAATCTTTTGCTTTATAATTAGCTGTTAAAGGCTTTATACTATAAATTAATTAACATTCCGATACGTCGCAGAATAGTCTACAAAATTAATAAGAATAGTACTGTGGGGGCCGTGCCTTGTATAGAAATTACATCCTAATTGTACTCTTCTTGATTCTAACTCCAAGCATTTACTTGTTAGGATACATCGTTCTCAAATATTAAGTGCATTTTCTACTTTCTTCGGTTAATTATTTGCAGGAGAAGTTTTTTTTTAGTGACATTACTGTCACAACTAAAAAATAATAGTTTATTTTTCCACTTAAATTCATATAATACTACTTACTATTATACTAATAATAATCATGTGATTAAATAAAAATTTTGTCATATTCAAAAAAAAAAAAAAAAAAAAAAAATCTGCATGTGCCATTGTCTAGAACTGAATTAGGATGAGAAGTGGTGCTGTGGTTTAAGAAATGCAAGCCAAGGCTTCCCGTGCTCCCATCGGTGCCTCGGTAAAAAGCTAGAATTGGCTCTATGAAACCATGATGTACTATCATTCCACTTGTGATACCAGTCGATCCCATAGTAACATTGGCTTAAGGACGTGAAGACATTATTGGTCCCTTTTTTAGTGAGAAAAAAGTTAGGATGCATGAGGATACAAATATTCAAGATTAGCCTTTATGATCAATAGTTAGGTATAAGTGTTATCATACATACCCCACAACCTCCATGTGATACACATGTTGAGATGACCACTTTTATTAAATATGCACGTCTATGTGATACACGTTGAGATGTCACCGGTCACTTACCCTAGTTAAATGCTAGATATCTTAATTAGCTGACATGCATCTTTTTTCCATAAAGGCGATTGCAAAAGAAAACCAATAGTGTGTATACTAACGTGCAATTAAAGTACGTAGGAATCAGAGTGGACAAGATTTGGTGTAATTGTTTACTAGGGTTTCATGAATCGAAACTAAAGTAAATGTAAATCTTATTCAGGCAATTATTTAAAGTGAAAATCGGATGACATGATTGGAGAGGAGCTTGGAGAAGTAGTTTTGGCTCCATTTGAGGCAGTCATTCTCCGAGGCCGCATGCCAGTGGTGGATGTTCTCGCAATCAGGTCTATCCTCCGTAGTCCATTGGTTGTTGTCCTCGTTGTATTCCTTCGTTAATGGAAGAGATTAGGTTCAAAAACAGAGAGACACCCTAGTGAAATTGTAGATGGTCGTGTAAAATTACCATGATGGTTGAAAAATCTTCTTGAATCTATTGTCGAAGTATCTAAAAGAATTCTATGACTTTTTATTTTTACCTTTGTCATAAACTAGAGATAGGTTGGTCAGGAGACGCTGGGAGAAAACATTACATGATGGTTTGATTTATTCTTAAAACCCATCATGGTATGTTCCATTTAAAAAAAAAAAAAAATCATTTAAAAATTTAGATTTCCGATGGGTGACCAAATTGTGGTCTCCATTTCAGGACCAAGAGAATGGAAACCAAAACACTGAAAATATATTACGGCCAGTGCATTAGTCACTGCATAAAATATATCTATTTAGGTAAGTGACCCATTCTAATCTATCTACTTTTATATTATTTATATAATGCTCTTTTTGTATGAGCAAGTTTATTCCATTACCATCATGGGGTGTTTGGTATGCAATAATCCTAAGAGTGGGAATAAGAGTCTGCAAAATTCTTATGTTTGGTACAAGAATTATGATTTTTGGATTCTCGAAAAACTCAATCTAACGAAATCACTTTACCCCATTTAATCTGAATCTCACCTAATAAGGTAATATTCATACTCTTAGGAATCTCAAGACTATGGGGATCTCATCGTCTCTTCTAGACCGATCATGATGATGATGATAAATAAATAAATAATATAAAATAAAATACTATTAAATATTCATGATATAGTAATAACTTAATATTATTATTTAATATTAAGATTAATGTAAAATAATAATATACTATTAAGAATTATATTTTGATTATTATTTATATTCATTATACGATATTTTAATATTAATATATTATTATTAAATAATAATAACACTACTACTATTTTTATAAATAATATTTAGTATATACGAATAGTATATTATTAATATTAATAACAGTAGCAGTAATAATAATAAATAATATAAAATGCAATAAAATATTTATAATGTTATCATAATTAATATTATTATCTAATGTTAATATTAATATAAAGTTATACCGTATTATTAGAATTATATTTTTATTATGATTTATATTCATATTAATATATTATACATTATATATACAATATTTTAATATTAATTTATTATTAAATTATAATAGTTTGATAAGAATGATAATAATAATATTAACAAAAATAACAAAATTTAATAGTATAATATTAATATTAATAGCAACATTAATATTAAATAATATTATTAGTATTAGTATTATTATATGATGTTGTTATTAATATGATGATTATAATGACAACAATGGTAATATCAATATGAGTAATATAATAACATCATATGATGATGACGACGACGACGATGATGATGATGATGATAAACAACAGTAGTAGTATGCTATCATTGTTTTTAATTTTTTTTTAGAGTTCTTTTTTATGTTTTTAAATTCTTCTTAGTGATAATGATAATGTTATGAGTGTAATTATCTCTTTTAAAATATGAATATAAACATCGCATTAACATATAAAAGATAATGGAAATGTTTTTGAAAGAAAATACAACAATTTATTTATATAATCTATACAAGATTCCTATGTGCAACCAAACACAGTAATATGCTATTCCTAAACATCGAAGAAAAGATTCTTATATACAATAAAACATGATAATATTGGTTTCATAAGAATTATATTACCTACTACCACTTTTCTGAGAATATGATTTCTATTAATTACTACTTTCAGAGCGCCCCCCATAAATTATATCCTGCATGTAACATAAAACGAAAAATCTGCATTCAACGGTACCACTTTGTGTAAAACACTTGGTATTCTTGTAAAGGGTTTGGCCCACTTCTATTTTTCCATTGATTGAGTGCCATAATGAATTGCGAAATTCAAAAGATCAATTAAGGAAATGAATTGAGCATAATAATTTTCAAATCATACTTTAAATTAAACAAGAAAGTATACTTATATTGAAAATTCGTCTTTAACATCTTTGTGTGCTCTGTGTGCAAGAGTATTAAACTAAAATACTTGGTCGTTCCATGGGTCAATAACTCTCAACTTCCAGTGACACCTAATATTGTATGGTGCCAAGTATACCTTTCATCGTGGAGTGTTGTGCAGAAGGGCAAGAAGCCAATTTGCATGATCGCTAATTCCTAGGTCTTTACGCGTAATAACTATAAAGGTAGGTGCTTAGGGGAGGAAGCCAAATTGTTGATCAAGGCCATTACATTGACAATAGCATGCCAAATAGCTAAAAAAAATTTTCAAACTTATTACAAATACTAACATAAAGCTACTTGAAAAAAAAATGTCTAAGTATTAATAATATATTTATTACCTAAGCTATATCATTATAGCATTTGTACCAATTTTATGAAAGGGGATGAAATGGTAAATGACTTTACAGCCTATATATATAGTATATTACTACTATTGAGGCTCGACGGTAGCAAGGACACTTTTTTTTTCTCTTTAATGCAGTTTTATTTTGATTTCTTACTCCTTATGTATTAAGTGATCAATCTACTATATTTTGGTTAACAGAATCCGATGGGAGTAGAAAAAGGACGGCGATCATCGCAGAGTCGGTTATCTCAGGGATTGTGCTGCTGTTTTTGGTGGGTGGATACTTGATCATCAGGAAGAGGAGGACCTCCCGCTCCCACATAAGCCAAGGTACAAATCTTTTCTTGTTCTTCTTCTCCTTTTTTTTATTTTTTTTTAAGAACCCGGATTTTGTTTTTGGGAGGGTGGAATTAGAATAATATTTTCATAGTCAATGGTAATAAGAGGAGTGCTAAGTAAATTGCTCAACGCACTATTGAAACATTGCACTATTCGCTGTTGACTTATGGTCAATAGTCTCTTCTTTTACACAAGTCTACATATTCTGTCATGGGGACAATGAGGGAGACAGGGGGTCGCCTAGCTTTTTTTTATTTATATAAAGTAGTTTTAATTTTAATACAATAGATATGTATATAAATAGTAGGTATGTATATAAATGAGACTTGACCTATTTAAATTAATAATTCTCTACATGTTAATGTAATCTTGATTAAAAAAAATTAACCCCGCTAAAAAATCCGCCATTGCATGGGGACAATTTTCCTGTTCCCCAAGTCAAAAACTAACGGGTAAAATGGTGTGAAATATGAATCAAATCTTTTCAAGTTAAAAGATAACATAGCAAAAAAAGAAAAAAGTTAAAAAAATTAAAAGAAAGATGCGGTTTTTTCAACAAAAAGGTTATTTATCATGGAGAAGCATAAGGGTGAAGCTCTAGGTGGGGTGCCAAGACATTGGTCCTCCCATTGTTAGTCAGTGAACAACAATATTTTCTTTTCGTTATTGCACTCTCTCCCTCCGTGGACTGGCTCTTTTTGACGACTTCATTGCCATAATGCTGACATTATATTTTATTAGAATAACAGTTCCTTTTAAAAGGATACCACAGTTGCTCCTAATAAAACGTATCGCAATACATTTTATTATTATTATTATTATTATTATTTTTTTTTAATAAAACACACACTAGCATAGCACAAAAAGCCTACGGAGTACTATGCTGTGCGCAAGTGTTTGTGTTCTTAAGTTTACTTTTTATTTGTTTTTGCAGAGAACACAGTAAACAATTCAAAGGAAGATCAGGATCCTATTCTTCTAGGGGAAGACGTAGAGCTACCTTCATTTGGCTTAGATACCATTGCCAATGCTACTCACAATTTCTCCCTCACAACCAAAATTGGAGAGGGCGGTTTTGGTCCTGTTTATAAGGTACTTTCACCGTCAAATCAACAATCTTCACGTTTATATGCTTTTTTCGCCCCATATTTACGTTTCTTATAAAAAAAAATCCATTATATAGGGTATGCTCCCAACTGGGCAAGAAATAGCAGTGAAAAGACTTTCTAAAGATTCTGAACAAGGCCTTGCAGAGTTCAAAAATGAGGTTATTTTAATAGCAAAACTTCAACACCGGAATCTTGTGAGGCTATTGGGATGTTGCATTCAAGGAGAAGAGAGAATGTTGGTCTACGAGTATATGCCCAATAAAAGCTTGGACTTATACGTATTCAGTTAGGACCCTCGATACATCTTGAAATTCTTATTTCATCTTTGTTATTGTGCCTTTTTTGGTTCAATGATAACAAGACTTTTGAATATTTCACCTGTCGTGTGATTTGGCACAGATCAAGGAAGGAGAACTGCACTTGCTTGGCAAAAACAGTTTGATATTATAGTGGGATTGCTCGAGGACTTCTTTATCTTCACCGAGATTTAAGGTTGAGAATCATTTATAGAGATCTTAAAGCTAGTAATATCCTCTTAGATGGTGAGATCAATCTCAAGATATCAGACTTTGGCATGACAAGGATATTTAGAGGTGGTAAGAGTGAATCAAATACTAAAAGAGTAGTTGGAACATAGTAAGTTTAACAACGTTTTCAATTACTTTTATGCTATTATGAATATTAAAATATTATTTATTGAGATATTTTAATTTGATTTATCTTAGAATTAGAATTACATATTTTAAATAGTTCAAACTTATTTAAAAGTACATTTAACTAGAACACAATAGGTTTTTTTTTTTCTCTATAAATAGCTTAGTGATTGCTATTTTCTATTTTGTTTTTATTATTAATGAATATTGGGTTCTAGTTTACTCCTCGTGAATTGTTCTTTTGTTAATTTTATCTCTTCTAATTCTATTTATCCCATGATTGTATTCATATCTCTAAATTTTTTCTAAGTCGTACGCCAGTTGATTAGCTTAAATAGTAACCATTTATCACTCAAGCGTGGCTTCCATTTCTCACTCATCAATCTCATCTAGTTGTTAGACCATTTTGTGATTTTTTTTTTAATACAGATCATTTTGTGATTGATATTTTTATTTTGGTTATAATACAGTGGTTATACGTCACCAGAATATGCAATAGACGGCCACTTTTCAGTAAAATCTGACGTCTTTAGCTTTGGTGTCATGGTTTTGGAGATTGTGAGCGGGAAGAAAAATAGAGGATTTGTCACGCCCCGGAGTACGGGAGGTGACGTGGCGGTTTATTTAAATTAATTATATAAGAATTTAATTAAAACCAATGGTTTGAGGATCAAATTAAGTGAGAAATAAGAAGATTTCCACCACATTTATATAAAAGAATTTATAAATATTAAGCAAGTAATAAAAATTAATAAAGAACCGCGTGTATGGGTTCCACAACCCACAACTTGTGCACACACATGGTTCTGACAATATCATGAATACAATTACAGTCCAAGTATAAATAAAGTTAACTCTTACATGCCTTGATTAAATAGTACAAAAGATAAAATATCCTCCTATTGCTCCTGAGTTCGGTCTGAAGAATCCTCTCCAAACCTAAATGGGAAACCACCTAGAGGGGGAAATTTAAAACAATAAAACGTGAGCGAAAGGCTCAGTAGGACTATGCTTTATAAAATAATTTAATTTAAAGAAATATTTCATTGACAGGAGTACTCAAAAGAAACCTTAAATAAATAAATAAATAAATAAATAAATAATTTGAGTAGAACTGTCCTGACTCAGAACAGTCTACTTGCACAATCAGAAATACTATTTTTCTTTTCTAGGCAAACCATGATATCACCACCGCAGTGGCCCAACTGGGTTTCGGGACCTGCCCCCAAGGTCGATTGCTACACGACCCGATCTCTGATATGGCATCATGCCTATGTGTTCATTATCATTATCATTCAAAACCCAATTACCGAGTGTTGTTCTTTACATTCATTATGAAGTTCATTTCAGATCACGGTATATTAAAATATAACCGATAAATCTATTTTCAAACACCGTTGAAAACATTTTAATAGAAATCCTTTTCAAAGCCAAATCATTTCAAAATCAGGCTACCAAAGAAATAGGATAGAAGTCCTACCTCAATACTCGTGCCGGTGCCCCACACTGTAATCCCGGTCCGCTATACGTTAGCTCCGCGGAACCACGAACGATCCTAGATACAAACTAAGTCGATCAATAACTCGTTCGAGACATTCTATGTTACTAAACCATTTCATGATGTTCTCGTGTGCCATTTGTACCTTTAAAATCATTCTATAAGGTTGAGATTTAAATCAGGGTTCAAAACAGTGAAAACGGGTGAAAATCACGAAAAATTTTCATGCCTCGGTCGGCCTGCCGGACTCCCTGCTTCGGCCTGCCGGAAGCAAAGTTTGGTCGGCCGATCACTTCCCCAGGTTCGGCCTACCAAACGGAAGAACACCAGCCTGTCGATCCCTGTTTCGGCCTGTCGAACACGCAATTCGGCCTGCCGAACTGGGAAAACCCAGAAATTCCAGCCACGAGTTTCGATTTCCCCAAAACCCAAATCTTGATTCTAACCTGTTTTTCTCAAATCCCAGGCATAGAAAACATTCATAGATGATAGAAAAACATATTTAGACACTTTAAAACTCATTTAAACAAGATTCAAACACAAAAATCCCGAAAATCCAAAAATGGGAAAAATTGAGGAAAAATAAAAAATCTTGAATTCAATCCATTTTTCTTAAATCTAAGCTTAGATTCAAGTTGTTCTAAGTTCATTTAACTCAAATCCAAGGTTTTCTAAGCTTAAACAAACCTAGATTTCAAAAATGCACAAAATTGAAAATTTTGTAAAAAGTTTAGAAATTTCAAAACTAACCTCGAATCGAAGCTTAAATCCGCGTCCTCGGTTGCCGAATCACGTCCCCGAGCTTCCTCCTTGCTAACCCGAAGCTTGGATTCGAATTTGGGTTTCAAAATTTGAGAGAGATGTAGAGAGAGAGAGGCTGCCGAGAGAGATCAAGAGGAAGAGAGAGAGAGAGTCGTGATAGTGAGGAGAGAGAGGGAGAGAAAGGAAATAAATAGAGAAAATCGGTGGGCGGTTTTACTGTGCGAAAACCATGTGCCGCCCACGGTTTTGTAAAACGGAGTATTTTTAACATTTTACAAATTGTTGTGTTTTAAAACCCAAAACATCATTTTAGAACAATAAGTAATCATTTGGATTCATCAAATTAACAAAACAACCAAAAATTCAAAAATCCAACCAAATAATCTAATAAATGCTAAAACGTTAATTATGGAACACTAATTCATCATTTATATTACATTAACACTAAATAAATTTCGGGGCGTTACAGGATTTGAACATCCTGATCATGAGCTCAACCTTTTAGGACATGTGAGCTGTGACTAATTGGCTAATTAATTTTATTTTATATCTTGTTTACCATTTCTTTCTAATTCCCATGCTAAATCTGAAATTGGGTTCGGAACGCTTCAGGCATGGCAATTGTGGAATGACGGTAGACCAATGGAATTGATGGATACTTTGATGGAGAATGTTCCTGTCTCAGAAGTGTTGAGATGTATACAATTTGGGCTATTGTGTGTTCAAAAACGCCCTGAAGATAGGCCCTTAATGTCATCCGTACTCTTCATGTTGGATAGTGAAAGTGCTTCACTCCCTCAACCTAAACAGCCTGGATTTTACACTGAAAGAGCTTTTACAGAGAATATTGATTCTTCATCATCATCAAATAAGCCAAATGTATCTACAAATGTAACTATTACAACATTGCAGGGCAGATAAAATAATAAAAGGGAAAAAAAAGCAAAAGAAGAAGAACAAAGAACGTGTTCAAATTGATGCAACGAATAGATTTTGTTAATCTATACACCAATTCTTCTTAGAGATTTTCATACACCAATTCCATATTTTTATTATAGAGATGAATTTGAATACTTTATTTGTTAGACAAGATTATTAAAGATTTATAATTTATCTGGTCCAATATAATATAATCTCATTATATAAAGTACCTCTAATATAATGTTTCTACATAAATATTTAATTGAAGATCCCAAACTTAAATTATTTATTACATACTGTTTAGATTATAATTTATAAATTTTATCCTTAAGTATATAACAATTATATGTTAAATTTAAAGTCATATTAATAATCATTGAATTTTCTTGATATTTATTAAAGTATTCATAATACACATCAGAAACCAAAATTAATTTTAAATATGTTATTTATTTATTAACAATATATATAATGTCCATGTTTGTAGGGCATTGACCCCAACAAGGTTATCATGATTTTAGAACTTCAGCACCTCTTGTTAGGTTAGTAATATATTCGGCTTGTTTCGGAGGGATTCTTAAAAGTTGTATTTGGCTTTCTAAGCCTAAAAGCTGTTTCTGGAAGTGTTTGGATGTTCTCTCATAAGTGCTTTTGGCTCTCCACAAATACTTTTAGTTAAAGCTACAAAATGTGGCTTCTTAAAAAGCACTGCTGGAATAGTTTTTAAAATTTATATGAGGGTGTTAATAATACATTATTAACTTAGATATAACATCTTTGTAACTTACTAAAAATTTTGAAACTATTTTGACTCATTTAAACTCTTTTGAAAGTATAATTCTAAATACTTACTGAAATGTACAACTTTTGCTTCTTCTTGTTTTATTGACAAAAAACACAAGTAAAAGTTGAGCCAAACGGACCCATTGTATGAATAGAGAAGAGAGAATGTGGATCTTTGAATTCATGCCTTAAAAAAATTTTCAAAAATAAAAATAATAATTAAAATATTAATATCGATCATTGTTAGAACCTTAGGCTTCATCATAAGAAAATAAGATTCTAACTGAAAAGGTTAACCAATTGAGTGGAGTAGGCCCACTCCCTCGTAAACTCATCATAGCTCTCTTATTGCCAATATGAGACTTTTTTTTGCACCTCTAACAATAACATTCATAATAATGCATTCACATGTTGGGAACTTGTCATCGCCTAATATCCCCTTGTACAAATTATATTAATTGCCAGTTTGGGATTACTTGACTATAAGACCTATGCTCTACAATAATCTATTCCCACTTCACAATTTCTAAGGCAGTTCCTGTGTCCATTAGGAGTGACTGTACTGTATAGTTCAAAAAAAATAAATAAAAAACCTACATGATGAACCAGTCAAATAAAACTTCGTGGAAGGGAAGAAGTTTCAACTTAAAAAGATACGGAAAGAAAAATGGAGAAGCAAAACGTAGAAAGGCCTTGCCTCTCAATCTTTGGTTGTACTCTGGCTCGCTTTCATATTATAACTATAGGTGTTAGGTGACCAATGAATCTGGTTGTAATCATATTCTTCTTCTCTGTTATCTGCTTCCCCATTTCCATGACAGCTGATGACTCCCTAAAACTAAACCAAACTCTCATAGACACCCAAACTCTTACCTCCCCCGGCGAAAAATTCAAATTAGGCTTCTTCAGCCCACTGAATTCCAAGAACCGCTACGTAGGAATATGGTTTAATAATATTGAAGAGCTCACAGCCGTCTGGGTCGCCAACAAAGACAGCCCTCTTAATGACTCTTCTGGTGTCCTGAAAATTACCGAAACCGGAAACATAGTAATCCTCAGCAACCAAACCCAGAATCCCATATGGTCCTCAAATTCAACTGCAGAAGACCCGACTTTGCAGCTCTTAGACACCGGAAACCTCGTTGTTAAAGATGTCAATAGTGGAAACTACACGTGGCAGAGTTTCGACGACCCATGCGATTCGCTTCTAGCGGGCATGAAGCTCGGATGGGACTTCACAACGGGTCAAAGTTGGAAGCTAACCTCCTGGAAAAGCCAGCAAGATCCATCCGAAGGGAACTACACCTACGAATTTGATTCACATGGGATTCCGCAAGCACTTCTGCTCTCAGGCCAAGATATTCTATACAGAAATGGTCCTTGGGATGGTGTCCGAACAGGCGGTGATCCTCCCATCGAAGACCAATCTTACTTTGAACCCATTTATGTTATCAATGAAACTCATCGCTACTATACCTTCGAAAATGGTAACAGCTCCACGATCACGAGGTTCTGTTTGAATCCATTGGGATCGGCAGACCAGGTTAGGTGGAACTACGCGACCAGCAGTTGGGTTACCATCTATGCAGCGCAGAAAGACGACTGTGATACTTTTGGGCGTTGTGGTCCTAATGGTATATGCGACAGTAGTTACAACACTTTTTGCCGTTGCCCAGATGGGTTCAAGCCAAAGGAACCGGAAGCCTGGGCTGCAATGAATTCGAGTGGCGGGTGCGTGCTCAAGACGGGCTTGAACTGTAGCGCTAGCGAGGGATTCAAGAAGTTCTCTAGAATGAAGCTGCCGTACAATTCAAATTTTACGGTGAACGAGTCGGTGGTGAGGAGGGAGGAGTGTGAGAAGATTTGCAGGAGTAGCTGTTCATGTGTGGCTTATGCTGTGGCTCGTGTTGGTGGCTGTGTGGTGTGGTCTGGGGACATGCTTGATATGAGAAGTTTCAGTGAAGGCGGGCAGGATTTATACATTAGAATGGCTGCCTCTGAATTCGGTAAGACCCTACTCTGTTCTGCTAGAACAGGCCTCTTTTTTTTCGAGAAATAATCAATTCTTCAATTTGTTTTCCTGGAATTACCAACCATATAGTTGCATCGGTTGAGTTTTTTTTTTTAAATTTAATTCCATTATAGCAACATCTTGATTGATTTATCTCAAGAGTATATGCTGATTTTCTTTCTCCTAATATGTATTATCAATCTACGATGATGTGTCAAAGAATATGGAAAATGGACGGCGGTGATCATCTCAGTGTCAGTTATCTCAGGGTTTATTCTGTTGTTTTTGGTGGGTATATGCTTCATCATCAGGAAGAGAAGGACCGCCCACTCCAACATAAGACAAGGTACAAATCGTTTTCCTTTTTTTTTTTTTTTTTTTTAAAGATCCGGGATTCTTCTTTTATTTATTTTGGAGCCAGGAATCGTATCATAAGTCAAGAGTCATATATTGATCACTTTGGTTCTTTGATTAATAAATTAGAACTAACTTTGTTTACCCGTTAATCAATAATTTAGTTATATGACTAGTTCTAAAGATGACTATTGCGCGTATGTTTGGTATTATATTTGGTATTCCCTATCAATCTTAATTGACTTTTAATATATCAGTCCTGGCATAGAAGCTTCGGAGAAATAATAATGTTTTCTTAGCTGAGGTGATATTGTTATTCAATTAAAATAATACAACTGCACTTATAAAAAAAGATACAACTGTAACTTTTGTACAAATATCAAGATCAATATAACAAAATATCCCATTACAATCAATGAATGGTTCATCCAACTTTTTATAATATTTTAAATCATTTGAAGTCTAGTATTTGTCCTTCTATTTTCTGGATTCCTAGAGCTAGAAATGCAACAGCACATGAGGCTGGTTGCTGGACTCTTAGGACAAAGCCAGGGGTTAAGAAGACATGTGGTCTCTTTTCATTTGTAGAGTTAAAATATGTCACCCGTTTATAAATATTATTTATATATCCTAATGTATATATATAAAGACATAAATAACCTTAATAATGATATTGTTAGTTTTAATTTATTTTTAGAATAATAATAATATATATATGTAAGATTTTAAATGGATTATGATATCGTTATAATTTTTTAAAAAAATCCCTAGAATTAGGGTGTTTATTGTTTAAATTGAAATTGATATCCAAAATAATTATTTTAAAATTCCTCCAGCTAAAAGATGGATTTTTTGATGGCAAATTAGAATTACGCTTTTACTAACAAATTGAAATTAGGATGTTGTAATTAAATTAATGATATAGTATTTATTAAGTATTTTTGTGTGTTTTACAGATTATATAATTGATATATCATTAAGTTAATAGTACATAATGATAATGATTTGTAATGACATTCATATTTTGGGACTTAAGTGATAATGATATTTTTGTTTTTTAGTGATATGTAATTAAATTTATGATATAGTATTTATTAAGTTTTTTGTATGTCTTATAGGTTGTATAATCAATATATCATTAAGTTAATGATATATAATGATAATGATATTTAATTATATTAATTTTTTAAGATTTCAAGTGATAATACTTTCTATTTAGGTAATAGAAACAATATTAGATTAATTTAATGATATTCATTTTTATTTAATGAAATTATATTGTAAGCAATTTAATGACACGAATGATTTTTGTTGTTTAAGTTATATGGTAATTAATCAAGTATATTTGTATTTCTTTAATATCAATTTTTTTTAATGATTCAACTATGAGAACAATAAGTAAATCTGTTAAAAAAAATAAATATATGATAAAATCTACTTAGAATGTATTTTTAGATTTTGAATATATGTAATTTGAAAAAGAGACATATAAGTAATATTTGTAAAACATAGACAAATTTTAATTCACTCCTTAAAAGAGTCACATTTTGTAATTTTTACCAAATTCAGTTAGCATCATTGATATATGGGAGGTTGGCCTCCATGTGCTAACCACTACTTTCGGCTAGTAAAATACCCAGTTTATTGAGCTAATAAATAAATAAATAAATAAAACTGCTGAGTTATTAGTAAGATCGACTAAAGAGTAGGAAGAATTTTCGATGCATTTATTTATAATTGGTGCGTCCCTTACCGTCCTTAGGCGTTAATTATACTGGATAAGTATCATTTTTCTTCCTTTTACTGCTCTATGAGGCTCATTATTGTCGTGAAAAGAACTTATTAAGTTGAAATTAGTTAAAAAAAAAAGTTAAAATCAGTGTAGAAAAATATTTTCTTTGCTATTTCGTTGAAGCAATCTCTCCATCATGACCTGGATCCTAGACTACTTCATTGTCATAATTTGACATTTTATTACAACTAGGTAGAAGCTACGCACGTCCATATTCAGTTTGGCAAAGGAAGAGAAAAATTGGACATAAAAAGCATGAAGATGTGTAAAAGCAAAAAGAAAAAGGGTAATTTTTTTAGCAAGAATCAAAAAAGATACCTAACTTAAGTATGTATTTTTTAACAGTAAGATTTGCAGAAAAAAGTAATTATGATTGTATCTAATAGTTTCAAAATTTGTACCACCGAAAGGGTGTTTCATTGGAGAAATCCTAAAGAAAAAGAAGATGAGAGAAAGATCATATGTGGAACAATATGGGAGAGGCATATTAAAGTGATGTGGGAAGAGCTATTATCACTTTTTTATATATGGTAACAGGTAGATAAATGCATAATAGTTTTTATTTTTAACAAAAGCAATGAGGATGCTTTACGTTATACTTTTGTTTTGTTTTATTTATTTTTTATTTTATATCTTTTCCGTTGAATGCTTTATCTCATAGTTGCTCCTAACAAAAGATGAATCGCATGGTATTGTATTGATCAATTCAAACGGATGCAATGCCATTTTTTATAAACGCACAGTGGCAGAGCTCAAAAAAAGAATGGGTGACTTCATTGTATGAACGTGTTTATATGTTTGGGTTTATTTTTCATTTGTTTGTGCAGAGAACACAAGAAACAATTCAAATGAGGATGATCAGGATCCTATTCTTCTAGAGGAAGACGTAGAACTACCTTCATTTGGCTTAGATACCATTGCCAATGCTACTGACAACTTCTCCCTTACAAACAAAATTGGAGAGGGCGGCTTTGGTCCAGTTTATAAGGTACTTTCATTGTCAAATCAACAATCTTCAACTTTTTATATAAGTATTTAAAGCTGAAAAAACCATATCCGTTATATAGGGTACGCTTCCAACTGGACAAGAAATAGCAGTGAAGAAGCTTTCAAAAGATTCTGGACAAGGCCTTACAGAGTTCAAGAATGAGGTTATTTTAATTGCAAAACTTCAACACCGGAATCTTGTGAGGTTGCTTGGATATTGTATTCAAGGAGAAGAGAGGATGTTGATCTACGAGTATATACCCAATAGAAGCTTGGACTTATATATATTCAGTTAGTGACCCTGGCCTGGATACATCTTGTATTTTATTTTTATTTTTTCATATTTGATATTGAGCCTTTAATTGGTTCATTATAATTTGTGACGTTTAACTTCGCACGACATTTGAATTGGCACAGATCGAAGAAGGGGTACCGTACTCGATTGGCAGAAGCGGTTTGATATTATAGTTGGGATTGCTCGAGGACTTCTTTATCTTCACCGAGATTCAAGGTTAAGAATAATTCATAGGGATCTTAAAGCAAGTAACATCCTCTTAGATAGTGAGATGAATCCCAAAATATCAGACTTTGGTATGGCAAGAATATTTGGAGGTGACCAGAATGAAGTCGATACTAAACGAGTAGTTGGAACGTAGTAAGTTTAATACCTCTCCAATTGCGTTTTCATTTTAGTTATATATATATTAGAATTAGGATTACATACTTTAATTATTTCAACTTTATTTATGTTTATTTCATTAGTTATTAGAATAGAATTAGGATTTTATTTTCTATAAATAGTTTAATGTAGTTATTCTCCATTCAGTTTTGATGATTAATATATATTGAGTATCTAGTTTTTTTTTTTTTTTTCTTTATGAGTTATTATTCTTCTTCTAATTTATCTCTTTAGTTCTATTCATCCCTATGAGTCTATGCTTATCTTTAAATTCTGTCACGGTCCTCTACCAGTTGATTAGCTTAAATAGCTCAACTTATCTCTAAATTCTATGCCTATTCTAAATTCTATTAGGCTCCTCTATCAATAGATCAGCTTAAATAGTTGTTGAACTATTCCTCACTTAATTAAGAATAGCTTCCATTTCTCACACACTATAATCTTATATCATTGTTAAACCATTCCGTGATTGGTCTTTTATTTTTGTTTCAAATTTCAATGCAGTGGTTATATGTCTCCTGAATATGCAATAGACGGACACTTTTCAGTAAAATCTGACGTCTTTAGCTTTGGTGTCATGGTTTTGGAGATAGTAAGTGGGAAGAAGAATAGAGGATTTGAACATCCTGATCATGAGCTCAACCTCTTAGGACATGTGAGCTGTGACTAATTGGCTAATTAATTTTATTTTATATCTTGTTTACCATTTCTTTCTAATTCCCATGCTAAATCTAAAATGGCGTTCGGAACGTTTCAGGCATGGAAATTGTGGAATGACGGGAGACCAATGGAATTGATGGATATTTTGATGGAGAACGTTCCTGTGTCAGAAGTGCTGAGATGTATACAAGTTGGTCTATTGTGTGTTCAAAAACGCCCTGAAGATAGGCCCTTAATGTCATCCGTGCTCTTCATGTTGGATAGTGAAAATGCTTCACTCCCTCAACCTAAACAGCCTGGATTTTACACTGAAAGAGCTTTTACAGAGAATACTGATTCTTCATCATCATTACAGAAGCCAAATGTTGTACCTGCGGACATAACCATTACAATTTTGCAGGGCAGATAAAATAAGAAAATGAAAAACAATGAAGAACAAAGAAAGTGCTTCAGTTGATGCAACCAGATAGATTTCATTCATCTATACATCAATTATTAGATAATTAGGTATAAGTTTTATTATACATACTGCGCGACCTCCGTGTGATACACATGTTGAGATGACCACTTTTATTAAATATACAGGTCTATGTGATACACGTTGAGATGTTACCGGCCACTTACCCTAGCTAAATGCTAGCTACTCAATTAGCCTGCCATGTATCTTTTTTCCTTAGACGCGATTGCAAAAGAAAACCAATAGTTTGTGTACTTACGTGCAATTAAACTACGTAGGAATCAGAGTGGACTAGATTTGGTGTAAAGAGTAAATTGTTTACTTGGGTTTCATGAATCGAAACTAAAGTAATTGTAGATCTTATTCATGCAATTATTTAAACTGAAAATCGGATGACATGATTGGAGAGGAGCTTGGAGAAGTAGTTTTGGCTCCATTTGAGGCAGTCATTCTCCGAGGCCGCATGCCAGCTGTGGATGTTCACGCAATCAGGTCTATCCTCTGTAGTCCATTGGTTGTTGTCCTCGTCGTATTCCTTCATTAATGCAAGAGGTTAGTTTCAAAAACAGAGAGACACTTTAGCAAAACTGTAGATTCCACGACAGTCATGTAAAGTCACCATGATGGTTAAAAAATAGTCGTGAATCCATCGTCGTAGTATCTAAAAGAATTCTATGATGGTTTTTTTACCATTGTCGTAAACTAGATATGAGTTAGTCAGGAGATGCAAGGAAACAAAAACATTACATGACAGTTTGTTTTATTCTTAAAAACGCATCGTGGTATGTTTTATTTTAAAAGAAATCATTTAAAAATTTAGATTTCCTACGGGTGACCAAACTTGTGATCTCCATTTCAAGGCCTAGAGAATGGAAACCAAAACACTGAAGACACATTATGGTCAATGCATTAGTCACCACATAGTTGGTCCATACCTATTTAGATACTGACTCATTCTAGTCTAACTACTTTTACATCATCATTTATATAACGCTCTTTTTGCGTGAGCAAGTTTATTCCATTACCATAATGGGGCGTTTGGTATGCAGTAATCCTAAGAGTGGGAATGAGAATCTATAAGATTCTCACATTTGGTACAAGAATTGTAATTTTTAGATTCTCGGGAAACTCAATCCAAGGAATTCACTTTACCTCATTTAATCTAAATCCCACGTAACAATATGATATTTATATTCTCAAGAATCTCAAGACCATAGGATCTCACCTTCTCTTCCAAACTAATCATGATGATGATGATGATGATAAATAAAGAAATAAATAATATAAAATACTATTAAATATTCATAATATAATCATAACTTAATATTATTATTTAATGTTAATATTAATGTAAAATAATAATATATTATTAAGAATTATATTTTGATTATTATTTATATTCGTTATACTATATTTTAATATTAATATGTTATTATTAAATAATAATAACACTAGTGCTATTATTATAAATAATATTATTGTATATGAATAGTATATTACTGATATTAATAGCAGTAGCAATAATAATAATAATAATAAAATACAATTGAATATTTATAATGCTATCATAATTTAATATTATTACCTAATGTTAGTATTAATATAAAATTATTTCGTGTTATTAAAATTATATTTTTATTATGATTTATATTCATATTAATATATTAGGCATTATATATACAATATTTTAATATTAATATGTTATCAAATTATAATAGTTTGATGATAATGATAATGATAATAATAATATTAACAATAATAATAAAAATTTAATATTATAATATTTTTATTCATAGTAATATTAATATTATATTATATTATTACTACTATTATTATATATGATGTTATTATTAATGTGATGATGATAATAAGTTAATAACAATGGTAATATCACAACGAGTAATATAATAGCATCATATGATTATTAAATAATAATAATAATAATAATAATAATAGTAATAATGATAGTAGTAGTAGTATGTTGTTGTTGTTTGTAAATTTTTTTTAAAATGTTTTTTTTTTATGTTTTTAAATTCTTCTTAGTGATAATGATAATGTTATGAGTGTAATTATTTTTTAAAAAATATAAATATAAACATTGTATCTATCTATAAATGATAATGGAAATGGTTTTGAAGGACAATACAACAATTTATTTATATAAACTATAAAAGATTCACATGTGCAATCAAATACAGTAATATACTATTCCTAAACATCTAAGGGAAGATTATTATGTACAATAAAACGTGATAATATTAGTTTCTTGGAAATCATATTACCACTTTGTGTAGAACACTTGTATTCTAGTAAAGGGTTTGGCCCATTTCAATTTTTCCATGAGTGCCCTAATGAATCACAAAATGCAAAAGAATTAAGAAAATGAATTGAGCATCATAATTTTCAAATCATATTTTAAATTAAACAAGAAAGTATACTTATATTGAAAATTTGTCATTAACATCTCTGTGTGCAAGAGGATTAAATGATTTTAAATTAAACAAGAAAGTATACTCATATTGAAAATGTGTCATTAACATCTCTGTGTGCAAGAGGATTAAACTAAAATACTTGGTCGTCCCATAGGTCAATAACTCTCAACATCTACTGACGCCTAATATTGTATAGCGCCAAGTATACCTCTCGTTGTGGTGTGTTGTGCAGAAGGGCAAGAAGCGAGTTTGCATGACTGCTAATTCCTCGGTCTTTACGCATAATACAAGTGTTAATATAAAACTATTTGATAAAAAAATGACTAAAGTATTAATAATATATCTATTAGTTAGGTATATCATTATAGCATTTGCATCAATGTTATGAAAGGAGATGAAATGGTAAATGATTTTACAGCCTATATATATATAAATATATTACTACTATTGATGCTCGACGACAGCGGGCACTCTATCACTACACCGCCCTATATGAAAAGACATTGCACCTTAATTCCAACGGAAACTCATCGAAGTCAAAAGGCATTAACCTCTCTACCCAAGCCAAGAAATATACTTAAGATAACTTGTTGATCAATTGGCCAAAGGGAATAGATCACCTCCCTATTCCACTGGCTATGCACTATTAAGTCAACCGTCCATTGTGCCATATCGTCATTAGGACAAGTTTTGAGTTTAAATGTATGTGGACGCGGTAACCATGGTCCCCAAAAACCTTAACCTCTCTACTCGAGTCAATACTCTATCTTATCACCACCTACAATAAATCTTGACCCCACATTATAGACCTCCAAGTATAGGAGGCATTTGAGCCAAGGGTTGCGTCCAAAAAAGAGAAATTAGGATAATACTTGACTTTCATCACTCACCCAACAAATAGTCATGGAAATTAATAAGGCATCACCTTAAGGTTGGTTGAACGAGCTAACATTACGGAAGCCCATCTCTCGTGCAGACTTTGGGTGACACAGCAACTCCCATATGATTCAACGTATTTTATATCAATACAACACTTGTTAGTGAGCCAATGTATTTTATATTAATACAATACTTGTTAGCATGGGGACACGTGATCAATGCTTAGTTGGATATAGTTTTGATCAATTTTTTTTCCATTTTTTTGCTAAATTATTAAGTATTTTTGTGCTTTATTTATGTTTTGGTATTTTGTAGGTAGTACCATGTCGCTGCAATAAGTTTTAGGGCGCCGTGGCGCTAGGATCTTGGCGATGTAGCAGTGTATCGCAAGAAAAACGTGATTTTGTCTCTGAATTGAGCCCAAACTTTTCCTCTTTGACCCCAACTTGGAAAGCCATAAATACATGACTTTTGGTCATATTTTTAGTCCCTTATTCATCATATTTCCAGCCACCTTTTGGGGAGAAAAGAAAGAGAAACAAAAGAAGAAATTTATTGAAACTCAAAAAAATTCGTCGCATGAAGATTTCTTCAAGTTTATCAAAGATTTTTTGTTTTCTTCTTCTTTCCCTTAAACTCCATATGTTTTTCATTTATTTTTCATTGGTTAATTTTTTATAATGCTAGGCTAAATTTCTCTTTGCTTAAGGGTGCTTTCAAAACCCTAAACATGATTATATGATTGATATTTCAGTGTTATTTCTAATTTTCCAAATTGGAATTGTTTATGTTTCTCTATTTTTAATGCTTATAGTTTTTATTTTATTTTGTTTGGGGTGGCCAACCAAGTGAGATAGAACAATTATTAGGAATTCTTGATCCATAATTGTCTTGATTTTCTAATTCTTAGTAGCAAATTATGATTGATAATTGCAAGAGCCTTTTGTTGATTATAGTGAGGAACGTGACCTAGGTTGAAAATCTGAACTTATGTGTTTGTTATCTAGATCAATTTATTTTTCTTAACATAATGCTTCCATCGAATTGAACTTAGAGAGCTTATTCTAGGTTATTTGAAAGAAATAGATTAAGTGAAGAGCTCGTTTTGCTTAACGATACACTAAAGAAACATTGGGAGAGCAGAGCTTATTGTTATCTATAGTTGGTAGTTTCAATAAAAAATTGGGAATAATTTTGTGTCCGATTGCATAATTGTTGTTTAGTGATGGCGAATAATCCTTAACCGGTTTAATTATTATGGTTTACAAATGTATGCCATTAGTTTTATTTTTATTTTTTTTTGTTTTCATTATTTTTAATAGTTTTAGTTAATTATCTAATAACTCCCTGTTTACTTACTGAGAATTAATAACTTATTAATCAAATTCAATCTTCTGTAGGAATGACTCGTAGTCACTGCTTTACTTAATTAACAACGACACATTAAAAGTTAAAAAAATATTAATTTGAGACAAGGAGACGGGAAGAAGAAGAAAAGTAGAGGAATCTTTAGGCTTGGCTCCCTAATGCTACACACAGCTGGTTGGGACCATATGAAGTTAATTATTAGCAAATTCGAGTAGTAATTAATTTAGTACAATATATTCCTTTTAAAACCAAATTTTTTGGTAAAAAGAATCAATGTTAGAAGGAATATGCTTTTCACCTTAAAAAATAATATAAAAAACTGGTATGCGAGAAGGATTGAAATGAGAAAATAGTTATCATGTTACGTATTAGTAAATTATTACTAACTATGAATTCAAATGCATAGAATTAATTTCCTTAAAAAATCGTATAGAATTAATAATTTAAAGCAAAAAGGTGCGCAAGTTGTATTCGTCTCAATATAGAAGCATCACAGCAAGGAAGCATACTTCATTCCACTGAGCTAGAGATGGTGTTCTAATATCGGTACTGCTAGAAAGGGCGAATATAAAGGCCAAAGAAGAATCATTTTGTGTTGTGTATATATAAATCAAATATCATTGCTAAATGAATGCTAATCCCTTCAAGATTGAAGGCTCTATATGCTTAATTTCCGTAACGGTTCAATCCTTAAAAGTTAATTATCTTATCTTCCTAATCGTCGCAGCTTGAGCTTTCATAATAGGTGGCTTAGTTTGCTACTTATTTGGAGGAGTTTGATCTACTGAATACGATCCAAAACGAACAGATAGTCTCTACAACCAGCAGGCAATTGCTTAGGTCTATATTATATTTGTATACCGGCATAATTATGAGTATTTCTATGCGCGCGTGTCAATTGTGAGAAAATTTTTTGTTCAAAATTACATTAGTTTTTCTTTTCTCTTCTATTGATCTTATATATTTGCAATGATCATAAACTCTTTTTAGAAAACGTTTCTTACTTGTTGCCTTATTAAGTTTTATCAACGAAATACCACCTCCGACCCGCCTATTTCCGTCGTTCTCCCGTACCGTACTCTTTTAAAAGCCCAACCCAAAACAAGCAGCAAAAATGAAAATAGAGAGAAAATAGAAATTTAGAAATGGTATAAAATAGAAACGCAGAAAAGTTTTTTTCCTGGGAGATCGACCACATTAAAATTTACCTTCTAGAGAGTTTCGTTTGATATTCAAAACTTCCCAACAACAGCCGGAGAAGAGGAGAATGTTGGGGTAAACAAAAGAAGTTTGGGTCATGCCGAATCTAAATATTGGCTAGATAAGCGTCCAAATGTCTTGTAGTAAGAGGAGTAGTTATAAATCCTTTAGACCATTCAGGAAGGTGGTGAAAGAAGCTTACCTAATTATTTATGTCTAGCATCCTTCTACGAAAACTCCCAGAGAATCTTTTTGACTTACTACCCAACGATTTCCTTCATTCATGTTAGGTTATATATGTACATTTTTTTTTTCTTCTTTTTAAGACCAATACAATAATTGCAGGACCAACAATATTTAGTCTATTACCGTCATGTTTGTTCCAGAGTATGAACCATCATAAGATTTTACGTGGGGTTTAAATACATGATTCGAATTAAAGATTTAAATTTAAAAAGTTGATAATTTAAATTTTACGAGAAGAACAAGCTCACCAAACTTTCTATACGAGCGTTTAATTATCTCTTTGATATACCCTCATAATGGTACACAAGACAAACCTTAAATATAATGCTAGAGAAACTAAAAGGGAAGTCGACAAATGCAAACCTAGAAGCATACTTGCGCAACACACACAGAACGCGCTTTCTGGATAGATGTATATGTTGGGAAAATTTCTTAATTATGCAAAGCAAATCCTAATATTGCATAAACATAATACCAAGATTTTTGAACTAGATGATTCTCACATAATAATAATTAGAGAAGAAGACATACGTTCATCCATGATAAAGATTTGATGACAATGATTGATCACAAGAGGTCTTTGAAGAAAACTGTGTTTCTCTCGCTTAACCCCTCTTAGTTTTGACAGAATACTTTTCTTGATGGAAAGAAAAATATATCATTAATGGGTAGAGATAGGACCAGTTTCTATCAGCATCCTTTTATAACTCATATATCATCAATGTATGCAGTAAATAGAAAATATCTCTCTTATGACCAATAAGATTTTGACACCTAATAATTATTAAACCATAATTATTGTTCTTCAAATAAATAAAACAACTAATAGGAATATGACACGTGGACCACAATTGAAAAAACTATTTAACATTCTCTCACTTGGTCCATGTGACATTATCCAACTTCTTGGTTTAATAATAGAACATAGTGCACAAAATATAAACTAAATCTCTTCGTAAATTGGTCAAATCATAAATCATTATTAAGTAAAAACTAATAGGGATCATAACAGTTGTATGTCATTAGATCAACATAGTCCCTTCTATGTATCACAATATCAACTCTATACTTAATATAACCTATAAGGAGAGATATACCATGGTCCAACAATAATGTCTTTGTCAGAGACAAATGCTGTTATATCAACATAATTCATTTATGTATATACAACAATTAATATAATGAAACAGGATGCATTAAAATATCAGAAACTTAAATTAATTGAGCTCAGAGTGTCAAATACATAAAGAACATAAAACATCATCAAATGTCAATAATGGTTTTTAGTAATGCCTATTCTTTCGACACGTTTATTAAATGTCTTTGTGGCAACCCTTTTGTCAACAGATCTGCAATCATGAGATTGGTGCTAATGTGTTCTATTGACACTCTTTGTTTCTGAACTTCCTCTTTAATGGCAAAGTATTTCAATTCTATATGTTTTGCACCTCTTCAATACTTGTCGTTTTTAGAGAAGAAGACTGCTATAGAATTATCACAATAAATTTTCAACGGTTTGGCAATACTGTCGACAATTTCAAATCCTGAAAAAAATTCTGCAACCATAATTCATGAACAATGGCCTCAAAGCATGCCACAAACTCAGCTTCTATAGTCAATACAGCGATGACAAACTGCTTCGCACTCTTCCATGAGACTGCGACTCTAGCTAAAAGGAACAAGTAGCCAAATGTGGATTTTCTTGTATCAACTCATCCAGCATAATCTGAATCTGAATATCCTATCAACTTAAGATGATTGAATCTTCTATAAGTGAGCATGTAATCTTTTGTTCCTTGCAAGTATCTTAACACCTTCTTTGCAGCTTTCCAATGATCTAACCCTGGATTACTTTGATATCTGCCCAGCATTCTAATGGCAAAACTAATGTCTAGCCTAGTACAAGTCTGAGCATATATCAAGCTACCAATGATAGAAACATATGGAATCCGTTCCATTTCTTTGCGTTCCAATTCATTCTTTAGGCATTGCATAAGGCTCAATTTGTCTCCTTTCTGAATTGGAATGACACTTACAGAGAACCTTTCCATCTTAAATCTCTCTAGAACTTTGTTAATATACGCTTTCTAAGACAATCCTAACAATCCCTATGATCTATCACGGAATTTTTTAATTCCAATCATATAGGATGCCTCATCTATATCTTTCATTTCAAAGTTCTCAGAAAGGAATTTCTTAGTCTCATATTATAAGCCAAGATCATTAGTAGCAAGCAAAATGTCATCAACATATAGAATTAGAATTATAATCTTGCTCCCACTGACCTTCAGTTATATACATTGATCAACAATATTCTCCTTAAATCTGAAGGAAGTGATGGTATCTGTTGTGGAATTTTCTAACGCAAGTGCACATATCGTTAACAAGTAATAAAGTGAGAGTAGAGATCGTTCTCTCGAGGACTAACTGTCACTAAGTACCAAATTACTCTAACTCTAATTCTATTTGAACAACTGAGATATAGGAAACAATGGAATGATAAAATGGTAAAAGTAAGACAAACTAAATGAATAAAAATTGAGAAATTGCAACTTTAACATATGAGAATTCAATATATTAAGACTTCTAGGGTTTTCGACTCACTGGATTAATCCTATCCAATTTATTTAATTTACTCAATTGATATTTACTCCTATGTTGATAACGAATTTCTCTAAGGTAGTCATTAATTTTTTTCAAGCATTAATAATTTATCCTAGTTAGCAAATTTCCTATATCTCTGTGGAAACTCTAAACTTACTAAGATTCATTAAGAACAGGAAATTTATAGTGTTACACAAGTCTCATAGATATCTCTATCCTATGATGATCTTACGGCATTCAATCATAGTCTAATTTAATTATCACTTCTCAGCCTCAAATTAAATTAAAAATCATGCAAAAGTTGCGTAAACTTTTACAAGCATTAAGATCAGATTAAACACTCAGCATAGATAATGAATAAGCATCGAATTGAATTAAATTAAATAAAGTGAACATTCATAATTCGGCTACATCGTAGCCCTAGAACAGAGAAAATTAGTTCATAATGAAACAAAAGTCATCCTAAACAATCTCTTACACATGAGGAGTAGAAGAAAAGAACTGTATGTTTGGATGGGAAAATAGATTCCGTCTCCGGGTTACACCGATCTTCTTCTCCAAAGTAGTGAGTCCTCCCTTCTTTTTTGTAGTTTCTTTTTGTCAAAATTCATGCTTCAACCCTCTATAATGTTCTATTTATAAGCTAAGGTTTGAAAGGGCAATTTTGGAACAAAATTACACTTAATTTGAGTTAGAATCACAACGGCGCTTAGGCTCGATTTTCTGGAGCCTAGGCTCAATTTTCTACCACCGAGGCTTTGCAATAGGTGCCAGGATTGTAGTGCCTAGGCGCTGTACAGACCGAGATGATTTTTTGAATTGGTACCTAGGCGTCAGGCGCCGTAGTGTTGCTCAACCTCCTTCATAGAATGGCACCTAGGCGCCCAAGTTATGACGCCTAAGCGCTTTGCTCTCGGGTTTTTGTTCCTAGAATGGCGCCTAGGCACTTTTCTCTTGAGTTTTTGTATGAAACCTTATCTGTATGAGCTCCTAGGCACCCATAAGCTGGCGTCTAGGCTCCATTTTCATCCCAAGTCTAATTTTACTCATTTTCTATCCGCTTTGCCCCACACTCTGTCATCATGCATCCTTTTTTCTCAAAACCTACAAAAGAACACAGAACACTATCAAATCCTTATAAATTGCTCAAAACTAACAAAAATATTAAGTGAGAACCATCTAATTAATTAGCCTAAAACTAACTTATTAGTATCATTGAACTTGAGATACCATTGTCGGGAAGCTTGCTTAAGTCCATATGTTGATTTCTTGAGTTTACACACCATGTGTTGCTTTTCTTTAACAACAAAACCCTCGAGTTGGTCCATATAGATCTCTTCCTCTAAATTCCCATTCAAAAAGGCGATTTTCACATCCATTTGATAAAGCTCTAAACCATAATGAGCTATTAGTGCCATGATAATTCTAAATGAGTCTTCTTAGAAATAGGAGAAAAGGTCTCATTGTAATCAACACTGTCTTTTTGAGTGGAAACTTTAACAACAAATCTAGCCTTGTGTAGTTCGATATTGCCATTAGAGTCACGCTTAGTCTTAAAGACCCACTTATACCCAACTCTTTTACAACCTTTAGGTAGTTTAGCAAGATCCCAAACTTCATTGTGATCCATTGATTTCAACTTTTCTTTCATGGCGTCTAACCACTCAACAAAATCATTATTTTCCATGGCTTGTAAAAACAAAAAAGGATCATCATCAATTCCCAAGTCAAATTTTGACTCTTGTAGATAAACCACATAATCATCAGAGATAGCAAGTCTTCTTTGCCTTTCAGACCTTCTTAATACCACCTATTTTAGTTCATCCACTACGGGTTCATTGGCAACAGCTTCATCATGGAGTGTTTCATCATTCATTTGTTGTTCTTATAGGTCATCTAAATGTTCAACAATTGTGGAACAACAACTTGAGAAGAAGTTTTAAGTAAAGGAATCTCCATCCTAACTCCTTGAATTTCCACTTTACGTGGTTCCACACGCCCACTGATTTCACCATTTTCAATGACCCTTACATTTTCAGTCTCAACAATCCTCGTACTATGGCTTGGACAATAAAATCTAAACACTTTAAATTTTTCCATATAACCAATGAAGAAACCACTGGCTATTCTTGAATCCAGTTTTTTTTCATGTGGATTATAAATTCTTACTTTTGCTGAGTAACCTTAAACATGAAGGTGCCTTAAACTAGGTTTCCTTCTTACCTACAGTTCAAAAGGAGTATTTTGAACTGCCTTACTAGGAACCCTGTTCAACAAATACATGGCAGATTTAGAGCATACATCCATAATGATAAGGGTAAAGAAGAATAGCTTAACATAATCCTAACCATATCCATTAAAGTATGATTACGATTTTCTGCAACACCATTTTGTTTTGGTGTGCCTGGCATTGTGTATTGAGCACATATGCTATGCTTTTCAAGAAATTTAAGCAAATGGACTAAAGAGTTGTCCAATTTCATCAAACCTTCCATAATATTCACCACCTCTGTTAGACCTAACAATTTTCACCTTTCTATCTAATTGTCTTTCAACCTCAGCAAAAAACACCTCTAAGGCATTTACTGATTGAGATTTCTGATGCAACAAATAGGTATAAGCATCATGTGAAAAATAATCAATAAAGGTGATAAAATACTTTTCTCCACCAAAAGATGGAACATCAAAAGGCCCACATATGTCAGTGTGTATAAGTTCAAGGAGCTATGTGCTTCTTGTGGCCTTTTTCTTAATTGTGTGTTTTCCCTTAATACAATCCACACAAATACCAACATCAATAAAATCCAAATCAGAAAGGATTTCATTCTTTACCAATCTTTGTATTCTTTCTTTGGATATATGACCCAAACGTTTATGCCACAAGTAAGCTGAACTTTCATCCATTAAACCACGTTTAATACCAACATTATAATGCAAAGTCAACAGAGTCTCAACAAAAAGATTACCAAGGTTTGATTATATAAATCATCACAAAGAACACCAGAACCAATAAAATGATTATGCTTAAACAAATTGCAACATCTATTTCCAATCTTAAAAGAATATCTAGCTGTATCAAGTTTTGACAAAGAAATTAAATTACGAGAAACAAAAGGAACATAAAAAGTTTGAAAAAGATCTAAATGATGTCTAGTGTATAAAATCAAATGATAAGTTTTAATGGCTTTAATTGGAGCTTTGACTCGACTCCCCATAAGCAGAAATTTTTCATTTGCGCTTATGGTTTGGGTCGTAAAAAATCCCAGCATCGTATTTGAAATATGAATGGTACATCTAGAATCAATCCACCAAGTATAATAAGGAACTTCTGCCAAATTTGATTTGAAACATACGAAAGCACTAGGCTTACTTTTACCTTCGAACCATGTCTTGCATTTCCAGTAGCCTTTCTTATAGTGTCCAGGCTTTCCACAAAAACGGCACACATCTTTCTTTTGTTCCTTCTTATGGATTTGTGCAAATGACGCATTAACCTTCAGTGGTCCTTTATTGCCCTTTTGATTCTTCTTTCCTAGTTTGTTTCTAGCTCCTGGCTGACCCATGAGATTAACTGAGTAAGTTCCTTGCTTCTTCAATCTTGCTTCCTCTTGAATAAGCAAAGTTTGCAATTCCGTCACATTCCATTTATCCTTTATTGTATTGTAATTTATTTGGAATAAGACCATACTGAGGAGGCAAAGAGTTCATAATGAATGTCACAAGGAAACTTTCATCCACTTTCATTCCCATAGATCCCAATCTTGCTGCTATGTTTATCATTTTAGTGACGTGCTCATGCATGGTACGAGAACCATAAAACTTCATAGTAGTTAACGTACCCATTAGTGTCCCAGCAACTGACTTATCAGCAGTGTCAGATTGGGACATACTTTTCACAGATTCCATAAATTTCTTTACACTGTCAGTTTTTGGAATCATTGACTTGATATTCTCTATTATTGTTATCCGCATAAACATTAAGCTTAGTTTGTTTGATCTTTCCCAAGCATCATGGAAAGATCTCTGTTTAGTACTGCTAGTGTCAGTAATAGCAGCAGGATTATCATGTAAGAGTGCCAAATCAGGATTCAAAATACCTAAGTAAAACTAAACTTGTTCAGACCATTCAGGAAAGTTAAGCCCATTGAACTTCATAATGGACGAAGCTTGCAAATGAAGAGAAACAGGGGCAAATGTTGCAAATAGATAGAATGCTCACATATTAATGCTTTGAGTCATGAATAAACACATAAATGTACATTGAAGTTCTCCTTTGGGTGATCCAACAATGTACCACAATAAACATAATTGATACTTATTATTGTTATTTTAAATTTTACATAATTAGGAATTAAATATCTTCCAATTAGACATGCTCGCAATTTTTGGATGTATTAAACATACCTAACTAAATATATCAATTAACTACTATTATGTTCATAATTATAAAATAACTAATCAATCTTTGGGCGATCCTTAAATATTTTATAATCAATTAACTTCAATATACCCATTACAAAGAAACATTTATCATCATGTCATCTCATTAATAGCATAACATAATCATGGGTAATTGAATTTTATTTAATTTGATATCTATAGAAATATTCTAATTTGGCTACTTTGATGACTAATAAATTATTCATAATATAGACATCAAATTAAATAATAATATTATACAACTTAATAAACGTCAAATTTTAAGCTTTTGATCCTTTTATTTCAATTTAATTTAATTATAAAACTCTAATATAATGCTTTATAAAAGGAAAAAAAATTTGTCAAAGTCAATGGTCAACAGTCAAAGTCAATCTCAACAGTCAAAAGTCAACAATTAAATTGGGTCAGTCAATGGGTTTGGATCAGGACTGAATTAGGTCAGGTTCAACCTAGATCTAATACCCGCTTTGGGCCTTTAAACTTTAATTCCCATTTCTTTCTTTAATGAACTTAAAGTCCATCAACCCATTTATTTGGGTTGCTTTAAGCAATTGGGCTTAAAGCCTAATTTCTATTCATGCTTGGTAGGCCGAATCATTTAAACATCCAGAACATGGGATAAGATCAAATCCGACGTTCAAATCCGTTCAAATCATTTAAACATCCCTTTTTTTAAACAAGATTCCTTTAAAAAAATATTTTTCAATAATTCAATCAAAGAAAAATTAATAATCATTAATGTGAAACCATATATTCTAAAACCTATAGCTTGGATACCACATGTTATGAAAATTTCTTAATTATACAAAGCAAACCCTAATATTACATAAGCATAATACCAAAATCTTTGAACTATATGATTCTCACATAATAATAATTAGAGAAGAAGACATACGTTGATCTATAATAAAGGTTTGATGAAAAGATTGATCACAAGAGGCCTTTGAAGAAAACTGTGGTTCTCTCTTAATCCCTCTTAGTTTTGACAGAATACTTTTCTTGATGGAGAGAAAAATATATTGTTGATGGGTAGAGAGATGACCAATTGCTATTAGGATCCTTTTATAAACTACATACCATCAATGTGTGCAGTAAATAGAAAAAATCTCTCTTATGACTAATATGATTTTGACACGTAATAATTAATAAACCATAATTATTATTCTTTAAATAAATAAAATAATTAATAAAATCTGACACGTAGACCACAATTAAAAAATATTTAACTGCATGTTGATGATTAATTAATGAATCTCAACCCTTCAAGATTCCAAAACGATCTTTACTCCACCAACGGTGACGTGGCCATCTTTGGGCACCGAAGTGACCAACACCTCGTCGTCGGCTGCAACGTCCTCCAGCAACTCCGACATTCCCAGCTTTAATTTCGTTTTCGTCTTCTCCTTTTTCTTTGTGTTGTGCGGAATAGTTACAAAGCTCCTAGCAAACTCCGACTTGTCGGGCCCATTCTCGTCCTCGTCATTCACGTACATGTTAAATTTCACAGCCGTCTTCCTGTCATAGTTGATCCCCTCAACCACCAACACTTCCTCGAACTCTTCTTTTTCCGCCTTGCTTCTGCCCTTCTTCGGCCTCGGCGCCAACACCGTCATTGCCTTCTTCAGCGGTAATGGAAAAGCGGTCAGCGGGGTTAGGCCAGACTCGGCGGCTATCGCTGCTCCGATCGCTAATGTTGACACCTTTTTCGGCTCGGGATTATGGTCAGGCCCGCGAGGCTTCGTCTTGTTTCTCAACCATGGAATCTCGACTTGTTGGTAGACATACCCGAGCTTCCTAGCATCCAGGCAGTCTCCGACTCTAATCAGGATCGGTGATATCAGTTCTCTTCTTTCCTGGTAGCTGTTTACAAATAGTCCACAACCTGTCCACATTGCCATGGTGAAAGTAGAACATCGGATCTCGGCCAGACGAGTAGAAGTTACCCATGTCCTCACCATTCTTACGGTTCTCGTTCCCACACCAAATGTGGATGGGTATGTGGGGGCTACGCTCAATTGAACCAGGTGATTTTCTGGCGCTTCCCCGGGCCTATAGTCGCCACCGAAGAAAAGAGACTGTGTTGGCACCAGACACCATTTGCTTATACATAATGGTCATATTCTCCTCCACCTGCTCCTTAAACGGCTTCGGCGGTTTTCCGAGATCATTTTTCGGGCTGTAGTCGAGGTCGAGCACCAATGGTGGCTGATGCGTAGCACTTCGGTTGACATCATACAGGGCAGAGCTTTTATCGGCAGTGAACACCGTCAGGATGGTCCCAGTTCCAGAACGGAATAGCAAAAGTCGGGTCACCGATGAGCTTCCCCAAGATCTTCTCGTAGAAGTACAAGTACCAACGGTGGAAGGAAAAGAAGAGCAAAGAGTTATGGACTTAAAATTCAGCACCAGGATAGCCAGTCTGGTCATAGGCCCTGTTGCAGTATGCATAGTGGACGTCAGCTCGTTGCGAGAAGCTCCTCGGATCACTGTCGGGCAAAGCTTTCATCAAAGACAGGGCTTTGTTGTACTTGTCTATATAGTCTTTGCTGACCTTATGAGCCGCTGGTCTAGTTCTCAATTTGGTGATGGGTGGAGGCTTGAAATCTATGATGTCCAAGGACGTTGGTGGACAGCAGTCGTCCGGTAGGACAGTGCCGTCAGACAACTCAGCATTGCCACATTAATTCAAGTCTGGTGCAGCAACTGGGTCGGCCATGGCAAAGTTATTCACTATATGTTATTTATTGTTTTTTATTATTTATTCAAAGAGGACTAACTTGACACATGTTTGAAGTTTAGGGACTAAATTTGCTATGACCATCACAATTAATGTTTTCTATCTATTTATTTAACAAATGAACAAATTTTGACACCTTTTGAATAATTCATTCGCAGGCAGTCCGCCTGAATAATAGAAACATTAATACAAACAGGGCTAAAATGACACATTAGTTGTTGAGAGACTAAATATACCACTTTTGATATGAGGACCAATTTCAGGAAGAGAAGAAAGTTAAGGAGACCTTTAACAGTTGCCATCTAAAACTTAACAAAAAAAAAACTATTTATGAGACACTTTTTTCGTTCATGAGCTATTCATGAGACATAATTGACTATAAAGATTAATTCAGAGAGGTAAAAAAGTTCAAGAACTTATTGCTAAAAGATTAAGAGTGCGTTTGACAACACAGTTAAATCAAAAAATTAGAAAGAATTTATTGTAGCAAGTAAGAGTTTTATACTGTAATATACTTTTGTTTTGCATTGTAACATGTGAGAGCTTTTCATTGTAATAGTTGAAACCATATAGTTAGAATGGTATTGTCAAATGACGCCTATGTAAATTGTTATGTCCAATTACCTATTAAACTGAATGCAAAGAATTCCAAAAAAATGCACATAATTTATAATTTAAGGTAAAAAGTGGAAAATCGTAGAACCAAAATGTGCTATCTTATTTTTTTTATTCTTCTTGTTGTCGAGTCCGTCCTCTCCTCAAAAAAATAAATAAATAAATTTTGACATTAAGTGAATTGCTTAATTACTTTCTTTAAGTTTTTAAATTTGAATGATCTATCAAATAGATAACGAGGGGATAACGAAGAAGATAGCAAAATGGGATAACTAATAGTATGTCTCATCAAAAAGGCATCCTACCAAGGAAGCGTACTGCATTGTACTGAGCTAGAGATGTTGTACTAACATCAGTACAGCTTAAAAGGGGCGAATATGAAGAAATGCTAAGAAGAATTAGTGTGTGTTGTGTGCGTTTATATACATATTAAACATATGGATATTGATACTTAATCATATGCTTAATCTCCCCAACGGTTCAGTCCTTACAAGTTAATTATCTTGCTAATCGTCGTGGTTCAAGCTTTCGTAATATATAGTTGTTTTGTTTGCAGTTTATTTGAAGGAGTTTGATCATCTGATGATAGCGATAATCTGAATAAACGATATAGCATAAGCACGATCAGAACGAACAGATAGTCTCTACAACCAGCAGGTAACTTAAATGTATATATTTGTATACCGGTATTATTCTGTTCAAGTTCGAGTGTTTGTATGCGCGCGTGTAAATTAAGAGGAAATTTTTCGTTCAATTACAATTACATTAGAATTCTTTTTCGCTGCTATTAATCTTGTTATATATTTTCAAGGATCAATATGTATAATCTTCTAGAGAATTTTACTTGTTACCTCATCAAGTCTTATTAATGAAACACCCCCTCAAAACTGGCCTATTTATCCCATACTCTTTTAGAAACCCAACACAAAACAAGTGGAAAAATGAAAATTTGAAATGATATAAATAGAAACAAGGAAAAGATTATTCAAATCCTTGGCTTATAATTATATATCTAGCACATCCTTCCACGAAAACTCTTAGAGTCAATTTTTTTAACTGGATATTCAACGATTTCTTTCATTCATATTAGCTTATATAATTTCAATTTTTTTTGTTACACATTCAATTATTTTAGCACCAATAATTAGTATATGAACCATCACATTACTTATTTTCTGGCGTTTGTAAACCTGGCTTGAATTAGAGATTTGAACTAAAAATAATGCAAATCTAAACCGTTTTGAGTGAAAACAGAGTAATCAAACTTCCCCAACAGGCTCTTTTGTCTCTTTGATATACTCTAGTTTAGACAAATCTGAAATACTGATCTCTTATTCACTGTTACGAAGCAAGCTACACCTTGATCTCGATGCCGATGGTAAAAGGCAGAGAGTAGTACTCATAATGGTACACAAGACATACCTTAAATATAAAACCCAACCCAAAAGAAAAAGGAAAAGTGAAGTCGACAAATGCAAACCCCAGAAAAGCGTGGCAGAATTTCCAATATGACAAGCACACTTGCACAACACACAGAACGCTTTCCAGATAGACATTGATTAATATAATGGATGATCTCGAACCTCAGGATTCCAAAACGATCTTAACCCCACCAACGGTGACGTGGCCATCTTTGGGCACCAAAGTGACCAACACCTCGTCGTCGTCGTCGGCTCCAACGTCCTCCAGCAACTCCGATATTCCCAGCTTTAATTTCGTTTTCGTCTTCTCCTTGTTCTTCGTGTTGTGCGGAACAGTCACAAAGCTCCCAGCAAACTCCGACTTGTCGGGCCCACTCTCGTCCTCGTCGTTCACGTACACGTCAAACTTCACAGCCGTGTTCCTGTCGTAGTCGATCCCCTCCACCACCAACACTTCCTCCTCCTCTTCCTTCTCCGCCTTGCTTCTCCCCTTCTTCGGCCTCGGCACCAACACCGTTATCGCCTTCTCCAGCGGTAACGGAAAAGCGGACAGCGGAGTTAGGCCAGACTCGGCGGCTATCGCTTCGCCAATCGCCGATGTTGCCACCTTTTTGTGCCTGTGATGGTGCCCGCGAGGCTTCGGCTTGTTTCTCAACCATGGAATGTCGACTTGTTCGTAGACATACCCGAGCTTTTTGGTGTCGAGACAGTCTCCGACCCTAACTCGGACGAGCTTCGCGTTCTCGTTGTAGAATAAAAACGTCGAGTGAAGGTAATCAGGGTCGGTGATATCAGTTCTCTTCTTCCCCGGAAGCTGTTTCCAAATAGTCCATAACCTGTCCACATTGCCGTGGTGACAGTAGAACATCGGATCTCGGCCAGCCGAGTAGAAGTTACCCATGTCCTCGCCATTCTTGTTGTTCTCGTTCCCACACCAAATGTGGATGGGTATGTGGGGGCTACGCTCAATCGAACCAGGCGAGTTGTCTGGCTTTTCGCCGGCCCTATAGTCGCAGCCGAAGAAAAGCGACCGAGTGTTGGCACCAGACACCATTTGCTTATACATAATGGTCATATTCTCCTCCACCTGCTCCTTAAAAGGCTTCGGCGGTTTTCCGAAATCATTTGTCGGGCTGTAGTCGAGGTCGAGCACAAATGGTGGCTGATGCGTAGGGCTTCGGTTGACATCATACAGGGCAGAGTTTTTATCGGCAGTGAACATGGCTGGCATTGTCATGCCGTCAGGATGGTCCCAGTTCCAGAACGGAATAGCGAAAGCCGGGTCACCGATGAGCTTCCCCAAGATCTTCTCGTAGAAGTACAAGTACCAACGGTGGAAGGGAAAGAAGAGCCAAGAGTTATGGACTTGGAGTTCAACACCAGGATAGCCAGTCTGGTCATAGGCGCTGTTGCAGTACGCACAGTGGACGTCAGCTTGTTGCGAGAAGCTCCTCGGATCACTGTCTGGCAAAGCTTTCATCAAAGACAGGGCTTTGTTGTACTTGTCTATGTACTCCTTGCTGACCTGATGAGCAGCTGGTCTAGTTCTCAATTTGGTGATGGGTGGAGGCTTGAAATCTACAATGTCCAAGGACGTTGGTGGACAGCAGTCGACGGGTAGAACTGTGTGGTCAGACAATTCAGCATTGCCACATTTAGTCAAGTCTGGGGCAGCAATTGGGTCGGCCATGGCGAAAGGGTTGGATCCGACCCCCGTAATGCCGAGACCAATAAGGACGTTCCTTCTGTCCACCTTGGGCCATTGTGATGATGTCTCATCGGTTCTGGCACTGCATGAGACTGATCTCCTTACGTGGGCTTGTTTGCTTTTGGTGTTGAGGGTGGCTTTGGTAGGAGGGAAGGGACACAAGGAAGTCGAAATGGAGGAGGTGGTGGTGATCGTGAGGGGGAGTGATGCCATATTTGCTTTTTGGGTTTTGGTTTGAATGAAATGATCGGAAGGACGGAGTGTGTTTTTTATAGTGAAAATTGTTTTAAATTACTCTCTGCCCTCTGGCTTCCTGACTTAAAAATTTATTTAATTATGCCAATCACTTGTGGGATAGAAAATTGCAAGCACGTTTGGTGGGACCGCATGAAGGGAAAACATATAATTATAACGGATGGCCATAATGTAATCACCGCTTTAAGGAGTGAAAAAAAAGGGAGAGGGATTTCCACATGTAAAATGCTGCTTGAACAGACTTCTTTTTTTTTTTCTTCTTTTTTAAAGGTAAAATAATCAGATTCACACCATTTGCTTCTTCAATTCAAATACCAACTTGATCGGGCAGAAATCATTATATATATATATATATATATATGTATGTATGTTTGTATGTATGCATGTATTTATATTTCCACTCAATACTCTTAATGGGCTCCGTTTAATTTTATCTCGTGGTAGACAACTCACTTTTTTACATTTACCTCATGGTTAATCCCTCCAACCACTTCCACATTCCACTTTTTTTTCACAAGCATATGTTAATGTGGCCATCAAAAATATCTATTAATTTTTGGTTAAGATATATTGAAAAATAAAGGGTATGTTTATTTCATGCATTCTTTAAACTCAATGGACTCAAACTTAAATTCGAGTATCAAGAAACTTTCGGATACGAATTAGTGATTGAATTTATGTTGCACCACAATAAGGGTAAACTCACGTAACAGATCATAGTTATATTAAGTAATTGTTGACTTAATGTACGTTAAAGTTCCTAATCCTATCAAACCGAAAAATAAGGTCATTATTATGGCTAAGATACTTCATTAATTTTTTCTGTAGCCGTTTAGGTACAGGAATCTTTCAAGTGTAAACATTAGGCATGGTAAACTTTTTAGCAAGAACGTGGCCAGTTAGAATATAAATAGCAAAAATTTTAGAAAATAAAAATAAGGTGTAGAAAAGAAAGAAAGAAGAAAGAAAGAAAGAAATGAACAAATAAATAAATAAGAGAAAGCCGTACTAAAAGTTAATTTATGCAGCTCCAAAAAGAGAACATTTCAAGGGTTCTAAAGAAGGTGGGAAAAAAAAAACAAAGGTACGTAACAAAAATAAAATTCAATCACAGTTGGCAAAATATTAAAGATTGATGCAAGAGGGGCAAAAAAGCCTGTTAATATAAAGCTCATTTGGCATTGGGCGGGCAGGAGAGCTCGCTCAGTGGAGGTTGGCTCCATTAGTGTTGGGCAGGGCTCAATGGGTAGGGGTAGCTTTTTAATTTATTTACTTTTTAAAATAATTTTTTGGATAGTACAAGAGAAAAAAATTCTTGAACGGAGAAGAGTTTTTAAAATTAAATAAATCAGAAGTTTATAATAATGAATTTTTTAAAAAGAAATACAATAATATGAATGATATTTTTACTTTTTTATTTCTAAAATAAGTAAAAAAAAATCCTTAACAAAAAGTGAAAAACTTAAATCAAAAAGTTTCATTTAGCTTTTCATAAGTTATATTTCTTTTGCTCCAAGAAATTAGCTCAGGAGCTTATAAACGCCAAAATCTCATTGAGCGTGTCAATCCAACAGTTTTAAAACTAGTTTCTGGACAAAAAAAATGGAAAGAAAAAACTTTTTCTAAGCCAATGCAAAAATGCCCTTAGTTCCCATTTGGCATTGTCGTGACAATAATATAATTTTAGGGATGTTTTATGATTAAATCCTGAATTTGTTATTATTGTTATATATTTTTTTTTACAATTTTGGTATCTAACTAAAACATAGACCATGTTTTTCTTAAAACTTAATGAATAATTACACGGTCATTGCATAATAACTTTGAAGTAAATATATCTCTATATATATATATATAAAAGAAAGTGTACGTTGTTCTCTTAAATGTCCTTTAAAAAGTTAAATATTAAAAATATTTTTCGTCTGCTTGTGTCAAAGTTCGTTTTATTCTGTGATTTTTTTTTATACAACTTGCTCGTTAAATTTTGCAAATACATCATCTATTTTAACCCTTTGTTTGACGCGTTGGTTTAAACTCCAATTTAAACTATCCACAATAGCTCTTAATAGTTACAATATAAAACAAAAAACAGTTACAAGTAAGATATTTAGAAGAGTGGTTTACATTTTATTCAAAATTTATAGCATATGAAAGCTTTATATTGTATATGCATTTTGCTTTACGTTCTACTAAACCTTTACACTGTAGATAACTATAGTGTGAAATATTCAACGACTGCCTCTTCCGAACATCTTATAAGATTAGACAATATATGAGCCCAATTGACGAAAAAGATGTTTAGCTTAAAATGTCCTCATATAGTCTAAAAAACTGTTAAAGAAAGTCCTACTACAGGTTACTTTCTTGGTTCCTATCAGGCAATTACCAAAAAAGACTTGATTTCACTTTTTACTTTCTAATTATATTTTAACCCATCGTTTGACGTATTGATTTAAACTCCAGTTTAAACTATTCATGATATGAAGCTCTCAACAGTTACAATATAAAGCAAAAAACAGCTACAATTAATATATTTAGAAGAGTGGTTTATATTTCGTTCAAAATATTATAATATGTGAAAGCTTTATATTATAGATGTATTTTGTCTTATGTTCTAACAGAGCTTTACATTATAAATAGTTATAGTGTAAAATTTTTAACAATTACTCTCTTAAACATTCTACAAGACAATATCTGAGCTTATAAATCAATTGACGAAAAAGATGTTTAGCTTAAAAAGTCCTCGTATAGTCTAAAAAACTGTTAAAGACAAAGTCCTACTATAGGTTACCTTCTCGGTTCCTATCAGGCAATTATCAAAAAAGAATTGATTTCACTTTTTACTTTCTAATTATATTTTTTTGTCCATATTAAAAACATCACACTATTCCTTGAATTACGCCTTTTTCTCTTACATTTGGCTTTTCAACAGCAAAAATCATTAAAGAAAATGCATCATGCGAAACTTGCATGCTTAGTTAATGAATGGTACCAGTGAAAACAAATCATGCTTAAAAATCTTAAAAAGAAAAAAAGTAGAGAATTCTTAAGGTGAAAAAAGTAATTTTACTCCATTTATGGAGTAAGGAGTTTTAGCCATCGAATTAACCTTTTAATGATCTAATATACAATTATCCACTTAAAAATTTGTAGCATGCAAAACATAACTTCTTCGTATTGCATATCAAGCTAATAAAAAGTTAATCTGACAGCTAAAACACTATGCTCTACCTGTAAATAAAAATTGTCTTTTATGCCATAAGGATTCCAAAAAAAGAAAACAAAATTATGTTTTCTTTGTACGAATTCGTTAGTTGATAAAACAAGTAAGGATTGAATTTATTTAAATTTATCCTAAAGACGTGATTTGTCTAAAATACTCTTCATTATAACTAGTGTGAGCTTCACATGTTAGTTTCATTGAGTTTTTAAAGACTTTTGCCGTTGAAGGGCTGAATGTGAGACAAAGATTATAGTTTAAGGTGTAATTTATAACGTTTTAGAATTAAAGAAGTAATTTGTAGTGTTTTAATATTTAGGGATCAAAATAGGACAAAACACATAGTATGAGACCAAAAATAAAATTAGGCCTATATCAAAATCGTTGTTTTTGCTGTAATCCATACATCATTTTGTGTTTTCTTAAGTATATATATTTATAGGTGGTACGTATCTTGACATCCTCATGCTCCGTATGATAAAAGGGAAGGAAAAAGAGGCGGGAGAAAACATATATGAAGAAGGAAATGAGAATAAGAACAAGTAAGTTGGTCTCTTTTGTTCTGCTTGATACATTAGGGAAAAGAAAACAAGTGCCGAACTAAATTTTCTTTTTCACCTATTATTTGAATTTATTTTACTTTATGAAAAAGGACAAATCAATGGGTGCTAGGCCGATTGTAGAGGTGGGTAGGTTAAAGAGGATCTAGAAGTACCTAGCATTTTATTAAAAGAAAAAAAAAGACAAAAAAGTAATTTAACAATATATACCAATATAACATGTTTTCCATGACAAATCTCTACTATTGAGGGGACAAAAAATGGTGGAAGGACCTATTAGCCCTTTTACTTTCTAGTTCTCCGTTTCTTTTACTTTTTTCTGCAACTATTATTCGCTAGGTCGAATATGTCACATCATTTTATTTATATGGTATACATGATTAATAAAAATTTGACATTTATGTAATTAATCTTTGTCAATTTTTTACAATAAGATTTTTCTTTTTTATGTGTATTGCATTAATTGTAGATTCAAATCTACTGTATTTATTCTACTCAAATCTTTTTATTGATTATTTCACTTTAAATGATTTATTTTTAATTCTAAAACATTATTTTATAATATGATTTTCTCATTTGATTTTTGCGGTTCTCTCATTCAATGCCCGCAACTTCCTTTCACAGATTTGGAAAAAGCATCTCTTGTTTTGAGTTCCTATCGTCGCGCTAATACTCTAATATATCTTTTTGCCGTGTACAATTGTTGCCGTTTAGCAATGAAAAACTCTTTTGAGCCCGATTGGGCTTAGATAGCTGCCCGATCAAGCTACATAGAACTGTCTTTTAGCAATACTCAAAGACCATAATGTGTGAGAATATACCAGAAAAAAAGCATTTGTCTTCATCCTTAAGAGGAACTGTGAATGAATGTGTACCCTTCAGGGAAAAAAAAAGGAATACATATCCAAATAAAATAATATTTTAGAATTAAAAAGTAAAATTATTTAAAATAAAATAACTAATAAAAAAATTTAATTAAAATAAATTTGATGGATTTGAATATACAATTAATGCAATACAAGTAAGAAAAATAAACTTAGTTGTAAAAAGTTGACAAAAATTAATTGTGTAAATATCACATTTTCATAAGCTGAATATACCACATGAACAAAAATAACATGATATATTAAGTCTACTAAATAATTCCTCACTAATAAATAACCCCTCAATTTATTTTCTTGTTAAAAATCCCTCCACTCTTATCTTTCCATGCACTTTTCACCGCTATTATTAGCCACATTTTGAGCCCCTATAAGTGGAGACCCCATTTCCGTCGTTTATAATGAGGCATCTAGTGACAAGTAAAAAGCAAAGGCATCCTTATATCATATTGTTTTTTTGGTTTGCTAGCAAAGGAAAGTCAATAAATGTGACCATTTAAATTCTTTTCTTGTTAAAAACAAAAGATATTTGGAAAGGAATCATATTTTGATAGGGTATGGAATAATAACTTCGGGTACAAAAAGCTAACTTTATTGCTGACCTCTTAATTCCACATGATTTAATTGAAACAAAATAATTAAAATCTATAAATCTGCGCTATTAATAGATTGGATATTTATAGTTCAAGTCTCAGAGAACACGTATTCAGTATTATGCATAAATGTACGTTCACGTAAAGTCTTCCTTGTGTATTTTCATTCTTCTTTTTTTTTTTTTTTGCACTACAGAAGCGATCCATTGCTATGTAATAATCGTGATCGCGAAAGAATTAAAAAAAGAAAAAAGGAACATTCTAACGAGGGGCTCGTCTTCTGTGATTATTTTTGTTGCTTAGCAAGTAGGCTTCAGCATTAATGTTCCGTTTGCTAAGAAGGAAAAAAAAAATAAGAGAGAAAACAAAACTAAAAAGAAAAGAAAACTATAGAGGAAGGAAAGATTTTGATTTTCTCTTGACTTGTTTGGTATGTGAAGGTGGAAAGACAATGATTTTATCTTCTCTTGTTTGGTATTGCAAGAAAAACCAAAAGAATAGAAAAACTAATATTAATACAATTACATTTTGCCCAAATATTATTTAGCTCTTTTTCTAATTTGGTCTCTAAATTTTCTGTTAGAATTTTGATGGAAAAAAAAGACAAATTGGTAACATTTCTTTCTTTGCATTGTTGTCAAATTTTTTCCTCATAAAATTTATCTATATTTAAAAAAATCAATTTCGATGAGACCCACATACTATTTCTTTCATCTATTTTTTTTTTTTATTTAATTTTTTATTTGCCAAACATCTTATTATATTAATTTTTATCCTAAAATTCTTTTAATATTTTTTTTTCCTTCACTTTTTACTCGTACCAACCAATCAGAGAATAAATGCGTTGCAAAGACTCATTGGCACAAAAGATTGAACCCCCTCCCTTCAAAAGAGGAAAAAAAAAAACAAAACAAAACTGACTGAAATTTCTTATCCCACGTTTCCTTTTTTAAAATTTGTTCTTTGATTAATTATTCGCACGGGAATTTAGTTATTCCCAAGCACTTGATTATTATATTCAAAAGTGCTCATGGGGGTAGGTAGTGATTATCACGGTCTGGTAGTGTTTTTATTTTATTTTTTATTTTTTAAAAAAGTTAAAAATAAAAATATTTTTTAAAAAAAATGCTAGGACTGTTTTTAAAAAATATCCCAAAATCCTTCTAATATCTTCATTTTTGACTCATACCAACCAATCAGAGAATAAATGCGTTGCAAAGACTTATTGGTACAAAAGATTGAACCCCCTCCCTTCAAAAGAGAAAAAAACAGAACTGACGGCTAAATACATTGGTGTATGATATGTTTTAGTATTGATAGCACCTTGGATTTTACTAACCCGTTCATAAGAACCGATAAATAATTGGGTGTGTAAGCTGTTTTTTTGCGTATAGAATACCGAGCTTAAGTTTTGGGAAACGAAATGTATCAGCCAGTGATGAAGGTAAGAATTTTCGGCCAGGAATTAATATAAATGTATTATAATTGTTTTCAATTGCATGATATTCCTATTATTAAAGTTATTAAAATATCTTTTTTGATATACACGAATAAATTATCATTCTAATTTGTCATACGATTGCTTTTATTTAGGTGGCTTTCTTAAATAAAATTGATAAATAAACGTATGATCAAGAACATCATGAGCCTAGATTAAAAATAACAATAAGAATTAGATCACAAAAAATTTATAATAATTATCAATCATTACTAAAAAAATAATAAAACGTTACTATTAGGAAATATAATTAAAGTCATGTCGGACCATTAAAGAGACTGGGCTCCTTTGAGAATTTGTAAAAAGTGTTATTAGCTAATTTTTGGGGAGATAAAGATAAATATTTTCAAGGGTCGCAAAGCTGTTATTATTTTATTTTTGTGAAAAAAAAAAAAGAAACAACAGAGGACATGGCAAAAGTTGTGCCAGCATCACATTGCATTGGCGTTGTAAAATCGTTGTTGCTAGAATAAAATAAACCATAAAAACAATTAGTATCCCAGTTAAAAACAAACAATTTTTTTTTGTTTGTACTTAGGGGTAGGAAATTCTAATTCTATATTCTGTGATGGAGTCAAGTATAGTGTTACTGATAAGCTATACGTACAACTACAAACAAGATCTATTTAGCATGCTGTTAAAGTAGTCATTTGTAAATAGGCAACAAAACAAACAAAACTGGTACAACTACTACTATAATTTCATTGCTATAGGAAACCCTTTTACTAAAACATAACAAAATTTTAATTATTACAATATAAAGTTTTCACATATTACAACGTAAAACACAAATCAACGTAAAACATAAATATGTTATAATATAAAACTCTTACATGTTACTATTACAGTGTTTAAGTTACAATTTAGTTCTTAAAACACTTTCTCACATCATTCACATCGTATGGTCTCAACTTAACTTTTAAGTTGACGGCGTGTAGTAACTAGTTACCCTAAAACAGTAGGGAAAAAAATAAATAAAGCTTACGCTAAAAGAAATTGAGAATTCTACCGTAGAATATGTAAAAAAATAAAAAATAAGTTTTTGTGGTTTGTCACGTATTATAATCTTCAATTTTTTTAAAAAAAAATGAGTATTTATGAAAAAAAATATATCAAACCAATAACTCTAGGAGGCCAATAACTACGTGCCATGCGGCGCTATTGGGAGGCAGCAACCCACCACTTACTGGGTGCCCAATATGTACCGCCTCTTGACCATTTACAGCTTAGAAAATTCAAGGATGATGAGGCGTTTCAAGTTTAGCATATATGAAACTTTGACATCTGATATTTATTGTTTAACAAATTTATTTTTTTATTTTAATAATTATGATATTTTTATTTTTTTATTACTTTAATATTAAAAGTTTATTTTTAAAAATTTCAAGCCTTAATAATTATCACAAAAGACAAACCTAATATTTCAAACCTCATTATAAGAGTACACAATTAAATAATACATCAAAATTATTAATTTTATATTTTTTAATATTAATATTAGCATTTATCTTGAAAATAGTTTTACTGTTGTCATTTTGCATATATTGGTAGAAAAAAGAAGTCAGTGATCCTAGCTGGGAATATCATGTGAAATGTTGTAAAGTCGTTCATAAGATTTTTTTTTTTTTTTCTTTTGCCTGATATGGCCAAACCTTATGTTAAAACGGCGCTCTTAAACACACTCTTCACTTTAAGTTTTGTTATTGAACTTAATTTTCTGTTTTCTTCTTTTTTTTTTTTACAGAGAACTTTATATTATGTATGTTAATCAAGAAAAGTTCATGCCATTAAAAAATAATTAATAGGCCTTGGCTTTTCACAAAATTAACAATAATTTAAACCAATAGATCTAGTGGGTCCAATCATTACACGCCCCATGCAATCCGTTCTTCTTTTCCCTAGCCATTCCGGATCCGGATTTGACTACTGTCCTCTTCTTTAATGAGAAATTTACTGTTTTACAGCGAAGCAAACAAAAGGACAATTATCATTTTAAACACCAGCCTGCAAAAATGATAGTGCTTTCTTTGTTTCTTTTTTTTTTTTTTATCGAATGAGTGAAAGACAGTGACAGTGCTCTCTTTGCCTCCCTCTGAATTGATATGTGCTATACTTTCTTCCAGAAAATACTACTACGTTGATTTATTATTTTTGTAGATGTAATACTATTGTTATAACTTTTTTTTTAAATTAACTACTTTTAATTTTTTCTTTCTTTTTGGTAGAATCAATTTCATACCAAAAATAACCCGCACCTACCAAATCTTTTTTGTTTTTTCTAGCCAACGCTTGATACCCAAGGGGTCTCTTTAAAAACATGTAATAGATAACAATCCCCATGTTAGTTGATCCGGATATATTCTTTTTATTTGGTGGGGCATTTATATCTCTTCTTTCTATGGTTTTCTACCTTTCAACTTATTTCAACTTTGTGCTATTGGCCCTTCCTTCCATGTTGATCTTCAATTTTTTTTTTAATTTTAATAATATGTGAATGGGAATTCACAGATGAATAAAGGATTAGGTATCAACCTAGTTAAAATATTTTTCTCCTAATTATTTTCTCTCACCGTTTATTTACAAACATTAATCAACTAAATAGGCTTAATCTAAACTTCAAGTTTATATTTTATTATTTCAGCTTATTGTCTTATTGATATAGAATTTTTTTTTTCTAAAATCCAATTAAGAGTTATACATCCTAAGATGCCTTCTCCTGGTATCTTAAGCTTCAATAAACCATTCCAAAAGTACGTTTTTTCTATTGCTATGCGTAAGTAGGATGGAGTTAGAAAAATTAGTCAGGAAAGACAGAACATATACTAATATTGCTAAGAAAAATTAATAAAGAGAGATGTGAAACTTTAGGAAGACGGAACATAATTTTAAGGGAACGAAGTATAATTTTAAAGGGGCAAAATATAGTTTTTTATAAAATTTTATATACAATATTGAAAGAAAAAAGTTGACAGGGGGCGGCCGCCCACCTTTGCCTGTATGTAGCTCCGTCTTATGGGGGATTTTGACAAAGGGCTTTATGAAAAAGCCTTTTTGGACAAATGGCCTCTCTCTTTTTTTTTTTTTTTGCACCAAAAAACAATTTTTTTGCACCAAAAAACAATTTTTTTGGATAGAAAAATAACTCCAGTTTTTTTTTCCCCATGCTGTTGAGGTTTCTTTCCTCACTATAATTCTTTTTCTCTTTTTTTTTGAAAAAAATTGAAGCAGTTTTCATACATAAAAAAACATGTTTTTTAGTTGGAAAAAAGAAAGAAGAAGTCATTTCCTCAATTGAAAATTTTTTTTTTGCCCTTTTTTCAAATTTCCCGCCCTCCTGTGTATAAGCCTTATTCTTGGTTTGATTTACTTTCATTAAATTACTATGGGATTTCCATCGATGAAAATGTTGTTTTGTTTTCAATTTGTATTCAACGCTTCTATATGACATTGTCGATGGTACAAAATTGAAGTCTAATTGGAAAACAATGTTTTAGTGCAATATTTGCTGGATGGATTTCATTTATTCAGAAATGGCTGTCAAAAAAAAAAGACAATGGCGTTAACAAGAGAATAGAAGGTACACAATTATTCCGCAAATCTAAAAGAGTTGCATGATTCTTATAAAAAAAAAAAAAAAAAAAAAGCTTACCAACTTTTATCCCACAGTGATTTAGCTAAAAACTACTAATGTAACCAAGAAAAAAGAAACACTTAAACTAAGCAATTGCCGTTCGTGAAACGCATACATATAATTTTTTTTTTTAATTTATCACTTTATGCACTATTTTTATCCTCTCCTATTCTCATGAAATTGTAATTAATTAGAAGAGTCAATTTATTCAGCTTCAACCATTTTCAGAATCTTCACTTTAAAAAAAAAAAAGTTTTCGTGCAATTTGAAGAAGCATATAACAATGTTCATTCCTGAAAGGGGTTTGCCTAATGGAGGACATGTTGGTGTTGGCGCTAAGTCTCAATGCGCCTCTTAGATGAAGTCCATAGGGAAAACCATTTGGACTTAGGCTCATAAATTGCTTAAAGAGATACATATGTACGGAAGGAAGCCTCGGATCTGATATATGTCAAAGACCGAAAAACATTTCGAACCCGTTTGGTTCGAGTATTTGAATAGAGTATTTAAATGAAGATTAAATTTTTATGAGAGAAAATACTGAAATAAAATTACTCAAACCGTGATTTAAACCACAAAACAAGCTGGTTTTACTATTTTCTGCCACACCGGGGCTTTGAAAACATAATGAAGAGACTAAATCTCCCTGAGTCAAACAAGTTTTTTTTTCCTTTCTTTTCTCGTTCACTTTTTTTGCTTCTCATTCTTTCGCTTCCATAGCCGTTGCCCCAAACTTTTTGAGTCTCGCCATTGCCGTACATCCTCATGGAGATCTGTCGTCATTGCCATCCTTGAGATTGGGGCGACGCCAACGTCGACACCGTCATTGCTGTGCTCACCTACTCCAAGCTCCCTTGTCGAGCTCCCACGATGTCGTCGTTGGTCTTGCGAGATCGAGGCGAGGCCGACTCCAAGCTCCCTGTCGAGCTTGCAGCGCCGTGGAGACAAAGCTCTGGAGATTTCGAGCATCAACATAGAGATTGCCAGTGATTTGCAGGTCATTGAGAAGCCCAAGTGGATGCGCGGAGATCGTGGGATATCGTATTCGTTTTGCTCGCCAACTCTGACCTTTCCTTGTCAAGCTTGTAACGCCGTTGGGACTTTGCCATGGAGACGAATATCGAAGTCGGCATCGGAGATGGAGAGATCTCCCCTCGAATTAGCCGGCCCTCGCACGGTGGCCATATGTAATGCCCCGAAATTTATTAAATGTTATTGTAATATGGAGTGATGAATTAGTGTGCCATAATTAATATTTTAACATTAATTTGATTACTTGGTTAAATTTTAAATTTTTGGTTGTTTTGTTAATTTGGTGAATTCAAATGATTTCTTATTGTTTTAAAATGATGTTTTGAGTTTTAAAACATAACAATTTGTAAAATGTTAAAAATATTTCGTTTTACAAAACCGTGGGTGGTATTTGGTTTTCATACAGTAAAACCGTCCACCGTCTCCTCTATTTATTCTCTCTCTTCCTCCTCTCTCCTCACTCTCTCAGATCTCTCTCTCTCTCGCCTCCCGTGACTCTCTCTCACTCTCTCTCAATTTCTCTCTCGGGTTCCCCTCTCTGTCTCAAATTTCTTTACAAATTTTGAATCAAAATTCGAATCCAAACTTTGGGTTAGCAAGGAGGAGGCTCGGGAATATGTTTTGGCAACTGAGAACGCGGATTGAAGCTTCGATTCGAGGTTAGTTTTGAAATTTCTAAACTTTTTCCAAAATTTTCAATTTTGTGCATTTTTAAAATCTAGGTTTGTTTAAGCTTAGAAAACCTTGGATTTGAGTTAAATGAACTTAGAACAACTAGAATCTAAACTTAGATTGAAGAAAAACGGATTTGATTCAAGGTTTTTCATTTTTCCTCATTTTTTCCTATTTTTGGATTTTTGAGATTTTTGTGTTTGAATCTTATTTGAATGTGTTTAAAAGTGTCTAAACATGTTTTTTCTACCAACTATGAATGTTTTTCATGCCTGAGATTTGAGAAAAACATGTTAGAATCAAGATTTGTGTTTTGGGAAATCGGGAAACCCGTGGCTGAATTTCTGGGTTTTTCCAGTTCGGCAGGCCGGAATAGGGATCGGCAGGCCGGTGTTCTTCAGTCCGACAGGCCGAACCTGGAAATTGTTCGGCCAACCGAACTTTGTTTCCGGCAGGCCAAACTGTGCAGTTCGGCAGGCCGAAGCAAGGAGTCCGGCCGAGGCATGAAAATTTTGTGATTTTTCACCCGTTTTCACTGTTTTGAACCCTGATTTAAATCCCAACCTTATAGAATGATTTTAAAGATACAAATGGCACACTAGGACATCATGAAGTGGTTTAGTAACATAGAATGTCTCGAACTAGATATTGATCGACTTAGTTTGTATCTAGGATCGTTCGTGGTTCCGCGGAGCTAACGTATAATGGACCGAGATTACAGTGTGGGGCACCGACACGAGTATCGAGGTAGGACTTCTACCCTATTTCCTTGGTAACCTAGTTTCAAAATGATTTGGCTTTGAAAAGGATTTCTATTAAAATGTTTTCAACGGTTGTTTGAAAATGAATTTAATCGGTTATATTTTAATATACCGTGAATTAAAATGAACTTCATAATGAACGTAAATAACAATACTCGGTAATTGGGTTTTGAATGATGATGATAATAAATATATAAGCATGATGCCATATCAGAGATCGGGTCGTGTAGCGATCGACCTTGGGGGCAGGTCCTGAAACCCAGCTGGGCCACTCCGGTGGTGATATTATATGGTTTGCCTAGAAAAAGAAAACAATATTATTGGTTGTATGAGTACACTGTTTTGGGTAAGAATGGTTTCACTCAAAATTTATTTATTTATTTATTTATTCGTTTAAAGTTTCTTTTAAATAATTCCTGAAAAATGAAATGTTTCTTTAAATTAAATTATTTTATAAAATATAGCCCTACTGAGCCTTTCGCTTACATTTTATTTGTTTTCAATTTTTTTCCCCTCTAGGTGGATTTCCATTTAGGTTCGGAGAGGATTCTTCGGACAGAACCCAGGAGCAGTAGGAGGAACTGTAGGTTAAATTGTATTCATTGTTCAAGGCATGTAATATTTTAAACTTTCTTGATGTTGGACTGTAACTGTATTACTATATTGTCAGTACTATGTGTGTGCACAAGTTGTGGGTCGGTGGACCCATACTCGCGGTTCTTTATTCATTTTTATTATTTGCTTAATATTTATAAATTCTTTTATAAAAAAATGTGGTTGAAATCTTCTTATCTCTCGTTTAATCTAATCCTTAAACCATTGGGTTTAATTAAATTCTTATTTAATTAATTTTAATAACCCGCCACGTCCCCTCCCGTACTCCGGGGCGTGACACCATAACACAGTGGTGATTGTCTCCCACAAAGATGTGTGTTTGATTTTATTGTTGCTGAATGATATACATTGTTTATTATTATTATTATTATTATTATTATTACTACTATTATTAAGTGAATGCTTTTTTTTTTTTGGGTGATCTTTGATGCATTTGTTATTTTATACCTTAAGAAACTTTGAGGGTATATATGGTGTTTAAATATATAATGTGATTATGTGGTATGGTATTTTTTGCAATTATCTTTTTTAGTGACATAAATCAATTTAAATCTTAGTTTTGTGGTAATCTTGTAAAGAGCTCTAAATTAAAAATTAATTAGTTAGTGCACCTTTTTTTTACTATCACTGTTGTGTTCAACCATTTTCCTCTTTTGATCTATATTATTTCTCTTATAGGGTGTTTGAAAGGATGGTGAGAACTGTTGGTTAGAACCACTTTTACTGTAGTATGTGAGACCTTTATACAATAGTAATTTTTATTATTATTATTGTAGCATGTGAGAGTTTTACACTGTTTATAACTGAGTTTGACACTCAGCCAAATGGACGGTTAGTTTAAAGGCCAATATACCTTTAAATAACACATATTTATCTAATCTTAACCTAAAATACGCGAGACCAATGGTGTCTTTCTATTAATTGAAAAAGATATGTTTTAAACTTTTTCATAAAAGTGTTAACATCGAAAAACAATGCCATATAAGTGGTATTTCTCTAACTAACTTGGACAATATCATAAAAAAAGAAAGAATGAAGAACCTTGGCTAAAAGGGCTCTTCATAGATCTACCACAACTGTTCAAGATTGGTTTGTATCACTAAAAAACAATTGCAATGTCATAACTACGTGAATACCATGTATATACTTAAGATGCGGTTGGTGTCTGATCATGGTACAAGTATCTAGCAACAATACCAGATAATAACCACCATGACACTAGTATCAGACCAAGATATTGTCGCGATACTGATGTCTGAATGGTATTCGACGTGATACTGACTGATATTTGCCATTATCGATGGTCCTACCCATGCCGGAGTACTTGAAAAATACCAAAAAAAATCACAAAAATCCATCAAATAACAAAAAAATACACCACAAATTATAGAATAGCAAAAATCACAAAGCACACAATTATCATGAAATACATAACAATTTCCACAAATTCCCAAAAATAAACAAAAAAAAAACAAAAATTATTGTCCTTTAGTCTTCTTAGGGAAGAACTCTCCAACGCACTGCAAGAAAAACTACATTTAACGACATATTATTTACGACATATAGTTTTTGAATGTCGTTGAAAAGTACATATAATGACATTTTGAAACAAAGATGTCGTTAATGACATTTGAAACAATAATTAACGACATCTATATAGATGTCGTATTAAAACTCTCATTTTAACAACAATAGTGTAGTGTCGTTAAATTATTTAACGACAAGTAGGGGATGTCGTCAAAGTCTTGAAGATTCTACGACACCCCTATAGACGATATTGATTAAGATGTTGTCTATAAGGGGTGTCATAGAATCTCTAAGGCTTTAATGAAATCTCCTACTTGCCATTAAATAATTTAACGATACTAAACTATTATCGCTAAAATGAGACCTTTAATACAGTATCTATATAGATGTCATTAATTATTGTTTTAAATGTCATTAAAGACATGTTTGTTGGAGATGTTGTTGTATGTACTTTTCAACGACATTCAAAAACTACATGTCATAAATAATATGTCGTTAAATGTAGTTTTTCTTGTAGTGACTCCCCCTTCAATTTGGACCCTCATGAGGATCCAAAGCCTCGATCTCTCCAATAACTCTTTCTCTGGCCAAATTCTTGACGAGCTCAAGAAATGCAAGCAGTTATAGAGGATGATGCTTGCCATGAACAAATTCTCTAGCAAAATCCACTCCGAAGGAGATCTCAATGGAGATCTGCGCAAGACCACCAAGGTGTGAGAGGAGATCTATAAATCACCCCTCAAGCGTCACATAGGTGGAGATTTGCTCCCCGATTGAGGTGCATGCTTGACAAGTTTCTTTGGTGGAAACGCTTTGTCCTGGTCCTTGCCATCTGGCCATGGAGTTGGGTTATGTCTCGGGGTGGCGACATCGTTAGCATCTCGTGAATCAGCAACGAAAGTTATAGGAGATGTGATGTTGCTGATCGTCAGCATCAGCGAATCGGGGGTGATGAAGACAATCGGCAACTAGAAAGTGAGAAAGAGTAATATGGCTCGAGATGAAGGGATGGTGGTGGTGGTTGAGAATGAGAATGAGACAAATGAGGCTGGGAAAGGGAGAAAGAAAGGGAGGAGGAAGAAAAACCAAGGTTTAGTATGGGGGTATTTTTGTGCACACAAAATTTAAATTATTTAACCGTGGCATATTTCACATTACTTTTGGATCTATGGCACATATTAATCCACCTCCAAAATCAGTAGCATATAGCCTAAAAACCTCTAGTGAAAAGAGTGGGGAGATGGGTAAGGAATATTATCCTTAAAAAAGATTACAAGTGAATATTAAAAAGCCAGTTCAGAATTTTGGTTCAAGATAATAGGTGTTTGGCATCTGCAATTTCAACCAAAATTTTTAGTTTTCTAAAGTGTAAAGCTCCCACGTAGTACAGTGTCAAGAAAAAATGAGTTATATTATAAAGTTTTTACATACTACAATGGTTTTAATTAAAATTGATTAAAACCAATGATTTGAATTAATACTCTCAAACATCGCATAAATTTATTACAATACTTTCTTTCATAAAATTTAAATTGTTACATCTTTTTAATTCAAATTATTAGTTTGAACTGACTTTTCAATAATGCCTGATCATGACAAATAAAGAATTAACTTAGTAAGGATTGGATGTACCAACAAAAAATTGTGAGCATTCTCAATATTATTGTTAGATAATTTACTGCCTGAAACACACAAACTAAAGTTAGTGCATCTCATCCACCATTGCTTTCTTTCCCACACGACTGTTCTATACATTTCTGGATAATAATCATCCAATTGACGCATATATTTTTCAAAATCAGGTATACAATAAGCCCTGGCACAATTGTCGAAAGCACTAACAAGCCCTGTACTCCTAAAATATGTTTTTAAATTGGCATGCAAATGGTATGTACATATACCATGTTGGGCATCAAGGAAAATTTTTGCAACAGCATATGCTATACTATCGTGCCTGTCTGAAACAATTACTAAATTTTCACGATGTCCAATTGCTTCCTTCAGCTTAACCAAAAACCACTCCCAAGAATTACTATTTTTGGAGTCCACGATGCAAAAGCTAATGGGAATATTTGATTGTTCCCATCAAGACTACTAGCAATCAACATTTTACTGTTATACTTATTCTTTAACTGGATCCCATCAATAGATATAACAGGTCGACAATAGTGCCATCCCATAATCGAAGCTGCCATACAGGTGAAGAAGTACAAGAAACTACCATCATTATTGGTCAATAATCCCGTAACTGTTCCTGCATTTATTAAAGCAACAACAATATTCATTAATTAGTATTAAGGAACTAGCATAAATTAAAAAACAGCATAAAATAGTTTTTACCAAGATTGGTAGACTCCAAAGCAAAACAATAAGATAGTAGTTGTGAGTACGATTTATTGGGCAATCCCCTAATAGCATTTAATGTCAATCCTCATGCTCTCCATGCTTTGTTATAACTAATATTAACCTTATGCTTTTGATGCATGTCGTCAATAATGTCCCAGGGGTTGTCTTATCTGCACCTTTTTCAAAAAATGCTCTTTCATGCACCTACTAATTATCATATTACGTGCTTAACAATGATCCGATTGGATAATCTCTAATGTACAAGTGTGATTGCGTACATATTGACGATCATTCCACAATTGTCCACCTCTCATTCTAGACTCTCTAAAATACCAATGGCACATTGCATCTTTACAATGTTCGACCAATGCTCTGCAATTCAATTTCTTTATTTTGAATTCGAAGTTGTTCTTCATCACAAACATGTGCAATGCATTTTGCAATTCAAACTTTGACGTGAATGCCAAGTTATCCTTTATATCATAAGTATCTATCATGTTTATAACGTTGACATTCTCGATAACAATATTATCGTCTTCTATATCAATATCATTATCATCCATTTCATCAATTTGTTCTAAAAATTTAGCCATTATGTTGTCAACTTTATTACTATTAAGTGAAGATGCCACTAGTGCAAATGACAAATGCCTTGACAAAACCTTAAGATATATCATTTAGGAAAAAAAATTGAATGGTTAGTATTATGTATATGACTAATTACTATGTATCATTAAAATACTAGCAATACATTATGACTAATTACTACGTATCATTAAAATATTAACAATGTGATTAATATACTAGCAATAAAAAAATTAACATTTTTTACGGAAGATTCTAGTATGTAATCAATATAACAGCAATTAATAAACTTTTTTTAAAATTAATATGTTAGTATATAATTAACATACTAGCAATAACGTAGCGTTTTCTTTCAAAAGAAATTAACATGTTTTCTGATTAAAAAACAAATATCATTAAAAAGTAAAATACATATATATTTTAACCCTAATAAATCTATTTAAAATTTAAACTTCACATCATAATCTTCCAATACAGTGAATGTGAACCCTTTATAATCACCATTCATACGTGCCATAATTGAATTTAAATAATAAACAAGGAAGAAACAAAAAAAAATGTGGAATTGAGAATAGGACTAAATACTACGTAACTGGAAAAAAAAAGAAGAAAAAAACAGATTTTTGTATATCATTCCATAATTATTTCTCAATGTGTCTTGACAAAATGATGGTAAAAAAAATAGAATGAATGGTTAGTATCATGTATATGACTAATTACTACATATCATTAAAATACTATGAATATAAATAATATACTAACAATAAAAAAGTTAACATTTTTTTGGTACGAAATAAATTAATGTTTTTTTTCAAAAGAAATTAACATATTAAAAAAACAAATAGCATTAAAAAGTAAGATACAAACATATTTTAACCCCAATAAATCTATTTAAAATTTAAACTTCACACCATAATCTTCAAATACAATGAATGTAAACCCCCTATAATCATCATTCAAACTGCCATAATTGAATATAAACTCCTCACACAAATTTGACATATATCATCAAAATAAAATTTGAAACATTAAAGGCAAAGGAAACAAAGAAAGAAAACGTGGAATTGAGAAGGATTCAAAAGAATAAAGTATTTCTAGTTGATATTCACGTATAAAATGGATCTTTAATATTTCAAATTTTATTTTAATGTTCACATTGGTTCCTTCATTCCATATTGATTACAAATTCCACGAAGGAAACCAACAAAAAAAAAAAAAGTCGAATTGAAAAGGAAATGAAAAGAAAAGGTGGGAAAAGAAAACAACATAACATCTTCGTATGAAAAAAAAAAAAAAAGATTGACGAAAAAAAACAATATGAATTTAACTTTTTGATCATATGATATATAAAAATCAAAACACAAAAAAAAAATTGAAAAGATAAGAAAATCTTACCAGGATCTTCTAAAGACCAATATCTTATAACATTTAGTAACAATATAAATTTCTTGCGTTGATACATATGAGATATTGACAAACTACTTTAAATTTCAAAAATTAAAAATTGGGCAATAAAACAACTTATTAACTTAATAAAAAATAAAAAATAAGTGTATTTTTTTCCTAATTTAAATATTCAAAAAATAAAGAAATTTGTTAGTAAAATTTAAATACATGATAATATGTAATTAGAAAATATTTTAGGTTTTTAAATATATAAAATTTTTAAAAAGAGACATATATGTAATATTTATATAACGAATACAGATATTAATTCACTCCTTAAAAAAAGATAGATTATATAATTTTTAATTTATTTCATGATTTAAACTCCTTGATACCAACAGACCCGGTACACATTCAATTGTTGGGCTAACATAATATTATTTCAAGAGAAAGATAAAAATAGACTAAACTTATAATGAAATAAAAATTAATATGCTAAGTTGAAAGGACAGTTAATAGATAGGCTGAAAAACAAAAATGCATTTTTATGAACTAATTAAACGACAAAAAATAACCCATTTTAATTATTAATATTTTTTCCTTGGATGATTTTGACGAAAAGGGTACAAAAATTTTAAATTGAATAAAAATTTCTTTTTAATCAAAAAAATACGTTTTTTTTATAAATAAATTGTCTTAATTTTTTTTTTAAAAAATAATTATAATAGGATAAGAAACCTCAATAGGATAAAAAAAATTAAAACATTTTTAACGTCTAAAAAATATTTTTTAAGTCAAAAATTGTCCAAAAAACAAAATTATTAACAAAAAAAATTTTCTCAAAAGATTATTTTTAAAAATCCCCCTTTTTTTTCCTTCCTTGCTTTCTCTCTCTTCCCTCCTCTTTTCGCTCTTTTCCCTTTCTCTCTCCTCTGCGTCTCTGAACCAGTAGAACCAGGAAGACCAAAGGTCATTCATCAAATTGCCTCGTAGAACCAGCATCTATGCCGGTGGTACAATTGAGGGCAAACTATTTGAAGAAATCGTTTATCTATTTTCTAGAACAATAATTTCAAGCAAAGAAGTGTAAATATAATCTGTCGCTTAGTTTTGCAAATCGAGCCGGAAGCAACCAATTTCAATAGCGAGACTTATATATCGATGTACACATACATACACAAAGGATTCAAACATAGATGTTATTCTAAAAACCAAAAAAGCATGCCCAACGATCTCCACAGATCTTGATTTTCTAACATGTGTAACAGAGATAGAAGGAGAGAGAGAGCAGAGAGGAGTAGATTTCGGTCGCGGAGGGAGGCGCCGTCTCTGAGGGAAGCTCTGGCCGGAGTCTGCTGGAGACAGTAGCATCGCCAGAGCTGCTGCCGGGGCTGGAGAGAAAAGAAGAGAAGAGAGGAGGGAGAGGAGAGAGAAGATGAACATACTTTTTTTTTTTTTTTTTTAAGGAAACGAAGAAGATGATTGTAAAATTAAAAATTTTAATGTTTAAAAAAATTATAAAATATTACATACTTTAATATTTTTAAAGTTTTATTATTTACTTAAATATGAAGGTTAAAAAGTGTTATTTAGTATAATATTCTTATTATATCATGCACTTGAGACCGGCCAAAACTGCTGTGGGCATGGCACCAAGATACTCTACTTTTTCTTTTTTTAACCCGTTTTTGCTCATCTATCTTCCTAATCTTTTTGATAATCTATTCCAAGAGATAGAAACATAGTCTAGTCGATTCTTATTGACGAAATACAGTTCTTTCATTCATTGCTTGCTACCAAACAAAGTGAAGCATACAAAGTAACGGTACGACGCCAAAGGTAAAAGGGCGGAACATTAGAATAGTACTGATAATAGTGTTACACAACACACTAATAAACAAGACAGAGAAAAAAAAAGGAAGAAAGAAAAAGACGAAAACGACAAATGCAAACCTCAGAAAAGCGGGACCCGGGTCCTCCACTTGGACAACCTATGATTTTCTGGGCACGCGGTTGTTTATACACAACCACGGGTACTAAAACGAGTGGATTCCCTTCGACCAAAATATCCTAGAAATAAATGGATCTTTCGAGCTTAAAATAATATTATGATAAGTCTTGAGCATAATTAAAAAAAAAAAAAACCATTATGATAAGTACCAACGTGGACAAAGAGAAACATATAGTACGCTCTCGAGATCGATATTGCCAAATAATTTAAGTCTCAAAAACGATCTTGATTCCACCGACGGTGACGTTGCCATCTTTGGGCACCAAAGTGACCAACACCTCGTCGTCGTCATCGGCTCCGACGTCCTCCAGCAACTCCGATATTCCAAGCTTCAACTTCGTGTTGGTCTTCTCCTTGTTCTTTGTGTTGTGTGGAACAGTAACAAAGCTCCCAGCAAACTCCGACTTATCCGGCCCGCTTTGGTCCTCGTCGTTCACATACACGTCAAACTTCACAGCCGTGTTCCTGTCGTAGTCGATCCCCTCAACCACCAACACTTCCTCCTCCTCTTCCTTCTCCGCCTTGCTTCTCCCCTTCTTCGGCCTCTTCACCAACACAGTTATCGGTTTCTTTAACGCTAAAGGAAATGCGCTCAGCGGAGTCAGGCCAATGCTCGACTCAGCGGCGATTGCTGCGCCAACCGCTGATCGTGCCACCTTTTTGCCAGAAACTTTAGGCTTTGGCTTGTTTTTCAGCCATAAAAGATCGGCCTTTTCGTAGACATACCCGAGATTTTCGGTTTCGAGGCAGTCTCCAACCCTAACCCGGACGAGATTCTTATTCTCGTCGTAGAACAAGAACGTGGAGTTGAGCCAATCGGACTCGGTGATATCTTTCCTCTTCTTCCCCGGGAGCGTTTTCCAAATGCTCCACATCCGGTCGACATTGCCGTGGTGGCAGTAGAACATTGGGTCTCGGCCAGCCGAATAGAAGTTCCCCATGTCCTCTCCGACATCATTGTTCTCGTTCCCGCTCCAAACGTGGATTGGAATGTGGGGGGTACTCTCAATCGAACCAGGCGAGTTTTCTGGCTCTTCCCCGGCCCTATAGTCACCGCCAAAGAACAGCGACGGCGTTTTGGGACAGGCAACCATTTGCCTGTACATGGTTTTGAGATTCTCCTCCACCTGCTGCTTAAAAACCGGCGTGGTGTCGTAATCCTTACTTTTGCTGTAGTCGAGGTCGAGGACGAAGGGAGGCTGATGCTTAGGGCTTCGGTTGACGTCATAGAGGGCCGATTTTGTATCCGCGGTGAACATGGTCGGCATTCCCATGCCGTCAGGATGGTCCCAGTTCCAAAACGGAATAGCAAAAGAAGAATCGCCGATGAGACTCCCTAAGATTCTCTCGTAGAAGTACAAGTACCAGCGGTGGAAGGGAAAGAAGAGCCAAGAGTTATGGACTTGGAGTTCGACACCAGGATAGCCAGTCTGGTCGTAGGCGCTGTTGCAGTAGGCACAGTGAACGTCAGCTTGTTGCTTGAAGCTCCTCGGATCAGAGTCGGGTAAACCTCTCATGATTGAAAGGGCCTTGTTGTACTTGGCAATGTAATCCTTGCTAGCCTTATGAGCTGCAGGTCTAGTTCTCAATTTGGTGACGGGTGGTGGCTTGAAATCTTTGATGTCTAAGGACGTAAGTGGCGGACAACATTCGACGGGTTTTACTACATCGTTAGACTCGTACTGAGCCGTCTCACATTTAGTTAAATCTGGTGCGGCAATTGGATCGGCCAAGGCGAGAGGGTTGGATCCAACGCCCGTAAGGCCGAGACCGACGAGCACGTTCCTGCGGTCCAGCTTGCCGAGTTGCGGCCATTGTGATGGTTTTTCATCTGAGCTTTGCTTGCTGGCATTGCATAAGATTGGTCTCTTTAGATGGACTTGTTTGAGTTTGGTGTTGAGGGTTGATTTGGTAGGAGGGAAGGGACACAAGGAATTGGCGATCGAGAGTGGTTGAGCTAGGGGGAGAGACTCCATATTTGCTCTGAGAACTTTTTTTTCCCCCTTCTTTGGATGCAATGATATTTGGAGGAAGGGGGGGGTGCATCTTTTATAGTGAAATTATTCTGGATATTCTGTTCGCTTCCCGGAATAATAACGAATAACATTTGTACGTATCAGTGCTGCTTGGACAGACTTTATATTTTAGCTGAAACGGCGTCAAAATTATAGTTTACGATATATTTATATTGTAATAAATTTTTATTTTTTAATAAAATATATAAAAAAATTTATATTATAATAATTGAAAATTTATAATTCCAACAAATTTATCAAATAAAGCATTAATAGTTTTTAATAAAATCCTACCATTAAAAAGTATAATATTATAAATAATGTTATTTTTTATCAAGTCCTACCGTATAAATCTGTGGCGTTTTTTTTTAAAGAAAAAGAACATCCACATAGTTTAACCGTGAAAAGATACCTAACATCGGCTTCATTGATCGGCCTATCTATCTCCCACGTAAAGTCTTCATACTGATCTTCTCTCTCATGAAATCCTTTTTTTATTTTTTTTTTCATTAACACGAATGGCCTTAAACTTTAAAATCTTTCTTATTTTATCCTTTAAATTTTAAAAATCATTAATTTACCTCTTAAACTTTTAAAACTCCTTATTTTATCCTTGAACTTTAAAAATCACTATTTTTCTTGTACTTTTAAAGCTCCTCATTTTTTTTCTTAAATTTTTGATTTGTTATTTGAATAGACAAAATTAAGCCTACATGATTTACATATGAGTCACTTATAAGGACAAAAATAAAATTTTATCACTCATAAGTCTTGATTCATATTAACCCTTTCACTTGAGACCTTTCTTTATTTTACTGAACTCTCATTTAAGAAGGATTTCTCTGTATTTTTCTTCTTATATTTAATACATAACTTATTTAATAAGTCTATATTATTTATCGATATCTAAATTTGAATGCTAATTAGTATGAGTTACGCATTAAAGATAAGGACATATCGACGATCAATATCAAGAAAAATGTACATATAAACCCTTCTTACATGAAAGCAGATAAAAAAATTAAATAAAAGTGTAAACGTAAAACAAAATATGAGTTGTAAAATCTTATTTTTGCCTTATGATCCATGTGTGAATCACTTGAGCTTAATACTGTCAATAGAAAATAAAAAAATAAAAGACAAAATGAGGAGTTTTGAAAGTTAAAGGTAAAATAGTAATTTCTAAAATTCAATAGACAAAGTGAAGAGTTTTAAAAATTCAAAATATAAAATGGTGATTTTTTAAGTTTAAAAGATAAAATAAAAACGATCAGATTTTTAGTATTAATAACTTTTTTTTTTAGTGATTCTTTATTCTACGTTCTTTTTATTTTTATTTTAAGAAAAAAGGAGGTCCAAACGGGGGCGTGTTGTCATCAAGGCAATGCAGACTCGCGACGTTTGACAGCTGAGAAAGGGTCACAATAAAAAAGACAAATATATATATCTTTTACATCAAATATATATGATTTTTGTTGACACTAGAAATTCTCTAACAAATTCTCATGTAACGCTTAAAGAACGCAAATGAAAAAGACGCATAAATGAATAAAAACACAAGGAATTATAATAGTTCACTTATAAAAGCTACGTATATTTTGAGAAAGAATTTTTTTTTATTTTTGCTTGAGTACACATACCAGACACCAAGGTCCCTTTTTTGAGGTTTTAATCTCTTTTTATAGTTGTATTTTCACATATACAATTTAATTATTGAAAGTAATAAATAAAATCTTAATACTAATTTGGGGATATCCTCTTTCTCGAACTAAATCAACAATTTTCTTATATTTGATTTTTGGCTTCTCCAAATCTTGCAAGAGATGCTCTTTCTTGATTTAGTGGAGATTTAGTTGCCTTTTTTCAAATTCTAACTCATGTTATTATGTTCATTGAACTTGGTCACCTAGTTGTCTCGACTTCTTGTTCTCTCAAGTTTATCTCGACCTCCTGGAATAACTTTTCCCAACTCGCACTCCAACTAGTTGGTTTTTGTTCTTAGGCTTTCTAAGTATACCCTTTTTATATATCTCAATTTTGGGCCTTAGTTGTCGAGATTACCGGCAACAATTTTGAAAAACAAATTAAGATGAATATATTAAAAAGTAATTGTGTGCTAAAAATGATTAATTATAATACACTACAAGAAAACGAACCTTTAGCTGCCATAAATTTGATGGCAGAAACACCTGGTTTTGGTAGCTAAAAGTATCTGCTACCAAAAACCGTGGTAGCTGAAAGTTGGTAGAAGAATATTTTGCCACCAAAAAACCCAAAACATTCTGCTACTAAAAATTAGTAGCTAAAACTCAAAAATTTAGTTCCTAAAAGTGAAAATTGGCATGCCATTTTGCTACCAAAATTTGGCGGTTAAAATGTATTTTGATAGCGAAAAACATAACTAACTACTAAAATTTGGTTGCAGACCCTATTTTTGGTAGCTAATGGTTTCTGCTATGAACAAATTGTGGTAGCTAAAAGTTTGTGCTATCAAAATATTTGGCTATTAAAAATTGGTAACCAAAACAAAAAATTTAGATTTTAAAAGTGAATTGGACATGTCATTTTGCCATTAAAGCTTGATAGGTAAAACATTTTGATAGTAAAAAAACATATTTAACTATCAAAATTTGTTAACAAAAACCCTTATTTTCTATAGCTAATAGTTTCTGCTAAAAAATAAAAAATCGTCGCAGCTTAAAAGTTTATTAACGTAACACTTTTGAAAATACCAAACCCATACATTTTGAAAAGGAAAACTTTTTTTTTCCACTGGGCTGTAATCTGGCCCTCTCAACAGGGTGGGCCCTACGACCCACCCCACTGAGAGTGCCGGTCACAATCTGGTCCGAATGTATAATGCTCCCCTTTTGAAAGGGGGAATTAATAAAGAAGTCGCCCAACCTTAATTAGGTGTACTTTGCCCTTCCATAAAATGATTGTATTTTGCCGAAACAACCCCACGGGCTGTCCATACTGCGCATCATATTAATGTCACCAGAATCAATAGACAATAGTGACCACTGGCTACCCACCCAAGTGTCTACTATATTATCATAGATAATCTACCAAATTATGTTGCCTTTTCATCACGTTACAAATTTTTAGATAATTTGGTAGATTATTACCGATAATGGACTAGATTAATTGTTCAAATCAACACAATAATTGGTCGTAAATTAATTTAGTCGATTATTTGCTAGAATCATCAGAAAAGCGAAAAGAACAGTGTCCACGAGAACACCAAGGGCCAATTTGGTTGATAGACATGCTAACTTTTGAACTCTTAGAATTCTCATCATCTGAAGAACAAGTGTTTAGCATTCTTTAAATTTTTTGAATCCATCAAAATCCCTGAACCCAAAATTCAAACCATTTACTATAATAAAATTTAATTTTCTTTCTCTTATATTTGTTGAAAAAAAACTATAACTTCTTCGTTTAATATCTAATTGAAACGGTTTTTCTTTCATTTCATCAGTAATGAAGAAAAGAATAAATCAAGATTTATATTACATATTTTTTTTAATATCATGAACGTTTAAGTTTTTGTTAGATTTGTTAATAAAAAAAAAAATTCACTATTATCCAATTATAAATTCTAATTTGTTCCCTATTCAGACTAATACTTTAAATATACATCCATACGTTATTTCATATCGTAATTCAAATTACACAACTTAAATCAAAAGAATCCAAATCAACACAATTTGAATACATTTATCGAACGGATGCTAAATTATTACCAAAGATTGCCACCGAGTTTTTCCAATAAGAGTTTTCATTGGGTTTTAATGTATCAAGTTGCGTCATATGATATAGACAAAATCCATATATAATTAAAAAAAAAAAAACTCAAATCAATTAATTATGAAACGAAAAAAACGCATTGTAATACATCAAAAATTTAGAAAAGATAGGAGAAAGATTCTGAGTTGCATTCTTCCAAATCTCACTCGCTTGTGACACCGGTGAGCATCTCAAAACTCGTCACTCACCGCTCCTGTCATCTATTCGCGTAATTTTTTGAATTTTTCAAGTCTTTTCGTTAGAATTCAATCTTGAAGACAATATTCTAGAAAGATATCTTTCTTCACTTTTTTCTCTAAAATCTCCAGGCTTTCAAGTGGCTGAAAAGGTCCACAATTATCTTGCCAATTCTCTTATTTATAGGTTTTGAAAAACTTCTAATCAAAGTTTGCTTTGTCCTTCAAATTCTGGCCATTAGAATTGTTCCGTTTGAAATGGGTCATTTGATTCCTTTGTTGACGTGGAAAATCTTTTAAGTTGGTTAAACCCTTCCTTCGGAATTCTTTCATGATTTGGTCTCATTCAGATTCTTTACTTTCCTTTCCTCTTGAAACGGCGTCATTCCTCTTGATCACTAACGGATCGTTTTGCTTACCATTAATTTTGCTCCCCACATCACCTAATAAAGATTAACAAGTATTTCTGTTACATCACCGATGCTTTAAACCTCGCAGCAACGATGTCGCCAAGCACATCTAGCTCGCAACATTGGAGTGGACGAGAGAGAGTCTCAATGTAGAATGATCTAGAGCTAAAAACTTATAGCATGTTTGATAAGGAGCAGTTCTAATTATTATCTCAATTATAAATAATATAAAACTCTAACATGCTATAATAAAAAAAATTACTATAATATAAAACTCGTATATTGTAGCAAAAATAATTTTAGTTATCGTACTAAATTTGAATGTTATGCCGGCGTCATAACTACGCATACAACCCGGATGGCGCCAAAAAACAAAGTGGTAAGTAGAAACTCAGAAAAGCTTTTCCACGTGCTTCACTGGTTAGGTCTGGCATCGCTTCCATGAAAATAATACCAAATCGACACAAAAGTCCTTGACTAGTGGAGTTTGTCTTTTATATATTTTTTCCTCTCACAATTACTCGCCAAATTTTTCATATATACGTGTAATAAGACGACACGTACACATTCAATTATTGGGCCTACATATTATTTAATGTCTATATACTGAGGCCAGCCAGGCTCAATATTTTTTTTTTCTTTTTGAAGAATTTTCAACAACGTTAACTTTTAAAATTTATTAATTATAAACACCATTTATGTTTATATATGATATAACTTAACAAATAATATAAATAATAATATAATATAAATTTTAATATAAATAAATATAATTTTTAAAAATATAGTTTACATGTAATTTTTTCTTTTCTTTTTTAACCCATTTTTTCCTTTTTTTCTTCCGAATCTCTTTTGATAATCTATTCAGAGAGATACTGACATAGTCTTGTCAATTCTCATTGACGAAAGACAGCACTTCCATTTCTTAAAAGCGGCCAGACAAAGTCAAGCATACATCATTATCGCGACGACGAGGGTAAAAGGACAGAGTAGTAATATAGTACTCATAACATGATGTTACACAAACAAAACCAAATAAATAATGTAAAAAAGCTGTGACAAAAACAACAAATGCAAGCCCCAGAAAAGCATTCCTGAGTGCTCCACTGGGACGCAATTATTTATCCACCAGCACTAAAACGATCGTGGGTTTCGCTTCTTCCAAAACACACTTGAGTGTTTGAAATGGTGGTAAAAATTAATGGTAAAAAATATTTTTATTATAATATGTGAGAGTTTTATATTGTAGTATATTTTTTTATTGTTATTATAGCATATAAAAACTTTACACTGTTTATAACTGAAATTATAGTAGAAACTGAGTGGTTCCTTCATGTCTCTAAAACGATCTTAATCCCACGACGGTTACGTTGCCATCTTTGGGCACCAAAGTGACTAACACCTCCTCGTCGTCATCGGCTCCAACGTCCTCCAGCAACTCCGATATTCCCAGCTTTAATTTCGTTTTCGTCTTCTCCTTGCTCTTCGTGTTGTTCGAACAGTCACAAAGCTCTCTGATTTTACCAAAGCTAACTTAAATTTAATCCATTATTCTTGCTAACATTGTCTATTGCAATATAAAAAAAGAGTAACTCTAGTCTATTCATAGCTCGTTTGTTTCGATATTAAAATCACGATTCGAATTATTTTGTTACAGTATTTTCTCTCATAAAAATTTAAATCTTCATTCAAATACTCTATTCAAATACTCGAACCAAACGGACTCTTAATGTTTTCTTATGAGTTACAACAAAAATACTTTAATATATTAGTTTATTATATTTTTTCATAAATTTTAATATATTAGAATTTATTGAGATCTATAGTGGTATTATAGACCACACAAGTCATGTTGTTATATTCTTATGCCTTATGAAACCTACTATGTCTATCACAGAAAGTTATTCTTATAAATCACCTCTCAGTCTCATTATAGATCTCCTAATAAAGTAATTAGTGATCAAACAGCTAAACGCATTAAGAACAGTAATAAACACCCAAAATATAAAATCTTAAAGAATAAATCTTTTAAAGCAAAAACAAATGAGAATTAAATTAAAATAGAATTGGTAATCTCATAGCCTTAAAAAAACACAAATCAAGGGTTCAATATCTCAAATAATAAAAATACAAAGATAAAAAAATTGAGAAGAAAAACCTCATGCGGAGGTGTAACAAGTCTCTAAGCTTAACTCTTCAATCTTTCCTGTTTTTTTTTTTTTATCTTCAAAATATTTTCTCCACTGAAAACAAAAATCTTAAACATAAAAATATAATTAAAAATAAAAACCTAAAAGAAAACGCCTAAATATATCTCCCTGGCTCACAATTATGGAGAATTAGGTCTCTTCTAAAATAACCTAAAAATGTCCTATTTATAGGCTTTAATAAAGTAGGGTAAATTATTAAAAATTCGAAACTATTAAAATTTTTTAATCAACACCGAGCGCACACATCCAAAAATGGGCGCCAAGGTGCCCATGGTCTCTTGATCAGACTTCTCTCTCTTTTTTTTTTTTTTATGTTGAAGAAACAAATTTCTTTTATGTTGTCTCTGATAAATACCTTGTTCGAAAATACTCTTTTCCTTTTCAAATGTTAAAAAATATTTGTAATAATTGAGTAAAAAGACAAAATTAAAATATTTAAATTGTTAGTATCATGTGAATGTAATATTCTAAATGATAGTCCTTATTGAAGCTCATTACAAAATTTAGAAAAGAGAAATAAAAATCTAATATTTAAGAACGGAAAACTATATAAATAATTTCTTACTACAATATTAATGTCTTTAATTATTATTTTTATATATGTATGTGTAAGTCTTAAACAACAATTATGACTCTCTGAGTAATGAGATTTCCTCACGAGGATTTATGAAACTATTGTCCTAACTAGCCACTGATACAAAATGATTATACAAAAAGGCATATTGCATGCAATGCAATTTCTCAAAGCAATAAACACATAAAACATAGATAAGCTTCTAGAAACTCACATTGAAACGAAAGAAAACAATTGCTTACTGCTTGTACGTCAATGTAAATCTAAACGCGTAACTTTTTTTTTTTTTTTTTTTAATTTGGAGTCGAGGAATTCAAATTTTTACACCTTATGATATTAATTCCATTAGGTTATGCTTGCAAACAAAGTGTAACTTTATTTTATGTTTTATTGTTTATATTGCAAAATTTACGAAGATTAGTAAACGGACTTATAAAACATTGGTCATCTTATAGTCCAATCCAAACTTACCATGAGAGATAAATTAATTACAGAGAAAATGCTTTTATTTGAGCGCATAAAAAGTACTATAAACAATTATCTATCATAATATCGATCATGCAATATGAAATTAGATATACCTCTAGGCTTCAACTATTAAGAAGCAAAGTTATGTATTAACTTTTTCCAACTTGTTCTATTGTGCAGTTACTATTTACATAATCCTCTATATTTATTTATATTTTAATTTAAAATAAATAAAAAATCTTAATAAATATGAATGCACGTACCTTACACGTGCATTTTTTTTCCTGGTTTGGATATAAAGTTTTTGAAAATACAAAGTGTTTGAAAAGCTAGTTAAAACTGAAAAGTTAAACTAAAAATATTATCATTATAGCATATTTTATAATGTTTAAGTTGAAAATGATGAGTTTCAACTAATTATTTTGTGAACACCCTATTAATAAGGTATAAAAATAAAAGAGAACTTTTTTTGGTCAAATAAGAAATAAATCTCATTTTTTTAGATATAATTGTTAGCCATAAGATGTATTAAATTTATTACATCAATTATTTTTAAATTTAACATGATTTTGATATAAATTAGCATATTAAATTAAACTAATAGGATTTTTTTTATACTTAACATGAAAAATTCTTTTAAAAAAACTTAAAAATGATGCGTATAGATGAACATTTTAAAGCAGAAGATGTTCTTTTTCTATTATTATCATGTGATTTATAGTTTTTAAAGCTTTCTCCTTTATATATATGTTCGTTACCAAGATTAATATCTACACATGTATTCATATCCTCTTGATTCTACGTATTTTAATTGTTAAAAAAAAAAACTACTTCCCACTCATTGATAGACACGTCTATGTCTCCCACAGAAAAGTCTTCATCGTGATTCTTTTTTCTCTCTACACGTTTTTCGTCCTTTGTGATTACGACACTTCCATATTCCCACGGGAAGTCCTCAGCGTGACTCTTTTTTCTCTCGACGCCTTTTTCGTCCTTGGGGATTATCCCTGTTTGGCATTGTGGTGGGAATCATAGTTCTCACCACAAATTCAGTTATAAACAGTATAAAACTCTTATATGTTACAATAATAATTTAAAAAATTGCTACAATATAAAGCTTTCACATGCTACAATAAAAATAGTTCCCACCATCGATTCCCACCACCTTCCAAACACCACCATTTCGTAGTTTTCATATCTTGTTTGTTGCTTTTTCCTTTTCTTTTCTTTTCCTTTTCTTTCTGTGAAGATATGGCGATGGGGCGATCCGATCATCTGAGAGTAATTTAAATGGAGCAATCCGATTTTAATTCTATAAAGTTGTAACTTATTGTTAATAAAATAATAAAATTTAATTTAAAAAATACATTATATAGTAAATTAAAAACTATATAAAATATTTTGTAAAGTAGTTAAAATTATTAGTTAAAAGTATTTTTATTATAATATATAATAGTTCTATACTATAATAATTTATTATTATTATTATAATATATAAAAATTTATATTATTTATAATTAAAAAATAATTTAATCTATTTTTTAAACACCATGATAATTTTGTAACTAGCAAGATTACAGGGAAGATGTTGACAAAAGGGCAAAAAAAAATCTTAATTGAAGAAATAAACTTTTTTTTTACACAAATAAAAACACGTTTTTCTAATAAAGTAAATCGTCTCAGTTTTTTTAAAAAAAAGACAAAAATATCTGTAACGAGAAAAAAAACCTCAACAGAATGAAAAGAAAAAAAATAGAATAATTTTTATACTTAAAAAGTATATTTTTTTACGTTAAAAAATTATCAAAAAAATTATTTATCTAAAATTAAATTTTTTTAAAGTTACTTTTAAAAATCTCCATAGCTGTATTGCGACTGAAAAAGACTTTTCTTTTAAATTAGGGACCTCTTTTTCGGTGACCACTCCTCTTGTTTAACACATGTTAAGTTGCTCGGATAATTATTGAGTCGCACAGGGTTGGTACAAATGATCGGACCACCTTATCCCCATTTCCTGGTTTTACTGGGTGGCAATTTCTCTTAATATTATTATTGAGGAGAAAACTTGACTATTGCGAGTGCTTAGTAGCACGGGGTAGGTGGAAATAATTGCTTCTATGTAAAACCACGTGATTCCCATGTTCTTCGTTTTGTTTTTATTGTCTTAGCTAAATGAATGTGAACCATTTATTCTGTTTCGTCCTTTTTTTTTTTGTTTGTATAGGATATTTATAGGTGGTAAATAGACCGCTGTGCGCCTTTTCTCCTTACAAACATAGCTTATAGTATTTAACAATTATGGTTAAAAAAAAAAAAACAAGAGCGTGAAAATTTTACTGCGTTATTTATTTTTATTTTATATTATAATATATAAAAGTTTTATTTTAAATTTTATTTTTTTTGAATTTAAAATATTAGTTTGAACAAAGTTTTCCGATCACAGTATTCTCTTAGCTGGATGGATGCCTTTTCTGCTTACAAAAATAGATTATAGCATTTGACAATTATGGTTAAAAAAAAAACAAAGAGGTGAAAATTTTATACCGTTATTTATTTTTATTTTATATTATAATAGATAAAAGTTTTATTTTAAATTTTATTTTTTTTGAATTTAAAATATTAGTTTGAACAAAGTTTTCCGATCACATTATTCTCTTAGCTGGATGCCTTTGGCGCTGAATTCTGTTTCATTCTTTTTTTTTTCCTTTGTATAAAATATTTATAAGTAGTGAGTAGACAGCTTTACGTCCTTTGTCCTCATGAACAAAGCTCATAGCATCTGACAATCATGGTTTAAAATATTATGAAATATAAAAGTTTTACGTTAGCCTTAATTTTTACTTTATTATAATATAAAATATAAGAGTTTATCTTGTTTGAATGTTGGTGAGTTTCTCAAACATATCGAGGTCTGTTTTTTTTTATATTCGAATCACAGTTTAAATTATTTACTACAGTATTTTTTCTTATAAAAAATTTAAATCTTTATTTAAATACTCGAACCAAATGAGCTCTCAATATGTTTAGTTTAAATATTTAAATAAAAATTTAATTTTTTATAAAAAGAATTATAATAAAATAATTTAAATTATAATTTAAATATCTAACTAAACAGGACATTATTCTCTTTGCTGGATGCCTGAGGCCGATAGCTTTTGTTTCGTCCTTTTTTTCGTTTATGTAGAATATTAATAAGTATAGACTGTTTTGCGTTTTTTGTCCTCTCAAACATTAGTTTATTTGACAATCATGGTTGATGGGAAAGCCTTACATTGACGTTTAGTTTTGCTTTATATCATAGCACGGAGAAATTTTATATTATTTAAGTTTAAAATATTAATTTAAATTAAATTTTTTACGTATATTAACATTTTATCTTTCACAATTCTAAAAACGTAGCTAGTATCGTAACAAATTGATAAGTAAGAATTGAGTCGGAGAAATTTAGCAACTACCAATTAAGTTATCAACAATAAAATAGCAACCATTTGGCTTCAACAAGTTTAATTCACCAATTAAAAGTGCGTTTGACAACTCGATCCAATTACATAGTTGAAATTATTATAAAAATTCTTACATGTTATAGTCTAAAGTAATAAATAGGCTATAGTGCAAATTACTCATACGGTATAACAAAATTGTTTAGACTTTTAGTTCTAACTACGTTATCAAACACACTCCAAGAGATAATTAAAACAAGATGTTATAATAGATCCATGCTTTATTGCTTTTAAAGTACATATAAGATTCTATTTTGACATTACAATAAATAAATTTGTGCAATATGTTAATAATGCATATAATAATTGACTACATACGTTATAAACTATTGTGTTTGCGAGTAATATTATAAGACTCTAATACTATGATTGATTCCTTTGTATTGTGTATATATAAAGTTATTATATTTGGAGAATGCCACTTCAGAGGGCATAGTATAAATTATAAGGTCACAATAACTAAACACAGTTGGGTATTATATTTTGGTACGATTGCGATGCTATTAATTTATTAAATTAGGTTGATCTTATCTGGATTGTCGTAATTGTGATTACAAAATAGAAGCACGAGTATGTTTAGAATATATTGATCTAGACAAAAAAAAAAAAAAATTATTATTCTTCTTTTTGTAATTCCATGAAAAAGAATAAATTATATAATTTGTGGCAATTTATGAACAAAATCTTAGATGATATGGTATTATACATAATTATAATTATTTATTTTAAGGCCATGTGAATTTATCGATCATAATATGAAAGGGTATATATCTAATATCAAAGAGCTTTAAAATCTTATTTACCCAAGTATTGAACTTTACGAGTTATTGATAAACATAAAGTTTATCTCACTTATTAAGAAATCAAGAGTCACAATAAATGTATACGAGTTTACTAATCATAATTAAGGTGAAAACAATAAAATGGTCAATGGTGATGGAATTTAATACTTATTATGGAATTATATAAGAATTATAATTTCGTCGACTTTAATTCAAATATTAGAAATAATCAATATCCTTAGTTAGCAATTACAATTACTGAAATCTAGATATGATCATTCTACAATTTTGAAAATAAACAGCATCACAATATTATAAAAATATAGTGTCTAGTTTTATTAACGATTGTGAATCTTTATTTTATATTAAGTCCACAATATAATTAAGGACTTTAACCAATATTAAATCCTTATAATATTTACTCATAAATAAAATGGAGAACAACAAAAAGGACTTTCAACTAATATTAAATCGTTATAATATTTACTCATAAATAAAATGGAGATAAAATTTATTATTAAAATGCTATACTTTAATTTTTCATAATTCATAGAAGGATTACAAGAAATGACCATAACTTTTTAAATTAGACAAATAACCATTTATCAATGATAAACTCGAAGAGTTTCTTAGTGTTAAACTCGATAAAATTGAGTTTGTCATTGATAAACTCGACGAGTTTGTCACTGATAAACTCGACAAGTTTATCAGATAAACTTAAAATTTTCACTAAAAAAAACTAATTGTCTAATTTAAAAAATTTTTAGTCATTTATTTTAAAAGTATTTTTAAAAAGACCATTTACCTCCGTGTACCTTGTATTAATGCACAAAGCATTCCATGCGTTTATAAAATCAGCCAAGAAAAAAAAAATCCCTGTACCCGATTTTTATTGAGATGAAATGTTAGCTTTTTAGAAAATAACAATAGTACCCTTGTGTAGACCCACGCAATCCCAAAAGGGGTGCTCCGTTACAGTGTGCCAAACACCTACTTAGTACCTTCATCTCATAATGCGAAACTGTAACTCATAGGCTTTGAACGTGGAGCAACTGCAAAGGTTTTTTGAAGGAGCAAGCGACGCAAGTTTGAAAGGGGGCTTGGAATAACATTAATGGGATGAATGAGCTTTCATGTTATGGATTTGAGTGCTAAAAGGTTTGGGTCATCTAATATTGGAATATGGATTTGGGTCGGTTCCATAGACAATTTTCGTCTATAATAATTCCTTTAATCAAACTAATATAGTTTGCACTTTTGGACTTCACTAGGACATTTTTTTTTAAAAAAAAAGAAATTAAAAGGCGTTTACGGGAGCTGCAAAGCATCTTAAGTTCAAATTAGAGACAAAAAAATAAAAGACGACACTCGTGAATACAACATATTAACTAATGCGCTAATAACCAAGTTTTAACTTAAAATCTCTGGCTGTTATAGTGTAAAACTCTTGCATGCTATAATATTTAAGTTTCAACTTCAAGTTCTAACTTTATTTTGAAACTTTTTTTATGAAAAAGAAGATTATACCATAAACATAGTGTTATCAAATATGTGATGCCTAACGTACCCCTAACATGAATCTTGCTCTACTGCCTCTGTGTCAGTGGTTGAGTACTGCCGTACTTGTTGAGGGTAACCTTCCGTATTACAGGAGGTAGTTATCCTGCTACCAAAAGATCCAACTACTATGCCACGGATGGTAGTCTTTTGTGTTACTGCAGCAGTATACTGTGATACCGCCTATCAAATTTCTAAAACGAAAACACACAAAATGAAAAAAAGAAAACAAGGAGGAGGCGCCCATGCTGTACAGGTGCAGCATCAGAAATTAGAATCCAACTTTCAAGAGTAAAGTTAAAAGAAGTGAGTTTTTTTTTTTTTTGGAAAAGATTTGAATTAAAACTTGTTAATTATTATGTTGCTTAAAACAAGTAAGAATTACACCAAGCAACCTTATTATCCTCAAACTCAAAGAAAGATAATATACTTTTACGTCTTCAAAAAACTTCAATTAAAAAGTAATAAAAAAGCCAACACATAATTGTTTAATAATAAAATAAAAATAAAAATAAAAATTTACTTCAAACAATATTATTACAATATATTAAATTTTCAGAGAAATGCAATGTGGATGGCATAATTTTACTAAATAATATATATTTCAATAATCTCATTTAAGGGGAAAAAAACACTTTAATCAACAAATTTCTTTTTTTTTTTCCCCCGAACGAAGTAATAAATATTAAATTGCTCTTAGCTCAAAATGTGTTATCATGTCGTCACCAAGGCGGAAAAAGAAAAGGGGCACAGGCTCAAAAACAAGACTTGCTTATAGCGTGAGGTGAGGTGGGCACGTGAAACAGGAAAGAAAAGAAAAGAAAAGAAAAATATGAAAAAAGTAAAAAAGCACCAAAGCTGCACGTTTTAGAGTACTAAAAAATGAACACTGATTTTTATGCGCTCTTTTAATATGGTTTAAAACAATACAATGCTACGAGCTTCATGTGTTGCGATCCTAGCTCCAAGCATGGATGTCCTCGTCAAGACATAGTGGGCATTCGCACAGGCCACCTCATCTCACTGTCAATGTATTGTCCGCGTTAGAGTGATTGCCATTGATCTTTAGAAGAAGAGGATATATTAATTCCAAAGAAAACACCTAAGGTGAATATGTTAACAATCTTTTAATTTTGGAGAATTGTGGTATTAACAATGAATTAATCTTTTTTTTGTTTAATTATGATGGTTAACCAACATCTATTAATGGAGTTTCTATAATTATCTATTTTTTTATATGATTTGGGATAAAACTAATCGCGTGTAAGTATACATGATCACAAATAATAAAGTAGAAGTAGAGTATCGTTTTTCTCGGGGCTTGAATTACTAAAATTTTACTATCTATTGTGGTTTAAGCATTTTTAACTTTATCTAGACAATATTCATTTCATGGCAATTTTAATTAAAAACAAGAAATTAAAATAAACTAAAATTAGATTAAGAGAATTAAGGTTAACGAAGAAAGTAAAATTGATCAAATGATGATAGACCAAATCTAAAAGAACTATTTCACTAAGTTTTCAATGCGATTGGCAATTATCTAGACTAATAACAGATTAATTTCTCCAATTTATTGGCATAGAACACTCATGTATCCTAATTTTTGCTCTCTCAAGTACTCAATTAAAAAATAATTAAAATAATTAATTTCAATATCCCTATTCAAAAATCAATTAATAAGGATTTATTATGTAAGTTCTATAATTAGCCACAAAGAAAATCATTAGTTTCCCAACTCTACAATTTCTAGGTTTTGTCTCCTAAACCCATATTTAGAATCATCCTTTACCAAGTATTAATCCTAAACGAAAAGTCAACTAATTGATAGCCAATCAATTAGAGGCGTTAAACTCAAGAAAACACAAATAAATGAAAAATGGAAATCAACTTGCATTAATCCAATGCAATAAACGAAACACAATCTCAACTTAGGTCCATAGCCCTCTAGATTAAGAAATTTAGTTATACATAGTCATAATGAAGAATATGTAATCACTTCGTTTAGTTTCTGTTCAAGCTTGCTTTCTATGTTGCTCGCCTATAAATTAAGAAAAATTTTAACAGGTGAGAAAAATTATAAGTATAAAAGATATATTAGTATATAAATATATATACAAGAACAAATGTTTTAAAACCCTAAAATTGAAATATAAACATAGTATTCAGTACCTTAGACTGAATAGTGTGAAGAAATCTACTATTTACTTTGGTGGAAACACAGCTAACTAAGCTAAGTCCTTCTTCAAGAAGCACTTCCAAAACCCTTGAGAACAGAAAACCGGTACCTTCAGCTCCAAAATTGCTAGTACTAATGACAGTTTCAAGCAACAAGAAGAAGTAGAAGTAGACATGTTATATACAAAAAATCAATAACGGATTTTACATACCTCTTATAATTGAAACCGTACTTCTGATAGAAAAACATTTGACAGATGCGTTACTAAAAATTGCATCTGCAAGAGCGTCAACCAACTAATCTTATTTGCTTTTTTTTCTTTTCCACGATCGAAGTGTAAGTGGGCACATATCGTTTAATTCTCCCTTAGTAACTCTCCCACAATCACAAGAGAAAAATTAGATTATTGTTCTAGATGTCGAACAATAATCTCTTCAAGTAGTAGAATTTCTATCTAGACAACCTCGCTCTAAAACCTCTCAAGTGACCTCTCTTGATGTTAATACTAATATGAAAGCATAGGAACACGTTACTTATTTATAGGGAGTCATTGGGCACCTATTCTTATCAGATTCGATCTCAAAATTTAAATTAGAATAAAATCTTGAAGTGAAAACGTGTGACATATGTATATGGATAAAGTAAGGACAGTCAACCGCCCTTGTATATTGCAGTTATTCGCCTGGTTAATGCTGACTTGGCAGACGCATTTTTTCAGCCTCTCAGAGTTATTTGATTCACCCAATTTGAACCGATAGGATAATTCCTATTTTATTTGACCTAGGTTCCTTAGTGGAGCCTCAGTTTTAATTCAAACAACCTAATAGATAAGTTATCAGATTAAAACAGTTATATACAGATAATCCTATATTTAAATAAAATATTTTTTAAATAATTCAACATGTTTATCTTAACTTAATTATGAAAATTAATTCAACCAATAAACTGACATAAAATTTTAAATTCAATCTACCAAATAAACGCATTCTTAAAAATTAACATAAGTTACCAACATATCAAAAAATACGTTGTATCATTATAGGAAATTATGTGAGATGGCAAAGGAGACCCAATGGATATATATAGATCAAGCTCCTATAATTATAAAATAACATATCCCCGATATGTATATTTTATAATTATCAACTCTAAAGTTATTCCACTAAAAGCTTAAAGTTGCACTCTTGAACTATATATAAATTACAAAACTCTAATAAGTTAAACATCCATAACATATTATACCCCATAAGATATTCATAATCGGCTTAAGGATAAATTCTGTTTTACCTTCCCGATTATATTTATCTTATGTTACATTACCTCATTATAGAAAAACTTACTATCAATACAAATAGTATAATATTTGGTTATACATATATATCCAAATAGTTGAGTGCTCTAATTTTTTAATTATAGAATGATGCCTATAAAAGAATATCATTAACTCTACAAAAGAGCTATGGATTCCATATCTATTAATAGCGATTCTACATCAATCAAGAGTCATGACCTCAATGTATCGATATACGTATATAAATATAATTCAAGATGTCATCCTTTGGTATATCAAAAGACGCAAGTCAAGAATACAAACCCACTAATTCATTTCAGGATTAAAGATGCAACACACATGATTGCCTAAAGTGAATTGATTTAACAAACATAATTATTAATCAATTGATTCAACTTTAGTCTTGATCTGATATATCATCACCAATGATAATATACCAATGTTTCTACTCATGGAGTCTAACTCCGATGATCAAGACAAGTCATCTCCCATTAGGAATGTAGACAACATAACAATCTTATCATGAATAAAGTGCTCAATTTTATTCTCTTGATTGCAGACCTTATATATTTAGACTATTACCTTTAAATTTATGTATTTTGCATAATCTATTCATCATATGCATGATCTCAAAGGTTTAAAATGACAATCTCAGAATTTTATTTGCTTATCATACTTCAACATAAACGAACATAAAGAGGACATATTTGATATATGAAATAAATATTAAACTTTTTATTGATTAAATGTCTCCAAAAAACTATTACATTATTTAATTCTTAAGGCACCTAGTCTAATAGAAATGTCATTTTTTAGTAAATAACAAGTTTTAAAAATATTATAGCAAATGTATAATTTATGGTATAAATAATTTATTTATTCTTTTGTTTATTGTGTAAATAATTCTTATTTATACAATAAATAAATTTATGGTGCAAATAATATATTTACTCTTTTATTTACAATACAAAAATTTATTTACATAGTAAGTAAGTTATTTACATTATAAATTTGATATTTACTTTAAATATTTTTAAAACCTAATATTTACTTCAAAAAGTTTTAAAAATCTGACATTTCTCTCCTTCTCCTTTTTGCATTTGTTGTGTATTGTAACGCCCCTATGTGGGGGTTAACAGTTTTTAATGAGATAAAATAAAAATAAATAATAAAAGTAAAACCTTAAAAATAAAATTTGCCCGGGACTTAAATGAAAACTCTCAACTCAAAAATAAAAATATAAACGATAAATAAACCACAGTTTTAATGTAGCACCTTAAATTTAATAATATAAACTGTTGTCATCATCATTTTAACCCTCAACACATTATAATACAGTCACAGAAAGTAACAATTGATGCTTACATTATCATGAAGAACATTCTCAACGATTGAAGCAGTCCCAATGTAATATAGTTACATCACTTCCTCAACTATATTTCTCGTAGCCACCTCACATTTAGTGAGTCCTGAAAAGATATAAACATAAGGGTATGAGCAACACTATGCTCAGTAGAGAAAACCATTACTCACCTTTATCATTACCACATTAAAATCTGCATGGTCAGTAAGTCACATCATATTCCAGATTATGAGGTTTATTATGATCACATCTTATGGATACCGTAGTTAATCATTACCAAGTGTCATAATTACACATTTATACAAATATTACCAATCATCATTGTTCCTAGGTATCCATGTTAAATTGAGTATCACTCAACTCATCGAAACCCAAATGGGCGCACTTGATCACCCTATAAACATTCCAAGGGTGTTCCGGTGAGTGGACATCAAGCCCCGAGTCCTCACCAAATCGATTCCTGTACAGTGTGTTCTGGGACTTTCAACCCAAGGAAGCGTCATCGCCTTCCCCCTACTTTACCTTTTAGGGTATTCATGCCCAAGGACGTAACCGTCGCCCTTTTCATGTCTCACAATTTCTCTATATTAAATCATTATTAATAGAGTTAATTTTCCTAACCATGCTTCTCAATTTATAACATGTGTCAATTCATTATGTTCCTCGCCGTACAATACAAGACGAGTCCATGTCATAGTTTCATATGTCATACACATATAATATCAGTTCAACATAGATATATATATATTGCGGCAAAACAATCAATTTTAATTCTATAAAAACCTCACAAAAGATGAGTAATAGAATCCCTACCTTTCAAGCTTATCAACAGTCTCTTAATCCTGGAATCAATTAACGTTAGCTCCATACTCCCTTGATCTTGAACTCCAAGCAAAGCAGATCCAGTTGTATCTCGCTGTATCTATGAAGCATCCTCTGTAGTGCTCCTCGAGCGACTATGAATGGCTAGGAATACTTCCTGGAGATCATACATTCTTGAAAACGTCATTCTGGACTCCGATACTGCTGTTTGAATCGCCTCGATTCGCGTGCAGTTGGTACCAGATGATTTTCATCGGAGTGGAATTTGCTAGAACGGAGGTCACCATTGCATCCAGAGCATCGAAACGAGTCAGGAGGCGGTCTCGGATCTTCGATCGGAGGTCCGGATCACAAAATCCCATTTTGGCCTTTGACTGGCCGTTGACCGGCGTTGACCACCGTTGACCGGCGTTGACCGACTTTGACGGTCGTTGACCGGCGTCAATCGGGGTCCGTTGGCAGCTGGGCTCGGGCCTACCCCCCCTAAATCGACCCTTCTGAGTCCAATGGCGGGGTCAATTTCACCCAATTCTGCCTCTAACATAGCGGGTCGTGAAGTACAACGTCGGTAGAAATGGATGAGCTCCGATCTTGATTCTCCGACGATGGAAACCTGAAATTGGCTGAGGGCTTTTGCTACCCATCCTCCTATGAGCATTTCCCCTCATCCAATTTGAAGAAACGTGGCTGGGAAGAGCCAAAACGGAGACTCCCGCGGCAGTTGACGGCGGCGTTGGCCGTTCTCCGGCGAAACCGGCTCCTTCCGTGCAATTGATCGAGGGGTTTTACTCCCCTTGATCCTCTGAACTCATTGGGAGGGGTGGTGTCAGTCACCTCCTCCGGCAAGGCGGAGTTCCACCATGGGGGCGGCGGTGCACGGCGGCAATAGACGGGCGGAGCAATCCGGCGGTTGTTGAGCTGCCACCAAGGGTGGGTTTTGTTCCTCTCATCACGGTGGTCGTGTAGGAACAAGAATCACGTCGATCGGACGTCGGACGGCGAAGATATCTCGTCGGAAAGAAATGGGTTTTGCCGCCACTTTGGGCGGCGCGTGTGGTCTCCTCCGGCAGCGTTTTGGGCGGCGCGGCACCTCGTTGGACTCAGCTCGTCGAGAGCTTTCCATTGGTGCGGGAGGTGTCGAAAACGGATGCCGAAATCTCAAACGATCTTTGAGGAGAGAGAGAGAATTTTTTAGAGAGAGAAAGTAGAGAGAGAGAGAGTTTCGAATTATGAGTGATTTTCTGATTTTTTTTTTTATATATATACTAGGTAATTAATCTAATTACCTTAATACCCTTAGGAGAATAACGGGTGTCACATGTATAGTAAATTGTGAATGCAGCTTTTACAAATCATATTCTTCCTATAATATTAAGGAGAAGATAAAAGCTTCTATTGGTTGAGAAATGTTAGTTGCACTTTTTTTCTCATTTTGTTATACTCTATCCAATCATTGCCTAACATGTAGACTCTGTTATCTTATTTTTTGTTTAAATTATAAATTATAATGTTTGTGGATTTTATTTGTCATACAATGATTGGAGATAATATAAAAGTGAATAAGAAAGAAAGTATCGCTAGCATTTTTATGCATAGTATATGTAAAGCTTCATGTTTGAAAACAAAATATATTTGTTTCGACGATATCAATCCATTCTTTTACTCAATAATAATAAAAAAAATATGAATATGGTAGAAAATGGAAAAAGAAAAGAAAGAAAGGGTGTGTGTTTGGTTACTCTATTAGTGACTTAGTGGAATACGCAAATAAAATTTTTCATACTATAAATAATGTCCACTTTCTGAAATAGTTATCAACTTGTCTCATGGAAAAACCAATTAATTAAGAAAACTTCCTCTACAGTGACAAATCTTTTTGTTCCTTTATTATTTTCTTCCTTGATAAATAAGAGACTGTTCATCGAATCATCGCCTTTGCGTGCAAAAATGGTATTATTTAACAACATTATGAAAGTTATTTTCTCGATCAACACGAAATTATTTCCTTTGGCTGCGAGTGAATTTTTCCATTGTATTAAAGTCTTAGATATTCCTTTCCAGCCAAAAAAAAAAAAAAAAGGTCTCAGACACGTTTCTTTTCGCAAAAAAGAAAAAAGAAAAAAGAAAAAAGAGAAAAAAAGAGAAAACAATCTTGAAATTTCCTCGACCATTTATTATTTTTTGTAGTACCAAAAATCAATATTTCAAGAGTAGTACCCGACTTTTGGTTGTAGATGTCGGATTTTTATTAATTATATTAATAATCGTCAATCATTAGTGACTTGTTACAATAATTATTCAGTGAAATGACATTAATTAATATAAGGGAAAATATTCAAAATCTGGAATATAAAAAATATTTTTTAATGCATTAGTTTGATTAAAAAAGAGTTTAAGCATTCCTTTAATACTTTAGTTAAATAAAAAATTATTACAATAAAATCTTCACATGCTTCGGTTATTAATTCACTTGTATCCCAACAATCTATGTAGACGTGGTGGTGTAATGTTTAATGTATGAACCAATTGCGGTATTTTTGTAGAGAGGGACAAAGTGCCGTACTTGCGGCTTATTTCATATCATGGTTTGACCCATTTTCACCTGGGTTTGGCTCGACTCTTAAGCGACCTTTTGAGTCTTAGAGAGAGAGAGAGAGACGGAGAGAGAGAGAGAGAGAGAGCAGTGGGGTTTTGAACATTGGAAAGCATGGCTTCAACGCTGGTACTGGTTGCGGTGTTTGTGTTTGATTTGATTGCTTTTGCTCTTGCTGTTGCTGCCGAGCAGAGAAGGACTACTGTGAGTTCCTGTTTTCCCCTCATTTTCCTTTTTTTTTTTCAGAAAAATGTTTCTGCTTTTTGTTTTTTTCTCTCCCTTCAATTTGTAGATGCAGAAATTTATAGGTTTGGTTTAAAAGGTTTGGACTTGGAGGTTCCTCAATATTTTTTTTTTCCTTTTTTTGTTTTGGAGGGAAAAATTCTAAGAAAATACAACAGTTGATTGTGATTACTAAGTACCCAGTTGCTTTGTATTGGTTTTTTAGTTCTTTAACTAAAAGATTAACCAGATGATACAATGAAATATATTGAAAAACATTATTCCCATTGAAGTAGTAGCTTGTTTTTTTTATTATTATTTTTTTATTATTGTTAACTGTAATATCTAATAACTTGAAAGCTTCTATTTGTCTCACATATCTCAATTGCTTAAAAAAAATTAAAAAAAAAGTTTTCTTTTGGCCCTTTGTGAACCACAAGCTTGGACTCATCCACCGCCACCGGAATAAGTTTGTTAAGTTTTCTTACCATAGCATACCTAAAGCTCGAGTTTGTTAATATTTTAGTAAGGGCTGATGGGAAAATTATGGGATAATATGCCTTAGCGCTATAGGAACTAGAAGAACACCACGTGCTTACAAATGATACAAATACTCCATTCAAAGTGATTTGGGGGGCTTCTTGTCTGACCCCATCTCATGGACATTGAGCTTACTTGTTAGAAATGACTTGCTAAGAAAATCCTAGTCCATTACTATGCAAGTTTCATTGAGGTTTCTTTTATTTCAAGTTGGACGTTGATGTACTCTACACATCTAGAGGGGTAGGCTCCAAGACCGCTTGGTGTGTATTATGAGAGTTTGTTTGAGTTGTTGGCAATTGGAAGCCCATTTGCTCGAAGGCCAACGTAATACTGCAAAATCTGATCTGCTAGGTTTATAAATAATTCTGGAAGTTGTCACTAAGCAGGGTCCGCATTCTACTAGATTCTGGTGGACCGAACGTGGAAATACCATTATGCTATATGCTGCAGAGGATAGGAATTGCTTCGAGTTTAGATATTTTTCTCTACATTGTTTCATTTCTTATCAATCTGAGCTTGGAATTTGGCTCAGAAATTTGGGAAAGTGAAAGAAAGTAAAAAGAGTCCTTTGCTAACTCTGAAGAGCTCAGGTGTCTGAGGGGTGGGTGATATGTTGCAACGAATTTTGAGTTGGGCTCCATAATATAGATGGAATCCTTGAAAACCTCAAACAGATGTTCTCATATTTTAATTTTCATAACTTTGTTTGTCATGATTTTTGAAAAATTCACTAAAAACCAATCAATACAGTTATGGAGCTCATGTTGATGATTCTTTCTATTCCCCTTTGATTCCATTGCCATTTACCTAATAACTCAAAATTTTAGGTTCTTACTAAAAAAAAGAAAATATATATTTTGCCCTCTGTTTGTTTCATTTATCTATGGTTTCGTGAGTTTGAATTTTACTTGTTGAGATAGCTCACTCAAGCCCACAAGTTTCTGCCCGAATAAGTTTTGCATAAAAAACAAAGCATAAAGAGATTATAGCCAAATTTTTTAATGTGGAATAATCAGTTAAGTCAAATAGATCTCCATCCTTTACGTTAGGTACTCAGTCACTCAAAGGGCACTCTCAAATCTTAAAGATCCCAAATGCCAAGCAAGAGTAAAGGGATATTTCACTGTAGTATGAAAACAAGACATTTCATGATATATCTTATTCTTGTCAACTCAACCTAGAGTACAAGTGTACAGGGTGTATTTCAGTGCAGCAGGAAATTTTGTAAGATCCTGTTGTTCTTTGTGAAGACCATAGTTTATGTGTCTTATTTTATGTTTCACGACAACTCGCTAGAATTATGTTCTTGGTACGTATCTGTCTTCAACGCATCTTTTAACCGTTGTTGTTTCCCCAACCTACTTTAGAAGACACCCTGTAGTGGTCAGGCTTCAGATTTTTGGATTCAATTCTAGTTAGTTAACCTTGAATGTAACTCTTACTAAAACCTTGTTAGAATGAACAAAATCTCATTTTGAAACTGTGGTGCAATACTCATGGTTGTTAGATGTGAGATAAACCATCCTGTATACTCTGATTGGTTCTGCAGCTAGCTCCTGACTCGTGTATTCTTCTGTGGCAGGCAACGATCATAAAGGATGCAGATTACAGCTACTGTAAATATGATAAAGATATTGCAACCGGCTTAGGCGTGGGTGCATTTCTGTTCCTGACAGCAAGTCAACTTCTTATAATGGTGGTGAGCCGTTGCTTGTGTTTTGGCAAGGCTTTAAGGCCCAGCAGTTCTAGATCTTGCGCTATTGCACTGTTTATTACTAGTTGGTATGTTGTTGGCTTAACTTTTTTCTATTTGTAGTATTCTCACATGTGGCCCCTGAACTTTAGGTCATTCCCACTTTACCTCCTAAATTTTGAATTAGTCCCACTTAACCCTCTCTATTAGAATTTATGTTAAAATCTTACCTCAAAAAAAAAAGAGGAGAATCAGTCTTCCTTAACTTCTTCTGTTGGGATTTATGTTGAAAATAAACAGAAAAGGACCTCATGACCTCATTTAACCCTTTATTTTTCCATTTATTTTCAACAAAAATTTTAACAAAGGGGGGGTTAAGTGAGACTAATTTAAAGTTCACAAAGCAAAGTAGGAGTATTTAACCTTCAGGTAGCAAAATGGAAATGACTCTTAAGTAAGGCGATTAAAGGTTAAAACAATCTTTTTTTTTCCCCGTTGATAAGGCTTGTAGATTATAGTATGAATTTCCAAAGAATCTTATAGGGTGATTGAGAGAAGAGTTTGCATTGTAGCATACTTTTACTTTACATTGTAGCATGTGAGAGTTTTACACTGTTTGCGATTTGAGCTCAGAGTTCAAACCACTCTCTCAAACACTTGCAAAGCACTGTGCGTTCCCCTGTTTCCCCCATTCAAGATTTTAAGTGGATATTTCTCTGCATGTAAATTTTCAGGATATTCTTCATTGTTGCCACGTCATGTTTGCTCGCCGCATCTGTGAGAAACGCATACCACACGAGGTACAGGAATGCCTTGTCGTGTAAGGTGGTAAGGAAAGGGATCTTTGCAGCTGGAGCTGCCTTTGTAGTCTTTACAGGTATCGTCTCGGAGCTGTATTACGTCAGCTATTCAAAGGCAAATGATGGTGAGGCGACTTATGCCAGAGATACCGGTGTGACGATGGGAAATCTGTAGTCTAATCCGGCTCTCTTGATTGAGGACGAGGAGGATTGAGAGATGTCCTTAGAACAATGGTTTGGTAGGCCTTCATTATTGTATCTGTGGACGACATGAACAGGGCATTGGATATACACAATTATTGTATGAAAAGGAGTTTTCATGTTTTTTTGCAGGGGGGATATGATCGTATGGAGTTTTATTTCGTTGTGGGTTTTTACTCTCTGTACTTTTGCGTTCGTTCAGATTGGTTATTTAGGTTGTAAAGTAAATGTTGTTCATCCGAAGCTCATTTACTCTACTCTCTAGTCTTGTCTTCAAAATTTTTTATCCTCTTCCCTTTTGTATGTTGGTGATTGTCTTCATGAGCAAAATTGCAAGATGCCTAGTATTAAAATATTATACATTGAAATTTGCCATCTCCAATTTTGTACATGATCAATCTAACTTGACGAGGCTTGCATCAATTGGCGGATATCTCTGGTTTCAAGACAACTTTTTATGAGATGTATCAAAAAATATTGTACTAGGATAGTTAGAACCGTCGGATAGATTAAATACTGAAATCGCTCAATTGTTACCGGGTACTCAAGTTCAATGGCTTCTAGCGTTGTATCGGTATTGCCAACAATGAAATGAGAAGAATGGCTCGAGCTTGGTGCGATATAGAACACATCACACCGGAAATGGAATGAGATTGCTGTAGAAATCACTTTCCCCCTACGCTTATTCCTAACCGGATTTAATTTGGCCTGAGCTATAAGATAAAAGATCTATCTTCACACAATGCTATCGTTATATTTGCACAATAATCTATCGTTAGGCCATCAAATCTCAGAACTCTTGTATCACTACTGAGATCAAGAAGAGTATCAACTTAACGAAATTTGAGAAGGATCTAACAGATCATAGCTAGTATGCTTTTTTTTTTAAATTTTTTTAAACCAAAATTCTCTTTTTTTAAAAAAAGCGAGTAATGAACTTAATTTTTGCCCCACGGAACATCCAAGTCGTTGGCATCCACTTATTTGGAGGACCTGGCATATGGTTTCCCAAAGTGCAAGTGACTAGTGTCCATTGGATTATTGATTTGAGCATACTAAATATAATTAATTAAATTTGAGCGTGGGGATCCTAAAACTCATTCTAACCACCATCTTCTAGTGAAATATTCTGTGGGTCCATATCTAAATATGTCGCGTTGTATCTTACTGCATGCTAACAATAAAGAAGCATGCCTCCGAACTGTGGCCCCCTGTCGCACATGTTAGGTAGTCCCTATGTGTGTGTGTGTGTGTGTGTATATATATATATATATATATATATATATATATATATGTTATTCTGCAATATCGTCCCCCAGGAGTATAAAATATATCAATGTTTGTAAAGCCAAGTCCCTACAACCGAGATGCCTGTCCAATGTATAGTTCAGAACAAGTGGTCGTGAAATGTGGGAGAATTAAACAAATCGACGTACTACTGCCAGTCATATATCCAAAACCATATATACCCGCAAGAATCTTTCATCATATTCCTCTTATCTAGTGAGCCCTGCTGGACATGACCCGATTTCTTGTCATCCCTACCACAATATGATGCGACATCGTTTTGACACCAGATGCTGAACACAACATCACGTGGCCCAAAAAAAAAAACTGATTTAATTGGAGTCTGATTTTCTTTTTTTTAATGAAACGGTCTTATTTTGTGTGTTTTTCAAGTGTAAATTGAATGATAGATATTGATCAAATAGAATGTAATAACCAAATCAGAGTTTGTAATTTACAAATAATTAGAGAAAATCTCCATTGCATGTGCCATATCATAAACACCCTGTGTAGCATTTTATGCAGTACAAAATCTTCCACCTCCCAAATTGTTCCATGATCAACATGTATATATCATGACGAGAAACAAATATAACTGTCTAGCCTTTTATGGTAAAGTTGACTCCTTTCGTACTAAAATCTTGAAGCTTCCTTATCTTATTTTATGTTAGGAAATTTGGATCGCCTGGCGTTCACTGAATGGATTTAAATTAGTAATTTGATTTGAGTTAATAATTTGAATTATTATTCGTATTGACATTTGAATATATATTTAAGTTTTAATTTGAGTATGCAATAAAATTGAAATTTGTGTTTGGAGAGGTTGTGAAAATAGTTTTTGATTTATTAACAAGTATAATAAAATCTTAATATTAATGATCTTTTAAAATATGCAATATGGATTTTAATTTATTCATCTCTTTACTAAAAACACAATGAAAAAAGAATCATCTCATTTGGATATCAAATGAAGAAGTTATGATTTTTTTCCTCAAATATAAGAGAGAAAATTTCAGCCTTTACTGTAACAAAGATAGCTGTAACGCCCCTATGTGGGGGTTTACAGTTTTTAATGAGATAAAATAAAAATAAATAATAAAAGTAAAACCTTAAAAATAAAATTTACCCGGGACTTAAATGAAAACTCTCAACTCAAAAATAAAAATATAAACGACAAATAAACCACAGTTTAATGTAGCACCTTAAATTTAATAATATAAACTGTTGTCATCATCATTTTAACCCTCAACACATTATAATTACAGTCACAGAAAGTAACAATTGATGCTTACATTATCATGAAGAACATTCTTTACAATTGAGCAGTCCCAATGTAATATAGTTACATCGCTTCCTCAACTATATTTCTCGTAGCCACCTCACACTTAGTGAGTCCTGAAAAGATATAAACATAAGGGAATGAGCGACACTATGCTCAGTAGAGAAAGCCATTACTCACCTTTAGGTTTTTATCATTACCACATTAAAACCTGCATGGTCAGTAAGTCACATCATATTCCAGATTATGAGGTTTATTATGATCACATCTTATGGATACCGTAGTTAATCATTACCAAGTGTCATAATTACACATTTATACAAATATTACCAATCATCATTGTTCCTAGGTATCCATGTTAAATTGAGTATCACTCAACTCATCGAAACCCAAATGGGCGCACTTGATCACCCTATAAACATTCCAAGGGTGTTCCGGTGAGGGGACATCAAGCCCCGAGTCCTCACCAAATCAATTCCTGTACAGTGTGTTCTGGGACTTTCAACCCAAGGAAGCGTCATCACCTTCCCCCTATTTTACCTTTTAGGGTATTCATGCCCAAGGACGTAACCGTCGCCCTTTTCATGTCTCACAATTTCTCTATATTAAATCATTATTAATAGAGTTAATTTTCCTAACCATGCTTCTCAATTTATAACATGTGTCAATTCATTATGTTCCTCGCCGTACAATACAAGACGAGTCCATGTCATAGTTTCATATGTGATACACATATAATATCAGTTCAACATAGATATATATATATTGCGGCAAAACAATCAATTTTAATTATATAAAAACCTCACAAAAGATGAGTAATAGAATCCCTACCTTTCAAGCTTATCAACAGTCTCTTAATCCTGGAATCAATTAACGTTAGCTCCATACTCCCTTGATCTTGAACTCCAAGCAAAACAGATCCAGTTGTATCTCGCTGTATCTACGAAGCATCCTCTGTAGTGCTCCTCGAGCGACTATGAATGGCTAGGAATGCTTCCTGGAGATCATACATTCTTGAAAACGTCATTCTGGACTCCGATACTGCTGTTTGAATCGCCTCGATTCACGTGCAGTCGATACCGGATGATTTTCATCGGAGTGGAATTTGCTCAAACGGAGGTCACCATTGCATCCAGAGCATCGAAACGAGTCAGGAGGCGGTCTCGGATCTTCGATCGGAGGTCCGGATCACAAAATCCTATTTTGGCCTTTGACCGGCCGTTGACCGGCGTTGACCATCGTTGACCGGCGTTGACCGACTTTGACCGTCGTTGACCGGCGTCAATCGGGGTCCGTTGGCAGCTGGGCTCGGGCCTACCCCCCCTAAATCGACCCTTCTGAGTCCAATGGCGGGGTCAATTTCACCCAATTCTGCCTCTAACATAGCGGGTCGTGAAGTACAACGTCGGTAGAAATGGATGAGCTCCGATCTTGATTCTCCGACGATGGAAACCTGAAATTGGCTGAGGGCTTTTGCTACCCATCCTCCTATGAGCATTTCCCCTCATCCAATTTGAAGAAACGTGGCTGGGAAGAGCCAAAACGGAGACTCCCGTGGCGGTTGACGGCGGCGTTGGCCGTTCTCCGGCGAAACCGGCTCCTTCCGTGCAATTGATCGAGGGGTTTTACTCCCCTTGATCCTCTGAACTCATTGGGAGGGGTGGTGTCAGTCACCTCCTCCGGCAAGGCGGAGTTTCACCATGGGGGCGGCGGTGCACGGCGGCAATAGACGGGCGGAGCAATCCGGCGGTTGTTGAGCTGCCACCAAGGGTGGGTTTTGTTCCTCTCATCACGGTGGTCGTGTAGGAACAAGAATCACGTCGATCGGACGTCGGACGGCGAAGATATCTCGTCGGAAAGAAATGGGTTTTGCCGCCACTTTGGGCGGCGCGTGTGGTCTCCTCCGGCGGCATTTTGGGCGGCGCGGCAGCTCGTTGGACTCAGCTCGTCGAGAGCTTTCCATTGGTGCGGGAGGTGTCGAAAACGGATGCCGAAATCTCAGACGATCTTTGAGGAGAGAGAGAGAGAATTTTTAGAGAGAGAAAGTAGAGAGAGAGAGAGTTTCGAATTATGAGAGAAATTTATGATTTTTTTAATATATATACTAGGTAATTAATCTAATTACCTTAATACCCTTAGGAGAATAACGGGTGTCACAATAGCCAACAATCAAAAGTTTAGGAGGATTAAAACGCTAAAAACTTAGATTCTTGATACTCAAAAGATTCAGATTTTGCGGAAAACAAACATGTATTCAAAAAATTCTTAAATACTCGAATCTAAATTTAAGTGAATTGAGTCCAAAGGATACACAAAACAAACAGGCCCCAAAATCTCCTCTCAAGATCCTCCTTTGTAGAATATCAAAGAATAATAGAGAAACTAAAAAAACTACAACATAAAGATTTATGTGAAAAGCTTCTAAACTAGAGAAAAACCATAGTCGTTGTCAGAGACAACCAGAGAAAAATTCACTATGTGAAAAATTGTTACAACCACACTCTCAGTAAGTTTCCTCACACCCAAAACCCAGAAAATTGCTCACTCAATTTTCTCCTTATATATTAGATACATGATCTTAAAAAAACACTCCTTACCAAGCATTACCCATACCCATATTGAGGAACCAAATTTCCTCAAAATATTCTACGTGCTTCAGAGATTTTCTCTTCTCCCTATGATACTAAACAACTAAGGGGGATGGGGTGCTTATAGTTGCCAATCCTTTTCGCATTCCTTCTAGTATTCACATTGATAGCCCATCATTCTTGTAACGCCCCGAAATTTATTTAATGTTAATGAAATGTAAATGATGAATTAGTGTGCCATAATTAATGATTTAACATTAATTAGATTATTTGGTTGGATTTTGAATTTTGATTGTTTTGTTAAATTGATGCATTTAAATGATTTCTTATTGTCTTAAAATGATGTTTTGAGTTTTAAAACACAACAATTTGTAAAATGTTAAAAATACCCCGTTTTACAAAACCGTGGGCGGCACATGGTTTTCGCACAGTAAAACCGCCCATCGATTTTCTCTATTTATTTCCTTCCTCTCTCTCTCTCTCCTCACTCTCACGGTCATCTCTCTCTCTCCCCCTCTTGATCTCTCTCGGTACTCTCTCCCTCTCTCTCTACATCTCTCAAATTTTTAAACCCCATTTCGAATCCAAGCTTCGGGATAGCAAGGAGGAGGCTCGGGGACGTGATTTAGTAACCGAGAACGCGGATTGAAGCTTCGATTCGAGGTTAGATTCAAAATTTCTAAACTTTTTACAAAATTTTCAATTTTGTGCATTTTTGAAATCTAGGGTTGTTTAAGCTTAGAAAACCGTAGATTTGAGTTAAATGAACTTAGAACAACTAGAATCTAAGCTTAGATTGAAGAAAAACAGATTGAATTCAAGATTTTTCATTTTTCTCCTCATTTTCTCATTTTTGGATTTTTGAGGATTTCGAGTTTAAATCTTGTTTAAATGAGTTCAAACATGTTCTAGTATGTTTTTCTATCAACTATGATTGTTTTTCATGCCTGGGATTTGAGAAAAACAGGTTAGAATCAAGATTTGGATTTTGGGGATCGAGAAACCCGTGGCTGGGATTTCTGGATTTTCCCAGTTCGGCAGGCCGAACTGTGTGTTCGGTAGGCCGGAGTGATGATCGGCAGGCCGGTGTTCTTCCGACCGGCAGGCCGAACCTGGGGAAGTGTTCGGCCGACCGAACTTTGCTTCCGGCAGGCCGAACTGTGCAGTTCGGCCGGCCGAAGCAGGGCGTCCGGCAGGCCGACCGAGGCATGGAAAATTTTGTGATTTTCACCCGTTTTTACTGTTTTGAACCCTGATTTAAATCCCAACCTTATAGAATGATTTTAAAGGTACAAATGGCACACTGGGACATCATGAAATGATTTAGTAACATAGAATGTTTCAAACTAGATATTGATCGACTTAGTTTGTATCTAGGATCGTTCGTGGTTCCGCGGAGCTAACGTATAGTGGACCGGGATTACGGTGTGGGGCACCGGCACGAGTATTGAGGTAGGACTTCTATCCTATTTCTTTGGTAGCCTGGTTTTACAATGATTTGGCTTGAAAAGGATTTCTATCAAAATGTTTTCAACGGTTGTTTGAAAATGGATTTATCGGTTATATTTTAATATACCGTGATCTGAAATGAATTTCATAATGAATGTAATTGACAACACTCGGTAATTGGGTTTTGAATGATAATGATAATGAACATATAAGCATGATGCCATATCAGAGATCGGGTCGTGTAGCGATCGACCTTGGGGGCAGGTCGTGAAACCCAGCTGGGCCACTACGGTGGTGATATCATGGTTTGCCTAGGTAAAAGGAAAATGGTGTTTTCGATTGTACGAGTAGGCTGTTCTGTGTCAGGACGGCTCTACTCAAATTATGTATTTATTTATTTATTTATTTAAGTTTTCATTTGAGTACTCCTAACAATGAACTGTTTCTTTAAATTAAATTATTAATAAAACATAGTCCTACTGAGCCTTTCGCTCACGTTTTCTGTTTTAAATTTTCCCCCCTTCTAGGTGGTTTCCCATTTAGGTTTAGAGATGATTCTTCGGACCGAACTCAGGAGCAATAGGAGAAATTGATTTATATTTTGTACTATTTAATCAAGGCATGTAAGAGTTAACTTTATTTGTACTTGGACTGTAATTGTATTTATGAGATTGTCAGTACCATGTGTGTGCACAAGTTGTGGGTTGTGGAACCCATACTCGTGGTTTTTATTTAATTTTTATTACTTGTTTAATATTTATAAATTCTTTCATAAAAATGTGGTGGAAATATTCTTATTTCTCATTTAATTTGATTCTTAAACCATCGGTTTCAATTAGATTCTCTTTTAATTAATCTAAATATTTCGCCACGTCACCTCCTGTACTCCGGGGCGTGACAGAATGGTATCAGAGCTCAAGGTTATGAACCTTGGGAATTGTGCACACATAGGTTTGACAATGAAATACCTCTGACAGTCCAAATTTTGTTTTCAGAAGTGAGAGAATGGCACCTAGACGTCGTTCGACAGCTGACGCCGAGTTCAGAAATGATGAGAGCATGATGAGGTCTATGTTTGCGGCTTTCCGGCAGATGGAAGCCAGGGTTAGACCGGAAGACTCTAGTGTTGGTTGTCGGCATGCGTTCTTTAAGGAATTTCGGCGGGTGTCTATTTCGACTTTTGATGGCAATGGGGATCCGCAGTTAGCAGAGTACTGGTTGGATTCAATCTTGAAGCATTTAGATACCATTGGTGTGCTTGAGGAGTATCGTGTGGAGTTTGCTGCGTATAAGCTCGAGGGTGGCGCTAACACTTGGTGGAAGCAGACTAAGCGTCTGGAGCACGGTGGCGATATCAGTTGGGACAAGTTCGAGGAGCTGTTCTATGATCGGTATTTTTCGCAGGGGTATAGAGATCAAAAGACAGCTGATTTTTATAGATTGCAGCAGGGTGATATGTCAGTTCGGGAATATGAAGCAAAGTTTAATGAGTTGGCTAGGTTTGCTCCATCAGCGGTGGCATCGGAGCGTGAGAAATGTATTAAGTTTCAGGAAGGACTCAAGGCTCCTATTCTGCGGCAGTTGGTTGCTCTACGGCTTAGGAGTTTCGGAGAGCTTGTGTCGTCAGCGATCTCCGTGGAGAATGATTATGTGTAGTATTGTGAGGACCGAGCCAAGGCTTCAGGAGGACCGCAGAGGAGTGGCAGGAAGAGCACCAATAGTCATCCAGCTCCGGGGAAAGGCAAGCAAGGCGGTGCGACCAGTGGTAGCAGTAGTTCGTCTGGCAGCGGGCGCAGCAATCCCTACAGCTTTCATTGTCATTTCTGTCAGCAGCCCGGACACATCAAGAGGAATTGCCCGATCAGGAGTGCTCGTCTTGGATCTCAGACCGGGGAGGATGCCAGTCGTTCGTCTCAGCCTCAGACCCTACCTCCGCCTCCGCAGTACCCGCAGTTGCAGTATCCGCAGTTCTCTCCTCAGCAATTCTCATATCCAGTACGGGGGCAGCAGCCGCAGCATTTTCAGCGCAGTGTTCCTCAGTATAGAGCACCGAGTACGAGTAGTGTGCAGTCGTCTCCATCTCAACAGCATCGGCCGAGTAATCCAGGACCCAGCAATGTTGGTAGAGGAAAAGGGAAAGCGCCAGTGCAGGTTCATGCAATGGCATCTGGAGGGTCAGATTCTCATGTTGGTAACGCGGTTGTTGACGGTATGATCTTGGTTTCTAGATCTTTAGCTCACGTATTATTTGATACCGGTGCCTCTCATTCTCTCATTTCGAGTTCTTTTGTAGATGCCTTGGGATTAGAGGTAGAAGAGTTTAATGAACCCCTAGTCATAACTTCTCCCTTGGGGCGGGTGTGTGTAAATTGTATGTGTAAATCCTGTAAAATAAAGATTGGGGATGAGATTTTGAAAAGTGATTTGATTATACTCCCCATGAGTTCCTATGATGTGATTCTAAGGATGGATTGATTATCCAAGTATAGTGCAGTCGTAGACTGCCAACTTAGAAAAGTGACCCTAGTGTCCGATAGGGGGACGGTAATCACTTACCAGGGTGGTGGTGATTGGCTAATGAGTGAGCGTCTCATGAAGTCGTGTCTAGGAGGGCGAAGGAATCTAGGTTGTTGTGCTTTTCTTGCCAATCTAGATTGCGAGCCCTATGTTTCGAGTGGCAGTGTAGCGATTTCAGTGGTTGATGAGTTCGAGGATGTCTTCCCTGACGAGTTACCAGGATTACCACCGCATCGGGAGATTGAGTTTGGTATCGAGTTGTTTCCAGGGACATCACCGATTTCTATGGCACCTTATCGGATGGCGCCGACAGAAATGAAGGAATTGAGGAAGCAACTTCAGGAGCTTGCTGATAAAGGATACATTCAGAACAGCACATCTCTGTGGGGAGCACCAGTTTTGTTCGCTAAGAAGCATGATGGGACTCTCAGGTTATGTGTGGATTATCGGCAGCTGAATCGTGTCACGGTGAAGAACAAGTATCTCTTGCCTAGGATTGATGAGTTGTTTGATTAGTTGGGAGGTTCGCGTTACTTCTCAAAGATTGATTTGCGTTCGGGTTATCATCAGCTCAGGATCAAGGAAGAGGATATTCCTAAGACTGCTTTCAGGACTAGGTATGGGCAGTTGAGTTTCTGGTTATGTCCTTTGGATTGACGAATGCTCCGGCAGCTTTTATGGATTTGATGAACAGGATATTCAGGCCGATTTGGATCAGTTTGTGATCGTGTTCATCGATGATATTCTTGTGTATTCTAAGACTTGGGAGGAGCATGAGCAACATCTTTGGATCGTGCTTCAGACTCTGTGGGAGCACCAGTTGTATGCTAAGAGGGAAAAGTGTGAGTTTTGGTTGACTGAGGTCAAGTTTCTGGGTCATGTTATCTCGGAGCATGGTATTTCAGTGGATCCGTCCAAGATTGAAGCTATATTGGAATGGGAACGACCAAGGAATGTAGCGGAGATTCGCAGCTTCTTAGGTCTTGCTGGATATTATAGGAAATTTGTAAAGGATTTTTCGAAGATTGCAGCTCCGTTGACGAGATTGATCAAGAAAAATGTCATGTTTGAGTGGAATGAAGATTGTGAGCTTGCTTTTCAGGAATTGAAGAACCAGTTGACTTCAGCTCCAGTGTTGGTTATTCCTAGCAGTGACGAGCTGTATGAGGTTTATGCGGATGCTTCAGGGCTCGGACTTGGATGCGTGCTGATGCAGCTTGGACGTGTAGTTGCATACGGATCGAGACAGCTACGACCTCACGAGCAGAATTATCCTACTCATGATTTAGAGCATGCGGCGGTGATTTACGCACTGAAGATTTGGAGGTGTTACTTGTATGGAGCATCGTTTCAGGTCTTCTCCGATCATAAGAGTTTGAGGTATCTGTTCACTCAGAGGGATCTCAATCTGAGGTAGTGCAGATGGGTAGAGTATATGGAGGATTATGATTTCGCGTTGCAGTACCATCCAGGGAAAGCTAATGTGGTCGCGGATGCGCTTAGCAGGAAGTCTTCAGGGATTTTAGCTTGTTTGGTTTTTGAGGACTGGAGCAGGGATGCGACAGTGAGTGAGTATCGGCTACGGTATCATGAAGACTGTGATCGAGTTTCGATGTATCATGTGGAAGCGACTCCAGCTCTTGTTCGAATGGTGAAGCAAATTCAGTGGCAGGATCGACATTTGCAGGGGATTTGGTCGCGGATTCAGAACGGGGAGCAGTTCGAGGAATGGAGCGTGCATGCAGATGGATCGTTGTACTTTTGAGAGCGTCTTGCAGTTCCAGTTATCGCCGAGGTGACGAAAGCCGTTCTAGATGAAGCTCATAGGTCTCAGTTCGCTATTCATCCAGGGAGCACCAAGATGTATCGTGATTTGAAGAGGCAGTATTGGTGGAGAGGCATGAAGAAAGATGTTCGAGAGTATGTGGCCAAGTGTTCGACGTGTCTTCAGGTGAAAGCCGAGCATCAGAAACCTGCAGGTCAGCTTCAGCCGCTTCCTATTCCAGGGTGGAAATGGGAGCATGTGACGATGGATTTTCTCACAGGTTTGCCGAGGACGGAGCAGCGGCACGATGCAGTTTGGGTTGTGGTCGATAGGTTGACGAAATCGGCGCATTTTATTCCGTTTAGGTCGACGTGTTCTAGGAAGGTTCTCGGGGAGTTGTATATGCAGAACATTATGAGGTTGCATGGAGTTCCTTTGTCCATCACCTCTGATCGAGATACCAAGTTTAATGCTAAGTACTTGAGGAGTTTTCAGGAGGCTTTGGGTACGGATTTGAACTTCAGTACGACGTTTCATCCTTAGACTGATGGGCAGTCTGAGCGGGTTATTCAGGTTCTCGAAGATATGTTGCGTGCTTGTGCGTTGGACTTCGGCGGGAATTGGAAGCAATGTTTGCATTTGGCGGAGTTCGCGTACAACAATAGTTACCAGGCGAGTATCGGTATGGAACCATTTGAGGCGTTGTATGGGCGACCATGTCGGTCACCTGTGTGTTGGGCCGAGCCGAAAGATAGAGTTATTCTTGGGCCGGAAGAGATTCGTGATAGCAACGAGAAAGTCACGGTGATTCGAGATCGGTTGAGGGCAGCTCAGAGTCGGCAGAAGAGTTACGCGGATAGGAGACGTAGACCTTTAGAGTTCACGGTTGGAGATTTCGTTCTCTCGAGGGTATCGCCTCGTAAGGGAACTATGCAGTTCGGAGTGAGTGGGAAGCTCGCGCCGAGGTATATTGGGCCGTTCGAGATCACTCAGCGTGTTGGTGTGGTCGCTTATTGGCTTGATCTTCCGCCCGAACTTTCTCATGTTCACGATGTGTTTCATGTCTCGATGCTCAGGAAGTGTCCGCCTGAGCAAGGTAAGATAGTTTCATTCCGCGATGTGCAGGTTCAGGAGGATACGACGTACGAAGAGGTGCCGATTCAGATCATCGACCGGAAAGTTATTAGCTTGCGTCGTCGCGAGATACCGTTGGTAAAAGTCGTGTGGCAGCATCATGGGGTTGATGAAGCCACTTGGGAACTAGAGTCGAGTATGCGGGAATTGTATCCGCATTTTTTTTGTTTTTGAGATGAGTTGTAAATTTCGAGGGCGAAATTTCTTTTTAGGGGTGGAGAGTTGTAACGCCCCGAAATTTATTTAATGTTAATGAAATGTAAATGATGAATTAGTGTGCCATAGTTAATGTTTTAACATTAATTAGATTATTTGGTTGGATTTTGAATTTTGATTGTTTTGTTAAATTGATGCATTTAAATGATTTCTTGTTGTCTTAAAATGATGTTTTGAGTTTTAAAACAAATACCCCGTTTTACAAAATTGTAGACGGCACATAGTTTTCGCACAGTAAAACCGCCCACCGATTTTCTCTATATATTTTCTTCCTCTCTCTCTCTCCTCACTCTCACGGTCATCTCTCTCTCTCTCCCTTTTGATCTCTCTCGGTACTCTCTCCCTCTCTCTCTACATCTCTCAAATTTTTAAACCCCATTTCAAATCCAAGCTTCGGGATAGCAAGGAGGAGGCTCGGGGACGTGATTGAGTAACCGAGAACGCGGATTGAAGCTTCGATTCGAGGTTAGATTCAAAATTTCTAAACTTTTTACAAAATTTTCAATTTTGTGCATTTTTGAAATCTAGGGTTGTTTAAGCTTAGAAAACCGTAGATTTGAGTTAAATGAACTTAGAACAACTAGAATCTAAGCTTAGATTGAAGAAAAACGGATTGAATTCAAGATTTTTCATTTTTCTCCTCATTTTCTCATTTTCAGATTTTTGAGGATTTCGAGTTTAAATCTTGTTTAAATGAGTTCAAACATGTTCTAGTATGTTTTTCTATCAACTATGATTGTTTTTCATGCCTGGGATTTGAGAAAAACAGGTTAGAATCAAGATTTGGATTTTGGGGATCGAGAAACCCGTGGTTGGGATTTCTGGATTTTCCCAGTTCGGCAGGCCGGAGTGATGATCGGCAGGCCGGTGTTCTTCCGACCGGCAGGCCGAACCTGGGGAAGTGTTTGGCCGACCGAACTTTGCTTCCGGCAGGCCGAACTGTGCAGTTCGGCTGGCCGAAGCAGGGCGTCCGGCAGGCCGACCGAGGCATGGAAAATTTTTTGATTTTCACCCGTTTTCATTGTTTTGAACCCTGATTTAAATCCCAACCTTATAGAATGATTTTAAAGGTACAAATGGCACACTAGGACATCATGAAATGATTTAGTAACATAGAATGTTTCAAACTAGATATTGATCGACTTAGTTTGTATCTAGGATCGTTCGTGGTTCCGCGGAGCTAACGTATAGTGGACCGGGATTACGGTGTGGGGCACCGGCACGAGTATTGAGGTAGGACTTCTATCCTATTTCTTTGGTAGCCTGGTTTTGAAATGATTTGGCTTGAAAAGGATTTCTATCAAAATGTTTTCAACGGTTGTTTGAAAATGGATTTATCGGTTATATTTTAATATACCGTGATCTGAAATGAATTTCATAATGAATGTAATTGACAACACTCGGTAATTGGGTTTTGAATGATAATGATAATGAACATATAAGCATGATGCCATATCAGAGATCGGGTCGTGTAGCGATCGACCTTGGGGGCAGGTCGTGAAACCCAGCTGGGCCACTACGGTGGTGATATCATGGTTTGCCTAGGTAAAAGGAAAATGGTGTTTTCGATTGTACGAGTAGGCTGTTCTGTGTCAGGACGGCTCTACTCAAATTATGTATTTATTTATTTATTTATTTAAGTTTTTATTTGAGTACTCCTAACAATGAACTGTTTCTTTAAATTAAATTATTGATAAAACATAGTCCTACTGAGCCTTTCGCGCACGTTTTACTATTTTAAAATTTCCCCCTTTCTAGGTGATTTCCCATTTAGGTTTGGAGATGATTCTTCGGACCGAACTCAGGAGCAATAGGAGGAATTGATTTATATTTTGTACTATTTAATCAAGGCATGTAAGAGTTAACTTTATTTGTACTTGGACTGTAATTGTATTTATGAGATTGTCGGTACCATGTGTGTGCACAAGTTGTGGGTTGTGGAACCCATACTCGCAGTTTTTATTTAATTTTTATTACTCGTTTAATATTTATAAATTCTTTTATAAAAATGTGGTGGAAATATTCTTATTTCTCATTTAATTTGATTCTTAAACCATCGGTTTCAATTAGATTCTCTTTTAATTAATCTAAATATTCCGCCACGTCACCTCTCGTACTACGGGGCGTGACAATTCTTAACGTTCATACCGATAGCACATTGTCCTTGACATTTACATTGATATCCTACTATTTTCGATATTCACACCGGTAGCACGCTATTCTTGATGTTTACAATGGTAGCACACCATTGATGACGTTTATATTAATAGCCCACTGTTCTTGACATTCATATTGTAGCCATCATTATTGACGTCATTACTATTTACTCACATATTTAACAGAAAAGACCTATTTACATGAGTATGTGAAAACAAGTGTGTGTGTACATATATATATTATTACGCCAGAGGGAGGCATTTTAGAGCTAGAATTACTAAATGAACATTTTAGCCATCTTATTTTAAGCTAAATTGGCCTTGTAGATGTTTATCTATATTAATGTGTGCTTATAGAGAGAGACAGTCGTTACCTTACATACATGTTTAACAGAAAAGACCTACTTACAGGGGTATGTGAAAACATGTGTGCGTATATGTGTGTGTGTGTATAAATACGTCAGAGGGAGGCATTTTATAGCTAGAATTACAAAATGAACATTTTAGCCTGAAGCTGAAAAAAAAATGCAGCTCCAAACAGTTTTACATCTCTCTTCAGAAAAACAGCTGAAAAAAGATGCAGCTCCAAACTTCAGAAAAACAAAACAAAACATATATAAATATATATAAGATCAAATGAACTAAGAAATCAAAGACGTTACTAGTATATACATATTTTACCCGTACACAAACACGCCGATAATTAAAAGAGAAACAAATCTATGTAGACACTCGTAATTAGTGTTAATAATTCCAAAAAAAAAAAAAAGAAAAAGAAAGAACTTTAATCTTAATTTCATAGTTTGAAGTCATGTGAATCATCCCAAGGCAAATCGATATGATCCGCAGAGACAAGAGTATCTATGTCTTCCCAATTCCAGTGGTTTGGCAAGTCCATGCCACTGCTTGTGGCGGCAGGCAGTTGCCATGGCGGCTGCACTGTACAGCTGCTGGTAACCGTTGCCTGATCACCCATGAATTTGAACTGCTCATCAGTACCATAATCACAAACAACATTCGAGGTCTGAAACGAGTCCGAGATCGACGAAAGGCTCGAAGAGAAGGCCGCGGCCTGAAACTGCAGGCTCTGATTTGGAGGAAAATTGAATCTGGTATTGGTTTTGGTGGTGATCAAGCTTTTGTTGTCCAAATCTGGGCCAATATTCAAACTCTGTGGGTGACTTAGAACCGCCTGAGAGAGAATTCTGGATATTGTAGTTTTCTCATCTTGATGATGATCGCCAAGTGAAAGGTCGTTATCATTTTTTGGAATAATACTGATGCTCTCCCGGATGATCTTCGGCTGCTGAACCTCAAACATCGCGTCTTTGGTGACGGTCCTACGGGAGGCGGCGGCGGCTGATTTCTTATGTGGCTGCTTATTGTTCTTTCGACTGCCGCCGACGGGGACGTTGCGGAGGGTCCCGCCTTTAGTCCAGTGCCTCTTGCAAGCCCTGCAGAAATGCCTAGGCTGGGACTTGTTGTAGTTGTTGTAGTAGCAGAACTTTGTGTTGGTGGAATCGCATCTCGGGCACTTCAACGGCTCTGATTGCTGCTGATTATTCTGTTGTCGCCTCATTATTTTTGTTGTTGTTGTTGATGATGATGATGCTGGAGGCAATTTGCGATGATGATGAAGCTCTAAGCTGATCTGATGATCATGCAATGACGACTGCAACAAAGTTTGAGTACTACTCCAATCAAGACCGTCCCTGTCGATTATTACCTGCTTAGAACTCAATCCCATCAAATTTCCTAATCAACCTGATGATGATGATCACAAAAGTACAAGATCACAAATATTATTGGTGATGATGATGATGATGAGAAAATCAGAAAATTGATTGTAGCACTCTGGCCGTCGGATCAAGGAGGCGCGATGATGAAAGAGGGCAATTTGGAGAAGAGCAAGAGGAAGAGATTGTTGCTAATTACAGGAAACCAAATTGTAGTAGATGAAAATGGTGATGGGATAATATTGATATAATTGTTTTGAGACGCAAGGAAATGCTTAGGAAGGTGATGAGAACTGAGCGTGCCTTTCTGAGTCTTTCTTCTATTTTATATTTTTCTCCAAAGCTAATATATATACACACATATATATATATATATAGTCTGAACAAAATAGTAATAATTATAGAAAGACTAAAACGGACTTGGGCAAGAAAAATTAATATATAAAATTACAACTCAAAATTAGCAGCAAGCCAAGCAAGGCCACCAAAATGGTCCTAGCTCGGAAAGAGTACTAGTTTTGACTGATATACTACGTGTGGGGTGTAGTAGAAGCAGAGCCAGCAAAAACCCTATATCAAATTATGATGAAACCTAAGGAAGCTATAACAATATCTAAAAATCTAGTACTGTTTATGTTTCCTTTCACACAATTTTATAGACATTATATATATATATATATATATATAGAGGGAGAGAGAGAGGAGAGAGAAATTACTTAGCACATAAGGGGAAGGTGGGTTGGTGCGCCACGTGGACAAGGGAGCAGCCGTCGATAGTGCTGTGTTACATGGAATAATTTTGGACATGGTTAAAAAGGGACTTAGAGACGTGCATGCTGAGGTATTAATATACTAATAATTGAGGAGAAAACTTAGCGATGACTACTAACCATAACAAAAGAAGGTTTGGGTTCATAGAGAGAGAGCTGGACGGGAATGAAAGTACGTTACGGTCCACGAGCTCATCTTCTTTGTTGCGAAATGGCGGTGTCCTAGGGGGTAAGGGGGCGGCGGGCCTGTGGGGCTGTGGGACCTTGTTTTTTTAATGTGGAGTCAACCAACAGTTGTCATCACGTGGTTACAGGTGGGGTCTATACTAACCTTCTCGCTAGGGGTTTTGATGCCTCTATTCACCAGTCTATCTGCATGTGATTTCACCCTTGTGCCTTGCAAGTAGCCCAGCTAGATCAATGCATTACTAAAATTGTTCATCAAATGGAATCCTTTTCAACCAAAAAAAAAAAAATTGAAATTCTTATAGTGAAGAATACAATTTTACTTCACTGATGGAGCATGATATTTAGTCGTCATATTAACTTTTTAACAGTCTGATATATGACTGAAAGTAATTCTGTATTGTACGCTAGAAATTTTTAACGTGGTCGGTCACAGATCCCCTTGATACGAAGCTTAACCTGAAAACTAATTTTCACTAAAGAGTATTAGACAATATTCTAGTTCCCAATTATTTGCCTTTGAATGTTTAACCGTAGGTGAGAAGTGACATACCATCTTGATTCTACTATGTTTTTTTTTTGTTTTTATAAAAAAAATATATATGTTTATAAAAAATGCATTAGTATACTAATTGGTACAATTTTGTGGTGCAATTAATATATTATGTACATTAGCTATATATCTTCCATTTAAAAGAGCAAAATGTGTCTCCATATATTATTAGTGGTTTTGATCTCCTAAATAGTGTTTCGATGATCCCACCTATTGGCCATTCTACATGTGATTTCACATTGTGCCCTACAAGTCGACCAATATGTCACTCTAATAATATTAATGTATATGTACCATACATCTTAATATTAATCATCGTGCTAAGTAAATGTTGAACTCTTTTCAGCGCCGAAATCTTCTTAGTTTTCTGCATTATTTCAGATTCGTAAATCATCCAGGTAGTAACCGATTCAATCTTCACGTACCGATCGGATTAAGCAAAAAGAACTCTTACTGGAAATGGAAAAACATAGGAAGATGGAGAGAAGTACAGACGCCAAAGCCACAGCCAAAGCCAAATCAATTGTGTTTTATTGATTTTTTTTTATTTATAGTAAAAAAAAAAGGGAATATCTGTGATATCCTTAAGTCTCAGGCTCAACGGTCACTCAACAATCTATTGAAACCATAAGTGAAAAGAAAAAAAACCAAATTTATTCTTTAATACAATATTTTACATGGTGGTGAGAGACATAATTTCAATCTCGCCACAGACAATAAAAATTGATCTTGAGTGTTAGGTGAGAGAACACTAATAGGCTATCCTTTGCTATGTCACCACCGCTAATGATTCGTGGCATTCAGATACATAGTAATTGGCCAATAAATTATCCAAAAGAAAGTATCAGTACATACTATAAGGGTGAGTTTCCCGAAAATGTAATAGGATTAGGGGATAAAAAGTAAATAATATAGGAAACAATTCAATTCCCTTTTTAGAGTGTGTTTACTAAATCCTAAAGGAATATCATGGGAAAGGTAGTAAGATTGAAACGAAAAGTAAGTAATAAAAATGACTACCATTTATTTCATTTTTAATATTTGCTTATTTGTTTGATGGTGTGCGCGAAATAATTTAATTACGTTTTTAGTGTTTGCTAAGCTGAATATCTTATCAATATGAATATATAATTACTAAAATATCCTATGACATAGCTACATAATCATTAAATCATAATGTGTAAATTTAGATGTTGCAACCATTTAAGTAAATTTGGTATTGATCATTACCATTGATAGGAAATCAATTTTATAAAGGGAAAGATTGACCTTAGAGAGATTATCACCATATACAATCAAACACAATTTCATAACATGTTATAGCATATTTTTCAAAAAATTCTCATTTTAAATTTTTTCAAAAAGACAAACCATTTTAAAAAACTATCAAATGGGCATATTTCCTCATTCTCTATAATGTGGGGCTCACAAAATAATCATTACTAATTTAATAAGTGAACACATTTTAAACGAGAAATGAAATCATTTCATGCTTTCTCTTTCTGGTTGATGCAAAGTAAACATGCCAGTATTTACTAAACTTAGAAATGATAATCTATTACTAAAGTATTCTTTTACATAGTTAAATAATCACTAATTATAACATGTAAATTTGGGTGTTTAAGTAAATTTAGTATTTATTCGCTTTGAGAAAAATTTAATAACAAAAGGATGTAACATAAAAAAAAAATACATACATAAAGAGAAGCAAGTATTGACATTCTCTATATTGTGCAGGGTTATAAAATTCTTATTACTAATTTTGTAAGTAAATATATTATTAAACGACAAAAAAAAAATCACACTTTATTTTTCCTCTTCTAACATTGATGCAAAGTGAAGATGCCCTGTGTATTTGTAATGTCATTTTATGAGTCTAGTACGCTATTAGTAAGAATTATATCGCAACAAAGTTTATTTTAATCACTATCACCATGCATGAATGACGTTTACCTCCCAGCTTGAAATTGGAGATCATAGAATCTAACTAAATTGCATTTAGTAATGGCTAACACGTAAATGCATGAATCAAGACGATTTACATGTTGCAATTTCTATATAATAAATATGTACTATCTAGGATTGTTTTGTTTATAATAATCTAATTCTCATAATTAGTGTTTTGTGTGTGTATTTATTTGTCGTCACAGAATTAGGACCAGGAGATCCACGTGCAGATCAATATAATCAAGGCACGATGGAAGCATAAATATTTTAAAAGTTAGGAGGCGAATCTTTGATTAATCTAATGGAATGCGAGAGGAAATCAAACTCGGTCGGTTGGTTTGGTAAAGTATATTGTATGGTCGCCGTCCACATTTTCCAAAAGGACAAAACAGAATATCTGTCGTCGTACAGCTTGGCACTCTGACTTAGAAAATCATATGCTTAATTAGTCCAAATGAGGATTAATTAATTAAAAAAAGGGCAAAACAGTCCAATATGCCCACTGAAATTTTAATTATATATGCTAACCTATTTTTTTTTTTTTTATACAAGGAGAAGGGAATGCCACCACTATTGAGTAGGGTTAAGTGTGACTCGAATACTCAATCTATAGTTAAAATAGAAAAACCTACAACCAACTAAACTACCTTTCCTTGTGACTGACCGATTTCTGCCTTTCCAAAGTTGCATTTCTTAAACTGAAACGCATGCGTTCCTTAATTGCTAATAAAGTGGCAGGCCTTTGTTTTAATATACATACATACATATTTTATGTGTGTGTGTCTATATATATATATATATATATCTTTATGATACATGTAAGGAGTGGTCCAAATTCAAAGGGCATCATCCAACGTGTCATTGATATGATGGGGTTGCGTGAGGCCCTTAGGCTAGAAACTTGGATACTTGATGATTCCATATATGTTACGTGCAGAATTAATAACTTATTTTAATTAAATTAATAGAGACGTTGGGATATGATATATGTAATTAAGCATGAATTTGGGTCACGGATCCACGATAACCGTTGTTTTTCGGGAAAGTTTTTGTTGAAAATTCAAATATTTTGCTTTGATCGGTTGAAATTCTTCTAACAAATAAACTCTTACAACCACCTCTACGTATATCACATCCTGCATATTGAAACAGTAAATAATGAACAAGAAAATAAAAAAAAAAAGTTAAAAACACAAGAATTTAGAGTGATTATCTCAATTGGTGGCTATGTATACCAGGATTTTTTAAGCGAAGGAGATGATTTCACTGTAAAAAAGAAGAGAACTATAAGAACACTTGCTAATGTTAAAAATTAGACCTAGGGTTGTCTCGTAGGATCCAACTTATATGTCTTTTTTTTTGTGTCCTCTTGTATGTTCTTCCAATAAAATCTTATTATGTGAATTAAAATATTATGACTTGTCATTTAAAATGTCACATCAATAAAAATACAAAGCCACATCATTTAAAATATTACCAATTAAAATATTATGGTTAACAAACGTTTCTTTTTCTGTTTATCTAGTTTTTATTATTTCATTGCACTTTCCTACCACCATTATAAATCTCTTCTGCTCAAGGTTTTGCAACATAATCCCAGATTATATTTCCCCCTAAGCTAACGATGCTCTTTTTAGTTTCGATGTGTTACATGTAGCATACAAATCTTTGGTTTTTGCAAAACGTTTTTGTTTTGCAAGTATACCTGGGTATTAAATATTACACAAACAATTTTCGCCTTAATAGATATATAAACAGTATTAAAAATGAATTAGGGAATGGAGGGAAAAGCCCTTCTAGGAAATCGAAAAAAAAGAACATTGCAGTAATATACTTTTTTTTAAGGAGAAAGAGATACGGATCAAGGATCGAGCAATAATGAGGAGAAACCTTGTTCTTGTAGAGAAAGAGATAGATGGTGGTGATGGTTGGTAGGAAGTGAGGCAAAATTAAAACAGATATATTTAACCCTAATTGTTTTTCTTTTGTTCGTGAGACATAAACAGAGAAACAAAAAAAGTTTGTTAGAGATTATTGTCTTGATTGGTAATATTTTAAATAAAGTGACATTGTATTTTAATTGATGTGGCATTTTAAATAACATGTCATGATATTTTAATTGACATAAAAACACTCTATTGAAAGCATTCGTAATTGATTGTTACAAATTTACTTCAAATAATTCAAATAACTAATGATTATCTCCAATCTCCCCATTCAAATGATTTTCCGTTTCTATTATCTCCAAGCGGGTTCGTCGTTACTTCAAATAGCTTATGCGGAAACTTCTAGATCCTGAGCCGATCATAATCCCTTGAATATCAGATTTTAAATAAGACATGTTCTTATCTTTTTACGGAGGTGAATATAGCCGAGGTAGTACTCGGTGGTGGCTTCAACTCGGCTACCTATCATAAGTTAATTTTTTTTTTTTTTTTCACTTTTAATTAATAATTTCAGCGCTTTGAATTGTAGCAACCCATTACACCATTACATCAACTCCATTTGCTAAAATTTTGATGCAGGGTGTATGGTTATTTTAGTTTTAATTTATCAATTTTAATTTAAATAGCATAAAAGTCTCACATGTTATAACATAAAGTAAAAAATATATTATATTATATAATTTTTATATGTTATAATATATTTTAACCTTTTTTTTAAACATCCTGTAACTTGACAAATCATGTATTTCCATGCTCTGACGCCGTAAAAAAAAAGGTTAAAATGTTATTTCACATAAGTTTCTTTTAAGCGATTTGGAAAGCCTCAACACGCAAGCTTTCCAACATCATTACATAGAGATTAATGTACGAGGGTCGTCTGGTTTTTTTGCCGTGTCAAAAGAAAGTCCTTTTATTGGCTTATTTTGTACTTACAAATAAAAGAAAGTCGAATTTTTTTGAGTTATTTATGGTTGTAGTCAGGGACTAAAACTTTTTTTATTTATTTAATTTTTTATATATAATTTTATAAATTTTATATTTTACCTCTTTTAAAATTTTATATCTTTTTATTTACCCTATCTTATTAGTTGAATCACATCATTATCTTTCGTAACTCTTTTTTCTGACTTTGTCTGTTGCAGCCTGTAATGAGGTGAGACTACACTATGATAAAATTGTAAACCTGAACATCCCACTGAAATCTGTTGATCTTTCAGAAAGAAGAAAAAAGAAAAAGACGCATTAGGGATTATATTTCAAGTTCTCGACCACCACCTATTTTTTGCAGGACAAAGTGAAAATAACTTGAAGACATATTATCCATATATCCATCTATCTATCTATCTATCAAAAAATCATCCAGATCAACGGTTCAATCATATGGCTTTTGACAGCAGTCATGTCAGACTTGTAATGGACTGGACCTGACAGAGATGTTGTACCAATGACGAAGCGACTCTTGTCGACCCGTGTGGTGCACAATATGTACAATTTAGTTTTGGCGCAGACTGTAGGTGAGAGGAAAGTGGAGAATGTAGATGGGGTCCACGTATGCTGGAAAATGAATATGCAAGGGAGGGTGCAAGGAAAGTAGAGAACATTAACGAGAACAACAGTTTGCCAGTAGCATGTGCATCTTCACAATCGATGCATAAATTTGTTCTTCGTTACCAATAATGTAAAAGTAGTAACTAGTCGTAGGTTTTAGTCAATGTAGGCTGAGACATTAAGTTATTCAACAAATAGTGTGTTTTGCAGTATGGTTTAAATCATAAAATTATGGTTTAATATAACTTTATTATGTGTTTTTTTCTATAAAATTTAAATTTCAAACTAATTTATAGACTATTTGACACTTCAATTATAACTAAAATTTTAAGTATTGTTGCATGTGAGAGTTTTGTATAGTAACAATTTTTTGTTTTTTGTTGTAGTTGCTGAGAGTTTTTATTCATTGTTAGAATTAATAAGTTAAAACTGAAATACTAAATAGACACTTAGATTCAAGTTGATTTAAAGTATATTCTTAAACGGCCTTAAAAATTATTCAAACATGCAAATGATAACGTAGTGCTTTATCCAATCACATAATAATGTCATGTGAATATACAAACCCCACCAAAGTCTAGTAAAATATAATTAATTAAAGCAAAGAAAACTACCCCTCTTTAACATGTCAATGAGGTGGTCATCACATATGAGGTCCAGTTTGGCTGAACTCTCATTCAAAAAAGGCTTGCACTAAAAAAAAAATGAAAGAAAAAAAGAAAGAACTGGCTTAATTTCTATGAGAATACTAGTAGTCAGAGAAGAAAAGTTGGACAAGAAGTTTCAATGACATGCTTCTGTGTTCAAGCATGGAAAGTTGAGTTTCAATGAGCTTTGCCACGTTCAATTTCCTGTGCATGTCTCGCTATTACATTAATAGAAAGAGCACAAACAAGTTTCTTAGCGGCGAAGAAGTTGTTAATTAAAGTTGTAAACAATGACTTCACAACTCTTCAGAATCTTTAAAATGTTCTTACTTTGAGCGTGGAAGTGCTTTTTCCCTTTTAGTGAAAACGAGGTGAAGGACCCAATGAACACGAAACGAAACAGACAAGAGCCTCAAGTTCTAGGAACTATGTTTAAAGTGTAGGCAAGTAGGCCCTTCTTCCTTGCTGAAATATTCTTAACCATAAAAATCATATAATGATTGATCAAATATTTAGTAGAAAATATTAAATAAGCAATTTTCCTAACTCTTTTAAGTTTGAATATATATTAGAGAAACAAAAAGCCAAACGGGCAGCTTAGCATTGAGAATCTCTCTACTAATTCCCCCCAATATTGTTTAAGCTTCACAAATTTTGCATTCTGACTCTGCAAGGAAAGGGGCAAAAAAAATGAAAAACGACATCAAATGAGAACAAAGGCAAACCCATAGCATTTCCATTCATGAGAAGCACTTATAAATCCAATCATAAAGACAGGCTTCAATAACAGTGGAAACTTTTTAACGAAGTTGCAGGCGTCACCAGTTGGAGCTAAGCATGTATGACGCGTTGTATGATGATCGTTAGTAAGATCATTCTATAGAATCTAGAGTCGGTAAAAGATCTCATCCCAGTTTTAGCAATTACTTGGCAAAAACATAATTTCTTACAATGAATTCATCATACCAGATCTTATTTCCATTAAGGATAATTCATACGGTGCATTTACCATTTGCATAAATCATGGACTAAAGTTGCTAAAGAGACTACCAGGTGTAACATACTAATGTCTCATGCAACTAAACTAATTCTCCAATATGTTTAGCTCTTGAAGTAGATCCATGAAAAATGAGGCTGGCTTCCACTAAAGAAAAGCGGGCCCCGCTGTCTCAAATTTAGAACTCTAGAACTTGAAATCCTTCTTTTTGGACTTGCCCTCCTTCTCCTGCATTTTACGCTTCCTCTTCTTCTCGTTCTACATAATAAATTAAAAAAACAAAAAAACCAAACAAACGAATAATAAGGTCAAAATGAATCATAACCTAACCGTAGGAAAGTTAGTGCATGTTTTTACTCCTTAAAACTCATCTGCGTCAACATTAGGAAAAGGATAAATAAAAAAGGCACACCTCTGCAACCATGTCACTGAAATCCTCCCGCTGACTACGCAGCTTCTCTTCTTCCCTTGCTTCCTCGTATCTGCAAAATGCACCAAAATGAGATTGACTCTGACACAGAGGCTTGTAATCATAGGATAATTTAGGGTTATACTTACTTTGCAGGCAAAACATTTTCCATAACTTCCAATTCTTCAGGTTGTAGAGTGACATCCACTTTGTCAGATTTCTGACCCCTGAGCAGATCAACCTGCAGCAAGAACATCTGATGAATCAGCTTTTCGTAGAAGAACTTCGTTAGTAACTGCATACAATATGTAAGAGGAATCCCTCCAGTTGTTCCCACTAGTTTTATTCTCTAAAACATCACCCGCATTGTTGCAAAAACAAAAGGATGACGGGGATAAGATGATTGCTCTCTAGAAGCTTTACAGTAGATCCCAGTTAGAAAAGATAAATAAAAGACCAGTTAAAAGTTAATGGGAGTCCCCAAGCGGTGAGTTAATGGAGGCCTTGATATAAAGATGGTTCTCTTTGCGGGTGCCAACCTCAGTTGGGATGTGCTAAGCATTCTTGACATCAGTTGTCCTCTCTCTCAATACATTATTTAAAAAAATAAAAAGAAAAAAAAAGGCGGTCCACACAACACCAGAAAACATTTGAACAGAATAAGTAGCTCCTTTTAAGGTAGAAAAATATTTAAGTTGCAACAAGCATGTATCTTAGAAAAATATCAGAGGTACAAATTGCAAACATGCGCTTAAAAGGCAGGAAGACATTGGCAAGATAACACAAAAAAATGGCAACTTTACAGGATACATGAAAGAAAGTTGCAGATGCACCCATATATCATACACAGTAAACAGAAGACAGCCTTGCTTACCCTTTTCGCACCCGACTTATCTTGTGTGCCACTAGCAACCACATATCTGCAGGAAGAAAGGCAAATCCAAACACGTTCGTCAATAATACCATAAAAAATGGGGAAAAATCAGCAAATTCTGAACAAAAAAATACTGCATACGTGTGGGTGGTTCCAAGTAATGTCCCTGGAGCAATCCTCTCCTCCTTTTCTTCAAGTACCTTAAAAACACAAGAAATAAGAGATCAAATTTGGTGTCATCAATACAAGGCGAAGATGGGAAACAAATTAAAAAGACAGCAGTGTTCTCAATTGGCTAACAGCTAACTTACTTGATAAAGAGGCCTCTCCGGTTCTTTTCTCTGCTGCTTACGAAGGTCAATAACATCAGGTGTTTCAACACCAGTAGGTGTGCTGAGGATAAAGAAAAATGGAATATTAGTACAGATGGACCAAACAGCTACCACTTATTGGCATGATAAGATGATCATGGAAAAGTTCACATCCAAAGAAGAATAACAATACAACAACACAGATAAAGAAATAATTCTGATACCTCGACAGGCTATCCACAGACTGAATGCCATCCACTAACTCTTCTTCCTCAATTTGTTCCTCCTCTTCCTCTTCTTCTTCCTCCTCCTCCTCCTCCTCCTCCTCTTCCTCCAAATCACCCCAATGCTTTGTCTTATCAACAGGCTCTTCCTAAACAACAAGGCAACGTGTGATTAAGCAAACATGATATAAGATCTCTCAATATTGAGTACTAACAAAAGAAAATTGTTTCATTGTTTCAGCATCAAAATTTACACAAACATCATTGGATTTTGTCATAATTGCTGGAGCAATTTGACTCCAGCAATTATGAGAAAAGGTCAGTGATACTCCAAGAATACTTGTCCACATGAATTTAATGTTCTTATATCGCCCAAAACAATCTCCTTACGGCCAGCTTCTAACACTTTTTAAACTAAAATAATAAAACATATATTGATAATTTACTCATAAACCATAAGACACATATAAGAAAGTACCTCATAATTTGGCTGCTCTTGTTGTTGAACACCAAAAACATCTCCATACAGGGGTTGCCCATACTGTCCAGAAAACACAAAACTTAGAGACTTGTCGAATAAAAGCAAGAAAAATAAAATGGAGGATACTTGTATGAAAAAGTAAGAAATAAGCAGAAAAAACAGAATGCATAAATATAATGCTCGGCATATAAAAAACTCACTTCATCAACAGGAGGTTTGCCCCAGCCACCAGGATGGTAACCAAAGCTAGCTCCAGGAGGAATGGGAGCATTTAGCCCAGGAATCTTTAGATGTGGATATGAAGGAGGTGGCCCATATCTCTGCAGTGGGGGAACAACTAGTTCATTTGATATAAAAGCAGAATTATAAAGCTACATTAAAAAAAATGAAAAGTAAAAATTGAGCTCAATCTATCTCACCTGCATATTGATGAGCCACGGGGGAGGAGCACCATCTGGCATACCAAGAGCCTCTTTTAGTTCTTGTGACAGCATACCTGGCTTCATTTCCCTCAATTTTACCTGTTATGTCAAAAAAGAGAACATAAATCAGGTACATCACTATGACCCGAGCTAGTTTGCTCTAAACATTCAGGAAAAATCTAAAGGATAATAATAACAATTTCTGCCTTCATCACATGTGAAGAAAAACAAATTTCATGCTCTGGTCAAAGTCAACCGTTTTCTTTGGGACCCGTATCAAGAACGCATACAACACACAAACCTCAAAAGACAAAAGAAAGGCACCATCTTATAGGATAACGTGGGATTTCTATTCTATCAGGTCCAAGGGATTTACGTTCATTACTTTGAACGTCGATGCTCTGACAAAAAAATGATACGTGCAGTAAAGAACATGAAACACATCTCAATGCAAGTATGATACCTCAAACTCCTTCCCTTCATGATACAAATCACCAAGAGATGTCAGCTTTGGCTTAGTCTGGTACTTGAAAAATGCATCATGGAGAACCTTGTAAACAAGATCAGAAGCTTTTATCATTAAGCAAAATACTATAGTGTAAAATGCATGTTCAATCACAAAGAAAACCATACAGACAACATATTATATTAACTAATAGAAACCTGATAATCGATATCCATTTTGCCCATCTTTGGCTGCATACGTTCTCGTTGCTTTTGCTTCAGCTTCTTACTATCTTCTTTTTCAATGTAAGCCTACATAGACAATCACATATGGTGCAGAAGATATAAGTGACCTTTGAACTCCCATATTGACATACCGGATGAATTGAACACAACAAGATAAAGAAAGATTTATTACTGCAAAGAATATGCCAAGACCAAAGGGAGAAGGGGATAGCATGGCTTATCTTTTACCCGGTTAATTTTATAGGAAAACTTCCAGTGTAATTCCATGTTAGGGTGTCAAAGGCATCTACCATCTTGATTCAAAGATTTCCACTTCGAACTTTTTATTTCTTAAAATTTAAAATATAATTTTTTGATACAATGCTAGTTGTTTCTAGGATTTGAAACTAGAAACAATGCTAATTTTTTTCATACCATCTTTAACCCCACCCCACCCTTATCAATTGAGCTGCACCAGCTGGCTCTTAAATATAACAATTACATTTGAAACTTCCGAAAAATCTTGCAACAAAAGAAAGGGGGGTAGTTTGCATGTATACAAATGAAAACAATTTACAATTTCAACCAGACTGAACATAGATGTCAATTGGGTGACAAGGCACTTAATCTAATAAACTAATAGCACCTATTACCTGTCTAATTTTCTCAATTCCAGTGGCAGCAATGAAATCAGGTAGTTGAAAAGGTTGCTTTTCAATACCACGCTTTCCCTGCAAGATGAATTGAACGCTCCATGAGATACAAAGTTTTTCAATGATACCCTTTAAAAAGATATTGTATAAAGATCATTTCAGTCATAAAAATATTTAAAATATAGATATAGATGAGTTCATCCCGAGCACTAGGCAGAACAGAAAGGCATCTGAAATTCAAAGCACATAAACCAGCGCCTCAAGAGTGAATAGTTCCCACATATATGATGCAAATATGTTCATGCGTTAAAAATCCCCCATTAAGAGCATCAATAGAATTCCTACATCACCACCCACTCTAGCACATATATTAAACACCAATAATAATTCAAGGGTGCCCTTAGCCAAACACCTACGAGTCCAGGCTCCAAGATTCTGACCACCGCTCCCCTGCAAGAATGACATATATACATATAAGAGAAACCTTATTTGCTGTGATCTTACCTAAATCTAATCCCTGTACCCATCAATCATGCATATTGCATGCACATCTCAAACAATAGTATTAAAACTTGAGTGATTGCTAACCTGCAAAAACTTCCGTTTTTGACACCAATGCCTTGGCACAGGTACAGTGTTTCGGTAAGACTTCAAGAAAACCAACAACTTAGGATCTGCTGCAGTTGCATCCCACACCTTAGATAATATAACAAACACACAACACACAGTCGAAAGACAATGTTAAAACAGAAGCAGAAGTAGAAACCAGAAACCTAACTCTGAAACATAGAATAGAGAGCAAGAGGGAAAGAACAAGCACTTTCAACAGAAGTATCCCTACCTCAACAACATCAGGCCTCGAGCAGATCTGTTTCAGTTCAGCAATTTTCATCCGCCGTTGAAGCTGAGAGATATAAAAGAGTTTTTGTCAGCTTCACAACATAAGCAATTATGATGACTTTCATAATCAATGGAAATTGGTCACTAAACCTTTTTTTTCTTATTTGACAAGCCTTTCTCTTTTTGTTGGTCATCCATTTCCTCCTCTTCTGAGTCTGAGTCAGCCTTCTTATTTGCAGTTGTGTTCTCAGCAGACTCATCTTTCTTATCCTCCTTAGGAAAAAAGAAGATATGCCTCAGCAATATTCTTCAAAATAAAAAGAATATCAAAAGAAAAGTATCTTTCTAAAGACAATGTAACATAATCACTTTATACCTCAGCATCAGCAGAATTCTGGAAACTGAATTTTTCAAATATTTTTCTAAATTCCTCATCCATACCATCTTCTAACTCTGCTTTCTCTGGGACATACTCTACTTCAACTTGCTCCACAATCTGAAAGTTGTTGAAATAAAAATAAGTAAACATAATATGCAAATTGAAGAGAACTGGCAATTTAATAGAGTGACAAAACAACCTAACACTTTACATATCCACCAAGACTATAAAATTAAATTGAAAAGGAGAATTTTTTTTATCTCGTACTATTTCTAAAACAAAATTTACAGGGAAAAAGCAAGCAACATTGTCTTAATTCAGTAACTCAACAAGTTCACCAACAGTGACTTGCATACCAGTTAACAAAGATAGCAACAAAAATTTCCATGTTTTAGCACTATTAGATTCAAACGCAAATTGAAATTTAACTCAGTGACTCATCTATTTTACAATTAAAAAAATAAAGAGAGATTAAGAAAGGGGGAAAAGGCATACAAGCAAGATATGCAAGAGCATGTCAGAAAAAAAAAGACACTCTTAATCACTCAAAATCGAGCATGCAACACATGATAACAATATAACAATATTTCCCAGGGACACAAGCAGTCCATACCTCCCCATTTTTTTTTTTTTTTCTCAGTTCCAATGTCAATAGCACAGAATGGTAAATCCTGAAAAGATTGCCACAAATTTTTTAGTTCATTTTTCCTTTCTCTTCCTACATTTCTTCTTTTTTTCCCCTGTATCACTAAACAACAAGCTACTCTACGGCTTGACCAAAATCATCCACTAAAAGCTCGTCATGGAAAAACCCTAGCGCTTCAAGATTTTTAGTCTACTTCTTTAGTTCTTAAGTTCTTCCGATTTCAATAGAAACAAACGAACTCAAAGACAAAAATCCTAAGCTCATCAGGACAAACCATAAGTTGCAAACCCTAATTCCACTGATCTAGCGAAACATGCACCACCAAAAGAACGTTTCCATCAACGACCTAAATATCCAAACGACACTTAAAATCTAGTAAGCCAATCAAACAAAACCCTAACATCAACTTCTCACCGCCACTAAACAGAAACGAAAACAAAAGACAAGCAGGTGACATCCATGGGGAACCTGTTGCGTGTTAACGTGTTCCTTGGCGTCATCATCGGCGGCGACGTCGCTCTCCCCGCTGGCGTCGGCGGCCGCATCGGACGCCTTGGAAGCCTTGTTCTTCTTCTGCTTCCGCTTCCGACGACGCCGCTCGCTCTCCCGCGACTTCTTGGTTGCGTTGGAGCCAGGGTAAATATCGAGGGTCGCGATTCGAGACGACGCCGTTCGGGTGCGGAAGCGTCTCCGCCGTCATGTCTGGATAGGGCTGAGCTCCGATGGAAGAATGCCTCCGAGTGAGAGTAGAAAGTTGAAGAGAAAGAACAACGCTTGGGGAGAGAAAAGGGGAGAGATTTTGCCCCAGGATACATAGAAATTGATTTTATATGCAAATCGGGACTGATTCGCGCGTGTAAAGTTTCTGGCACGTGAGATCAAAAGAATGGATTCCACAGCATGGGATTCAGATCACACGGAAAAATGCCACCGATTGATTTTCTCGTTTTGAGCCATGGTTTTGTCTTTTTCTTGTGTCTTTTTTCTGTTCTTTCTCATCTTTGTCTTATCATGTGTTTGGTAAAAGTAGTTTTTATTATTTTTTTAGTTATAAATAGTATAAAATTTTTATATGTTATAATAACAATAAAAAATAACTACAGTATAAAGCTTTTATATGCTATAATAAAAACAATTGTAATCAATAGTTCTCACCATTTTTCTAAACACCTTATTAAATTTCATTCAACTTATTCCACATAACGCTAGGCATCACAACTAATTAAAAAGTAAACTCTATATATAGTCTCTTTAGTGTTTAGTGTTGACCATCTTTTTAACATTTTTCTTTGTTTCTCTCATGACATGGGGTATGTTTGGCACAGTTTCTATTTGTGTTCTTAATTAGTAGAAGAAAAAAAAACAAAAATTGTAGCTTTTAAGTAAATATTTAAAACTATATTTTAAAAGAGCCTTAATAGATCAAAATGGTTTTAATTATTTTTAAAAGTTACAAAAATGTTAGATTTCAACTTATAATGTATTATTAATATTTTGGTATAAGTTTCAAGTCTATTTCAAAATTGTTTTTTGAAGAAGTTTCATTTTGTGATAGGAAACACTTCTAGAGAGCAAAAGCTGACAGTTTATCCAAACACTTCTAAAAACAACTTTTGGGATCGAAAAGCCAAAAACAATTTTTAGAAAACTCTTCCAAACAGGCCTAAAGTCATGTTAAAGTGGTAGTCCTGACATTAATTTGCACGTTGTTGCCTCCATTGTTCCCCTCCTTAGCCGGTTTTAGGTTATGTCGATCATTCATCACTAGAGGCTTTCTAACGTTGAATCAGTAGGTGTTCACAAAGTTTGGTAGTGGAGTGCAATGTACATGTGACGGTGACGGTGACGATGACAAAAAAGTGGTATTTACAGTAGGGCGACTCTTAAAGCACAAAACCCTAGACTTGTTGTAGGCATCTGTACTTGAGTGTCAGGGTTATCCTTTTTAGACCAAGCAACGATCTCTGACCACTTGGTGTATGTTGATGTATTTGACTGTTAATGGTCGTATATGGGACAACGCACATACGCATGGGACTACAGCAACGTCCTTGCCCCCCTGCTTATTCGCACCTTAGGTTGAGGCTTAACTCACGGACAAAGAGACGTCACCTTGAGAATGAGATTGTGGAATGTCCTAAAGCATAAGCTACCACAACCACGAGGGTAAGGTCGCACCACCGTTGGCATCTGGTAACGCCTACGTCATTCTCAAAGGTGAGTCAGGACAAGCATGCTATCATTAATCAAGGGAAGTTAGTCCAACATGTAGGATTTTTCTTTCATCTATTTATATTACATTTTATAGTGGCATTAGGTATTGTCCACATAACTCTTTGTTTAGATTTCTCCTTTTTAAGTGTTTTTTTTGTGTGGTGTTTTGTAAGAACTATAACTTGTAAGTATTAAATCTAGAGAAATTTCGGTGGGTCAGGATTGACATCGACAGTAGATTTTGTATTATATTTATTAGAAGGCCTATAATAAGGATGGAGGCATTTCAATAGAGCTGAAAATTTATTTTTTATAAAGCTCAAATTTGTCTTTCTTATGGAGTTATATGTCTAATCGAAAAATACATATGGCTAAATATAGTTTGAGTGGTGGCAGAGGTGGAGGTCACGGTGGCAATGGTGATCAACTCACCGGCATCAGAGGCCACAACGATGTTGCAGCTGCAATTGACGGTGGAGCTTTGGTAAAATGCTAAATATAGTTTTACACACACACATATATATATATATAATTTTTTTTTTTTCAAATTCGTTTCAATGTAATATAGGAGGATCATCTGGACGGTAACGATGGAGGTAGAGATCACAGCGGCGAATGCTGATCAGCTTGCCTGAATCAAAGCTCATGGTGGGTTGCAACTCTGATAAAACCCCAAATATAGTTATATATACATATATATATATATATATATATTTTTTTTTTTCAAATTCGCTTCAATGTCATATAGGATGATCATTTGGATGGTGGCGACGGAGGTGGAGATCACAGGGGCGGTGGTGATCAGATGGCCAGCGTCAGAGCTAAGGGCGGAGGTGCAGTTGCAAATAACAATGGCGATTTGGTAAAAGTCTAACGATAGTTTATTTTCTTTCATTTTTCTTTTTCAAACTCACTTACATTAACAATGACAAAGTTGACCCGATTGTTGCTGCTGGCAGCGACGGTCCGATATCAGTAAATTCTTCCGATGTCAATTTTTATTTATTTTTTATTTTATAGAAAATTAGTTTTAGTCAAAAAGGAACATTTGTAAATTGAATTCCCATAGTTTTTACTTTAACTCATATTATATACAATGAGCAAAAGTTGACTTTTTGTATCATTTCAACATTTAGTGCAAATAAAAAAAAATTAATTTTGATACCAAATATGGTGAGAATCTTCAATGTGCTGACATATGAGGTACTAAAAGTACAATTCAAAAGAGATACTGGACTTGTGCTTCTCGAGAAATTCGATGGTGAGAATGAGATGCTTGCATACATTTCTCAGACAACCTTTTTCACCTAATTAGACTATAATTGTACATGAGAGTTTTCGATCTCCTAGCAACATTAGGAATTAGGACTGGTGCAATCTATCAATCTACCAGCAATGTTAGGGATTAGAACTGGTGCAATCTGCCAAATGTTGGGAAAGAAAGGGTTCTCACTTCCAACAACAAACCACATCATTTTATCATTTTTCTATATATGTCTAACTAACTATTCATCTAATCATGAGAAATTTTAGACTTCTTATCCTAATTAGGTATTTTAGGCTTTTTAAACATGGATTAATACTAAATATTAGTGGAATAAAATCTTTAGGCTATGATGCTTTTATAGAGTACGGGGAAGGGAAATGTTTGTATATTTTTCATGTGGAACTCCTAAAAGTTTTCTTTTTGAGATTTTATATATTAGCATAATCAAAGGAAACAACATTATATCCTAGTGGTCATGAGGTGCCATTTTAGTCTCTAAGTTGGTGAGTGGTTAAAAAAAGTTTTGGGTAGATAGAGGTTGAGAGAGAGTTTTGATGAGTGTATAATTCTCAAGTTGTTAGTAAAGAATTTTTTCTCTCTTGTAAACGTAGGCAATTTTGCCGGACTATGTAAATCTTTTGTCTTATTTTTTATTTCTATTTAAATTATTTTATCTATTGTGTGTTAGGTGTAGGAATATTTTTCCAAACAAGAAATTAAAATATATTCACATGTTATTCGGAACACAATTTCTACCCAAGGGTACAATCGAAAAAAGGATAAATTTGACTGAAAAATATAAAAAAAGTAATAATTAAGAATGTCTAACACTTTCATGGTACCATGCTTATTAACTTTTAATTAATCTGTTCATTTTAGTTTCAAAATTATTGTAGCACTTGCGTAAAAAGAAATCTGTAAATTCTTAATGGGTATGTACAATAACGAACTATTTTTGAAATATATAGTTAATAAACATAGTTACAACAAATTTAGCTCTGCTAAGAAAATCCGAATTGATCAAGTTTTAAACCTGTTATACATTGAACTATACATCATTAATTTAACAATGATAAAATTAAAAACCATCACACATTGAATGATACATCATCAATTTATCACGTACTCTATGAAAGTAAAAATATTTTAACAGGCTATTTTTGCAACACAATTTCTATCCGAAGGGGATAATTTAAAAAAAAAAAGGTTAATTTTGATTGGACACATTTTGACATCAAGTATTAGAAACACATATAATGATGATTAAAAATGTCCAACGCATTCATGGTACAATACATTGTCATTTAATATATTTTTGATCTTAGGTAACTTGTAATAATAATTTTGCATGGGATTAACGTAAGGATTTGATTTATTTGGATACTTTTATATTTTGAATCAAAACTTAGATTGAAAAACAAGACACATAAAGAATTCTTGATACCTTGCCTGTTTTTATTATTGAATTTTCCTTACATAAAAATCTCAAAGTCGTATTTTATTTTCTTTAATTTCTAAAAAGTCACAAAAACATCCTTTACTTTTAATTTGTTTATTTATCTCCTTAACATTTTTGTTCTGTTAATTTTGCCTATTTGTTTTCATCTTCTCCTCGTGGAATCAACTCCCTAATCTATACTGCAATAGCCGCGTTATTTTTTGGGCATAATCACCGCGTCTCATAGTCTAACTGGTATTCATGTCTTTTATAGTAGTATGGTATATGTAACGTTGTTGGTTCAAGGTTGCTTAGGACTGTCAGGCTCAAACACAACGTATTCTGTAAAACCTAGGAAGGGAATATTTAAAACAGTAAAACATGAGCAAAAGACTCAGTAAAATAATCAGTGAAAAACACATTGTTCAAAATTCGCACTTATAGATAAAAGAGTTATTCGCAAAACACTCTTACTGAAACCAAAAGATAAGATCTTAATAGATTCATAAATAATAAAATACTTACTTTTGAGAAGCTTGTTTAATACACAGCCTGTACAGGTTTTAAGACCTAACCCTTAAGTCATTCTCCACACGACCTGAACTCTAAAGGCTCTGAAAATAAAACTCAACCATCCAATAAATCTCATATCAAATAGCATTTGAAAACTGTCTAAAAACATAATAGAACTCGGTACAATCTCAATCCGAGATCGGAGCACCTCAGAACAATCTTAGTCCAAAATTTGATTTTCTTTTCGTAATCGTTTTCAAAGTCATATTTTCAAAAACATTGACAATATTATAATATAATTCTTTAAAAACACATGAAACTACTTAAAAGTTGAATAACTCAAAATATCATATTTTTCACGTAATACTAAACTTGGCAAAAAACATTTATAAAGTGAGCTACCAATAAAAGGATAGAAATATCCTACTTCAGTATTAGAAATTTCAATACCATCAACTTCACACAATTGTCTAATGTAAGCTCTATTTCAAAAAAAAACTATAAAACATATTTAAAGTCAGAAATAACACTCAATTAAAGATCATCATGTTATTTAATCATTAGTGTACCTCTTTTTGTTAAATAATCATGATATGCAAGTATTGAATTCTTGAGATTTTGAAACATGAAAAATAGTATCTTTGAAGACATTTTAGGTCACACAATATCAAAAAACGAGTTATGAAACAATTGGAAAATAGTTTGACACGAGTCAAGGAACTATCTGGCTTGGGGAATGGTGGCAGTCATCACCCTCAATCAACTGGCCTCCCAAGGGGCGATCGACTGCCCTCAGGGGCAAATAAGTAGAACCAGCTTCTCCTCTTTTGCAACCAAACTTGTTCCAAGTCTAGTTCCTATACCAAACTACTTTCTAATGTATGAAAAAACCTCAAATCACCTTATTCATTGACATAAATCATAGATATAAATTTTTCCCAAATTTCATGTCCAAAAAACACCAAACCAAGATCAAAAATCAGAACTTTGCAAAACTATACCAAGAACATACTTGAAACATCTTGAAACAAACATGCATGCTTAATATTTCACAAAATCTCATTCTTAATCAAGGAAATAAAATAAGAAACTTAGGGTACAAATTCGAATTCCTCAAAGAATAAAATTCCAGGTTTGGTTCTAAAATTACTTACCTCAATCAAAGGAAAAAAAAAAAAAAAACTTGCTCTGATTCAGGCCTTTGAATTCATGTGGGACTTGGGGTCAAAGACATGGTTTTTCTCTTTTATTTTTATTTTTTTTTTTACTTTTTGGTTTAAGTTTAAGAGTGTGAAAAAGAGAGACGAGATGGAGAGAAAAAGAGAGAGAATCTGAGTCTGAAGTGTTTGGGGTGTTGAAAATGACAATAGCGATTCTGTGAATTAGATGGACAAGCTGTGGAATAGAGGTAAGCTCAACAAAGCTGGTATAAAATAACATTTTAACACATAAGACTAGCAAATTTTTAATTGAATAAAAATCACATTAATGCAATGTAAATATCTAAAATGGTCACTAAAGATAATCAAATAGATCTTGACATACTTAACAATTAAATTTAACATAATTAATTTTACTTGTAATTTATGGGCACTATAAAACCGTCATTTAAAAGTTACTTTAGACAAGGATTTTATGGAAAAACTATCATCTAACGTTCAAACACTCGCGTGCTTAGCAATCCAGGTGGATGTTAAACAATGCTTTATAACCGTCATCTAATTTGCATCACCTATTACGTTGTTGGATTACACAATGGCTTAGCTTTATGGGCTAAACTTTAGACAACGGTTCTCGGCTTGTAGTAGTGTTCACTCAAACAAGGAGAACATTATTCAAACGAACATTATTAAAATGAAAATAGAGTTCTATTTCTAAATGGAACTGCTACCATGATTCCAATGTTGCTACTGCATTATTGCCGTGTTATAGATGCACTATTTTCTCGTAAATTTTTCCTTCTTTAGTACTTAAAATATTAATTTGATGAAAACTTGATCCATGAACTTTCTGAAAAAAAAAATAAAAAAATTAAACCTCTCCGAGCCCTTAAAATAGTTGCAAAAGAACCAAAATTGCATACTGGCATTATTTTTTAACGGCATAGATTGCATGCATTGTACATGATCTAATATCTAACAACATTTTGGTTAAAAAAATAAATAAATAATCCACTTGAAACAAAAACAAAAAAATAATTAATAAATAAATTTAAGTTTGTCTAAAAATCCAACGAAAGAAAGAATTCACATGGCTCCTTCCTCCTTCAAGACCACCTCTATCCTTCCTCTCGTCAAGCCCACGAGCAGCAATGACAAAGTTATAGCACGAGATAGCACGACATGGCCTGGGCTCCGCAAAGGGACGATGATAGGGGCGTGCTTGTGAGACGACATAGTGATAATTCAATAGGACAACGAGAGTAGGCCTCTAGCCGGAATAGAGGAGGGGTGGGTTTGGTTGCACTTCTGCTTAAAATGATTGGATAGGCAGCTCATTGGTAGAGGGCTCACGAGGGGGTGACAAAAGTGGTGGACCTTCGAGGGAACGACGAGAATGACAAGCTTAGACCGTTTCTAATGTAAATGTTGACATTAATATCATATTTGTTATTAAAAAGTATAAAAATAATATATTTATGTGCTATTCTATTTTGTACTCCAACACATAATGTTATTTCAAGTGTTATCTATCTTTTGTCATAATAATTAATCCTTGAAATTTAAAAAAATAGACTTTTAATATTAAATAATTTGAAGATTAATGATTTAGTAAAAATGTTAATGTACTAACCAATAGGCATCTTGATGAAGAGCTTTTGGGTTTCTCTATTAAGTGTCTCTTTTTTTATTGTTACAATGATTTTGAGCTTCATTTTTGTAATTTTGACTGAAAAATGATGTTTGGTGACTTTTTTTATTCAAACTTTAGCACCTGTTATTAGTCTTGGTCTTTCTGCGATCATTTTAAGATTTGAGAACCTTTAAAAAAATGAAGACAAAGTTGTCACTTACTTAAATTATTGAGAACCAACTGAGCTTAAAAATCAAACTTTACAGCAAATTATTTCTTTGAATTTTTATTCTAAATAATTACTAATTGAAAGTCAACATCAAAGCCTTGTGAAACTAATGAATAGAGGCCAATTGCCAAGGTTGCATGAGCACCCAATTTGATCTAGTTCAACAGCACTGCAATTGGCACAACTTGCAAATCAACAAAGAATAAAAAGCATGATTAAGCCATTGAATTAGGTGAAAGGCATCTATTGTACCAACAACTGCTCGTCATACCATGCTTTTTGTTGTTATTATTACTATTGTTATTGTCATCGTTATTTTTTAGAAAACGTGACATGCAGCAAGTTTCATGTTAAGGGACTAGAAGTGGCCATTTTTTGTTTCTCAACTACCTAAGCTTGAGAGTGGATAGATGCCCAAGTTACTTGTATGCTTAAACTTCGACAGATTTAACTTCACATGAAGCTGATGAGTGCAATCTGAAATCACCAAAACGGATAAATGCAGAGTAAAAAATAAGCACTGTAAGACAAATTATATATAATAGCAATACCGTTACAAAACTAGCTAAAATTTTGGGATTTTATAATTTTGGTACCCTATGTTTTAGAGAAACATTACATTAGTACACTGTTATTTGAAAAACATCAAAGCGGTACTATATAGTTTTCAAAAATATCATTTTGATACCCTGGTCGTGTTTTATGATGTGAAATTTTTAACCTACCCTTTTTATTTTAAATTATTTTATGAAAACTATAAAAGAAAATAAATACAAATAATGATAAAAAATGAATAAGTTCACATGTATGTTTTTTTTAATGAGTTTTGTTTAATCTTTTATTTTGATTTTCTATTATAGTTTTACAACATTAATTTGGTATTTGTTAATAAAAGAATAAAAATAAAATTTTATGTCAAAAAACATACACTCAGAGTACCGAAATGATATTTTTAAAACTACAAGTTATCATTTTAATATTTTTGAAACAGTAAGGTATCAATATCTTTTCAAAACACAAAGTACTAAAGTAATGTTTTTTTAAAACACAATGTATCAAGATGTAATTTCGTTAAAAAATTTTGTGTTCTACGAGAAAGGGTAGCCAAAAAAAAAGGCTTTAGTACAGATTATTCAACCCTACAAATACGAACGGCCAACAGGTGAAATTTCAGACGTCTAATTATAAAGAAGCTGATATAAAGGATCTGCACATGGTGGCATACGGGAAGAGTACTTGATTAAAGTTGACACATCACTTTCACAATTTTCATATTCCATCTGCCCCTTCTATTTTAACCTTTTTTTGTAACGAGAATTGTTCTTTTATATCCTTTCAACGAATCAAATCGTAGTTTCGTAGAAGTAGCAAGATGTGCACATCTTCTACTCATAACAAAATCATCACACAGAGACCACACTTGCACAATATCCATTTTATTTCCATATCAAGTTATGCAAAAACGAAAACAAAACCAAAACTGAACCGCTCTATCTAACACTTGTTATTTAATCCTAAACAAGATATGAATTATTATTGGGACATTTTCTTAAGGAATATTAAATAACATAACAAGTATTCCCTTCGATGTTAAGCATACCTTTTTTTTTTTTCACCTAAGGATTGAAATCGAGAGGTAAACTTAAATGTAACAAACTAGTCTCCCTCGAAGGCGAATCGGAGAAAACCACCGAACGTGGAATAAGATCGAGATTATTAAAAAAAAAAAATCCAACTTTCATCTTATTGCTGTGATCATGGAATCTTTAAGTGGTCCATAAACCATAAAACCAACACTGAAAACATTGCACAAGACAGAAAATTATGGGACCAATAAACTTTTGTCAAGTCTTATCTTATGTAAAGGACCAAAAAAGGTTAAAAATAAAAAGTAAAAAGGTCTTAATTTATGGCCCCTTATGATCTATACTCACAAAGTAGAGGCGATAGAAGAATTGCAGAAAACACAAGAATCTTTCTTTATACGATCAATAATGCTTCCCTGCTCAACTTCTAATCTCTTGCTTTGTCTATTCCAAAGATGTATAGAGAAACTCTTAGAACGAATGTGCTTTAACTTTCCAAGCATCCATTTTGAGTGTAGCTCGTCACTAGGAGTAGTAAAAAGGCTTCTTATTCTGCTCCAATCCAAGGGATAAAACGCATTAGGAGGCAAAACGGTGAAGTTGAAACCCGGGTTTTCGCTTAATCTCGACACGACTCTTGAGACCAAGTAGGGACCGTTGTGGCCCCACTTGTTCCCGTCGAATGTAAGGGCGAATTCTTGGATGAACTTGAAGAGCAGTGGATGGTTCTTGTCGAAGATCAACACGGCGTTGTTTAATCTGCTCCAATTCCCGGTCTCTAAATCCATTGCCTGAGCTCCGATCACGTTTCTTAGTTTCGAAAAACTCTTGACGAAGATCATATCGGTATCCGTGTAAATACCACCAAACTTGTATAACAAAGCGAGTCTGAGCAGATTAGAGAGGTTCTGACCCAGAGAAATCTCGCCAGGATTAACATTCCCTTCCCTCAGTTCGTCAAACCACGATTCTGCGGGGGTGTTCTTGAAGACATAATCATAATCCGGAGAAATTGCCATTACTTTAAAACCCGAATCCAAAAACAGTTTTAGTACTCCATTCCCTTGCTCAGAATCCATGGTTTTGGAGACAATGGCCAAGCAAGCATTAGGGTGGGACTTGAAAAGGCTTTCGACGGCGAAGAGCTCTCTTTCTCCGAAGGAATCTAGCGAGGAAATCCAAGTCATGAAGAAGCGAGGCTTGCATTTTCCGGAATCGTAGAAGAACTCTCTCATTCTCGCAGAGAACAAGCGGTTTCGCTCCCGCGTTTCGGAGCTCAGCCTGCGAACCTCGCGCTTCGTTTTCTTCACCCGTTTCGGCTTTCGAAAAGCGGGGCCGGCGACACCCGACGCGGCCAACGGTTTGAGCTCAAAGTCGTGGATATGGAGAGCTGGGAAACGGGTTTTCAGGAACGTAGGCGAGTTTTCTTCTCTCACAACATACATTACCGAAGAAGAAGAAGACGACGAAGAGAGCTTCGAATAAGAAGAAGAAGATGGTGAGAATATCGGGACAGTATTTTGGAGGGAGTAATTGGCCGCGGGAAGTGGCGGGGAATTGGCGAGAAAAGGGAGATGAATGTAGAAGACGGAAACGCCATTGTAGGCCAAGAGGAGGAGGAGGAGAAGAGCGAGAAGAGACGTCTGGGCGCAAAAGAGAAAAGAGAAAAGAGATCTTTTCAGGTCATGTAATTGATGAAAAAAGACAAGAAGAGGACGAGGACGAGGAAATGTTATTAGTTTCGGAGTTTCCGAGTCAACCATGGTTTTGGTTGTTAAGGTTTCTGCACTTTGTTCTTGTTGATGAATCGGATTCGGACGTCGTTTTGTTTTACAGTATAACTAATCTCTGTGAGGTCTGTTTTGAGAAGAAGAAGAAAACAGAGGAAGTAGAAGAAGCGTAAATTATTAATGGCGGAGGCGGCAAAATTTTGGAAGACAAAAGAAGGTGTGTTTTTTAGTGTTTTGTGATCTTCGGAATTGGAAATATGTATTGAAGTGAAAGTTCCCACCTTTCACCCTGGTTTTTAGAGAGAGAGGTACGAGTGTCAGGCTGTAAACATGACCAAGTTGATTAATCCAAAAGAAGAGGGAGGATACCAACTTCTAGCAATGGGTTATATTTATATATAAGGTAAAACTTTTACTAATTATAATAAAAAAATAAAAAATTATTATAGCGTAAATTTACACGTTAGGATTCTCAAACTTTACATCAAATTGTGAAGTGGAAAATATAAAATCAATTACATGATTACATTAATGATAATCAAACTCAAATAAATCTTGAATAATTTTAATGGATTTGTATTAAATAAAACAACTTGAAGTCCTAAAAGAACTCTAATTTGATCTCCATTAAATCTCTTCCTACGTAATGTAATAAAGAAGAGTATTGCTGAGTAATAAATAAATTAAAGCATCGTTGCATTAAAAGAATAGATAAGGGTACCTCAAAGTATCAAGCTTTTTTGTTTTTCCTTTGTTTTTTTTTTTCCCCTCCTTTTTTCTCTTTTCCTCACTGAAGAGCTCAAATGCAAAGTTGGCTAAGTTCAGTTTTGGCAGTGTTAACAGTTGAAAATTGAAAATTCCATGAGTACGCTTTTGTGGTCTCGTGGAAGTTAACAGGTTTTTTGGCTCCCCCTCCAACATAGGCCAATAAAAAGCTCACTTTAAAAGCCTTGTTTTTTAAAAAAATCTTCTTTATGTGCTATTTAAGATGAAAAAATTAAAAAAAAAAAATAAAACACTAAGGGAGAGATTGCATAGCTCTACATAATAACATAAATATTCTTTATGTGCTTTTTTTTTTTTGCTGTTATTAAGCAAGAAAAAAAGTTTAGATGCCTTTTTATATATTAGCTGAAATATAATTAGATGAAAATTTCTGATAATTGTTAGCTCTTGAATATATATTAGGATATTTCATAAAGAATATCGTCATTTAAAATTATGTACATCTCAAAATTTACAGGTGAATTTATAATCAACAAAATGTAAATAATAGTCTAGTGGTAATACTCTGTTTTTCTACGCAATATAGTAACAGATTCAAGCAACAAATGTATTTTTTTTTATCTTTATAATCACAAAAATCTTGCTCAAACTCTTATAGGGTGTTTGGTAAACTGGTTTGAATTAAAAAATTTGCTTCAAACAATATAATATGTAAAAATGTTACGCTACAATTGTTTTTTTCTTTATACTAAACATGTGAAAGTTTTATACTATTATTAATTCAAACTAATTGTTTGGGCTAATATGCCAAACTCTATTAAGCTTTCTGGATAAAAGGAAATATTAGTGTGTACTACATTTAAGATTCTTGCCATCTTAGGCTGCGTATTATATTCAGATTACTTTCCATCTATTTCTATTCATAGAAAAGAAGATTACATTACATTTGTGAATATAACGAAGAAGAAATTCTTATGTCACTTTCTAAAAAAAAATCTTTTTTAGTACTACACAATAAAGTTAAAAAAAATCACCTATAAGTTTAAACTTATGAGTACAATGTAAAGCTTTCGTACGCTATAATGTAAAGTAAAAATATATTACAATATTTGATCTTATTTTTTGAGTTTAGACTGTTTTACCAAACACCCTATCAATAAACATTATATTTTTTAAGCCTAACTTAATAATTAAGATTTGGGTTGAGTATACACCAAAAAAGATTTATATTGTAAATATTACATCTCATTTAAATAGGAATGAGATGTTATAGAAAGATGAAAACATTGAGTAAGGTAAATCTTAAGAAAAAATGTGACATCTCGTTTGTTTTTAGCAAGGTAAATCTTAAGAAAAATTTATATATTTCGCTTATCACGAAACTAAAACATAAGTGTTTGTTTTTTTTTTTTCTTTTTTTTTTCATCAACCAATTTAATTTCTTCAAAGATTCACTAGTAGACGCCCATGTGGTAACGTGGACAAACCTCCATATGTACCGATGGATATTTAATTATATTCTTTTTTAAAGAACATTTATGATATTCACTAATGATATATAATTATTGGAATACTCGAATGTGATAAAATAATTTCCTTATAGGCCCCACTCTTTCTTCGGATAGCTAACACTAGCTAGCTTCAAGCTTTCAAGTTTCAAGCCTTCACTTGCAGAGAGAGACATAAATGCGTATATTATACACAAATAATTGGGTTGCTTAATTTATTTAATGAACATAAATGGTGTGCTTCACATAGTCGTTAAAATTATAAACACTGTAGCATATAAAAGCTTCATACTGTAACTTTTTTACTTTTATTATAGCATTTGAGAGTTTTACACTGTTTTTAACTAAAAAATTGATTAAAATAGACTAACGTCAAACCGGCTAAAAAATGAATGAAATAATATATTTTTGTGTGCTTGTTTTGTAATCTTATCTCTATTTCAAAATGCAGTATCGTGCTTATTACGTGGAAGTGTGATTAACGCACACATTAAAGAAGACGGCAAGGAAAGTTTGTCTGTTTTATGCCCAAGATAATTAAACATTGCTTCTTCTGAATCTTGAAAATGAAATTTTTATTAAGCGAAAACATTAATATTGAACAAAATTAGCTAGTGAATAAAATAACAGTTCAGATTATGACGCGCGGCACTTTGTACTTTTCGTTTTAATTTTTATATATAAAGAGAATCTTTTGTACTATTTGTAAAAAAAAATAATTACAAGTGATTTGGTAAAAGGTCTATTTTTATTGGAAATATAAAGCAGAAAATCCAAATTTTAAAAAAAAATTATTACATATTTCCGTCCTCACTGCAAGGTTTTTATTAAATGCTACTTTTACTTATTATAATTAATTGCTGTTGGACTTAGTCTTTCTTACTCTTTTTTCATACCCCCTTATATCTTATTTTCCCATTATTTCCATTTTCTAAATTCTTGTTTTCTAATTTCATCCTAATTCGATTTTATGTTTTGTTTATTTTGATTAAAGGGGAACAAATAAGTATGTGTTTAACCTCCAAAATTCACTTTATGTTTTGGGCGAAACACTTAAACATCAAAAATAATATTTTAAAAGAAAAAACACATTTATTAATACTACATTGAGAAATTAAGATAGAAAAAGTTTTTAATGAGAAAACAATTAAAAAAAAAAACAAGATTTCTATATAGAAAAGCAAAAATAGTTGCAAGGATTTATTAGAATTATATTCAAGAAACATAATTTTTATAAGACTATATAAAAATATTTAAATAGGGACATATTTGAATTTCACAAAAGAAAAATTAGACAAAAAAAGTTTTCACGAGGAAACATTTAAAATCATTTGAATATTCAGGAAAAAAAGATCTTAATTAAGCACAAGCAAGTTTGAAGATGAAGCAACAAAATATCGAGACATAAAAAATGGATAAATTTGAAGAAAAAACTTTTACTAGGGTAATTGGTTAAAAAGTTTTTATTAGGATTATACTTGAGAAAATAATATTTCAGAGGAACGGATGAAATATTTTTAAGTATGGTTGCCTTTGAAAAAAATTATTATAAATGAAAAATTAGAAAATAAAAAGATTGAAGAAGAAAAATTTTAGAGGATTTCTTAAGAATATAAATTCAAATATGTTTAATGTTATTCATATATCTTTAATAATATAATTTATATGAATTGTTTTCAACTTCCTAAGCGGGCAAGGAGGCAGAGAACAAAATCTAAATTTAAGCCATTCTCTTTTTTTATATAGCTTATATTACTAGTTTTGAAGGAACGTGTCTCAAACATATTGTTGCTGGCTAGTAACAAAATAGATTTTCATGGGCTTTTTCTTTCATGAGGATTTTTTATTCTTTTTTTTTTTTTTCTTTGAATGGTCTGTCATGTGTGGACTATTAGATATCATAATCAACATTAATGCTTCAATTAAAAAAACAATGTTTTTTCTTCTCTCATGAAAATATATAAACGGATAGGCTAACATAATCTACAATTAAAGTAAATTTGAACATTAAATTTATATATATTTACAAGTTAATGACCTAATTTCAAGAAAAAAATATATAAAATTTAAGAATAATAAATATATTCATATGTTAGTAGAAAATTATATAGCTTTTTTATTGTTTATAATAATTTTCATTTAACATACAATTTGTCATTAGCTTTCTAAGTCTATTATTCGTGTAGCATACATTACACATCGTAATACATTTACGTAAAAGCACTTTATAAAAGCAAAAGAATAAGAAAAGATGGTACAAAGAAGGAATTAAACTATGTTAAACTTTATAATTGAAGGTCAAAATCTTTATGCTTATGCTCCAATGTTGTAATTTTTTGAGTAGTTGTAAAGTTGATTAGTAGTTAATAAATTAATTTTTAATGTATGTAAAGATTTTGCATGTTATAGCAGTCTTTTCGCTAAGATTGCTAAAATAAATTAACCTACGGTTTTTTTTCATTCTAGAAAAAAAATGATATAATTATAAGTTTTTAAAAGTAGTAATGCAAATATCAATTATAGTATCATGTACATTTTATATGTAAGGATGATTCAAAAAAAAAGTAAATTACTCGGGAGGTCCCCAACCTTTTTAAAAGGATGATTCAAAAAAAAGTTAAATTGCTCGAGAGGTCCTCAACCTTTTAAAAAATATGTAATTTCATCCTCAACCCTTTTTTATAATTTAGGTGGGTTTAAAGTCCCAGTTTGACCGTTAAAAAATGTTTTGACAACTTTAATTAGGGTTATTTTTGTAAAATACTTAAAATGTTTTGAAGAAATTAAAAATAAAACATAAAAAAATAAAAAAGGTAAAAATATATATATATATTACTAAAATCAGATATTTTTTCGAAACAAGAATCTGATCAAATTATTTAAAAAAATCATATCTAATTCCCTAAAAAGAATAAGATCTTTTCAAAAAATTATCTATACGAACAAAACACTAATTATTAATATAATACCAATTAGAATTAAAAACAAAAATTTTATTAAAAAAATGCTTTGTTTATATCAATAAAGGGAGAATCTTTCTCTTCCTTTGCTCTGGTGAGGACAGACACCAGCTAAGGCCGATCATGCCAATTGTAGCGACAACGATGACCGACCCAGCAATATCCCTCGGCATCCTTTTCGTGACAATTGACAGCCCTTTCCTAGAGATCGGCAACCGTCACAACATGGAGATCGACAGCCAACAAGATCTCACGACTGGCAATCGAGGAAAGCTAGACCACAGGGGGGTAGGTCGCGATTAATGGGGTGGGTTGTTGTGTTGACGATCGACGAAGATGGGACAAGAAATGGAGGGGTCGACAGGAAAGGGGCTACGACGAGGTTGGTTGCAACAGGTTTAGGCACGATGGGGTTGGGGTGTGACAGATGTAGGGTCGACAAGGAGGCGTTGAGACGGGGTTGGCACAATGGAGGGGGCTGTGATGAGGTTGGGCGCAAAGGAGCAGTCGTCGATGCGGAAGGGGCTGGTGGGTAGGGGTAGCCAACAAGGTTTTGGGTTTTTTTGTTTTTTTTTTTTTTTTTTTTTTTTGTGATTTTGAATATTTTTTGGGTTTTTTCTTTTCTTTTTTTTTTGGTGATTTTGAATTTTTTTGGGTAAAAATCAAACTAATGGCTATGATTTAATATTTTTAAATCAATGGTTGTGATCAATTCCTAACTTTTTAATGTATCTATTATTTAGGGGTAATTTAATAATTTTAATTAAAAAATAATATTCAGCAATTTTTTACAATTGGGGATCAAATCGCATCTTTTTTTTAAAGGTTAGACCAATTAAATAAAATAAAAGATTGAGGATGAAATCGCATCTTTTTAAAAAGACTAGGGACCTCTCGAGCTATTTACCCAAAAGAGAAGGGGTTTTAACAAAGAATATTGATGTTGTAAAGTGGAATTTTTGAGTAGTTAAAAATTGATAATCAAGCAATTAGTTGATTAATTTTTTAATCTATACAGATTTTTTTGTCTAAGATTATTAGAATATCTATATATAGTTAAAGTTAAATTTTTATTCAAACAATGTCTCATTATAAATATTTCTATAGTAATGAATCAACTATCACTTTATATATGGTGCCATGTATATATGACGTACATATGTATGTGATGGTAGTTGGAAAATATGTGAAAGTAAGAAATTTATTAAAAAAAGAATATTAGAGTAACAAATTGATGCATAAGATGTGAGAGAATAGAAAAGTCATGTATATCAAATTTGAGCCATTAGATTTAAGTCAAGTCAGAAGAGAGTAAAATTAAACCATTGGATTGCTTGCAGTACAAAAATTATCCTCTTGCAGTACAAAAATTATCCTCTCTTTGATATAAGGTATAGATATATCTTATAGATTATCAGATTTCCTCCAAGTCTAATTAAATGAACACATAAGGGGTATAAATTTCACGTGTTTTTTAGTGGCCAGAAATTTATGCTTCAAAAAGTTGAAAAACATCCCTATATCAATTGTCAAAAAAATTAAATAATAAATATAAATAAAACATAAAAAATAAACAGTGAAAGAGAAACTTTGATAATCACCGTGTGATGGAGACAAGAAGCTCCACATTAAAAATAATTTTACACAACACATCATAACTAAGATTCTTTCTATTATGCTTCTGAGCAATTAATAAAAGAGAGCAAATGTGGCTCGTGATTGTAGACTAGTGTATAAATAAGAAGCCTGTCATGTATCTCAGAACTGGGAAAGAAGCTTTAAGAAAAATGCCTCTTTTAGGCGCTCTAACCACCGGGAAAGAACTAAAGCTATGATGAACCGAGCCATTCAGAATGAAATTTGATTGTGAAGCCATCAATATACCTATGGGATTTGCCATGTCAAGGTCTTTACTAGCATACTTTTACTTTATATTGTAGCACGTAAAAGTTTTATACTGTAGTATATTTTTACTTTATAATATAACATGTGAGAGATTTACACTATAACAGTTGACACAAAGTTGCCAAACACAGTCTATAGTTGAAACTAAAACTGATGTAAGACTTTCTCTACTCGTGAAAGTAAAAGAGAACTGATGTTAAACTATGCGTTCTCACAAATTATTCAAAGTATAACCACGGACACTGTAGAATATTAATGATGAAATAGCCCGTCAAAATGGGATTAAATACTTTGTAAAATCTTATGAATACACTACACATGAAACCGAAAAGCTGCATTTATTGTGCTCTCTCAATAAATAATAATAACAAACTGCTTTAACATACAAATCTAGTATGTATTAGTACTGACATCAGGTGATTGAACTTCTAGAAACGCCAAACAATACAAATCTAGTGTAAGACGGCTTGTATGAGGGCACAATACTGTTACAGCTTTACTGTCAGACCATAAGATTTTCATTCATCCAGCTCCATACCTTCAAATTTGATTCAGAAAAGCAGGTGATGATTCCGATGCCTCCATAAGATATTGTTCCTCGGCAATCGCAGAACTTCCTTTCAAAGAAGCCCTCTTCTTCTTTTGTAGTCACTAACAGTCAACGTCAGTGCATGCCTCCTCCCATCATTCTCTGGGACTCGACATCCTACTGTAGCTTCTATTCGTTGTTTCCTTGCCATGAATCCTGCCTGAGCTCCCTGTGGTCCACCAAACTTCTGAAGCACAGACAACGAGATTGGCAGCTCAAAATTGTGTAGCATATTAGACACCGTCCCTTGATCCACGGGCGCACTCGTATCAACCAACTTCCCAGCATCAGCTGCAGCTTCCAAGGCTGCCGCAGTAGCTGCCATCCCAGCCTCTGCTGCTACTATGCCGCTTCTCCCATTATTTTCTGCATCCACAGATGCACCGTTATTTGCAGCATTTGCCCCAGCATCCCCTTTTGCCTCGCCAGGCTTTGAAACATAATAATTTCTTGACCTAGTCCATCTTCTTGAAAATGGATCATAACCAGCCTCCCCAGCTTTCAAGCCCGTGTTCACAGGTTTAAGTTCAGATGCATTTTTGAAGTTCTCAACCCTGTTCTTTTTATTCATCTCAGCCAACCTAATAGCCTTGGCATCAGCCCCCTTTGCCTTCCGGGAAGCTTCTAATTCCTGTAGTCTTCTCTTGATCCTCTCCACCTCCACCTCATCGTTCTTGCTTTGTGCAACTTCCAACTGCCTCCTCAGCCGGTCCTTCTCAAGTGCAATGTTTAATGGCCTTGCTGAAGCAGATTTTTTCTCCTGTAACATTTGCTTCACGGTAGCTGCTGAATAAACATAAGTATTGGTTTTTTTAATTGCTTCCTTCTTGTCCAAAATATCATGTTTGGTTGGCATCCGACCACCACTTCGCTCCACCTCCCTGACCCACTGCTTGAACTCCTCCTCATTTGGTGCAGAGTCAGAAACCATTGCCATCTGCCACCTTGCAGCAGAGTTTTCATTGCCCCAGACAACATTCAGATACTTATGGGTGATTTTATTATCTAGTTTGTACTGTCGGTCGGGATCTGTTGCATCAACATTCCGAACCATGCAGAGCCTATAGATAGGCCCAGACTTTGACCTCCCAATACCAACCCTCACGAAGCAACCCACAATTAATTCTTCAAAGAATGGTTCCATAAACCATTTTGCAAGTTTTGATCTCCGGATGGAAACTTCTTTTATATCTTCAAATGTAAGCCCCTCAGACCCTGGAATTCCTCTTTCATCATCACTGTCAATCATTCCACCATCTCCTGTAGACCCTTCATCTTCACTGTGAGACGCACTTTCACTGTCACTGGCACTAGAACTACTCAGGCTTCTTGCAGGATATGATTTCCTCTTGTTATGCAATAAATTCCGAGTGCCAGAACTTCCCCTGGATGCATCTCTTAATTTACGGTGAGCCTCCGGGTCCTGCTGCTTCAGACGTTTGGCTCGTAATTCATTCAGTGCATCATCCTTGGCAGCTGCCCTGTCTGCAGATCTAGCAGATAAGCGCACTCGAGATGATGGAAGAGGAGGAGTTTCCTTTCTAGACTGTGCAGCCTTCCCTTTGTTGTCCCACTTTGGTCTCAACTTCTCCTTTAAATTCTTATCCTCTTTCTTAGATGCTCTATCTAGCAAAATCATCTCTCTTTGAAGTTCAGTCATCTCCGCAAGCTTTCTCCTATCGTCTTCATCCTTGTAAAGATCACTGCCGACATCCGATTCATTACTGTCACCCTCACGATCAGAACCCCGATCATCATCACCTTCCTCCTCACTGCCCTGGTCATCATCCATTTCAGCAGGGTCCAACCTCTTCTTCAAAGGAACTTGAGATCCAGAGGGCTTCCTATTTGCATAACCACGATCATCATCAGAGTCCTCATCCCTAGAGTCACTTCCCCCATCAGAGTATGAACCCTCACGTCGTCTTCTAGACGGCGGAAGTGAGTGCCGGTTTCGCCCCGCTGAACTGGTTCTTCCTGCTGCCTCCAGCAGCAAATTTTCTAAATCGGCCATTACTTACTGCTGCTCACCGTCTTCTTCACTCTTTATAATCAACCTCTGCACAATACCCCACAAATTAGTTACTTAAACCAGCTCAAAATTTGACCCCCCCCCAACCAAAAAAAAAAAAAGCAAATTAGCCACAGATTCAGCACATAAATAGAATCAAAGCTCCGATCTTTAGAACACAGCACAATTCTCCAAAGTCCAAACCATAGTTTTAATAGGCGAAATTATGAACCAAGGCGTTTTTTCTAATTGAGGCGAGATGTAAGCCTCAAATGGACTTTTTATCCTTCCCGTCTCACGCCCAAAAAACACAACATATATCTAACAGTTAAATAGTCCAAAATAAGACATAACATAAAGACAAACATTATATAATCCAAAATAAGTCGTAAGATAAAATTTACACTGTCCAATTTTGTGGCCATATTGCTTGCAATTTTGATATATTATATATACACATATGTAAAACATAAAAATCAACACCATAATTATACCAATTTCCAGCAAATAACAAACTAATTTCACAAATCTTACAAATATGAACTTCTAACAATACCCAACTAATCACACAACTCGATTTACAAGACATATCAAACAAATCAAACTAACACCAATCTTTCAAAAAGAGTAAAATAATCAACAAAAAATCACAAGTTGCTAAACTAACTAACTAATAAAAATAGAAATTTCCACCAATATCAAAGAAAAACCACTTAGCAATTTTCTACAGTCAAACAAATTCCAAAAACACCAATCAAATATCAACAAATTTCAACTTCAGCTTCAAACATAATTGGAGCTCTTTACATTCTTATGGTCAACAACCGCAACTTCCAGCGTAATTTTAATGAAAATCTCTTGCCCCTTGTCACTACTATTTTCTCTTCTCCCCAAATAGCCTGTTTATTATCTCCACTCCATTGTTCCCACTCCTCGGTGTCTCAAGGCAACCCAGCTAGCAAATTGTAACAACCACAAAATAACTGAAATTGTGAAACTCTACCATAACTTTTACAATCCAATGAGCTAAAGTTTCCATTCCAAAGCAACCCACTTCGAGATTTGTAAGATCAATGGCATCCCAATTCTCATCCCATCAAATTGACAGAAGGAAGCAAAGGGAAATAAACGATTACGACAGAAACGTAAGTAAGTTCACATCTCCTCCTCAAAGACAAGGCTCGGCTTTTCCACCACAAAATCCCAAAATCAAACAATTGCGAACAGAAAATACAAAATAATAATAATAATAATAATAATATAAAATAACCATGTAGGAGGAGCTTGACTTACAGATGGCTTGAAATCGGCTCGGGGGAGGGAGGAAAGAGGAAAGAGTCGCGTAATCGGGGCTTTCTTTCGCAACAAAAGGGCACAATTGCTCTGCTCGTTTCGCGCTGGGAAATCGGATGGTAGGTCAATGGCTGGGGATGTCAATGATGTGCTCTAGCACCTTCTTTTTTTTTTAAATTTTTTCTTACTCAAAACAGGGCTGTTGCCTCATATATAGAACCCGTTTGCTTTTCAAAAAATATACATTTATATAAACCCCTTTTCAACCCAAATTTAAACTATTATGCAGAGTATTTAATTAGAAGATTAAAATTATTAATTAAAATTATTTTTATTATAGCATATAAAAGTTTTATATTGTAGTGATTTTTTTATTGTTATAATAGCATATAAGAACTTTTACTATTTATAACTGAAAAAATGATCTAAAACACAGCCTGTCAAACACTTTTTATAATTTGAATCAATCGTTAAAAAATTAGTTTCAACTACAAATTATAATTTAGACCATATATTTTTTTCAATCATCCAAAAGATAGTTGGGGTCTATATTGTAAACCAAACTTATTCTTTTTTGGTACGTAGGTTCAAAATTTTTTAAGCAGTTTAAACTATGAAAGTGGTTTAAACTAGCAGTTGGTGGAGTAATAACTGAGGTCAATTTAAATCATGGAGGCGATTTTAAACTAGCCAAAACCTCTAAAATCTAAACTTTATCACACGGTTTGAATCATTTTCTACAGTAAAAACTATCCATGATCTCGTTTTTTTTTTTTTTATAAACTATAGTTTTCGAAATACCAGTTTTCGTTTTAAATTTGATTTGATATTTTATTCTCATTTTAAACCTTTACATTCTAAACACCAGTTCAAAACCACAGTTTAAACCACACAGGTTAAAAGCCCACGATTTAAACCATAAAGTTCTAAACCACGTCATTTCGAACACACGCATCAAACAAACATTAAGTTTTTTGTTTTATTTTTAGTATAATTATTATTCAATTTATCTATTATTAGTATGTAGTTTATTTTTTGTAAGATAAAATAATTAGAATAAGTGCTTTTAGTTGTTCCCCTCTTTTTTTTTTTTAAAGGTTGTTGTTCCTCTTTTTTAGGTTATCCTACTTGTCTTTAATGGATTAATGTTGATTACCAATTATTGTGATTTAAATTGCAATTATACGCTCTTTATTTAAAAGAGCTCACGAGAAAAGAAATAAAGAAGAAAAATATACATATTTTGGACATTTTGTACTTTTGAAATGTTCGAATATCTCGAAAACTCAAATCATACGTTAAAGGTCTTAAGAATATGTTTTATCTTTCTATTTTTTATTTAAAAGGATTTATATCATGAGATTTGATGAATTTAATGCATGATATAATTGGCTATTTTCGTCGTTTAATATCTAAACTTAATACAATTAAATGTGAAGAACATTTAATCTATTTTTTGTTCATAAGAATTTGTGTTATTTGACGGTACACAATAGGTGTAGGTGTGAAAAATCCGCCAATGAGGGAAAAAAATCAGTAACCAAAAGAAAATTAATTAAAAAATACCATAAAATATAATTTTAATTCATCACAAAGCACATAAAACATATACAATCCAATAATAGCAACTTTATAATCATTATATCTAATAACTTTATCATCTTCTCAATCTCTTTTTTATCTATCATCATTTTCTTCTGATTCTCGCAAGTCATATAGTAGAATGTTAAAAAAAAAACACTAAATAACATGCCTATAAATTATTATAATTCAAGGGCCTGATAAATATATAATAAAAAAGGTTGTCCTATTGCATCATTACATTGTGTTGTATTAAACAGTTTTTAAAATTTAATTTATAATTAATGTGAATAACATTAATGGAAAAAAAATCTTGTTAGGGCCTAAAAAAAGGGCAATGGTAAGAAATGAGAAATTTTCCATTATAAGTGCCGTCACTGAAATAAAATAATGACTTCATTCCGAATGATGTTTAATTAAATTGTAATTTCAGATGTTTAATTAAATTGTAATAATCTTATATGATTGTGATTTAATTAAACGGTTAAAAACATGTGTTCTATCATCAAGGTTCGTTTTTTATTATTATTTTCATATCTAATCATATAATCCGGACAAAGGAACTATGTAACACCCCTCATGAAAAGTCACAGTTACCGTCTCATAACATTTATTATTTATAGTAAAACATAATTTTTTTACGAAATTTAAATAAACAAGTAATACGAAATAGCTTAATTTTTTTAAAAAAACATGACTTTTTAATCAAATCAAATAACTTCATCTAAAAATAAAAATATAGCTGCAATATTACCAAAAACAATAAACTTAACAAAATATCTTTAACTTGCGAAATCTCATAGAGTAATTGAAAATCTAAAATCTACAGAATTATAAATTATTGAATAAAAGTTTAAATCATCATTAACTCAGGATGCGTCACTCGGATATTCAGTTTCCGCCACCACGCACACACCTGCACCGATCTCCCTCATCCTTATACCAACTCTTATTACTAGCTGTAATATAAGAAACATCTAGTAAGCATAATGCTTAGAAAGTACACCCTAACTCTCACAAAACATTTTTCATCAATTAAGAATGTTCAATAAAATAATTCATCATTAAATAAATATATTTTTTTAAAATAATATATATAGTAATACTTCAAAATATCATATAGTAGGGTCCTAACGTTGTTTCGTCATCATCATAGCGTGCTAATCACGGAAAAAGCAAGGGAGCAACGTGAAGCAATTGTTCACTGGTCGATCCGCTCACCGGACCCTATCATCACCATCAATTTGTCAAGTGTACAACGTCATTTTAAAACATCAAAATAATATAGACATAACATATATATAGGTTTTCGTCAAAAGATATCCATCAAATAAAATAATGAGGTAAAGATAATATCATCTTTCATCATTTTTTATCAATTTCCTCGTTATTAAAAATCTTCATCTTAAAACATCTTAATAACATATCATCAACATCAATACTTTTAATTTTGAACAATCATATTGCAAGTGAGAGATGTACTTACTTAACTTCTAGACTTACTCAACCTTTAATGGTAGGTAACACGACAACTCAAGTCTTTGGTGTGCTTGTTTCTTTGAAGAGTTCATGCCAAATATTCATATTGACCATAAGTCAGTAATAATACTATTAACAACATATAAAGATCTCATACTATCATTGAACATCACCTTGTCATGCAACAACATCGAGAAACACAAAATCACAATTTATGAACCTAAAGCATAATTCCCAAAAATAGGCAGAATGACCTTTAGTCACATAAAAATTCATAATAATATTATATTAACTCCAAATTAGTCAAAACTAGTGGCATTAGAAACTAGACTCAAAAACAAAGAATTTGATGTAATACATGCATATTTTGACAATAATTTGTGTGAAGAAAAAGTCCTCAAAATTCAGTTTAAATTTCAGATTCATGGAAAACTACACAGCATTCAAGGTCAAATTCGAAAAATCATAACTATTTAAAGAAAACTCTTATTCAAGTGATTCAAAAGCCAAAGATGTCTAGTATTTGGGAAAAATATAAAACAAAATATAAACAGAGCAATACAGCCTAAGGTTACTAAGATGAGGTCTTTAAATAGTTTTAAGTCCGGGCTACTTATGAAACCCTAAAAAACCTTTTTTTTCCCTTTTCCTACGTGTAATCCCTTTTTTTTCTTTTTTTCTTTTTTTTTTTTCTATTCTTGGCAAAGCTTTTGCTGAAGGCCCAAATAGGCCCAACACACCTATATGGCCGTGCAAGGCTAACATGCAACATATTATACATACAATTCAAGTTATATATATTCTTATATATATAAATATATATTAAATAAAAACAATTCAATTAATTAATTTCATCTTATTATATTTTATTTAATTAAAACAAAACAAAATACATCATCATATCATTAATTCATAAATAACTATAAACCTGCAAATTGTCATGAACCTTTCCTAGCACATCGAACCCTTTGCCGCTATCACCTGTAACATCACTAAATAGTACATTGGTAAAAAAAATCATTGTCGTCAATTTTAACATTAGATTCTCTATTTGCCTTTAAATAGAAAACTTGGGGTGTTACAATCCCTCCTATCTTATAAAAGTTTCATCCTCGAAACTTAAAACAATCTAGGATACCTAGCTTTCATATCAACCTCTTATTCCCATGTCGCCTCCTCTATTTGATGGTTATGCCATAACATTTTCACCAATGTAATCTCTTTGTTCCTCAGCTTTTAGACTTCTCTATCTAAAATCTCTACAAGTTTCCCCTCATAACTCAAATCTTCTCGAACCTGTATCGTTTATGGTTTGATCACATGTTCAGGGTCTACTACTTACTTCTTTAACCTTGAGACATGGAAAACATTGTAAATGGTCGACATCTCCTCAGGCAAGTCTAACTCATAAGCCACATTGTGAACTTGCTTGGTGATCTCCTAAGGTCCTACATAATGCAGACTAAGCTTCCCTTTCTTACCGAATCTCATTACTCCCTTTATCGAAGCCACTTTGATAAAAACAGAGTCACCCATGGTAAACTCTAGAGGCTTGTGTCGAACATTAGTGTAGCTCTTCTATCGACTCTGAACAGTCTCAATTCTTTGGCGAATGATATATATATAACGACGTTAAGTATTTTCTTTATGATATAATGTTACTGACCATTTATTTGAGAATTATGACAGATAACAGTCACGTGAAATTAATATGCTTAATGTGTTTATGTCACTTATAATGTGTGTATGATAAATATTTAATGTTTTAATTGCGTGTAATATTGAATGTGGTACCTCGGCAAGCCGATTTTGCGTAATCGGCAGGCCAAAGGCTGTTGACAAGAAATCAACAAATAATTCTCAAAATTGTGGCATTGATAATTAATTTGTCAAGAAAATTTTGAATAATTGATATATTTTATCTCTTTCCTTATCCATGATTAAGGAAGATTTGATTTTTAAGATAAGTTTCTTAATTTGAAAAGATAAGGAAAAAGTCCAAGATTCAAATCAGCAAATAATTCCCAAAATTATGGCATTGATAATTAATTTGTTGAGAAAATTTTGAATAATTAATATATTTTATCTCTTTCCTTATCCATGATTAAAGAAGATTTGATTTTTAAGATAAGGTTTCTTAATTTGAAAAGATAAGATTTGGTAGACAGAGCGAATCTTGGACTTTTTCCTTATCTTTCCCTATCCAACATGCATACCCCCTTATTTTTAAAGAAAATCTGCTTCAAATATAGAGAAGATTATTTTCTTTTCGCATCATTCTCAGTTTTCACGAATATATTTCTCTCTCTTAAAAATTGTTTTCTCTCCTCCCTCTCTCTAAAATTTTCTCAGACACTCTCTTCCTCTCTGCATGTTTTTCTTTCCGTTCTCTCCCTTATTTTTCCCGCAAATAATTGAATAAAATATTAGGTTTTCACTTAGACAAATTCAAGGAAAGCTTGAGAAGAATTGTTTTGAAGTAAGAAACTCATTCTAGTTTATTTCTGAAATTGTATTCTCCCTTTAATCCGACCCCCATAACTTTGTTTATGAATGTTCGTTTGCTGTGAAATTTTAATATGATATTTATGTATGTGTTAAATGATATTCCTCAAAATTTCACATCATTTGGAGTTTTCTATGTTGAGATATTAAATTTTTATTCACTGCCACTCATGATCAGACTGTTACTAATTGGTTAGGTTTTACAAAAATGTAGTCTATGTTCAAGGGGCAAACGAATTGTGATTTGAATGAAATTTTGCAAAAATATTCATATATATGTTAGGTTATGATCTGGAAAATTTTGTGGTGATTTGATGAATATTTTGCTAAGTTCTTGAATTTTCTTTAAGATAGGTCTTTATGGCTGTTAAATAAGTGAATTCTAGACTTCTTGCTTATGTGACCTATTTATATGACCAAACGAATTTATTTGACAATGAGACTTCTTATGGTACTGTATTTATATGTTTATAGATTGTCATAAAAATTTAGGGTCAAAGTAATTTTATTTTAATTATTTGAATGTGATGATCTTCTATTGCTCACTACTTTAGGTATTTAGGGTTTATTTTGTCTCTGAATTCTAATGCATGTTTTGAATTGTTAAAAATTTATTTGAAGCTAATTTTGGATATTGTAGTTTTAGGTGTCTATTACATGCAGGATTTTTATGAGATTATTTTGTGACATAGATAATTTATCATATGAATGTTTGTTAGGGTTACTCACTGTTTTGTGGTTGTTGGCAGTTTTTATGTTGGGTGTTGTGTAACTTATTTTAATTGTCTAATAGAATTTTTATGGTTAATGAAAAATTAGGGTAATTTATATATATGTTAATTATGTCCCTACAAAGTTTCATGCCTTAATTATGTATGAATAGTGAATAATTGAGTTGTGTATCTTTAAGGGTCAGGCAGGTTGTTATATCACATATTTTGCATGAATAATTGTAAGATGGTAAAATTTACTTGTGTTCTTGTGTTTCTTAAGATGGAAGTATGAATAATGTCTTATGGTATTGGATGATTTCATGAAAATGAAAATTAATTTTATTTATATATGGATATATGACATGAATACTACAAGAAGTGAGCACATCGAGACTACGGCAACGTCACCCATAAGGAACTTGATGATGAACTGAGAGAAAGAAAAGATAGAGGAATTGTAATATGTATAGGGAGAATATAGAGGTGAACCATGAAGAGTTTCATTAGATGACATTCCTCGGATTATGAAGAGAACTATATGAGATGTAAAGAAGAAAATAAGATGATATATAGAACCTAAGGTGATCAAGTTTAAGCGGTTTGTGTAAGTATACCCTCCACTGCATCACTTCAACAATAGTATGTTTTAAAGCATGTTTTAAAGTTATGTATGTTGTTATGATGAATATGTTTAAAGATGTTTTTATGATTCTTCATGAGTATGATGTGAACTCTCTTGTTGTCATGAACCAGTCATGTTATTCATGTTTATATGGTCAAATCCTTAAGGAAGAAGTAAGTTCCAAGATAGGAACCATTCATGTATGTATATTATAGGTTCTGGCTGCTTGAGATTAATGTTATACTACGGGCCCTAAACCCTAAAAATTATGTTTATGAAAAGCTTTTATTTTTTTTATTTTTATTTTTATTTTTTTTTTGTGGAACTACTATATGCTTTACTTACTAAGCTATGTGCTTATGTAGTTCTCATGATGCAGATGTGCTTCTAAGCTAAGGATTCTAGATGACTGAGCAAGAATGGTCCAAGTCCCATGACGAGTCTAAGATGCAAATTTAATTCTAGTGCTTCTTTGATGTAACTAGAGAACTTAGAACTGATGTTTAAGACATTTTTTATGGGATTTTCTAGATTTGTATAAGATTTGTAATCTTAACATTCCGCTGCTAATGATATGATATATTCCGCACTAAGGTTGAGTTAAGGCATTATTATTTTCCTATAGTTTTAGTCACGCAAGGCCGAACTAGCTTGTCATATAGTAGGCTCGCATGAACAACAAACGACGAGGTGTAGCGGCTTCTCCTCCCTTCCTCCTAGGGGTGGTTAGTCGTTACAAACTATAAGTCATCTTTATAAGTCAGCTTTAAAAGAGTTATTTGCCTTTTATACCTTGTGTTTTAAATTTACTCAAACACTATTATAACTGTGGTTTTTGGTCTCTTAATATATATGTTTATATTAGATTTAAAGGTAATTCTATTTACACCCACCTTAAAACAATTTCATATTATAGAAAAACCCCTCAATAAAATAACAAAAAAAGGACAATTATAAATGACCTAATTACATAATTGATTTTTTAATAAATAAAAATTAATGATATATATTTTTTTCCTTTTCACAAACGCCTATCTATAACAACAAAACTGTAATTTTCACCATTCAATGACTATTCTAAAAAATCATTTAGAGGTACGTAGTTTGTTATTCACCACAATTATTCCTTTATATTTAGTTATTAATTGCCATAATAAATATAAGAATAAATAAAAATAAACAATGCCAAAAGCAACAAGTTTTTCATGATTATTAAATTAATCCAATACCATACATTGTTTATTAATTTACACTTTTTTTTTGGTTAATATTCAACGATCGTCATAATTTGCTTTGAGTTTGTATTCTATATCACCATAAAGTTGTTCTTTATTTCATTGAATTATTTGCTTTGAATATGTCACGACATCAACAGGAGATCATAGCCAATTTTTAAACTTTTCTGTTTATTCTCATTTTTTCTATTTTTGTTATATATTTTTGTTTTCTTCAAAGTTTTTTATATGATTTGGTGTGAGTATATATAATTTTAAATTAAACATTTGCTTTATGTATGAATATATTTCATGTGTAAAGCTTCAATAGAAAAATAACAAAAAATAGAGATAAGAATATTAAAACAATGACAAAATGGTGGACGTGAAAAAGAAAAATGAGGTAAAAATAAGTATTAGTCTTAAGAATAGTTTTGGAACTCCGAAGATGCAATAAGTAAATTCAATTATTTCAAAATTATAATTGATGTATTTAGAAGAGGGTGTGAAGTAACAAGAGGAATTGTAAATAGGACCACCCTAGATTTTTATATACATATTTATACTTTTTTTTTCAGTAAACTCTTAATTTTGACATAAAAATTTCCAAAATATTTTAAAATAGAAAAATAAGAAACTTAAAAAACTTAAAAGAACTTTATATAATAATTTAACCTAAAAATGTGTTAATACTCTACAAAATAGTTATTTTTGTTATTATTTTCTTCTAGATTTTTTTCTTCTCTCTTTTTACTGTATTTGGCCATTTCAAAGAATAAAATCAATTATTGACCTTATTAGATTTAGATTTGCGCATTGAATCCAAGCTTGTGTTTGACAAAATCAATCGAAACTCATCGGTTAATTTGACAAAATCTAAACTCATCTGTTTCAATTCAAAATAATGTAAAGATTTTCTATGTTATAGTATAAAACAAAAGTATGATATAGCACAAAAACTTTTACATGCTATAATATTTTTAGCTTAAATTCTCAGTTTCAACTCATTTTTCAAATATCTTATAATTTAAAAGCATATATTTAATAAGATGAAAAATTAAACCTATTAATTTTTAAATAAACTTAAAATCAAGAAGGTATAAAAAAGTAAATGCTCATTTTAAAAACGTAGTGAACAGTAAAATGTATTCTAAATATTTTCATTAAAAAAAACCTGCACTGATTGAAAAATGTCAACCAATTAGGTTGGTGTTTGTTCAGTAAATACTTATTTTCTAATTATTTGTCCTATTAGATGTAAAATAAAAATGAACAATCTTACTTAATTTTAGAAGGTTAAAACTTTAAAATTATAATAACAGGTTGTAACACAGGAATAAAATTCATTTTTCAATAAAACATGGCTAAAGCGTCTCGTATGCAAGATGCACATGGCAACATATTTTCTTAAATTATTACTAAAATTCTAGGACAGTGTCTACAATCAACATCGTACAAAACAAGTCACTGTTTTTCTTTTTTCTTTTTTCTTTTTTTTTTTTGGGTACTATGTAGTATGTACTATAGAAAATAAAGAAGTTGTGGTATACAAAAACTCATTGCAACAAGCACAACTAAACCCAAAATCAGTTTTTGAGGAACTGAGCCCCAAAAAAACCCAGAACTAGTCTCATACAATGGATCAAATACAGCACAAGTTCGTGGAAGTTGAAGGACTGAAGCTTCACGTAGCTGAAATCGGAACAGGTAAGAATCCCCTGCTCCACCTCCCCACTTCCCTACCAATACACCTTCTTCTTCTTCTGCTTTAATCGATAATGACTGCAAATATGTGTGTGTGTGTATATTACATACATTTCAGGTCCAAACGTCGTCGTATTTCTGCACGGTTTCCCGGAGATATGGTACTCGTGGAGGCACCAGATGATTGCTGTGGCCAAAGCCGGGTTCAGAGCCCTTGCACCCGATTACAGAGGGTACGGACTCTCCGACCCGCCTCCCCAACCCGAGAAGGCTTCTATGTCTGATTTCGTCAACGATATTCTCGGGATCATCGACGCACTCGCCATTCCTAAGGTACTGCAGAACTCAAACCTCTTCAGACTGGGTGTTTGAATCGTCGGTTTGTACTGTCAATTCAAATTAAAAACACTCGTTTTAAAAAAAAAAACATGCGAAAGAAAACACTATAATAAAACTAGTTCGAATCAGAAAATTTTGGATTGAAGTTTTAACGGGGTGAACCAGAATTTTATTTTATTATTTTTTCGAAGTGTACACATGAACAAGGACAGTTGGTATACCAGTACAACCAGATTTTTTTTTTCTTTTCTTTTCGTTTAGCTTTGTGGGAATCAATTGGGTTTTCTGCTTCATAGTTGGTGGATTTATGGTCGTGTGTTTCTTGGTTGGTTTCTTCTTTGTTTTCTTTTGAGTTGTTATGGTCTTATTTTGGTTTCTTTGTTAATCAATCTAGTTGGCTGGTCAGGCCATTTATTTTCAATATAAGTTATTTTATTATTCTATAATTTTTCAAACTGGTCATACATGCTTATAATTTTATTACAAGCTGATTAAAATATAGTTCAGAAATTACCACAAGCACATTTGTTTATTTGAAAACAACACTTCTGACAGCATCTGATTGAAAACTAGATTTTCCTTCCAAACATTTTTTCCCTTTTGACATACAAATTGAATTAAAGGAGCGTAAAACAATCCATTTACATAGAATTCTATTTAAAGGAGAGAAAAAAAAAAAAAACATTTTTGAAGGTGTTCTTGACTTTACAATCACGGGGAATCAAAATTTACAAAGAAGAAAACACTAAGTGCACAAGAATCTGCCTCGGCTTAATTACCATCATTGCATGAGCAAGATAATCTGTTATGGGCCCTTCTCAATTTTTCACTTTTATGCCAATATACATAGGTGTTTCTAATTGGAAAAGACTTTGGAGCTCGACCAGCTTACTTCTTGGCGCTTCTGCACCCAGAGAGAGTTATAGGAGTTATCACAATGGGAGTGCCTTACATTCCTCCTGGTCCATCTACATTCCAAAAGTCCCTGCCTGAAGGTTTCTACATTTCAAGATGGCAGGTGAGCCATTAAATGTCTTTTTTTCTATATATGTTTTTGAACTTTGAATTATACATGTTGATATCATGTTAGATTCCAAATTATTCCATAAAGCTTGAACTGATAGAAGGTGGGCCAATATTGGTTCTTATTAGTATCATTATTTTTATTAATATCCAGGAACCTGGAAGGGCGGAAGCTGATTTTGGCCGCCTAGACGCCAAAACAGTCGTGCGGAATATTTACATCCTCTTCTCGAAGAGTGAAATACCAATAGCAGCGGAGAGCCAAGAGATCATGGACTTGGTCGACCCCTCTACTTCTCTTCCACCATGGTTCACTGAAGAAGATCTTGCAAACTACGGAGCTTTGTATGAGAAATCTGGGTTCCGAACTGCATTACAAGTTCCTTATAGGTGAACTCCTTTCTCTACTTGGAAGGAATGGTGGGAAATTGTGTGTAACAAACAATCTAAAGAGTTGGTTCTTACTAATGATATTTTCCTTGATTTGGTGTGTGACAGAACTCTAGAAGAACAAATGAACGTAACAGATCCTATAGTTAAACACCCTGCACTTCTCATAATGGGAAGCAAAGATTATGTGTACAAGTTTCCAGGGATAGAGGATTACATAAACAGCGGAAAGGGGAAAGAGCTTGTCCCCAAATTGGATATTGTGTTTTTGCCTGAAGGGACTCATTTTGTGCAGGAGCAATCGCCGGATGAGATCAACCAGCTGATCCTCAACTTCCTTGCCAAGCACATTTGATTGCCTACCCTTAAATGAGAATAACCGTCCTTGGAATATATGTATCGGCATAGCCGAAGTTTATGCGAATGTTTGGACTTTGCGGAAGTTTGTGTATTGGGGTGGCCAAGGACTAAAATTGTCTGTGCTCGTGTATGTTGTGTTGCATGTTATTTATGCTTTCAAATCTTGGACCAATGTGGTCCTTTGTGTATTAAGAATGCTCAAATTCTAAAACTGTATGCTTAGCTTAGCTTAATGTCGTTTGTGTATTTGTTGTTGTTGTTGATATGCCTGCATTCTAAGGGCAGATTGATTAGATGTGCTCTCTTTGTCCGGCCTTGGATTTGTCTACTCAACTGACACGCTGCATCAAGGGTGAGATTCAAGGACGTATGAGATAACACTTGTCTCCGTTTACGAAGTCAAAACGACGACAACAAAATAAAGAAACGGCGGCAAAGTTAAGAACGACGGCAATCAGGGAAAGAAAACGACAACAAAAGAAAAAACGATGAAGACATGAAAACGACAAGCGGGAAATAAGACAACTAAAGATGATGACATGAAAACGGCAAGATCAATTCCTACCAAAAAAAAAAAAAAAGGGCAAGATAAAGGAAATGATAATAAGAAAACAAACAACGACAAAGTCAAAGACGACGGGAATTATGGTCGGCAACAAAAGGAAAAGTGGTAATTAACTAGGATGAGAAAAATGTGAAAACACCCTAAAAACAGAATTAACAAATGACGACAATGTGAAAAACAAGGAGAAAACATACGACAAAGTGAAAGCGGAGGAGAAAAGTAAACGACGATAAATATGTAAAAAGGAAAATTAAAACAAAGAAACGACAACAATATAATAAACGATTAGAAGAGTGGAAGGGAGACAAAGTGGAAACGACAATAAAAGATCAACACGACAATGAAGTGAAAATGACAACAAATTGCAACAAAAACGATGGGAATAGGACAAGAAAATGCGACAACAACAAAAAAACGACAACATCGTATAAAATATCAATCAACTTAATAAACGGTTCCACGATGAAAGAAATGATCATTGGTCAACTCTCTCTTTCTCTCTCTAAGTCTCCAATGGATCAAATACAACACAAGTACATCGAAGCTAGAGGAGTGAAGCTTCACATTACTGAGATTGGAACTGGTATATTTTCTCTGGGAAATTTATCAATACTATTTGCTCTCAAAAAAATTTAACAATCTTTTACATGTTTTCTCTGCAGGGTCAACTGCGGTGGTATTTTTGCACGGATTCCCAGAGATATGGTACTCATGGAGACACCAAATGATTGCTGTGGCCAATGCTGGGTACCATGCAATTGCACCAGATTTAAGGGGTTATGGCCTATCCGACCCTCACCCAAAATCACAACTTGAGAAGCCTTCCTTCAATGACTTTGTAGAGGACACCCTTGCTATCCTCGACTTCTTGAACATTGAAAAGGTACACACAAAATTAAAACCCAGTTGCAAAAGTTCAAATTATTAGTGATTAGAAAAAAATAATAATAATAATTGATGGGTTTGAATAAAACAGGCTTTTCTAGTGGGAAAAGATTTTGGGTCCTGGCCTGTTTATCTGTTTTCCCTTGTTCATCCCACAAGGGTTTGTGGAGTTGTATCTTTGGGCGTCCCATTCTTCATTCCTGATCCACAACGCTACAAGGACTTGCCTGAAGGTTTTTACATTTTCAGATGGAAGGTAGACTTGGAGAACATAAGATAAAGTATTAAAGATGCGTTTGGTTCAGTGGTACATGCGGTTTGAATTCAAATTTTCATGTAACAACAAACTTTAAGTTTGAAGTTTGAGTTTGAACTTGACATTTTGAACTAAAAAAACCATAAATTTGAAAATACCGCCCTCCATGTTTTCGACGTTTTGAACCTATTTTTCCAACCACTCAATTCAAATAAAAAAAATTTCAAACCACCCTTTCAAAAAAATGAACCAAACGGATCCTAAATTTATAAGCTTTTAACCGTAGTGTTTTTCTTAGAAAAGAAAAGGGGTTTTGGAATTTGACATGATTACTCTTGTGGTTTAGGAGCCTGGACGAGCTGAGGCTGATTTTGGTCGATTTGATGTGAAAACAGTTATTCGCAATATCTACATTCTCTTCTCCAGAAGTGAAATTCCGATCGCAGAAAAGGGTAAAGAGATTATGGATTTGGTGGACTCAACTACCATGTCTCTGCCTCCTTGGTTCACTGAAGAAGATCTTGCAGCATATACAACATTGTACCAGAAATCTGGACTTGACTCTCCAATGCAAGTTCCTTACAGGTAAGTATAAACTGGCTTCAAAAGCGTACATTGTAGAACTCTTTGGTAGTGTAAGAAAAAAAAAATCGTATTAGGTGACATAGTTTTAAGGAGTTAGATTTTCATCAAGTTTTATTATACAGGAACCTTTTTATTAATTAGATTTGTTTCTGATGTGATGGTTTATAATTGTGTCTTTCCCTCTAGTTTCTTTTTTCATACTTTACCATAATTCTAACAAAGGAAAAATTATATATATATGTATATATATTTTCATTCAATTCAAATTATTTGAATGGTAAAACTATGTTTCCGTTTAAGGGGAGCACGTGAAAAATTCACAATAACCAACCCGAAAATTGAAGTCCCTGTGATGCTAGTAATGGGAGAAAAGGACTATTTCCTGAAATTTCCCGGGATCGAGGACTACGTAAGGCGTGAGAAAATGAAGGAGTACGTGCCTAATTTGGAGGTGAAGTACTTGCCTGATGGAACCCATTTCATGCAAGAGCAATTCCCACACGATGTGAATCGGCTCATCATTACCTTCCTTAATCAACATGTCTCATCAATCAGTGCCTCAACCAAATGAACATGTTGTTGTACTTCCTTTTTTTTTTTTTTTTTTCCTGGGTATAGCTTGCCTCCAATGGTCGAGGCAGCAATGTTGCTATTGGGGATTTTCACAGGGCACTTCTATTCATCCCATCGGGTGGGGCCCACCTCTATGTGAGAGGATGGGACTCCCACCTGACGGGGATACAAAACATTGTTCATTTTCATATGGTTCTTCTGATGAGATGTAACATCTTTTTTTGAAGCAATGAGATGTAACATCTAACATCTGAGTATTGGATGGAAAGAAAATCTCACACATGCCTAACAGTCGCTTTTGATTTAATCTTTTGTGCTGTTGTTTGCAAGAAGTTAGTCAAGCATCAGTGCCCAGGAATTTGAATTTGGAGATGACACTTGAAATGAGAAGAAGACAAGGAACAAATGAGAAGAGAGGGAATATGAGAAATTAGGGAGACAACATTTGACATTGACAAAAAAAACAAGTAAAATATTTTCATTTTGCTATCATTTTCGTATACATTCATCTCTACGCAACAAAACGGTTAAGAACGAACCTACAAAAGAATGACATGGCAAAGAAACAAAGTCAAATAAAAAGGGCGACCAATGTGGACCAGACTTGACACAGGCTGTGGTCGGTTTAGTAGGGTAGGAAACAGCAGGCACAAATATCTGGTTATGTTGTGTAACAACAAAAAGTTGCGTTTCAAATGAAAGGCCGCGTCTGTACAGGAATTCCAGTGGTCTTCTTGAAGTCTCATCCTCCCCTGCATGATTCGATAACTTCACTCACAGCTTTATGAGTCTCAGGGGTAATCATGTTCAACGACAAATGAAATGCCTGAAAATAACAGGAACCAATACTCATTACTCAGAATGTAGAAGCTACCAAGGTTTCTTCAAGATTAGTTAAGTCAAAGAGAAGCATGTACCACAAATCTGTCCAACACAGGTACCAGAATTGCCAAGTTGTGACCCGGGAGGCAGTCGGCAATAGCATCGCGTATGCTCGTACTGTAGATCAACAAACAAACTTCACTTTCAGAATATGCATAAAGGAGCTTGATAGATAGAAGGTTTAGAAAGATGAAAAAGAAAGGAAGGCAAACTTTTCAGTCGAAAGGAATGCTAGAAGTAAAGCGGCATAAGCTTCTAGAATCATTTTCTCGGCCTCTTTTTCTCCTTGTAAGACGGCTGTTTCATCATCCTGCAAAATGTAACAATACGAGAATTAGACAACTTAAAACAATTTTCCTTTCTGCTTTAAGTTTTCACAAGACGAATTATATATTAATAAGAAATTTGGCACGGCCTGTAATACAGCCTACTAAAAACGAGATCTGTTTATACCGCCTGTTATTAAGAATGTTGAAAAAAAAATCGATTTTCTTTTCTCTTCACTTTTTGCACTAATTAATAAGATAGTGCAATAAAGTAGTAACAAGTGAAGACAAAAGAGAGATGTTCCTTTACTCACCCATGGCATAACTTTTTCTTCATGGACCGCCTCACCTGCTCCTTGGTTGGCCAAAAAGATGGAGCAGAGTAGTGGAATTACATCTTTGCTACCCGCCTCTTCAAAAAAATCAAAGTTATGCACTCGAACACTGGCAGATGCAAGCCGCGATCTGCAATAAATGGAACTATAACTATAAGTTTTCCTTGATAGGAACTTGACAGTTCCAAACAGCAGCAACCATGATTGTGTAGCATGTGTTTGTGTGACTGAAGAATGCACAAGCATTCAAACCACACTACAATCATGTCAGCACAACTAATGTCATTCTATCTAAAGCTCCAAGTTTCAATGCGCAGATATAAAAAATAGCATGTTTCTTTGTCCAATTTCAAGTGTGTTCAATGAGGCAATAGAAAAAGGGGCTCAAATGTTGTAGAAAGAGTTACACATACACCTCAGTATAGCACAAAAAAGGATGTTAACCGTTAAAGAGACTAGGGAGATGAGTTATAGTATCGTGCAAATAATTTATTGTTCAATGCGTTAAAACGCCAAGAACCAATATACATAAGCAGCAGCAATAAATTGAAGTAAAATTTACCTGTTTTGACCATCCTTCTCCACCAAGTTCACAAGTAGGCCCAAAATAGCAACGAGAAAATCCAGTTCATGATCGGTTAGAGGTCTATTATTCTGATTATCAAGATCAAGATAGGACGGTGAAGACGTGCTGAATGAAGGAAAGTGCAAAGCTATCAAGGAAGACATGGTCTCCAGTCCTCCACAGGCAGCAATTTGCTGACAGCCAACAGGATTGTCATTTGTTACGTTCATTAGGGCCTGACAAGAAGCCACATAAACATTATTTACATATATATTGTTTACATCCATCTCCCACAAACTGCATGTAACTTGTGAAATCAACTTATGATAAGTACTAGCAAACCAAGTTAAACACGGAGTAAGCCTCAGTTGAGAGCTACATTTAGACTTCTAAAGCATATAAAAAATAAACTAGAAAGCTTCTATAATTAGGAGGTAAGGATGCCGTGTTTTTATGATGTTTAGCAACATGCAAATGCAGGAAGGGATTTTTTTTTTTTTTAATTTGACCTAATTTAAAGTACCATTAATGCCCACACTACGTTCTTTTCTCTCCTCTCCATTGAAGACAGGTGAAAAGGTCAGCAAATAGGATTAGAGGCCTACTTTGACAGCAGTAAGAAGGCAGTCAGCTAAAAGGCTGGAGCGCTCTTCATCAACAGAAGTTGAACAGGAAGCCACTTCATGCAAGTGATTATTTTCTCCATTACTTATTTCTTCATGGCTCGTTATCATCCGCGACTGAAACCCATACTCAGTTTCTCTGTCTATTAGCCCAATTCTTTTGGTCCTAGATGTACTTTGCTTTCCAGACAGTACTTCCCACTTAGAAGGTTCCAAATCATCTTCATCAAATGCAAACGGATCTTCGCTATCGTCTAAAACCACCAGTTTTGCACCTTCCGAACTACTAAAACCCTGAACAATATCAAGATTTTTCCTTGAACCACTCTTAGTTGCAAGCATACTACCAGATAAACTCCTTGATGTTCCACTGCATGAGCTGGATTCAGAGGATTTAAGTCTGGTCTTTAACGAATAGCTATCAGTCATGGACGTGCTGGTAGTTCCAGAACTAGAACACTCCAATCGAGTGGCTGACAGAAAGTGGCTCTTCTGAAATTTATTAAAGCTCTTCTCTGAATTGCTTTTATAGGAATCGCAGAAAATATCCTCATTGACGTCTCCTGAAAATATAAGTGCAAGGCATTGTCATAATAAGAAATTAGTGATCAGTAATAAAATAGCAAGAAACATTGGAATTGGCCATTCTACAAATGCTGCTTCCGATCTCCTTGATCCAGAAAAATTAAGAAGAAACAGATAAGAGGGTCAGGGAAAAGAAGTTAGCAATAACTAACCTTTGAAGTCAAATTCAAAAGAATAAGATGTCCCCTCAGACAGAGCAGAAGACTTTTCATTAGTGGAAGGCGCAGCAGAAGTTTTGAGTAGATAAAGATCTGAAAATCAATGGAACAAGTTTATAAAACAGATAGCGATAAGTAATCAGACCATGAAAAGATATAGCCTAACTTAGCACTGTGAATCCTCAGCTACCTGAGAGAATCTTAATGACAGCAATAACAAGTTGCGTGAAAGATAGAGGGCTTCCTGTTGAAGTCTTCCGCTTCTTCCCAAGCAAATGGCTCTATCACAAGCGAGCAAATACGTATTTATTTATTCAGAAAGCACCATCTTTTCCACACAGACGTTGGATGAAGAACCAAAATCTAATTGAGATTAAAAATCAAGAGTCTAAAAATCATTCAATGTACCTGATTATCTTTACTTAGGAATGTCGCATTCTCCATGATCTTCAGGCATTTCAAAATCAGAGATAGGCATTGCATGTCCATGTCAACTTTTGCATCACGAGTAAGAGGTATGTTATTTTCCATCCAACTCTGCAGGGAAAAAAATATTTTTATTGTAAAAGACATTTTTTCCTCTATATCACAAAGAAAGACCCAAAGTCTTTTTGAAAAAATAGATAAGCAAATAAATGAGTGGAATAAAAAAAAAAAATCAGTGAGATGCAATGAACGCCATTCTTTTGTTCCACAGTAAAGATAACACCAGAGCTGAAATTGTTTGTAATGCTTTCTACTCGAATTGGCTCCAAGAAAAAATTTAGATAAACATAGAATCAAAGTAATTCTGCTATAGAGAGAGCACTAGCTCAGAATTTCTACTAGCCAACTGAATACAATTATAATTTGGTAGAAGAGTGATGCTTTTTGCAACGTGATATAAAAGAAAACTAGGAGCTCTGTGATGAATAGAAGAGCATAATTACATAAAGCATCGTTCTATCGTAACTCAAAGTTTCCCAATCCAACAACCAAATAAAGTGCTTTTTCGTTTTCAAAAAATAAAAAATAAATAAAGCTCTATGTTCTCTTATTTTCTTTTGCTGCCCTTTCTTATCGAAAAGAAAAACAGACAATAAGATCAAACAAACATACAGGCTCACACCTCCATATCAGAATGACAGTTCATGGCCACCTCAAATACAGCATCAAGGCCTCCAAGCTCTCGCAATTTTTCCTTAAAGTTTCCCCCGGTTTTCCTCACTGCCCCAGAGGTTTCTGATGGGACACAATACCACAAAAAAATAAAAAAGGAAGGGGAAGAGAGAGATTCAAAGGGCCATCAGCAGCAGATGAAAGAAGTCAAAGGAAAAAAAAAATGAAACTTATAGATGTATAAAAATAGGTTCAATCAAGAGATATAATATAGAGCTCAGAAGGCATACCTTCAAGAGAAATAGTAGATAAGCATGCTTTCTCTATGGTCAGCAATGCTATCCATTTTGAGCACAACTTTTGCTTTCTCAATTCAGTATTCCCATGGCTTGATTTTAACTCCTTGCAACTCAAGAGAATTTCATGCACTTTGAACAAAATTGCAGCAGAACCGCAATCCACCGTTTTCTGGGAAGCCTTCAAAATGGTAGGACCTGTACTTAATGCTAGAAGCTTACAACCAATTTTTGGTACTTTTTCTTCAGTAGCAGTAGAGACCGTTGGCTTCAACAACCTAATCAGAAATTTAATGCAGCTAGGTGATTCCAAAAGGTGCTCATCTTGACCCTGACAAAAGAACACACAAACCATCAAGACTATTGTAGTTAATATTGAAGAATTTCCAGGAAATGCCCGTATATTAGCCAGGCACTTCTAAACTTCCACCACATTATGAAATGCTCTTGGTAGGGGAAAAAGTTTGCAACGTGTTATACTTATATATAAGCAGTTTAAAAATTAATCAGAATCATAAAAAAAAGTACACTTTGCGAGACTGCAACTTACATCACTTGTCAAGGCATAAAGAAGAGCAGCAGAAGCCAAATTGCTAGGTGAATCATCAAGGCTAAGACCCAAGACAGCATCGATAATTGTCTTTGCCATCCTGGAAGTAGTTACCGCAGATATTAACAAAATTACCAACAAAACGCACAATACAATTTCGTTAGAGCAAGGACATGCATGAATTTGAAACAATAGGAGACGAAGAAATGAGACAGTTACTTTCTCTTCAGATATTCAAGAAACAGGGAAAATATTAAAGTAAGAGACTTTGAAGTCTAGAAAAAACCAACCCCAGATTTAATTGCCTCTCAACAACAGCAATGACCAAGTCACCAAGATTTTTTCCTAGAAGGTCGGCTGTTGGGGCAAACATACAGCAGATCCTAAGCGTTTTTCACAAAGTTTCACGCTTCTTCTTCAAAGTTATTATTCTAAATACGGTCTTTAAACCATAATTTCATCCTATTTTAAAGAAACACTTAAATGGAACAAAAAATTTTCTAGTCACAAGTTTGAATCAAGCAACATTCTCACAACCCACCAAGTTACTGTCATGCCCTAAAAAGCCGTTAACTCAAAAATTTGATAAGCCCGTCAAAAAAAACATCTAATTCGCTCATATGACCTCTAAAGATCACACTCTGCCGAATAAATTCTTCATTTCAAGTTCAAATTTACAAAAACCGTCAAGAACTATATGAAATTCGCCCACTAAACCTCCAAAGATCACATTATTCATGAAACTCGCATGCCCCAATCTCCAAGATCCCGCTTTAAATTCGATCAAATCAACAAATTTTCATTATTCTATGCACATTTCAATTCAAATTTCAAAACTCGTATCGCTCGAATCAACAAATTCTCAAAAACTCGCATGTCCGCATCACCAAATCAAGAAATTTTTGTGTGCTTTTATAAATCTCAAAAAATCCATGAAGGAATTGGCAAGATTAATCAATCAATTAACCCTTCTCTGTTACTTACCCTTGAGTCCTCAAAAGGCGTCTCTGCTGGGTCGTACCGCAAATGGACAACAACGACAACAAGCTGGCCCTCCTGATCCTAACCGGCTGGTTCCTCCTCAGCCCATCGAGCGCGAAATTCACCTCGTCCACGTGCTCCATCATCTCCCCGAACTCCTGCGCCTCCATCAGAGTCGCCGTCGCCGGAGCCGCCGGCGGCGGGGGCGGCCGCCGGGACGAATCCTTTTTCTTCTTCTTCGGCACCGGGGGAGGAAGTCTGGCCTTCTTGGGAACGACACCGTTCAGCAAATCTTCGTCGTCGAAGCCATACGAATCGAATTCGAAGGCGGCGGCGAAGGAGGAGGACTCCTGTGAAGAGAATGGGAGGCCATACAGATGATTTTCTTGAGAAGGAGTTTCTTGGGAGGAGTCGTGAACGGCGTCGTTTACGGCGTCGGAGTCCGTAATGCCGCTGCCACGGTTGCGACGTCCGTACGTTCTCGCGCTCATCGTTTTTTCTTCTTTTTTTTTGTTTCTCGTTTTTGCCCCTGTCGATGTGCTATCTCTTCTGAGGGATCCGTCCGGGCATTGAAGAGGGACTTTTTGGGAAAAAGGGGTTGAAATTCAAGGGCAGAATTGGGAAATGGCGACTAACGGAGAAATCGGACTCTTTTTCTCCGTAGGCCCTTCGATTATCGACTGTTGAGGAGGAGGGGGACAGACGAGGGGAGGATTTTGAAATGGAAATGGAAAAATCGATTTTAGAGAGAGAGAGAAGCGAGAAGAGAGACAAGGGGGTTTTCAATTCGAAACCAGTCCGGTCTGCTTCCATGAAAGTCTGTGCAATTTCGCAAGATACGGACCAATCACCGTTTTTTCTTCATTTTTTAATTAAGGGTAGTTTGGTCATTTGGATGCATTTGGGATCCTGTCCTTGGCGGCTCCGGCTCAACCTAAGTGGCCAAGCGCCTTTCTCGTCACTTCTTTTATGGTTTTTTACGTTCCATAGTTCCATTTGGAAATCACTCCAAATTTGAGGTTGAATTTAAACACTATAGTGCATAAAATTTTATACTATAATAAATTATTATAATATATAAAAACTTTATATTATATTAAATTAAACTTGATTTAAGGTAAACAAGTTGAAAATAAAGAAAATGAGTATACTACTTAGATGTAATATATGAGAAAAAATAGATATTTAACTATCGGCGTATTAATAGATTTATTAGAAAAAAAAATAGGAAAAAACTATGGTAGAATGCGGTAAAATTCTCTATTAATGGAGTATAAATATAAACCTTTAGATCATAAATTAATGGCTCAAAATTATACTATATATAAAAACGAAGACAAAACCAATCACATATGATAACACATCCTTTTTAAAACAAATTTTCCCAAATAAATCCAAATCATTGATTTTATGAAAGTTTTAATATTAGCCATTGATTCAAAAAATATATATATACATGTACAGACCCTAAAATCCAAAATTTAGAAACACATGAGAGCAAAAAAAAAATAATAAACTAAAGAGAATTCGGTGAAGAACAATAACTTAACCAGTCTAAATCATCGCCAATTTAGGCAAAGACTAAGAACCCGTCCCTAATCCAAATCACCTCCGAGCAAATCCTCCGCCAGGCTTGCGAACTTCCCATGACAAATCCATTGGCCATGCAACTCCGACTCGCACCATCACCGACGTAGAGGAGCTCGACGTAAGTGTACAGAGTTAGAAGACCAAATTTGGCGGTCGCTGTGGGACTCCACCATCTACATTATGTCGGTGGGAGGAGTCTCGGATGGAGTTCAATCACATGAGGTCCGTATGCTGAGTTTGAGATAAGGAACAGTTCATCAACCATGTGAGTAACGCGTTTGAACGCACCGTCATGCTCTTGTTGTGGTTTGACCACCTCTGGTACATATACATCTACTTGGAAGAGGTGCTCGAGAATGTCAACAGAATCAGAAGGATATCTGAGAGGTGGACCAATTGGCTAATTAAGATTAGGGTTTAATTAATTTTAAATTTGGGATTATGGTACTTTTCTATTAGAGCGTGTTGTTTTTATTCCTTTTTTTAAGATAAGCCGATTTATTTTTTATTTCTCCGTAAGTAATCTTAGTGATAGTAATATTACAACTAAGGTACGGTTGGCTGACTAATGAATTTTGAGATTTTGGATTTTTTTGTAATTAATATTGAGGTTTTTGTACCGAATTTGTTAAATAAAATAAGGGTTTAATTAATCTTGAGTTTAAAATTATAGTGGTGAAGCTAGGATGAAGAATCACAATGGTTTTGTTCTTCGATTCAAATAAATGGGCTAGCCTCGCTAGTAAATAGGTTTGACGGTGGATATAGTGTTATTGGAGAAGAGAGGAGGAAAAATAATGGATGATAGATAGAGTAGAACTGAGGAAAGGAGGAGGAAGAAGCAAGATTTTTTTTCCCTCATATTAGTTTTTTGGACAAGTTTACGATGGAGAATATTAAAATTCTCCACCAGAGGAGAATTTTAATAAGATTTGAATCAACAATAAAAAAAAAAAAGAGAGAGTACCAAATTAAAATAAAACCTAGAATATCTAACTCAATAATAAATATTGATTTTATGAGGAAAAAAAATCTTTTTCTTCCTCCTTTTGGCTTCTTCACCACCTAACTTTGCTCGTGAACCCACCTTCGCTACAAGCTAGCCATGAACCTTGCAGATGATGGGGAATTGAGGACAATTTTTTTAAAACTAGTCACGAATGTGAAGCCTAATGTAGCCACCGTGAACGCCGTCGAAGCCCCGTTGAAGTCTCCATGAATGTCATCAAGCCCCTATGAAGCCCATCGACGAGGCCCCATGAACCCTATCTTGAATGCAAACCCCATCGTCGAGCCCTTGTAAACTTTAATGAGGCCCCTCAAACCCCGTCGTTGGCCCATCCTTCGCCAACCGTCAACTTCCATGGCTTTGTAAATAGTCAACCGCCATTATGGCCAACCTTCACTCAATTTTTACTACTTTCATTTCATACCTCCTCCTCAAATTCAGATTCAAATCAATTGCATTTTGATGAGTGATGACTCATAGAAGATGAGCCAATTCCACTCTTCCAAGTCAAAATTGGACAAGAGTATGACATTGTGCTCACCACATTCATTGGTATGAACTCTCAACTATCTATGCAGTAACAATGGCCCCAGTAAAACTCGTCAAGAATGTGAAGCCTAATGTAGCCACCGTGAACGCCGTCGAAGCCCCGTTGAAGTCTCCATGAATGTCGTCAAGCCCTTATGAAGCCCATCGACGAGGCCCCATGAACCCTATCTTGAATGCAAACTCCATCGTCGAGCCCTTGTAAACTTTAATGAGGCCCCTCAAACCCCGTCGTTGGCCTATCCTTCGCCAACCGTCAACTTCCATGGCTTTGTAAACAGTCAACCGCCATTATGGCCATCCTTCACTCAATTTTCACTACTTTCATTTCATACCTCTTCCTCAAATTCAGATTCAAATCAATTGCATTTTGATGAGCGATGACTCATAGAAGACGAGCCAATTCCACTCTCCCAATTCAAAATTGGACAGGAGTATGACATTGTGCTCACCACATTCATTGGTATGAACTCTCAACTATCCATGCAGTAACAAATTTTCTTAGTTAAGTTAAAATAGAATTTAATTCTGCTAATTAACTTAGTCTTTTTGGCATATGATTACGTTTATTGTGTACTACTAATTGTAACTGTAACGCATCATTCTCCACTAAATTTCATATTCTAGGGCTTTACAGGTATAGACATCGCAGTTGTCCTTTGCCGACGTTAGAGAATAATCCTCAGTTTTTTTTCTATGTTTGTTCTATGAATGGCCATGGATATTTTCTTTCTTTTTTTTTTTTACGATGAATGCAAAAAACGTTTAATGAGTCATAAATAAATATGTAAGATATTTTAGGACGAAAGCAACAAAAAAAAGAGAGTAAAAGTTAAGAGAAGTAATAAAAATTAGTAAGAGGACTAAAAAAAATGAAAAAAGGGACTAAACTAAAAATAAAAGGAATATTATCATTTTAGTGCCTTATGTTTTAGAGAAATATCACATTGGTATATTGTTATTTGAAAAATATCAAATGGTATTCTGTAGTTTTCAAAAATATTATTTTGGTACTCTAAGTTCATGTGTTTGTGACGTAAAATTTTCAACTTATCATTTTATTAATCAACCTTAAATTATTTTGTGAAAACTATAAATGAAAATATGTACAAATAATACCAAGAAACAAATAAATCCATATACGCTTTTCTTTGATGAGTTTTGTTTGATCTATTGTATTTTTCAAAATTAAATTAGGATTCATTAAAAAAGGGCAATAAGGAAATTTTATGTAAAAAACACAAACTCAGAGTATAAAATTATATTTTTAAAAAATACAGAATACCATTTTAATATTTTTCAAACAACATAGTGTCAAAATGATGTTTACTTTAATATTTTTCAAACAACATGGTACTAAGTATGTTTTCCTATATTCATGCTTTTGCTAGAATACCTCCTTAGTTATGGATGAAGGCCAAGTTGATACTTTTTTTTTTTTTTTTTGGATTAGGGCTTGCAAATTACATGTTTTTACGTATGGATGTGCAATACTTTCTAAATTGACAAAATTTTTTTAGGGTTATTTAGATTAATGTCTTTTGAGGTTGTGTACGTATCTTACTTTGACCTTAAGTATTATCTTTTAGAGGCCTCGTTATGTTAAGGTTTATCAAATATACGATTTTCAACCTATTGCTTTATTAAATATTTATTTTCAAACAAAAAATATTATGGGTGTAATAAGCCGTTTAGTATTGTTTGCAAAATAGGTGAAAATGTTTTTGTTTTAGAAAATGAGAATTTTTTAGGAATTGTATTGAGAGTGTTTTTAAAATTTTTGTCTCGAAAAACGTGCAAAAATATTTTCAAAAATTTTGAGAACAAAAACAAACGGGGATAAAATTTTAAGATGGATAGAATGATAAAAGAAATAAACAACCTTCCGACACAATTTGATTTTCATTTCGGATTTGTTTTGTAATTTTTAGTTTTTTTTTCAAAGATACTCTTTTGTTATTTTAACTCTTTTAAAAACCATACATGCTATATTATGTTAGATTTTGTCTTAAAACAGAAAGTTTATTAACCAAGGGGTCAAAATTATAAATTTATAGACTTGAAGATAGCTGTATCTTTAAACATAAATGTTAAGATTCAAAGTAAGACAAATGCATGCATCCTCAGAGTCCATCACTCTAAATAAATCTTCATTTTATTTTCATTGTCATAAATAAAAGGATAACTTTTATATCCAATTTAAAGTTGTATGTTTAACAAAAACTATACATTGTTCTATGAAAACAAAACAAGTAGCGAACAATATTCAGTGTCGTTTACCTTTAATGAATAAAAACACATACCCTTTCCATGAGAAAAAGGCTTAGTGTTTTATCAAACTGCGTTGATTCTTTTAGGGGTGTGTGGGTGTCAATTTTCTTCCATTTTGAGTCGATTAATTTTTGACTAGCGACAATCGGTTTTGAAAAAGGCACATTGAGCACCAACCAATTATAAAAAACATTTGGTCAATTTTCGACCAATACTGATCGGTTCATGACTGTCAATTTTAGACAGAGTAACTAGCTATAATATTGGTAGTAACCAACATTTGAAGAGCAATAACATTGTTGTTTTTCTTTTCTTTTTTAGTCTAAATTTAATGTATTAGAGTTTGAAAAAGCTTAAAACCCAACTTTATTGTTGGGGGATGATTTGACCAGGGGCAAATTATTAAGTAAAGGCCCAGCATAGAGACTCTAAGTTGTAATCATAATGAATCGAGCCCAACGAGTATTCAAATTAGTATTGTTTGTTACCATTGGGTTCATTAGTCAAGTGTTCGTTCGACTTACGGTATCAATTGGTTCGATAACTTTGGTTCGATAGATCTCTTCATCTGGTTTGTTTGGCTCGCAGGGTTTGACAAAATGAATTCAGGTTTGACAGTTATAAAGGAAGACCCATTAATCCATGAAACAGAACGTGGGAGCATGGCTTGTAGGTTACATCCAATCGAGGAATGACATGTGCCCCACTACTTAGAACGTTACTAGACCCACTCTATACGATCTGTTGAAGCCTATGACCTCATAAGCTACTTCTATAAATAGAAGCAGAAGGCCCTTTTGGAAGGGCCAAACTCTCATATACAAAAATTTTGGAGAAATTGTTTTAGGATTTTTTTTTTTTTAAACTTAAGTTTGCAACATTAACGCTTGTATTTTGTACTTAGATTATTTCATAGTGAAAAATAGTGGGCGTAATAATAGTGATTTGAGGGCCCAATAACTAACTGAACATTAAATATCGTTTTAGCATTTTTTAGTTTAATTGTACATCTAACATCTATAATTATATAAGTTATAAAATCAAAATATTTGACACATATCTTATATAGATCATAATTTCAATATATCAACAAATGTATATATGAATATAAGTTAGATGAAGTGGTCGGTTAATCGCTTTTTGACTGAGGTAAAAACTCTTCTGATAACCGATCAGCAAATTTATATAGGAAGTCGGTTTTTAGTTTAGAACCGACTTTTTTTTTTTCTTTATTAATTTAGCAGTAAGTTTTGGTTTTTCAGTTATTTTGAACAACCTACGATCTTCCATTGCCACTATAAATTACATCCCGTATTGAATATTCAGTGTCGTCAATTCCTTTTAGCCTCTCCCAAAACCATTTGTTGATTTCACTGCCACAAATACACGTCTTTCACCTAGCCAAAAGCAGGTGTCCTTTGTGCATTCTTAAACGGTAAACGACATAACGTTTTTAGCAAAAAAAGAAGTAGAAACTACAGTATGTAAACCAACCAGTGTCAAGGCACCTCCATTTAACAGTCAAACAAGCAGCATCTAAAGCGGCCAGGAAGATTTTGACAAAAAACCAAAAAAAATTTTAAATTAGACAAATGACCTCTCTTTTTTTACACTAAAAAATATACTTTTTTATATAGTAAAACTGCTTTAGTTTTTTACATAAAGATAAAAAAAAGACTTGTAGCAAGGAAATAAACCTCAACAGAGTGAAAATAAAAAAAACCGAAATAGTTTTTATGCCTAAAAAACTTGTTTTTTTTATGTCAAAAAACTACAAAAAAAAAAGTCATTTTGTTAATAAGACTTTTTCTTAAAGTAAGTTTTCAAATTTTCCCGGCCATAGCCACAAATAAGGTTGACCAATAGTTATCCTCCACGTCACCCACCACAGAAATCTCTCCCGCTCTTTATTTATTTATTTTTCTCTTTTTACAAAATTTATCAGCTGTTTAACAACGATTTCTATCACATAGTTTTCACTACAAACTTAATTATGAACAATATAAAACTCTTATATATTATAATAATAATAAAAAAATATTACAGTGTAAAGCTGTCGAAATTCTTCCCATTTAAGAATTAAATAAGAAAATTATCACTAATCCGTAGAAAAAGGCATAAGATGAGATCATTTGACACTATTATGCGTCTAACGCAAATTTCATTTGAAAAAATAGAAAAATAAAAATGATTCTTAATAATAGTTCTACCACCTTTACAAACACCACTTTGCTATTTTGGAGCCTTACATCGATTTTCATCCCACTTTTTCTCTTCTAAAAAAAAAGCCCACGTCACGCAGAAAAATCTAAAGAGAAAATACTATTGCATTGGATTTTGTCCATATCTCCGAATTTTCTTGTAATTTCGCTATTACGGTATTACCTGTTTTTTAATTATTTTTTTGCATTTTAATTATTAAATTAAATTTTAAAAATATAATAATTATTTTTTAACTTTATGGGGAGTTACTGTTTGTGACCTTTCGCTGTCTGGATTTAGGGTTTCTCTTCTTGACGTCTTGGGTTCATGTTCTTCATCGTCATCACCATCACCATCACCAAACCCTGACACCACAATCACTGATAGACAGACAGACAGAACAAATCAAAACAAAAAACAAAGACACCGATTCCCGATTTGATTTTCGTTTTGAGGAATTTGATTTTGATCGCTCAAGGAGAGATTTTTTTTTTTTGGATCATCATCATCAACCAGGGATCTAAAAAGTTTCCGTCAGATCAGAAGCTGAAGAACAAAAAACCCTAATTTTCTTGTTTTCTTTGTGATTTAAAACCGAAAATTGGACCAAATTTTAAGCAATCCTTGACGAAGACGATGATGATGAATTTTCTGTGAGGAACGCGTTTGAAATTTATGAGCTTGTCTTCTTTTTTTTTTTTAACCTATTTATTATCTGGAACTTGATGATAACTTGGATTTGATGAAGAAGATGGAGGTGGTGTTTGGCTGGTGAGAAAAGAAAAGAAAAAAAAGAAAGAAAAGGAAAAAAAAAGAAAATGTACAAATCGGTGGTGTATAAAGGAAAGGAATTACTTGGGGAGGTAGAGATATATCCGGGAGAGAACAACAACGACCACAGGATTATCGATGACCTGAAGGAAATCAGAATAAGCCATTTTTCTCCACCAAGTGAGAGATGTCCGCCATTGGCAGTGCTTCATACGATTACTTATTCTTCTACCTCTTCTTCGAGTGGTGTTTGCTTCAAAATGGAGTCAAAGACCTCGCAGTCACAGGACTCGCCGCTCTTTCTTTTGCACTCCTCTTGTGTCATGGAGAACAAGGTATCGCAGCACAACTCAGAAGAAAAGATGATACAAAAAGATAATTTATCCTAAAAATATAATTCTAATTAAAATATAGTAACAAAAAAATGATTCAACTTCTTTAGAAACAAAAACCTAAAGCTAAGATGAACTTCAGTTTGTTAAGCAGAGGACTTTGGACAATGTTTGCAGGGGACCCATACAGGAAAAATTCTGAAAATTTGATTCAACCGAGTTATATGGAACTCTTTGCCCCAAATTTTGTGCTAACTGGCTGAGTTAATTAGTTATTAGTTGTTATTTTATTTTTTTTATGGAAAGCAAATAATGTTAGTAACCGCATGAAGCTTTTTAGTCCTGCAGAGAAAAATATAAAACTTTTTTAGGGACTGTGAAGCTGAACCTTATTATTTCTTTGGATGAACCTTATTCCTGAAATTGCTATTGGAAAATGGTTGAATATTTCTGTTACCGAGAATGTATTACTTGGTTTTTATTTTTGGCTGTGTTGTCAAATTGTGTATAAAGTTTCAGTGACGAAGAAGTAATATATATATATATATATATATATATATATTTTTTTTTTTTTTTTCTCTGGTATTACAAACTCAGTGTTTTGAGACGATTTCTGCATTATCTGATAGTAGTGGGTATGTATACATATATTAATTCACTAACTGATATACTGATATATTCTTAAGCTATTTTTAACAAATTTGGTACATATTACAGTGTTTTTGCTGCTTAATGATGTAAAATATCTTATTTCCCGTTTTAATTGATAATGCTATGCATGTAGATTCAAATACTCTTTTGTTGTCAGTTTAACGATAATATTTCTCATGCTGCTGACTACAGACTGCAGTAATGACACTTGGAGCTGGGGAGGAACTCCATTTGGTTGCCATGTATTCTAGGAACAGTGACAAACAATATCCATGTTTCTGGGGATTTAATGTTGCATCAGGGCTTTACAGTTCCTGTCTTGGCATGCTGAACCTTAGATGTCTTGGTATTGTATTTGATCTCGATGAAACACTCATAGTTGCTAACACAATGCGCTCCTTCGAGGACAGAATTGAGGCTCTGCAGCGGAAAATAAGCAGTGAGTTGGACCCCCAACGTATTTCTGGTATGCTGGCAGAAGTCAAGCGCTATCAAGATGATAAGAACATATTGAAGCAATATGTTGAAAACGACCAGGTTGTGGATAATGGGAGGGTTATCAAAACTCAATCTGAGGTTGTCCCTGCTTTGTCTGACAACCATCAATCTATTGTCCGTCCGCTTATAAGGTTACATGAGAAAAACATTATTCTGACTCGCATTAACCCACAGGTTTGTTGTGGATGCTGCTGGAGCCTTTGCACAGCTTGCAATTTTTTTTTTTTTTTTTCATTTGTTTTTACCTTATAGCAAGTTAATATACTTCCTTGTAACTATAGATCCGCGATACAAGTGTGCTTGTGAGGCTGAGACCTGCATGGGAGGATCTTAGGAGTTATTTGACTGCAAGAGGGCGTAAGCGCTTTGAGGTCTATGTTTGCACGATGGCTGAAAGGGATTATGCTTTAGAAATGTGGAGGCTTCTTGATCCAGATTCAAATTTGATAAACTCAAAGGCATTACTGGAACGCATTGTGTGTGTTAAATCTGGTGAGAGGCATCAGTCACTTTGGAACAGCTTTCACTTTTATATATGCAATATTTGTTCCAAAATTGCACGGGACACGTTATTTTCTGGACATGGTACTTATCATATTCCCTTGCATTCTTAAAGGTTTAAGGAAGTCATTGTTCAATGTGTTCCAAGACGGTTTGTGCCATCCAAAAATGGCATTGGTGATTGATGATCGCTTGAAAGTGTGGGATGAAAAAGATCAACCGAGGGTGCATGTCGTTCCTGCTTTTGCCCCGTATTATGCTCCTCAAGCTGAAGTATAACTCTGCTCTACGACTACAAAGTTTTTTCCATACACAGTGCTTATGTTTTTCAGGTTTACGTGCACATGCACTTATATTGACTTTTAATATTTAGGCAAACAATGCTGCTCCTGTTTTATGTGTTGCGAGAAATGTTGCTTGCAATGTCAGAGGGGGCTTTTTCAAGTAAGTTATATAGCTCTATAATATATGGTTTTCAATTATAGGCATAGACACGCATAAACACTTAATCTTCACAATTTACCGGCCGAATTCCTAGCTTTAGCACTCAAATATACCCATAATGTAAGTTCTGTATGACAATCTCTGGAATTTGACGACAGAGAGTTTGATGACGGTCTTCTACAAAAGATTCCTGAAGTTTCTTATGAAGATGATATTAAAGATATTCCCTGCCCTCCTGACGTGAGCAATTATCTTGCCTCTGAGGTTAGTCAGGACATTTTCTTTTCTTCCTTTTCTTGGACAGCGTTGAATGGAATATGTGTTTGATCTTTTACAGAATTCCCTCTAGCGCAGTCTTGTATATTTGTGATAATTTTACTTTGCATTATTTAGGATGATGGTTCTGCTTCAAATGGAAACAGAGATCTACCTGCTTGTGATGGCATGGCAGATGCTGAGGTTGGAAGGAGGCTGAAGGTAGTTATCAAGACCTTTGCAGATGTATCTTTTTATTGTTTTGCGCGAATCTATAAAGCCCAGGACATTGGTGTCTACTTTTTGGTTCAGGCCTATGGCAGGACCAATATTGACCTCAAATTATCTTGTTTGGCAATTCATGTAAATCAATTTGCACTATGCTTGTTTTGTTAGTTAAACTCATTTCAACTGTCTAATCTACTTGTTTCTTGTACATTAGGAAGCATTATCAGCCGATTCATCAGTCATTAACCATGATCCTAGACTTGCTCCTCCTCCTCTTCAGTATACAGTACCATCTTCTTCTGGCAGTGTTCCACCGCCAACAACTCAAGTATCAATGATGCCTTTTGCAAATATACAGTTCCCTCAGGTTGCTTCTATAGTTAAATCATATGTTGGCTCTATGGAATCAAGCTTGCAAAGTTCTCCTGCTAGAGAAGAAGGCGAGGTACCAGAATCAGAATTGGATCCTGATACGAGGCGGAGGCTTCTAATTTTGCAACATGGGCAAGATACTAGAGAGCTTACACCAACTGAACCTCCATTTCCTGTAAGACCTCCAAATCCAGCGCAAGTATCTGTTCCACAGGTACAATCTCGTGGAGGTTGGTTTCCAGCAGAGGAAGAGATGAGCCCCCCACGGCAACCAGGCAGGGTATTAGCCAAAGAATTTCCCTTAAATTCAGAACCAATGCATATTGAAAAGCACCGACCTCATCATCCACCTTTTTTCACCAAGGTTGAGAGCTCAATTCCATCCGATAGAATTATTCTCGAAAATCAGAGATTATCTAAAGAGGTAAGTGGTCTTGGCTTCCCCCTTTTTTTATGTGAAACTTGGTGTTGCTGACTGGTCTACACTACTTCTGACTGAGGAAGCTTATTATCATACATTTGCAGGCCCTGCCTAGAGATGATCGGTTGAGATCAAACTATGCCTTGCCTGGTTATAATTCCTTGTCAGGTGAGCTACCTGAGTAATTAAATTTGAGATGGCTGGTTGGTCTGCTATTATTGATGGACTTGTATATTTTTATGCTTTCATGTTTACTTTTTGCATTGGTAATATGATATCGCTGAGGGTGAAAACTGAAAATAATTTCCATCTGATTGAATCGTTGAATACCTCGGAGGTGATCGCCATCTTTTGTTTAAAAGACAATTTGATGAGTGGATATCATAATTATCGCTTTTTCTTGAGAAATCCGATTAGCTTTGTTGATTAGTGAATTTTACAAATCATGAATTGTAGGTGGATGCATTTGTTTGCTATGAATGATTCTTGATTGTTTTGTTGTGCAATTGTTGAGCTAAGCAATTTCCTGATATGCATTTTACAGGTGAGGAGATTTCCATTAGTCGACCATTTTCAAGCAACAGGGATGCTGGCTTTGATTCTGGCCCACCGGTATCAAATGCAGAAACTCCAGCTGGAGTTCTTCAGGAAATTGGAATGAAGTGTGGAGCCAAGGTAAATTGTAGGGGTCTGTAATGTGAAACTCTGGTACAGTGCCTCAGTGCTTATGAATATTACACACCAGCATTGTCCAACTTTTTCCTTCTCTCTCTCAACTTGTTTTAACAAAACATTGTAGGTGGAGTTCAGGCCAGCTTTGGTTGCATGCACTGAACTGCGGTTTTCTGTTGAGGTACTCTCTTTCTACTTAACTTGTGAACTTAATGTATCATGCTGAGTGATTTAATGCCATGGGCTAAGTTTAAGGGGTGTGAATGGTTGAATAAAATAATAAATTAACTGAACGAAACCTTTAAGTAATTGGTCTTTGATGTACTTTTATGTTTATAATTTGATAGAGTGAAGAGTCTTGAAAGAAAAACGCTATAAACATAATTGAAACACCTTTTTGTTGAATAAGCCGTGGTGTTCTATTGACTAAGTAATGATTGGGTTATGCAAAATCAACCTGTCTTGCCTTTCTAGGCTTGGTTTGCTGGAGAAAAAATTGGTGAAGGAATTGGTAGAACAAGAAGGGAAGCTCAACTCCAGGCTGCTGATGTCTCTCTTAAAAATTTGGCTGGTAAGATTAGTTGCTTCATTCACTGCCATTTATTTTATTTTATTACTTTCTTTTTTGTTATAAATATAAATCAGTCACCGTTTTTTGACGATAATAAATGACAATTGTTGATAAAATAAAATAGAAAAAAAGAGAAGAAGAAAAAGATGAGTGTTCCTTATGGTTTCCAATCCACTAAAGCCATTGCTGAAGGAAATCCTTTTTAGCGAAACCCACCAGGAAAAGCTACAACCATTGTCATATTAGATTTTTTTGGAGTTAGTGGGGCTCTTTCTTAAAAGTCATGTTTAGAGGGGTTGTCTTCATCTCTTTTCTTTCTGTAACTGCGATAATCTTGGACAATGTTTTGCAGATATGTATATATCACGGGTTAAACCAGATTCTGGAACTTTGCTTGTTGACATGACTAAGTTTCCTGATGCAAATGACAATGGTTTTGTCAGTAACGTGAATTCATTTGGGAGCCATTCATTTCCCAAAGAGGAGTCTCTGTCATTTTCAAATGCATCAGAGCCATCACGGCTTATGGGTGCTAGATTAGAAGGCTCTAAAAAATCTATGAGCTCGGTCTCTGCGCTTAAAGAATTCGTAAGATCTAAACGACTCAATTATTTTTCCACTTCCTTTTTTTTATTTTTTATTTTTTATTTTTAATTTTGGCAGTTACTAAATATGTTGTATTTAACTTTAATTTGTGCGATTGTGCATCCAACTTTTTCAGTGTATGACGGAGGGTCTTGATTTAGCTTTTCATCCTCAACATCCACCGCCTGCAGGTTCGTTCCAAAATGATGAAGTGCATGCGCAGGTATGAACTGGCAAGATGATTGGTCTCATTGATTTGAATGATCTTAGTTTAATAAAATGCCGAGTATGTTGGCCCATTCATTCACGCCTTTTGAGAATCAGTTAAATGATGAAAGAAATAATGGATGTATAAGCTGCTAATCCATAACATATTTCGTGTGTATTTCCATACACACACACATCTGAGTCTTTATGAGAGTATTTTATTTCAAAGGAGCAACCAAGTCCTTATTTAAGTATGGTAATATCCATTGTCATGTGCACGTGTGAGTGAGCATGGACATGAATTCTCGACCAACTTTTTTCTTCTATTCTTGTACTTGCTTGAGGGATCACAGGAAAACCGAAAACAAGGAAGAAAAAGGTAACAAAAAAACCTTGTGGGTGATCGGTTAGCCAACTTTTATATCAATCCTTGAAACTCATGAGTTTCAATGCAAGAGATAACTCAGCGTTCAGGAAATGTTGTCTGTTTTAAGAGACCGAGAAACATTTTTTAGGCCCCTTTTTTTTCTAAGGAAAAACTTTTTTAAGCCCTTACGATTGTTTATGTTTGAACGTCATTCAATTCCTCAGGTTCCAAGAGTTTGGTCCACAATGAAACTGCATAGTTCATTTCTTTCTTTACTTGACCTTTTGAAGATAATAGGTTTTTACTATTTGTTAGGATATTTGAAGCTTAATGATTCTTATGAGTCATGCCCCAAGATAAGTTTCTCCTTTCTAACAGACTTCCTCTGTTTTTGTATTTTTGTCTCAGGTGGAAATAGATGGCCAGATCTTAGGAAAAGGGATTGGGATGACGTGGGATGAAGCTAAATTGCAGGTATCTTATGATTGATTTATAAGTTTTCTTCTTGGCTTCTATGCTTTTTATCTTATATTTTTCCCTGTTCCTTTTGATTTGGTTTAAAAATATGGCTTCTAAGTGTTATATGCCCTTCTTAGGCTGCTGGAAAGGCCCTCGGAAGTTTAAGATCAATGTATGGTCAGAGAAGTCAGGGTTCTCCAAGGTTTGTACTTATCCAAAAAAGAAAATCATGACAGAGAAAGGCTATGAATAACAAGAATGCAAACGAATCGAAAATAGTTCCATATGTGCATACACTGATTTTTTCGTTTATGCCATGACAACAGCAGTTTTCAGTGGCTGGTATCTATGGTCTCTAAGCACACTGTTAGATTCTTGTATAATCTTTTCTCCTTTCACAATCTTAACTTGGTCTTTCTGATACAAGGTCATTGCAAGGATTCTCGAATAAGCGTTTGAAGCAGCAAGAGTTTCCACGAGTTCTTCAGCGGGTTCCCTCTGCTAGATACCCTAAAAATGCTCCTCCAGTTCCTTGAAAGGCCTTAGAACATTTTCCTTCTCAGATTTTTAACACGGCTATTGTTTGGACATTCGTGAGTTACATTATTTATAGAAAATGGCAATAGCTAGAGAGATCCTGAACCGCTAAAGGACCCTAACTCAATGGAGTCTTTGTCACAACATTGATACTCGTTGGACCAGGTTGTTTTCGGACCTCATTACAAATCCTGGGGTGAGATGCTTCCCAAGTAACTCAGTCTGAAGATATACATCTCTCCGTTTTCCGTTCACTGTTGTAGAAGCCTCATTACCAGAGAGTGGTAGGCGGTGCGCTCAAGCTACAGTTTTTCTCCTGCGATTGATATCATTGGTGCCAGAGGTCCTTGAAAGAGCTTTTCCATGTTGGATTTGCTTTCCGTGTTAACATTTGTCTGCATGGAGCCAATTGGAATATGGAGTTAAGGGCGGCCTCTGGCAATGCTCGAGGATTCACAGTACTAACAAACCTTAAACAACCACCATTGAGAAGCTAATTGTAAACTGACCCTTTTGTTCTTTGTTCCCTACACCTCTTCGGAGGTACGAAAGTTTCCTGATTGTGTTGATATTAGAGCCAACAGATCCAGGGGTTTTTGAAATTGCGTAAGTTGAGCTGTTTAATACGGTTTATTTTTCGGTTATCATCCAAGATTGGAATTCTTATCTAACGACCACAAAGGATGGTCTTGTGTCCTTTTCTTTTGTTTTTCTCTCAAAAAGAAAGAAATACTCTCATTCAAACTTTATGGAAGACTCTCAAGTAGTTACCAATAATTGCCATTGAAAAGAGTTGAAAACGAAACTAAAAAAAGCATGAACTTGAATAAGATGCATGTTTAAAATAGGCCACTCCGACGGCGGTGAGACGGCAATGCCAAGCTCCACGACCACTCGGTCATCGTCGAGAGCCTCGCCGTCTCCAGCATCGAGGCCTCGTAATTCACGTCTGCTCTCAAGAGGAGCTCACAGCCAAGAAGGGGATCTTTGTTTTCCTCCCTGATGGGAAGGTTCCTCTGGTCTTCAATGACGGCAGGGCGAAGATGCCAGGCTCCACGAACTCTTCGTCATCGTCAAGAGCCTAGCCATCTCCAGCATAGAAGCCTCGAGGCTTAAGTCTGCTTCCCACCTCTTCGATAGTTACTTTCCTTTCTAGTTTTCTTTATTTTATTTTTAATTGAATTCATTTATTTGGCAACAGTTGTATTCTTTCATTTCCTAATTTTTGTAATTCAATTATATTATTCTTTAAAATTTTAAGTGTAATTGCCAAACCCCTTTTTTTGTTGGGTTTTTGAATTAATCTGATGTATCTATGTCCAACTTTTTCTTTTCAAAAAAATCATTTATTGGAGCAAGATATTTGTGATGGACAAAGAGAAAAAGAATACTGAAATTGTTCAAAGATCTAGTGCCTCCATTGTGATGTTCTAAAGGCAATCCTGATAAACGTTCATACTACATTCCCAAGAAAAGTATCGTCGTTTCCAAATGTATGTGCATGGCATTGCTTGAATGCAATCTGATGAAGAAGATAGTTGTCGCTTTGATCTAAAGGAGAATTGCCTATGTCGAAGTACATTTAGGGGGCTAGCTGAGCTTGCTAGCAGCTGTGCGTACGGGCTAGGAGCCACGACGGGGGCTAGGCGTGTCGAGGCAGGCGTTTGGGTGGTGACGATAGGGGAGCTTGGGAATTCTTGAAAATTTTTAAAATATTTTTAATCATGTTTTGGGCTTTAACTTAGTATAGGAGAGACTACGTAAACCTTTATTAAGATCTAATATTGACATTCGGATCATTCTTTATTAGTAAAAAAATAAAACCATTCTTCACCATAGGCCTTCCTTAAAAATATATGCAATGGACTTGACTCTCTCTTTTTTCTTTTCGAAACAAAAAATTATAAAGAAAAGTCTCTTAATCAACCTACTATAACTTATAAAAAAGTTGAGTTGGTACACAATTATATCTATTCTGTTTTGTTGGATTATGAGCTGTTACGAAAAATTTAAAAAGACGAAAATCAATTCAACCTTTGTAAATGCGTTAAGTTGTTATGGTTAGCTCTCTTAAAGCTTAAAAAAAGTTATTTCAATAATAACAAAAATTTTAATGTTTTTTTTTTCAACTCCATGTTACATTAATGTTGTCTTGATTATTAACATATTGATGATTTGTATTAATTACTATATAATTAATAATAGTGAAATATTTTATAATGCTATAGTAATTTAATTTCATTATATGACTTATTAACAAAAGAAAGTAATAGTTTTGTTTGAGGAGGACTTTTTTGAAGGAGAAATTGTATAAAATAACAAATTTTCATGCCTAATGAGAGTAAACAACATAATTTTTTAATTTGTTAAATATTTTAATAAAATAGTTTTTTAATTTTACCTCAAACCTCGAATTGAAAAACCTTAACCTTAACCCTAATCCTAACCCCCTCTTTTTTCGATGATGAAGGTGCGGCGATAGCCAACTCTTGGCCGGACGGCACCAAATAAGTTTGTGGAAAGATGGTAACGACGGCCGCAAGGTGTCGTGAGGTTGGAATCAAGTCTCGATTTCTTGTTTCTCATTCTCTCTCTCAATCTTTGACTACGATCTACCGTTGTGCTCAATCTCGACGAATGGAACATCACAGCAATCATAAGCGCCTCATGGCTTGGTCATACAAATTAGAACTCGTGTTGGAGAAGTCGATGTATAGGAGGGCATGAGCAAGGAAGGCACGCTGAAGTCGCAATCACACGAAGCTGGTTTGTCGCATATCGATTCCGCTCACTGATTCGATTGTTTGTTAAGTTTCCTTGCCCGTTGAAAATTGCTGTAGTGGTCGCCATCATCACCCAAGGAAAGGAGTTAGCAGTGGAAGAGAGGTGTGTGGATGAGGAAGACAAGGGCATTTCGGAAATTAAGAGCCCGTTTGTTTCGTGGTTTAAATTACGGTTCGAATCATTTTGCTACAGCATTTTCTCTCAGAAAAATTTAAATTTTCATTCAAATACTTTATTCAAATACTCGAACCAAACGGGCTCTAAAGAACTTTCAATCTGAATTAGTCATTAGCTTCTTTTTCCTAAAAATTATGCTATTAACTTTTATTCCCCTCTAATTGTGCTATTTCCTTCCGTTCTCTTTTTGAAGAGTAAAACTAACAGGGTATCGTATATGTGATAAGAATGAATTATTTTTATTGTAATATGTGAGAGCTTTATATTATAGTAAATTTTTTTATTATAATATGTGAAAATATTATATTATTTATAATTAAGATAGTAGTTAAAATCAAACAACATGTAAATAGTTAAATTTCTTATACCATATATTTAAAATTTAGGCCAACTTATACCACTCAAAGATTTATTTGTAGAGAATACCATGATGGACATTATTATGTATTCTAAATATACCCTCAAGATACAGCCAGTTTCTGGTAGCCTCAATAGTTACATGCTTGTATCCAGTATCCATCGTGAATACCGCCACGGTTACTCATTGGGAACCGCCGTTTTTCATAGTGACGGTAAATAGAATACTTGAAAAAATGCAAAAAAAAAAAACAAAAAAGTGAATAAATGAAAACGAAACGAACATTACTAAAATATTTACGTATGATTAACAATAACAGAAAATAAAAATGAAATCGAAACAATAATCCTGATAGACAAATGATCCTAAATACTTGACCAAACTCAAGAACACAAATATTAAAAAAAAAATAAAAATCATTGATCTGGCCTTTGAAGATCAAGATCTCCCCACACATGGCGAAGTTCCTTCGTAGCAAAGCTACTGCAATGGTTGTTTGGAGCACGGTGGAGGAGCTTCATGACGATGGTGGTTGGCTCTCCAGGATGGGTGGATTGGAAGAGGAGATCACACGAAGGAGAGAGAAATCATGCAGAGGAGAGGGAGAGAGCTCCAATTCAGTAGCGAAGGAGAGGGGTCATCGTTTGGTGAAGAGACTAGCGTGGAAGGAGGGAAAGAGAGAGAGGTGTCAGTGGAGAAGATTGTGGAGAGGAGAGCGTTGCAGCTGTCGTTCGATGGAGACGAGAGCAACATGGAAAAAGGGAAAAACAGAGGTAGTTCATGGGAGAAGGGATAGAGGGAAGAATTTGAAGAAAGGGACAAAAAAAAATTTTGAATTGAGTAAATAGCAGGTAGGAAGGGAGGAAAAAAGAAATAAAACAGGGTCAATGCATACACAATATATTTTTTTTATTTTTTTATCATTTTTTTATTATTATTTTTTTTACGGTTGTGCCAAAAGTGTATAGTTTTTTTCCTTTGCGCAAAAGTCGATCCCTATTTATTTTTCCTGGATTGGGTGTAAAAAGTTCGTTCTTATAAAGTTGGTAAATGGTCGGATTTTGGTAAAGTTTGAGACTTATACTCTATGAAGCATAATCAAAGTTAGAAAATCCGAGACATCATTGACTCCTAACCAATTTCATGATTTACCGTATTTAGAACATGACCAAAATCGATAAATTTAGAATTTACCAAATTTTTTACTCCGGAGGTCCAAATTAAACACATTATCATTATTGTTATTCACCAATTTGTATTCAATAAACTCAACTTTTACCATGCAAATACTTAATAGTTACCCTTTTTGAAATGGATTATATATTCTTTTTATCCATATAATGTTTTTTTTATTAATAACCTTAACTTCTACCATACCAGTTTGGATTATAATAGATAAACTATTTTTCTATATTAAAGATTTAAAAATCAATTATTTACCCTTAAAAAAATCAATTATTTATTTATTTATTTTCATATTTTTTGTATTTTTATTTTCTTTTGGCTGCAAAGAAATGCCGACTGACGCCAAGACAACGTTTGTCAAGATCAATTCGCTTCCCTTTCCAATTCCTTCCGTTGCTTCACCGTCAAGTATATAAAAGCCCTCCAACCAAACGTAACAAAACAAAAGCTTCTTCTCTACTCCCATTCTTCCAGCTTCAGCCTCGCACAATATTCTCATTTCTCAATCTGTAAGAGAGGTAAAAAAAAAAAAAAAAGAAACGTCGTCGTTTTTCTAGCCAGCGAAACGCTTCCGGAAAAAAAATGTCTTCCTTCGACACGTTCGGCAACGATCTAGACGCTCCTAATCGCCATTTCGACGACACCGACGACGTCGTCGTCGTCGAGAGCTTCTCTGGCTACGATGCCTTCTCCAGCTTTCCCTCCGACCAACCTTCTCACCACCGCTCCGAGGAGTACGTCGCGGTCGACCCCCACGCCGCCGCGGCGCCTTCGCCTGGAGTATTCGGCTTCGAAGATCCGAGCCCTAACTACTCCGAGTCCTCTCCCTTCGGCTCGATTCACGTTGAGAACGGCAACGGAAACGCAAACGGATATGGCTACGGCGTCGGTGAGAGCGTCGATGGAGTTTTCACCTCTGACGGTCCCGTGCTGCCGCCGCCAACCGAGATGGAGCCCGAGGAAGGTTTCGCTCTTCGCGAATGGAGGCGGTGAGATTCCCGATCTGACTGATCTTCGTTCGTATCTTTGTTTAATAGCTTAGATCTGCAGATTTTCGCTTTCTGAATTTTGGAATAAGCTTAGATCTGTGAATATATACATGTATTTATGCTTTTCGATTTTTTTTTATATATATATATTCTTAAGCTCATATACTTAGAATTAATGGAAAACGTTTCTGAACTTAGACTAAATGTAGGTTTTGCTGGCATGAAGCTTGTTTGCCAAGTTTCGTTGACAATCGGTTTTTGATACACTGGATGATCGATACCTTTAATTGAGTTATAGCTCCTCTAAGAACTTAATATATCAATGGGCTGTTTACATAGTCATGAACGGAGATTGGAGCAGAATGATCTTCTTTCATTTTGTGTAAATTGTTTGTTTGGATAGTTATTGAGAGTCTTGATTTTTCTAATTCATTTAGAGTTGATTCACGTTGGTAATGCTCTTTCTTTACTCGATTCGAATGGGAATTAAGGAGTGAACTGGTTGTTTTCCTTCTGAACTTGACAGTAAAGGGAAATATTAATTGTTTTGATCTGTATTGTTTGAGTACTAAGGACCTTACTGTAAATTTTTGCTGCACTTGCATGCATGTAGAATTTCATTGATCCAGTCTGTAGCCGGGAATCTTTGAGTAGAAAGGGTATACTAAAATTAGTCAAAGCTAGTCTGTTTAGGGTGGAACAGTAGAATTAAAGCAACTGCTACTTTCAACATTCATATCAGTCGGGTTTTCTGAGTTTGGTACGTCATGCTCATGACGACAACATCTCATGGTTATTTAGTTCATATCTTTGGTGTGTGCGCGCTATATATTTTGAAAGAATGCATGCTAGTTACCATGAACTATAGGCATACTAGTTAATATCGAAAAATAGCTTTATATGATCATGTCATGCTAGATACTACTCACGGATAGCTAAGCACACATCCTACCCCACCAAAAATGAAAAGGGATGTTCGTGAATGGTCTTGATTTTAATGATAATAAGATGTCAACTAGTTTAGCTGATACATTTGCCAGTTTTAACGAAGATTGATGGATATGGGATGGGAGAGCCCAGAGGGAACTATGTAATGGGTAAGAACTTAAAATGGTATAAAACCATATATTTAGAGTTTGGTATTGTTTCTAAGTATAGACGCAAGGAGTTCTGATTTATATGCCCCTGACTAGTGACTCACTTTCTTTTGCTGGTACAGTCAAAATGCCATTCAGCTTGAGGAGAAGGAGAGGCGGGAAAAAGAATTGAGAAACAAGATTATCGAGGAAGCTGAGGAGTACATACAAGCTTTCTACGAGAAAAGGAAGCTTAATGTTGAGACTAACAAGACTACCAACAGAGAAAAAGAGAAGGTAGACGTTGAACTGTTTCTTCAGCTATACCGTCTTTCACTCCACTTTCTGGCCAATTTACTATCAGATTCTGTTTGTATTGTGTTCAGTTATACCTGGCTAATCAAGAGAAGTTCCATAAAGAGGCGGACAAGCAATATTGGAAAGCTATAGCAGAGCTTATTCCTCACGAGGTTCCTAATATTGAGAAGAGGAGGGGCAAGAAAGATCAGGAGAAGAAGCCATCGATCGCTGTCATCCAGGGCCCAAAGCCTGGGAAACCCACCGATCTTTCACGAATGAGGCAAATACTTGTGAAGCTGAAGCATACACCCCCGCCTCACATGATTCCGCCCCCAGCAGCTCCTGCAAAGGATGCCAAAGATGGTAAGGGCGCAAAAGATGCCAACGATGGAAAGGATGCAGCAACTGATAAAACTGGGTCCGCTGCGGGTGCTGCACTGGCTTCACCGGCCAAGGATGCCACCTCTAAACAAGAAGCTCCTGCTTCAACCGATGGTCAGCCTGCCGTGTAAGAATGCAAGCATTCAAACAACATAGTTGTTTCTCTGTTCTTATCAGTCTCATTCTGGGGCTAATTCCTTATCAATTACCATCTTATCATATTATTTGTCATTGGTAATAAATATCTCGTAATCTTTGCCTTCTAGTGCTATCAGGCATTAGTTTGGAATGCTTTCTATACACATTGGTTTGGGATCTTTTCTTTTCTTTCTTTTTTTTTTTGGGGATGTGGAGTTGTTGTCATTTGAAAACGGACATTTACCGAGTTAATTTTTTGTACGATCTTTGAGGATTGAATATTAATCTTGCTGTCTTTCAGGGTATTCAAATCTTTCCTCAATTTTATTTTAGGGTTATTTATCTTTTTATATCTTATATTTTAGGTTTATTCAAAAATTATACCTTTAATTTTTTTATCTCATCAATGTATATTTTTAGATTAGATTTAACACACACATTTATATATTTTGCCGATTAATCTTCAATTTTGCTCTAAAACATTGCCCAAAAGGCCCTTAAAATTATAAAATAACATAAACTCTAAGAACTTAAAATAAACCTAATACTAAGATTTTTGACTTCAAAAATGTATAAAAAACCTTAAAATTGATGTTTTGGGTGTTTTTGTTTTCTTCTTTTTTTTTTTATGAAAGTCTTTTTTTTTTAACTTAAGAATAATTTGATCATTTTAAAGATCAAAACAACTATTGATTGATTTGTGTATTAAATTTAATTTCAAGTATGCATTTTTTATATATAAAAAGAGGAAAAATACCATCATTTTTAAGTAAAGTTTAGTATGATTTAAACCTTTAACCTGTAGTTAAGGTGAAGAAACTTACAACTAATTAAATTGCCTATACTTGTCATGTAAAGTATAGATAAAAAACTGAAAGTATATATTTAAATTATACTTCAAAACATTCATATAAAAGGATAAATGTCCCTTTATTATATTATGTTTGACTTTGGTATCCAAGGTAAGTCAGATTTGTTGAGCGCAAATGACCAAAAGACAAAAAATTATACTTTGTTCTGTATTCGTATAGTGCATATTGTTTGGTACAACTTTCTTTAATCCACGCCAGAGATGCATTTAGTTGCATCATCCTATAATTTGATTCCTGCAAAGTACACAATACTATGAAAAAAATAATTTTTTCATCATACAAAAAACACTACAAATTTTGTTGTTTGAAACATAATCTGCTTCTGCACAAACTACCCCTCTCTCTAAACGAGCTATGTATAATCAAACTAAAAGCCATCTTATGAGAATGTTTCACTCTAGTGCTGCAGATGATTCTGCTTATAACGAACAGAAGAATTCACCGAAAAATTCCTCATTTTGAGAAATGAATACGTAATCTCTGCCCTCCATTATCGAGGGGTCACCTCAGTTATAGTGATAGGTACAGAGCTCATCTCATTGCTACTCAGACCGGTTTTCTTCGACGTAGATGCACTGGGCCTTGAATCTTGAAAGTAACCAGGGGCTGCAAGTTCTTTCTCATTGAGCTGGATGTTTCTCGAGAGCATGTCGACAACTTGGCTCATCAGCGGCCTTCGATTGGAAGCTGCCTGGGTGCAGAAGAATGCAACCTTTATAAATCTAAGGACTTCTTCCTTTGGAAACTCGCCCATTTCCGGATCTACTACCTCCAAGAGTCTCCCTTCTTCGTGGAGTTGCCATGCCTATGTTAGGACACCGTTGGAAAATGGAAAAGTTATTCACAGTTATTGGTACAAGCGAGAAGAGAAAAAGAAAGAAACTGAAATAGATTATGCAGCCAAACAGAACATTGAATCGCCAGAATCCTAGTTCTCTATCTATTTCTTTGCACTTTGAAATTTTAATTATAAGGAATCTGTTTGTACTGGAAATAGACAAGCTACATACATGTTCCACAAGGAGTTGCTGTGTCCCTCCCCAGTTCTCCTTGGAACTGCTTCTGCCACTAATGATTTCGAGTATTAGAATGCCAAAACTGTAAACATCGGCCTTCAAGGTTAACTGACCGCCCAAGGCATATTCCGGTGCCAAATAACCCCTGCAAAGAACAATAGCAAAGCATAAGACGATATACACATTCCCCGTCATTTGTTACAATTTTCTTCTATGCCAAATGAAAACGAGGTCGGTGCAATGTCGAAAAACAATTAAAGTCAACAGGAGAGATTAACATACGTCGTTCCGGCAATTTTGGTGCTAATGTGAGTAATGTCGTCTGGGAAAAGTTTAGCCAACCCAAAGTCTCCAATCTTTGGATTGAAGTCTGCATCCAGGAGTATGTTGCTGGCTTTAATGTCTCTATGCACAATATGCGGCTCAAGTTCTTCATGAAGATATGTAAGACCCTTGGCAATGCCCAAGCAAATAGCAGATCTTTTACCCCAGTCTAGTATGACAGTTGTACTCCTCGAACCTGCATGCACAATGAAAAGAAAGTTAATTTACTTGTCTTATTGCGTTTAAAGCCTCAAATTCAATCCCACTATTTATGGCTGCTAGACTTACTTAACAATGCACGATCAAGGCTATTATTTTCCAAGTATTCGTAGACCAAAATCCGGTTTGCACCGTCAATACAGCAACCAATCAACTCGACAAGATTGGGATGCCTGACATTTGATATGGTCTTAATCTCAGTTAAGAACTCACGAACGCCCTGCTTTGACTGAGCTGAAAGCGTCTTCACAGCAACTTGTATTCCCCTTTTCAGGGTTCCCTAACAAAATTTTTGTGCACTAGATAAGTAAACACAGTGTGAAATGATTTTTAGACAAAACCATTTCCACATTTTAAGACATCACTTTAAATTGCTAAATTGATCTACATTCAAAGACAAATACAAAAATTTGTCAAAAATACACCTCTGTTTTCCCAATACCTTGTAAACAGTTCCAAAGCCTCCACGCCCTAGTTTATTGCTTGTATGGAAATTATCGGTTGCTGATCTTAGTTCATTGTAGGAGAAATGTCTTATACTTTCCAACAAAGTCCCTGCACAATCGAAAAACTTTACCACAGCAGAAAAGAGAAGAAAGATATGCTAACACAAAAGCATAAAATTCACACGATGAAGGAAACATAAAATTATCATCAGTAACTAAAGTGGTAATAGCAACTTGTAACATAAAGAATGACTATATAGCTAGACCTCAAAATCAAACTGAAATGTCTTTCAACATTCCTAAACACTTTCGAAGAAGGTAAACCATGAATTTAGCTTATGTTTTCATTTTCGGATTGGAATCAAAATTCATGTCACCAAGTCACCAAAAAAAAAAAAAGTTACAGGCAGGCATAAAGAGATTGAAGAAACTACAGGCAAAAATAAGAGTGGCAAGGCCACACAAATTATTGTGCTTTCCACGGGAACGTACTAGAGTCTATGAAGGACCAAATGCCCAATACAATAGACAAACTTGTCTATGAGATGTATGCAAAAGAGTGAAAAGAAACATGGTACAATTCTAGTTTATGCCGCCTTCAAATTAAAAAAAAAAAAAAGGGATCATTTACACTACTTCTAGTGTAATTAACAACTTAAGAATAACTTTTTAAGTCCTTTTTATCCCAAAGGGACATAAAATAAACAAATGAAACAAGGAACTTCAGATACATACCATCTATGGTATTTTGCGGCCTTTTCTTCACTGCAGCTGAAGAACCAAAGCAGCTACAACTCATAATTCTTTTCAACTCCTTTTGAAAAAAAAAATAATAATAGTGAAATCAAATAAGATCACAGACATCCTAGTGTATGTACAAAAATCACAAACACAAACCAATTCAGATCACAGAAAGAAATCAAATGAAAAATACCCATGACTTTCTCTATCTCTCCATCTAAATGTGAGAATTTATGTAGTTTAGACCAAAGGGAAGGATTTGGGGTCCAGAATTGGACGTCTCATCAAGAAATGAAATTCAAAGTGCAATTTTGACCACTTGGTATACCCATAAAACATCTTCCATTTACCCTTTTAAAGGTCGAATTCAATCATGCATTCATAATTCAGAATCTTCTCATATTAGAAAAACCCACTTCTCAACCAAGTAGAATTTAGCTTGTACTTGAAAATTGATAACCAAGAAAGAAGAAAAAGCTTTACTTTAATTAGTCAGAAATCTGATTATGGTTTTGCTTATATAACTTTGAATCACCAACAGCATACATAAGTAACAGCAAATAAACAAAGATCCAATTGCGAAAATCCCATAATTAAAGAACAAATATAAAATCTAGAGAGAGAAAAAGTACGCACAAATTTTAAACAGAACCTATAAAAGATAACAGAATCATGAACAACTACCTGGTTAATCTTACTAATCAAGCATAGAAGCAAGACTTGGAGCCGTTCAAGGTTTCCAGGCATGACCTTAAAACCATGGAAGAATATGAAAGAAAGAAAGAAAGCTTATTTATTTCTATTGTCAAGAAAGGTTATTTGTTTCTATAGTCTCTTTCTTGTTTGTACTTTTCTTCTCTTCCGGGTTTCCACCTTGAGACTTTCAAACAGTGAATTATTACATTTTTCCCAATAAAAGAATATAAAGAAAGAAAGAAAGCTCATTTATTTATTTTTATTTGTATATACAAAATGCAACAGTATTTTTCTCAGTTACGCCTCTTTTTTTTTTCTTTTTTCATTAAAAATTTTTAAATGCTTGGTTTGTGGGTAATTTGTTTTCTTTAAATTTTTGTTTTAATTATTTTTTTTCCTCAACTTTTTTGGTAGTTGTTTGTGTGGATCGGATTACACAAATAGAACCGGTCACAGAGCTGCACTTGGTCATAGCTGGATTTTTTCTTTTTCTTTTTCTTTTCAGTTCCCACCTAGTACGGCTGACCTCTTGTAGCAGACAGTGACTAATGACATCATCCTTTTTTTTTTTAGGTGAATACTACTGTCTTCTTTTTAGTACTTGAGAAAATATACAATGAAGGTCAAACAAATGGGATAAATCTCAAAAAAATCTATTGTTAGATTAAGGGGTTCTTGAATTTTCATTTATACTCCAATTTAGTTTGACATTCAAAAATAAAATCGGGTTTAAATTTTACCATCTTAATGAAACTGAACAAAAAATTAATTTTTTTAAGAGAAAATGCTACCATGAAAAGATTTAGAAATTGTTTAGAAAATATGATTAGAATTAGAGTTACAGTTCACAACATTATAATATATGAGAGCTTTTTACTATAGTAATTTTTAATTTTTTATTATAACATATGAAATTATTTATTATAACATATGTGAGTTTTATTATTTGATAACTATAACTATAATTTTAATCAATATTGTCAAACACCCCTCTTAAACTATAATTCAAAGTCGGGAAATGAACAACTTTATTTGGACAGCTTTTGGATTAAATGCCTTACTAATTTGATCATTTATATTAATATGTTATTTGAAAGAATAATTTTAACTATATAATTTAAATTATAATAATATAAAATTTTTACATAATATATAGTTTTAAGTTGAACTATTCTTCTAAGTACATTGTAAGTCGGATGGTGACGATTCCTTTGTCCTGACAGTAGCTTTTTGCGGTTGCATTTGGCAATAAATAAATGCTCTGACATTTGAATACGACAGACAACAGCAGAGTTTCATTATTGAATGGATTCCCTGTCTAGTAAAAGCCACCGGCAAATATATACATATATATATATATATATATATATGTACATACAAGGAAAGCCATCGCAAGAACAAAATACAACAACAATAATGCAGTTACATTATCCATTTAAAGAAAAAAAGAAAAAAGTCAAGAAGAAAATTAGACCATTTTTATTAAAACTAAAGATAAATAAATTAAAATATAATTATATTTAATAAATAATTAATTTAGATTAAAACGAAGCTTGTTTTTGGCATAAAATGATATAGAAATATACAAAGCAATAATAAAATAACGAAAAACAAAAACGACAAGAAAAAGAAGAAGAAAATGAAGAAAAAGAAAGAAGTAAAATTAGAAATTCAAGTGTTTAAAAAGAGCATGTGATTTCAAAAATGTTATGTATTTAAATAATTTTGAAAGCGTGTTATTTGCTTACATTTAGACTTAAAATTATGCCATTTAATGTAATTTCCTTAAGTTCCATTTTAATAAAAAAGATTAATCGCATAATTATACGTACTAATTTTTATTATTTTTTAATTTGTCATTCTGTTTTTGAAAACTACAAAGATTTTCCTTGAATTTGAAAAACCCTGTTTCAATATTATCCCTTGTGGGCTTTTTTTACTTAAAAATATATAAATAAGATAAAAATACCCTTAAATAAATCAAATTTGTTTGTGAAATATATGTTTCTTCTTAAAAAAAATTTTAAAATTTTTAAAATCTCAAAAAATCATAAAACTTAAGATCTTTTTTAAAATTTGATATTTTGTTTTAGGATTTTTTTTATGTTTTTTAATATATAAAATATTTATCATAACTATTTAAGGGTGGTCAATTGTTTTGCTCAATTTTTTCTATTCATGGGAATGAAATTAAAATAGGTTTTTAAAATTTTAAAGATACCTTTATAGTTTCTAATAACAAAATGATAAATTAAAAAATAGTCAAAAGTAAAATGAACAATTATGTAATTAACCAAAAATGGGTTAATAGAAAAAACTACTTACTAGTTTTGTTTTGCTTCTATTTTTTCAAGATTTGTTTTAAAAGAAAAACCTAAAACATCCCCTGTGTTTTGCCTAAAATACCTTCTTTGCCCCTTTTATTACTTAAATGCCCAAAAAAACCATATTTTTGTACACTTTTACCTCTCTAATTATTAAATTGCCCCATACACCTCATGTGTTTTTAAAATCATACTCAAAATATTCACTGAAGCAATTAATTTGCTAAAAGTAATAAAATTTTTCCCCTACTATATGTTAAATATTATTTTAAATATAACTTGACTTAAAAATTAAAGAAAATGTAATTTAAAATGTCCAAATAAATATTTTAATTAAGTAATATTTTGAGAATTTTTAACTTTTTAAAATTGATTTTATTTAGTATTTTGGTTTAATAATGTTTTAAATTGTATTTACTAAAAACTAAGAAGGATAATTTTAGTTTTTTTAAAAAAATTAATAAAAAGTGAAAAAAATCTTTGGAAACAAAAACACACATGCACAAAATAGCCTTTTAATCTAATATATATTGGAAAGAAAAATCTTAAAAGTTTAAACATTAATTGCTTAAGGGTGAATTTTGAGTATGATTTTAAAAATATGTAAGGCATTTGAAGTATTTTAATGGTAATAAAAAAATGATATTTAAGTTTTATGTTCTGGGTATTTTTTTATTTTCCTAAATTTTCTTTTGGTACAATGTTTTGATACTATTTTCCGCAAAAATACTTATTACAAAGGCCGCATCTATCTATTGCCTACGTAGGGTACACGTAAGAGATTACGTCAATTCCACGCAATATATGGTTTCAATAAATTAATTTGTTTGTCTTTCTTACCAGGTTATAAATTTGAACATAGATCACGTTATTGTGTGGCCCATTATCCTTAACAAACGTACGCATCATTACATCTAATGTGGAGGCTTTGACAATCTTCAATCATTAATTAGCTAGCCAAATCGCAATCGCTATACATCAACAACAACGCTGTATACACTGGGGGAGCCTCCTTTGACCGTAGAACCGATAAATAGTAAAAAAAAAATTAATATAATACAGTAAAAAATAAAAAAAATTATATTATAATATTTTAAATTAAATTAATTTTAACCATATTTCTCAAACATCTTATTTTTTACTTCAAAAGAATTTTAAAAATTATATATATATGTATATATATTTGTGTCTTCACTGAACACTGAATAACTGAAGTTATTGTTTTATCCTCATTTTATAAAAAATTATAATTATATCTCCACTTAATAATAAAAACATATAATTATGTACCCATTCAATAAAGTATTAAATTTTTTTCCATAATTTCTTGCTGAAAAAAATTGCTAACTCCATACCGAATGTATGTATATGTGTGTGTGTATATATATATATATAGAATAGAAAGAAAAAAAAACTATACTTCATAGAAACCTTTTTGTTGGATCTACAAATGCATAAAAACCCTAAATCATATAGAGCATGTTTGGTTCGAGTATTTAAATAGAATATTTAAATGAAGATTTAAATTTTTATGAGAAAAAATACTATAACAAAATAATTCAAACTGTGATTCGAACCATGAAACAAACAGGCTCATAATATTTTTTTTAAAAAAGAGGAAAATAATCTATCGTCATCAAATAAAAAAAAGAAATAAAAAAGATTATATATATATAATTGAAAAATACATCTTTCCGCGTTTGACTTTATCAAACAAATCAAAGGTGGCCCCTACAAGTGAGTTTGTCTGTATAAATTGCGGAGGGTAAGGATCCACCAATAAACTTGTTGCAACCTCAACAACATCTAAAGTTTGGTCAAATATATATTCTCTACATCCAGAAGAACACGAGAAAAAAAAAATACGATTCAAATTTTTGTTTTGGTAAATTGTTGAATCGTATTTTCTAATCTCTATCACTTGAATTATCTGAATGAAGGAAAACTACGACTAAAAACATTGCTAGTGTTCAAGTCCAATAAGTCAAGTAATTCTTTAAAAGAAAACACAATAGCACATTTTCTTGATTGTTATACTTCTCTTTTTTCTTCTTGCTTAAAAAAAGATAAGAAGTCATGAAGACTCCAGATAGCAAAGTCAAATAAAGTCATTTTGGTGAACAATATTTCATTAATATATTCAAGTCTATCTTCTTTCACATTGGCAAGTCAACCCCTTGCCTTCTTCTTCCTTTTTTTTTTTTTTTTTTTGGTTTGGAGAAAAATTTCTTTGCTCTGGTGTAATCTTACCTTTTTTCTTTGTTGATTTTCTTTTAATTCCAATAATCCTCTCTAGGGTTTAACGATAGCTCAGCAAATTTAAAATTTATTAAATGTAGTCAACAAATATTGTATTAATTCCTCAAAAAATAAATATTGAATTTACTTAGTCAAATATGTGATAATTATCAATTATATACTTTGAGTAAATATGTGATGTTTTATTCTATAAATATATATATAAGATTTATCAATTAATTTTAATAAGTCAACATGAGATTTGCAAGACGGTCATTGTTTTCAATATTTGGACTTTTTTTATTCTCCCCATAAATATCGATAATTTCTACCAGTCATGCATACAATCGATCAAGTCGCAGGCTCGCAGCCTTTTTCATGTATATTGAATTACCAAGTTGTGCAAATGGACTAATGGAGTTGCCTACGTGGGTGGCCACTAATTTACTTGCGGGTCTTTCAACAGCAACCAGAATAAAACTAGTGGTAGCGATTAATAATCAATAATTAAAAACAAAATAAAAATATATTCCTAAATTATGGTTGCAAACATAACCTAATAAGTAAATTTCACAAAATTTTCCCTGAAATCTAGCACTTGTATCAAAACGCTACGTGAACTTCAAAATGTATCTCTTTTGCCCTCCAATTTATGTTTTGTCTATAATTTTCCCCTTTTTATAGTTCCGTCAACTAGAAAAATGTTTGGGGTGTCACATGTGATGAATGTGGTAAGGGTAAAAGAGTAAAATTTCTTTTACCTTTTCAAATACATGATCAAATTTAGCCATTTCGTTGGTAATTAGGGTTATAAAACTATAAAAAAAAAAACAAACAAACAAACAAAGGTGTTTTCTTTTACCCTTTTCTCTTACGCTTTTGTATGGTTCACCATTTTGGCTTAGCAAACAAAAATTAATCAAAAATACGAAATTTAAGAAAAATTATAAAAATCTAGAATAATAAATCTAGGCAAAATATATGTATTGTGGGGGAAATTTTTAATGATGGAAAGACCATCTGAAATCCAGATCCTTTGAACCAGTGTCCAACCAAGTAGGCCGAGAAAGTCAATTTGAGAAGGCCAAAAAGGTGAATCCAAGAAGGCCGCAAGTAGACAAAGAAGCTCAATCCGAGAAGGCCGAAAAGGTCAAATTGTGAAGGCCATAAATTAGGCCGAGAAGACTAATGTGAAAAGGCCAATAACGTCAGTTTAAAAAAGCTATCAAGTAGGCCGAGAAGGTAGCCTAAGAAGCTCAATCCGAAGCCGAGAAGGTCAATTTGATAAAGCCACAAAGTGGGCCTAGAAGCCCAATCCAAAAAGGCCAAGAAGGTCAATTCAAGAAGACTACTAAATAGGCCGATAAGATAGGCCAAGAAGGCGACCAAATAGGTCAATCCGAGAAGGCCGAGGAGGCCGCTAAACATGTCCACCAGGTCCAAGCAAGGTATGATCGGGATTCGACCACATGCCTGACTAGATCACACCAGCATTTGACCATTGGTCCAACTAAGGTCCAGCTAAGATTAGTTTGACTAGGATTTGTTCAACCAAGATTCATTCGATCAGGATATATTCAACCAAGCCAAAACAACCATGGAGAACAACTCCACAAAACTAGCAAGGTAGTTGGACACCAATTAGATCATCCCTGCCAGATGCACTAACACTTCCTTGCACATAAGTGGATCATACCTAAGACCACCACGTGGCACCGCCTCAAACCTTTGTCTGGCAATCCTCCTTGTCCGAAGATCATGACATTTGTCACTAGTCACCTAGGCTCTGTACAATAATACACCCGAGTCACAGGCCAAACTCAATCCACACATAGATCCAAACTAAACTTTATAAATAAGATTATCAAGTCCACCAGAAAAGGTAAGGTCCTTATTCCCTTGCCTACTCTATGTCTCTCCTTGCTCTTCTTAGTCAAAACACTGACTTGAGCATTGGAGTATCCTTAACAAATACCATACCAATGTCTCTTTACTTTAAGGCTTTCTCTTCTCTTGCAGACCCGACCAAACCAAACATAGCCAGGTAGAATAGAGAACCTGACCACCGTGTGCCACCATATGCAATGTTTTGTTGATCAATGCATCAACAATATGTGAAAAAAAAATTAAGAATCTATTTCTACAACAAAAAACTATAACTTAACAACAAAAAAAAAAACCCTATCATTTGCAACCTCATTGTTTAAAGCAAAAAATTATGCTCATGATTACACAACTATAGCTTAACAACATAGGGGGAGAAAGAACTATCATTTGCATCATCATATTAAAATTAAGATACTTTTGGCACATAAATGATGTATTTTGATGGGAAGGACATTAACAAAACAAAAATTTCATACCAAACTCTCATATTTTGACAACTCAGCTTTTTTTCATCTTTTTTTTTTTTTTTGACAGAATCAGATAGAGGAAGAAAATTTAGAGATGAAACATAGATCAGAGGGCAACTCAGGTACACTTTGAAGTTCATGGTCATTTTGACACAGGTATCAATGTTTTTGGGGAATTTGTAAAATTTATCGAAACCTAATTTCATATATGTCTAGAATTAAAAAAAAAATTATATATTTACTCATATATAAGTTATGAGCAGAAGAAGAAAAAAATAATTTATTAATAATCTTTCCATTTCTTCACATATTAATCAAAGTTGATGTAATCAGTTCACTGGTTTATTATTTGTTGTACATGTTTCGTGCACTTGTATATATATACAGTCAATCACTTGGTAGGTGAATGGAAACCATAAATCTTGTGCCTAATTTTTTAGTACATACATATATGACATTCTCTATTTTGTAGCTACAAGTACTTTTCAATGTGTGAACGTAATTAACAATTTATTTTTTCCAGTACTCAATTAATCCAAATTCCATTTCAGAGGACAACCGTGTGAATTTTATTTTTATATATGTAAAAAGTAGTGAAAAATTTACAAGCCACTCCTCTTGGGAAAAGAGTGGCATGCATTTGTCAAACATGTGTCTTTATTTTTTATGACATGATTAGTCAAATTGAAGGAAAATGGAGGGTCAGCGCGCATGCAGCAATTATAGACCAGATCAAAATTTGCAACAATATTATTCCAATTATGCATTTGGAAATTTTATGAAAGATTTTTGTCCTCTCAATTTCTAATCAAAACAAAACAAACAAAACCAAAAAGGGTCTTTCTTTTTTCTCTCGCTCCTAGATCTGTTGATTATTTTGTTTTAGTTTCTTTTGGCTTTGGACTGCTGTAATTAGTCTTTTACCTTCATGGGTTTGTTTCAAATTTATGGGTCAAACACATTTCCGGGTGGTTTCAAATTTTTAATGTAATTCAAAACATAAAAAGTAAAAAAAGTGTGTGTCTTGAATAAATTTTCTTCTTTTTAGTTACTAGTGTAAAATATTTCAACCTTTAGAACGATATACATGCCGTGATAAAGGGAAGCAGGGAACAAAAGAGACCATAACATGCATATTATCTTTTTTCAATGAAGAAACTGAAAATTTTTGATTTATTCCATATATTCAGGAATTTGAATGCCCACATGTTCATTTCATCTAATGCGTAAAGGAGACCACACCAGAATAATCCGACGTGTCGTTTTTAATGGGAAAAGTTTAATGACGTGTCGTTTATTGCATTTTATGGTCGACATACAGATAATAAAAACATGTCGTTTTGTTTACCAGAAGGCAGATGCAACGACGACGGAGTAAGAACGATAAATGTACCAGTTTCTTCATCGTTTGCGTGTTGAACATGTTTTTTATTTCGGGACGACGTGGCTTTTCTCGGGGAATGGGTTCATGTAAAACGACAATCGTTTAGTTGTTTACAACACATCCATAAAAACGAGGTGTAGGCTTTTTAGAAGAGGAGGGGAAAAAATTGAAACACTTTTTATAGGTGGACAAAAACGACGTTCATTAATGCGTAGATGTATAAATATATATTCATGGAATAGGAGTATAGGACTCCAAAAAAAAAAAAAAAAAGAGACAACACAAAGTGCAAATGATATGTTGTTTGGTCTGCACGTACGCGAAATTCTCTTATTTGGTAGGAGGACAAATGATGTCCATCATTCATACAAACGACACATAGATTTATTTATTAAAAGAAAAGGAAATGTTGTTTTTTTTTTTAATTCAGGTGGAAGATTCAAACTTTCATCTTTTAAGTAAAGTCGGATGTGATTTAACTGCTATATTATGCTTGCAATCCTTATACACTATATCATTTTATAGTACGTTATAGATAGAAAGCAATAATTTTTTTCCCAAAATAAAACAATGAGACATCATTATACCTTGTCCTTTCTAGACCCATTATTCAAGACTTAAATCAATAAAAAAAGGCCAATAATACCAAAAACAAGCATAGCAATTTCACCAACAAATTCGTTAATCTGATAATGCCTTATTACAATAGGACATTACATACTTTTAAGTTTGGGGCCGGTTCTTGTAGAAACAAATATACTGATCATATATTTATGGGGGTGATGCTTAATGAGGTGGGTTGTATGGAAGACCAACCCACCTTGAACACATCCAATTGCCGTCTCTAGTTGTAGGCCCTTAAACTTTTGATTGAGTAATTGTTTAATCCCAAATATACTTTCATAATGAAAAATCTCTCCAAATTAAAATGTTAGTAAGAATGGTGGTCTATTCATTCAGCCCTATCCGCTTTTACGCAATAATATTGCATGCATCGTATTGGACCGTCTTTTAAAGAGAAGCTACAAAAAATCCTAAATATATCAACTTAACTTTTTGGGACCGTTTGGTATTATTTTCAAAACAGGTGAAAATATTTTTGTTTTAAAAAATAAGAATTTTTTTAGAATTATGCTGAGAATGTTTTTAAAATTTTTGTCTTAAAAAACATGCAAAAACATTTCTAAAAATTTTAAGAACAAAACCAAACAGGGCCGTGTTTGGCAAAGAGATCCTTGAAATAATAATTAAAAACATTCTACCAATTAATCTCTTGATTTTAGAAATGTGTTGCATCAACAATACGTTGGCTCACGTCTATTAAAATTTTTATAGTTTTTATCACATGATTTGACATGATCTTCTCTTAAAGGTCCCGATGGTCATTTTCATTTATCCTTAGCTCAAATCCATCGTTAATAAAGCTTCTCACATTAACATTAGGCAAGAAAGCTTCGGCTAGTGGAAGAAGAGCCATAAATTCTGTCTTTGTTTCTAGTACACTCCCAAAAACTTATGAAAACTGTTGAAACGTCATGTCACTAAAAGCTTTGAAGGTAAGTGAACAATTAATTAAAAAATTATCTTTAAAAAATTGAAAGTAAATCCTCTTGGGGAATCCAATAGGCACGAGCAAACGGGTATATAAATGAGCTCTACATGCACAGTGGCTAAGAGGTGCTGATTTTTGTTCTTTTTCCATTTTTTGTGTGTGTGTTTGTGTTTTTTTTTTTTGGTCTCATTAAGTATATTTAGCATGTATTCACTAAATTTTGATATTTTTTTTATCAAAATGTTTATTTTTGGTAATATTATTTATAGATTAAATTTCTTAATTTTTATTAGGAAATATGATATATTTCAAGATGTTATAGAAAGTTTGCTCGAATTTTTTCTATTGTAACCCAATTTCATGTCATTATGATGCTAAGGATTCTTTTAGTAACTAAGAGGTTAAAAACAAGATCTTTAAAGGAATTATGGTTAAGTTTTACGTTAAAATAGCAAAAGAGCTCTATAGGATTTTAGGGACAAGAATGTATTGGATTTTTTATAATAAAATACAATACCTCACTTTTCAAAGAAATTGGATGCCGCTGTAAAGGGGAAACTCAAAAGTGTTGTACATAATTATATAATACAAGGTAAGTAGAATTTTACATGCATTACCGAAATGGTTGTGCATATTTACATATTTGGTTATAACGTTAAGATCATATGTGACAAGAGCATATCTTGATCGTAAGGATTTGCAAACATGCATGGTATCATAAAGATATTGTTCTTTATTATGTATGTTAAAAGTGTAAGCATATAAGAAGTTTTATGATTATTTTATGGGTGACGTATGACGGTTAGGAACATTATATAGAGTTAGTGTTAATGGAGGCTTCTCACTGCATCTAACATCTGCCCTTTTTTTTAATAATAATTGCATGAACTCAACATTAGAATGTGATATTTTATGTGCTATTTATAGTTTATGCTAAATAAATTAACGTTTTATGTAACCATGTCACAAGTGATGACCTCGAGGAATTGTAGTGCTAAAGGGGTTCATGTCAAATTCTTTACGTTAAAGTGAAGTTCAAATTTTGTACAAATATTTTAGGTGATGTTTTATTGTGTGTCATGTTTAGGTTTTTTTTTGGTTAATTAATAATTGTTGCATGTTAATTGGTGCCCAAGTATGGTAAGATAGAATAGGGTTGGTTTAAGATGTTAAATAGGGGTTTTTGGATGCCCTGCGTAAGACCGAGGGAACTTATAATGCCGCAGCAGGGCTTGATGAACAAATCAAGCATAGTGGGTAGAAAGCTGGTGCCTCATCGCTAGCGTCACAACACCCCATCAAGTTGCACTCCAAGCTTTTCACGCATTTTTGTGCCTCTAAACTTAACCAAATTGTTTTCACTCTGTTTTTGACTAAAAATTTAGTCCACAATGTTCCAAAATCAGGAAATTAATTAAAAGTTTCTCAAGAAACCTATTTAAGAATATTCCTTTAAAAACTAGGATTTTTCCTTAGTTAAACCTTTTTTCCAAAGTATAAATATGAGACTACATTCAACCCTCATAAATATTATATGTTCTTCCCATGTTATACAAAAATAGCCTCTTTCTATTTCCCTCTTCCTTTACATGCCCGCCTTCCTCACCATCACTTCAAAAAAGTTTCAAGAAAACTCCATCTTTGCTCATACCAGAAGTCGTCGTGAATTTCCACTATTCCCCCTCTTTTTCTTAGCCCTCTTAGAGAAAACATTTTGAAGATGTGACGTGTTTGTCATGTTGTTTTACTTTGAAAACTATAAGATATTGATCTCACATCTATTAACGCATTTTAAAATAACCTCAAGTATAAGGTTGTCTCAAGTAATACTTACTCGGTGAATCCGAGGTCGAACCCACATGGAATGATTTATTCAGTTCTAGTACATATATTATATAAACTTTTTCTTTTTATTTAAACTGAAAAATTTGAGGATTAATATTTATTATTCACATAATGTATTTACAATATTTACACATTTTTACAACATTTTTCATCTTTAAATTTTGATAATTTAGAACTTTAATAAGAAGAAATGCAAATAATTTAAAATTACTTAAGCAGAGTAACAACAATAATAACGACAATTCAAAGAAATAAAACAACAATAATAACAGGGCTGAGGTTTAAAAGTTCTGTTCTGACAATTATCTTAAATATATTTTAGTTTCTCTTTTTATTTATTAGTTGGTTTAAGAATACATTATGCCATCCTATGTCGACAATAAATCAAGATTTACCAAGCATTTACTGTGCCATTTCATGTTTATAATGTAGCAAAAACACAACTTAATAAATAGGCAGCATTTCAACATAACTTAACTAAAATAATAACCAAGATAGTAAGTTAAGCATTTACCAAGCCATTCTCTGTCTACGAGTAATCAAGGTCCTCCCAAGCATTATCCGTGCCAGTCTATGTCGTTGATAAATCAAAACCGTAATTTTGGCAGAGTTCTAGCTAAGAAAATATTGAAATCCTAAGTTTTCTAAGAGAATATTTTGGCATTACAACTGCTTAGAAAACTAAGAAAAACAAAAAAATATTTAAGATAATTTTGTCAGAATTTCCCCCTCTCCCCTCAGCTAAAAAGAAATTTATAAAGATATAATTAATAAAGTACTACTGATATTATTGAACATAATTTTTACAACATAAACTAGAAAATATTTTACAAAGAACTAGACTGAAAACTAAAATAAAAAACTAAACTGTCACTATTACAGTAGCATTCTCATACTGCGAGAGGGGATGCTGAGACCCGAAGGATAGCTCGGTATTTATAGGCATGAAAGAGTTACTATTCTTCTATTAGTTTTACTATTCAAGCATTGAAAAACCAATTTCCTTCTCTTTCTTCGTGCTGAGACTGTTATCAGAATGTGAGAATTCGTTTGAAATCCCCTGCTTCTCGACGGTTGACAGCATGGAAACAGGCACGATCTGGGCCGTTGAAGACGCGATCAAAGGGCTCCCAAACGCGTCCAAAAATGGGCCCAGGTGGGGCCACTGGCCCACAAACAGAGACCGTCAGATCGGTCTTGGTAATCGTATCAAACGGATGGAATAACGGCTACCATAGAGACGACTGCACGCGAGCAGACACAGCCCAAGATGCTCTCTGACTCGCCTGCAGCTTTGTTTGCGCGTGTGAAGCACACGCCAATCATATCTTGCCACGTGGATTCCACTGTTGAGACTCGGCTGACGCAATGGATGACGCATTGACACGCGTCGCTACTCTAGACGGCTGAGATCGTTTGGGCAGATAATCGACGGTCAACAATTTTCCACGTGTCCCATTAAATTCAAATTTGAATTTTTAATTATTTTTGATGCATTTGATGTCCGATTTTGTCTATTTTTTCACCGTTTTGCTCCATTTTTCCTCCAGATTTCAAATCTAAAATTCACAGACATACTAAAATTAATGATTTTACAAACATAATATTTAAATTAACATTAAAAATTTTATTTTATATTAAAACACACAAAATTAATTAAAAACTTCTAAAATTTTCAGTCTTTTTCAGTTTAGCACAGATATGATTTTTATGACTTTGCGATATTTTTAGAAATCACTAAAAAGATAATATGACATATTTACAAACTTAAAACACACTATCAAACACATTAAGACTTAAAATAAAATCACACAACATTATTTTTATGGTTTTAACTATTTAAACACTTATTTAACATACCGAAACGGCTCCAAAAATTACTAAAAATATTATTGAACATAAAAATATATTTAAAACACATTTTTAAACACATTTGCATACTAAGACATTAAAACATTATTTATCACTGAATTGCTATAATTGAGGAGTTTTATGAGAAATATTAATGCAAAATGCTTGATTTTTTCGTTAAGAAAAGTGCATTTTCTAAGTCTCATCGATATTAACGTATGTAATCCAAATTTTTATTGGTAGTTTAACTTCGTGTTTGTTAAGTTTAATATTATGATAATTTGTTATGCATGGAAGGGTGGTACTTTTCTCGCAATTGTGTTGTCTCAAATTTTCAGGTTTTTAAAATATGTGTGATGGTTAAGTATTGATCATGAATATGTAAATAATTTTACATGTGTTTAGGAGACATTAGTATAATTAGAGTTTTAAATTTTTGGAGTATATTGTTATGTCTAAATTTACATTCTAGATGTTTTCTATTATTTGAATTTCTAAGTGTGACACCAGAGTATTTCTAATGCATTATATATGTAATAATTAAGGATTACGTTAAGTAATTTAAGTACAACTTTTGTGAGCTAAAGTTTATGTTCAAAAATTTGTCAAATACTTTAAGAGCATAAAGAGTGTCACAAGGATTGATGTTTAATTCTAATGTTTACAAAAAATTCTATAAAAGTGAATTAGGATTCTTAAGATTTAAAGTCATGCCATAAGTCCTAAGTTAAGTATGAATTAAACAAAAGTCGAGGATTAGTTGATAAGTAAGAAAAATAAGCTGAAAAACTTAATTATTGTAGAATATATTGCAACAAATTTTAAGACAGAAATACAATTTAAGGGACATAATGTATAGAAATATAGAAATTATACAGTATAAAAATTAAGCAATATAAAAATTAGACTGTATAAAGTTAAGTAGTATAAGAATTATACTGTTTAAAAAATATGGATTAATATGAAAGGTTATGGGACATCATAAACAATATAGAAAGAATACATGTAGCATGGGATAATATAGTAGCAGTATAGGAACAATACTGTTAGTGTAAATTTGGACTATATAAAATTAAATTGGTGCCATTTGGTTACACCCCAAAGAATGAAAATTTGCCATGTTTTCCCTAATAGGACCGGTGGAGCTAAGTAGATGAAGGGCAAAGTTTATTTACAAAAAGACCCTTAGAATGAATCTTTTTATAGTGAAAGGCAAAAATGAAATAACTTTGCTCTATGAAAGTTAGGAAAAAGACACCTAAAGGGTAGAAAGAATTCCACATCACCCTTCATGAGAACCGGTTTTAACAAGTGGTAGGAGCAACTTGTTGAAATTTCAATTTGATCCCTAAAATTAATATATTTACAACTAAGGACTTAAGTAGATAAAATCCACCAAAATGACATTTTCATGATGGAAAAAAGCCACATCCTTCCCTTGTGATGGATCCGATTTTGGCCTTTTGTTGGAGGCAAATTTTTATGACATTTTAGTCCATTATAAGGTGTCTTATTGTGACAAAAAATTTAGTTGCAAAATATATCTTTTGTCTCCATCAAGTTTCATGCAAAAATTGAAGAAACAAAGCCATACGTTCTCTAAAGAAAACCGGTCCCTCTCTTCTCACCCTCTCAAACATTTTTCTAAAAATAATACCTTAAATCCATCTTTGAAGACAATATTAAGAGCTCTAGTGCAAGGCTTTGCTATTTTGGAGTTAACAACCTAAATCTTTACTGTAGATTTTTAGTGTTTTTCCTTGAGTTTTGGATAGATTATTGATGGTATTTACTATGGCTATTCTCAAGGAGGGTTCGCAAAGCTTAAGGCACTATACAAGAGGATTAAAAAGCTTGAAAAATTTTAGGTAAATTCTAAACCTTATCCTTGATTAAGTTTATGCATATTAAGTGTTTGATATGTAATTAATGGCATGCACTAAGGACACCATGCCATGATTATTTGGTAATGTTATAGTGATGATGATGGTGGTAAAAAGATAGAAACTAGAGTTTAAGGCTAAGAAGATAAAGTGTGACAAACTTTGTCATAACACAAAGTTTAAATATTAAAAGTGTTTGATAAAATGATTTGGTCATGGCATGAAAAGAAAATATTACGTCATAATTATTTTAAGTATCAAGTGTTTGATAAAATATTTGGAAAGGTTTAAATGAGATAAACCTTAGAAAATTAAGCTAAGATAAGTTATGATGTGCAAAGTGTGTTTAAAGGCATTTTTAGAAGATTTAAGTGTACAAGGCTCTTAGAGGCCAAATCATTCTCTATATTCAACATGAGATTTATTAAAAATGTCGATCTGGACAATTTTTGTGAAAAAATCTCAATTGAATTCCGATTGGAGCAAGCCTAAAAATGTTGATTTTGGTTTTGCTTTTTCAAGACTGTCATTCAGATGAATTTTTTGAGGAAAGTTAAAACACAAAAGTTGTAGATCTACTGAAATAGTAAACAATGACATACAGTTTGCAAAAATTCCACACCGATTTTAAGTTATGAGTTTTACGAGATTTATTCACAAAATTTCAAGATAGTTAAATGATGATTGAAATAAAAGGATTTTGACTAAGGAGCTTTTATAAGTTTTAATCTTTGTTAAAAACTAGACATTTTGATATAAGATGAGTATTTTTTATCCCAGGGTAAAAAATGTCAAGATTTTTTGTTTTAAACCAAAATCGTAAACCTGTGTCAAATGGGAATTTCCACTATGAAATGTTGGTTTTGGCATTACTATGGGCAATGAGTAGGCACAAAGTTTAAAGCTTGAAAGAATTCAAAGTATTTATTAAGAAAAGAATAAGAAACACGTCAATGAATCGTCAAGATTTTCGTATTATGTGATGGATGAAAATAAGTATGGGAGGTTGTGGGACCTTATGAATTGTATAGAAAAGAGAACCGACAGTATAGGAAAAATATTGTCAGTATAAATTTGGACTGTGTAAAAATGTGGGACCCACCATGGGACACCCGAATGCATGAGAAATTGCCACCACACCCGTTTGATGTGGCCAAATCAAATCTTGCTACTTTTACCCTTAATGATGCTTAAGGGTGACTACGCATGGTTAGTCACCAAAAAAAGGGAAGAAAAAAAAAGAAAAGAAAATGGGGGGACACTCCAAGGGTGGAGATTGTGTCACATGCTTTGGGCAATTTTTCCTTTGCAAAAAAGTCCCCAGAGTGATGTCTATAAATAGAAAAGGACTTGTTGAAAATTTAAAAAGTTTAGGTTTTATAAATTTTTCCCATTTCCTCCTATAGAAAATGCCCTTCCCTTGTGTCTCTCTCACTCACAATTTTGATGATTTCCAAGCCTCTAAATCATGTTTGAAGTAAGTCTAAGTGTGGACAATCAAGGACAAGCAATTGTGGAGGTAAAAATCTAAACTTTTATAATTCGTTTTTATGTTTTTCATTGGGTTTGGCTCATGAATTGGATAGGGTTTTCATGGGTTATGTTATAGATTGTTGTCAAGGGGACTTTGAAGGGTTTCAAGCAAGGAAAAGAAAGGACAAGCACTTTGTATGGATTAGGTAAGATCCTAGTCTTTTTAATTAAGCCAAAGTTTATGTTTTATTATTTATGTCAAGTGTTTGATGAAATGTTTAAGCTATGACATGTAATATGATCATTATGGCATGATTGGTTTATGTTTTATGATGATGGTGATGATTATGGAAAGAAGGAAAGTAAGGGTTTTAGGTTTAAAAGTGAAAATTTGTTAAACTTTGTAAAGTTTAACTAGTTTCAAAGAAATAAGATTTTGAGGGCCTTAGAGGCCAATTTATGTCCCATATATGGCATAGGATCTGTTAACACAGTACGAGAAACAACTTTTGTGAACAAAGTTTTGTAAAATTCTAAAAGGACTAAATTGCAAGGTTTTGCTAAAGTTCAGCATATTTGAAAATCAGTCAAAAAGTCCACTGTAACGTTAGAATTTTAAGAAAGTTAAAAACATAAAAGTTGTAGAACTCATCAAAACTGTTAAGATAGCATGGACAGTTTGTCAAAATTTTGCTCAGTTGAGGAGTTATGAATTTTACGAAATTTTGAACACAAAATTTCAAGAAATGAAAAACGCTATGAAATGTTTGGAATTTGACCATGGAACTTTTGGAAGTTTTATTTCGTGTGAAAAACTAAATGTTTTGGTACAAAATGATTTTCTTTGGTTCTAGCGGCAAAAATGTAAAGATTTTTGTGTTTCGAGCCAAAACCGTAAAATCGTATGAAAACTGGGTTTTCACCAGAGAACGTTGAGATCCTGCACTATTGTAAGAAGTGAGTAACCATAGATATTAAGTTTTAAAGGATTTAAAGTTTAGTTAAAAAAAAAGAAATGAAAGAAAAACATTAAGGGTAAAAACACAAAGATTTTCAAGTTTTGGGTCAAAACTATAAAGTTTTGACAAAACAGGTTTAATTGAAAAGAAAACCATTGTCTTTGTTTTTTTGTAATATTATGAGACATAGAGAAATGAAAGCTATGTTTTAAAACGGGTTTTGAAAGTTTTCTAAGACCCGATGAGAGCAAAATGATCATTTTGTAAAAAAGGCCAAAATAGACCCGAAACACCCGATATCAAAAAACGCTCCTCAGCGGGAATTTTTCTATAACATGTAAGTAATGGAATAGTAAAGTTAAGCAATGAGTTTAATAAAGTTACAAAATTCATGAAAAACCCGTTGAGAGTGAATTTGTTATTGTTGAGGAAACGGCTAAAATAGAGTCAAACACTCCGACTTAGCAAAACGTTCCTAAACAAAAAATGTTTCGTAATACGTTAAGTAATGAAGCCGTGTCATGAGACGGGAAATTTAAAAGAAATGTTTAAGTAAAAGAAAGATAACCCGGTAGGTTACAAAGTGAAGTAAAGAAAAAAGGTAACCCAATGGGTTATAAAGTTAGGTAAAAAGAGTGACAAGCCGATGGGTTATAGAGTTAACTAAAAAGTACAGTAACGTAGTGGGTTACAAAGTTAAAAGTAATGTGGTACAACGTAAGGAGAAGGGCAAACCGATAGGGTACCAAGTTAAGTTAAAAGGAAAGAGCGATTAATGTTTAGGTTTTATTATCAATCAAGTAGATTGATAAAGAGAAAGTTAACTAATAAGTCAGGTGTTATATTATCAGGACATAGAAACCGACTAATAAAAGAAAATGAAGAAAACAAGAATGTTAGATCTAAGTCTAAGTAAGTCCAAAATCTCACCAACAACATAAAGTAAATGAATTTCAAATGTTTTGAATATGTTGTATGTTTGCAAATGATATGCATAAAGTTTAAAGTTCAAAATAAGATTTGTAATGAATTTGTAATTGTTATGTTTAAAGTAAATTTGCATTTGATATGCATAACGTTTTCAAAAGTTTAAGTTACGATTTTCAATGTATTTAAAGTCACATTACATGTGTTATGTAGTATGATTTAAAATTTAAGTCATGTTATGCAACATATTTGCATTTACCATGCTAAATGTTTAAATGCTAAGTTATAGCACTAAAATATGTAAGCATTTGTTATGCTCGTAAAGTTAATAAGAAGGTAAAGTAAAGATAAAAAAAAAGTGTCGTACCAGCCTCCTTGATATAAGGTACATAAGTAAAGTTAAAGTTTTGACCTCTTTGATGTGAGATACATGACCTCAGTATTCGATAGTCTCAAGTCTTCCACAAGGGAAGCATCATGTTTATGATTTCATGATTAATGATGTTGGTACGAATGCTAAAGTTTACGAGATAAGGAGAGTTAAAGTAAGAAAAGAATGTTCATAAGACGCTCATAATTGAAAGTTCATAATTGAACATAAATGGAATCATGCATTATGAATTTGCTTGTATTCCTTATTATGAAGTGTTTATGTGAAATGATTATGGAAAACATTTTGAGAAATGTTTTACGTTAAATATTTATGAAAAACATTTTTATGTTTTCAAGAAAATGTTTATGAAGGACGTTTTAAGAAAAACGTTTAAGAAATGTTTTATGAAAAACATTTCAAAAATGTTTAAAGAAAAACGTTTATGAAAAACATTTTAAAACAAGGTTTTTATGGGAAAAGCTTTTAAAGCATGTGAAAATTATTTGTGAGATTTCGTTTAAACTTACTGAGCAAAAGCTCATAAAAAATTTCTTCATGCTGTAGGTAGTCCTATGGGTGACTAATAGAACCTGTTAAAAGAGTTGGGTGTTGCAGATGATAGTTGCAAAGACTTGGGTATGGATACCACTACAGTATGCTTCTGTTAGTTTAAGAAAATGTTTTCTCGCTATTTGATATAGTGTTTTCAAAGTTTAAGAAAGTCAAAGTTTAAGATATGTTTTCAAAGTTTAAATTATATTTTCTTTTACGAAATGTTTCATGTAACTAAAGAAAAAAATTATTTCAATGTTTTTCTTACTAAGTAAGATTAATGTTTAAGAAATGATGTTTAAAGAAAGTCAAGTAATTACCCGAAAAGGTAAGTCGTCACAGGTTGGTAATAAGAAAGTTACCTAATAGTTAGGTGTCCTTTGAACAGGACACAAAGCCGACTAATAGAAGGGAAATGATAGACTGGGAACGTTAGAGCACTGGTTAGGTAAGTTTTAAACCTCATTTATAGATGAAGAAAATGAATTTTAAATGCTTTATAAATGTTTGTAAATGTGTTTGCATTTGTTATGCAAGTTGTTTTAAAGATTAAGATACGTATTGAAATATGTTCATATTTGTTATGCATAATGTTTTAAAGTTCAAGTCATGCTTTGCAATATATTTGCAATTATTATGTTTAATGATTCAAACTTTAAGTTATGTCATACATAATGTACACTAAGATTATAAGATCTGTGACGACCCACCTTTTTGGGCAGTCATTTTACTTTCTTAAACATCGTTTCATAAATAGTAATCTTACTTAGTAAGAAAAATACTGATTTTTTTTCTTTAAACGTTTCTTAAAACTGATGCGACCTCTGTCGCCATTCAAGTTGAGACATCGCTCAACACTTGTCCTTAAAATCATTTCAAATCGTTTCTTAAAACTTAATAAGAAACCATTATTAAATCATAGCTTCAAACTTTACTTTATAATTACATAAAACAGTTCGTAAACTGTATCGTAAAACTTTGAATACAATTCTTAGAACTCTGATTTTCTTAAAACTTCACAAACACTACATTAAACAATAGAAAACCTTTTCTTTGCATAGCGGAAGCAAACAGTGATGGTATCCATACCCAAATCTTCGCATCTGTCCTCCGCAGCACCCAGCTCTTTTAACGGGTCCTATTGGTCATCCATAAAACTACCTACAGCATGAAGAAACTTTTTATGAGCTTTCGCTCAGTAAGTTCAAACAAAATCTCACAAAGTAACACGCTTTTAAAAAAAACTTTCTAGAACGTTTCCCATAAACGTTTTCCTAAAGCAATTGCTATAACGTTTTTCATAAACGCTTTTCACAAAATATCTAACATAAAATAATCATCAGATTGCTCTTCATAATGTCATTCATGTTTTCATAAACATTTAATATAAAACATTCCTCAGAATGTTTTTCATAACATATAAATGTTTCACAATAAACAAATCAAATACAATCACAATGTATGTTTTAATTTATGCTCAATTATGAACTTTCGATTATGAGCATCTTATGACCATTCTTTCTTACTTTGACTTTCTATCCTTGTTCCTTTTATTTTCTTATCTTACACTTTAACTTTCCACCTTTTGTTCCTTAACTTTCTTTATCTTATAACTTTTAGTGTTCGTACCAACATCTTTAATCATGAGATCATAAATGTGATGCTTCCTTTGTGGAAGACTTAAGACCATCGAACTTCGAGGTCGTATACCTCACATCTGGGAGGCCAAACTTTAACTATACTTTTATTACCTCACAACGAGGAGGTTGGTACAACACTTTCTTTTCAACTTTACGTTACCTTCTTATTAACCTTAGTGAGCACATCAAATGCAACCACATCATATGCAAATACACTTGCAAATCATTGCTTGTACTATAAAATCTATTGCATAACAAATGCAACTTAAAATGCAAACACATTTTAATAATCATAATTTGTACTCTAAAACTTATTGCATAACAAATGCATCATATAACGCAATCATATTTTTATTCTGAAACTTATTGCATAACAAATGCATCATATAACGCAATCACATTTTGCGAATCATAACTTTTATTCTGAAACTTATTGCATAACAAATGCATCATATAACGCAATCACATTTTTATTCTGAAACTTATTGCATAACAAATGCAACTTATTGCATAACAAATGCATCATATAATGCAATCACATTTTGCGAATCATAACTTTTATTCTGAAACTTATTGCATAACAAATGCATCATATAACGCAATCACATTTTGCGAATCATAACTTTTATTCTGAAACTTATTGCATAACAAATGCAACTTATTGCATAACAAATGCATCATATAACGCAATCACATTTTGCGAATCATAACTTTTCTTTGAAACATATTGCATACAATGTAATATATATCACAATCACATATTGCATATTATAACTTTTATCCTAAAACATATTGCATACAAATGCAATATATTACGCAATCACCTATTGCATATCATAACTCTTATCCTAAAACATATTGCATACAATGCAATATATTACGCAATGACATATTACATATCATAACTTTTATCCTAAAACATATTGCATACAAATGCAATATATTACGAAATCACATATTGCATATCATAACTCTTATCCTAAAACATATTGCATACAATGCAATATATTACGCAATCACATATTGCATATCATAATTCTTATCCTAAAACATATTGCATACAAATGCAATATATTACGCAATCACATATTGCATATCATAACTTTTATCCTAAAACATATTGCATACAAATGCAATATATTACGCAATCACATATTGCATATCATAACTCTTATCCTAAAACATATTGCATACAATGCAATATATTACGCAATCACATATTGCATATCATAATTCTTATCCTAAAACATATTGCATACAAATGCAATATATTACGCAATCACATATTGCATATCATAACTCTTATCCTAAAACATATTGCATACAAATGCAATATTTTACGCAATCACATATTGCATATCATAACTTTTATCCTAAAACATATTGTATACAAATGCAATATATTACGCAATCACATATTGCATATCATAACTCTTATCCTAAAATATATTGCATACAAATGCAATATATTACATAGCAATGCTTCATAAAACTTATAACTTACATTATAACACATTATGCATTGTCGAAATGCAGGATTTATACTAATCCTATTTCGTATCTATGTTGCACATCTGTATCTAGATCATAATGCAGGATTTATACTAATCCTATTTCGTATCTATGTTGCACAGTCTATACTAATCCTAAAATATATTGCATACAAATGCAATATATTACATAGCAATGCTTCATAAAACTTATAACTTACATTATAACACATTATGCATTGTCGAAATGCAGGATTTATACTAATCCTATTTCGTATCTATGTTGCACATCTACATCTAGATCATAATTTGGTACGTAAAAACTGGTCAGTAAGTTCATCTTTTTATTGTTCAGTCTATAGGCCTTTTATCATCTAGTCGTTCTAGACTAGTGACAATGTTGATTTAAAACATGTTTACGTACCTGTCTGAAAACTTCTAAGGGTCATAACAACACTTAACTTTTTATATCTCTCTTGAACATGTCTAGCCTTTCCTGGGGGTGCAGTAAAAGGAAAAACTAGCTTTTATCTTCTTCTTTTTTTTTCGTATTCATAAAGTCTCTGTCTTGGCTCTGCTTTTGTGACCTCGTTGTCGGTCACGAGAAATTTTCTAAATTTTACTTGATTATCTAAATCGTTCTCACGATTTCTAATCGAACCTAGGGTATCTTAGAGTAATTTTTCTAGTTTCCTATACGCAAATTGAAGATTATATCCTTAATGGATTTCTTATGGACCTTATTGTGCATATCCGTTATGCACTACATGGTATTGTACTTATATACTATATCTTGTTACATTATAGATAACAAGCATCAATCATAACATTCTTATCCATATTATTTGCTCGTATAAGTATTATACTTGCATATCATATTCATAAACATATCATACATATACATGTCATTCATACCATACTTTCACATTTCATGCTTTCATATATTACTCATATTCATATCGTTCATATCATACTTTCACATTTCATGCTTTCATATATTACTCATATTCATGTCATTCATATCATACATCCATTTGTCGTTCATACTTTCATATCGTGGAGTTGCTATACATTTTTCTTCTTTGAATAGCAACTATTTCATATTATATCCATATAATACTTTAAGTCATGTCACATGTATAATACACACACCAATCATAGTTCATAACGTTCATGCATATCAATATGCAAATAGGCTTCAAACATAACGGTTGCAAATTCATTGCAAACCTTATTTTGTACTTTAGAACTTTTTGCATAATAAATGCAAATATACTTTTAAAAACAACTTGCATAACCATTGCAAACTCATTTACAAATGCATATGGATGCATTAAAAACTATTTACTTCATGTTGTAGGTGAAATCTGAACTTACCCGGACTATGCCCTAGCATTCTCTATTTCGTTCCTTTCTCGTTCCTTTTCCTTCCATTGGTCAGCTTTTGTGTCCTGATCATACGACAGCTGACTCATTAATTAACTTTCTTTATTATCAATCCACTCGATTGATAATAAAACGTAAACATTAACCATTCTTTCTTTTTAACTTCGTAACCTATCGGTTTACCTCTCGTTTTCTTAAACATCCCTTATTAAATCTCTGGTCTCATATGACTGTTACGTTACTTAATGTATTACGGAACATTTTTCGTCTAATAACGTTATGCTAAATCGGAGTGTTTGACTCCGTTCTAGCCGTTTCCTTAATAATGACGATTCTACCCTTAATGAGTTTTTCATCACCTTTGTAACCTTATAAAACCTATTCTCACATAAAACAGTGTAACAATCACTGATCATGCATTTCATAAATTTCTATGAAAGCATCTAAAATAATTTATTCTAAAACAGTTCATACTGTAAGCGAGATTCCTACTTACTTGAACTCCAAGCTAAGCAGATCCAGTTGTATCTCGCTGCATCTACAGTATGCGAAGCATCCTCTGCAGTGCTCCTCGAGCGACCATGAATGGCTAGGAATGCTTCCTGGAGATCATACATTCTTAAAAACGTCATTCTGGACTCCGATACTGCTGTTTGAATCGCCTCGATCTGCATGCAGTCGGTACCAGATGATTTTCATCGAAGTGGAATTAGCTCAAACGGAGGTCACCATTACGTTCAGAGCGTCGAAACGAGTCGGGAGGCGGTCTCGGATCTTCGATCGGAGGTCCGGATCACAAAATCCCAATTTGGCCTTCACCTTGTAATGACCGAGGAAATGTCATCAATAAAACCTAATATTTAATTAGGTTTAATTAATGAATTTATTCTTAAAAATATGAAACTTTGTAAAAATAGTAATTTTTGTGAAAATTGCAATAAAATATGAATGAGCGGCATTGATTGCAAATTTTATGGCATATGTAATGCAATGGTGGATATTATAAAATACAAATTTTATGAGTTTGATGAATCAGAGATTTGTGCATAATATCCATAAAATGAATTTCATGTCACAATTAATTGTAAAATTGTGATATAAACGAATGCATGATTAAAATGTAAATAGGACATAGAGGTTGTCCTAACCCTAACCGGGGGTAGAAAGGAGGCCAGAACAGTAAAAATACTGCTAAATAAAAACGCAGATACGAAAAATGTTATGATTGGCCTCCAAAAGTAAACAAAAAGTGAGTTAAATATTTTTATACAGTCTAAGGATAGAAAGTACACTGAATTGACCACGACAGTATAGAAAAAATACTGTGTGGTGAAAAATTACACAGTATAAATTTTTAACTCCACAAAGTGGACACTCCTTGATTTTCTATTGGGCCATATGTCAAGAAAAGTGGCCCAATCACCTTGTGACACCTAGTGGTATACTCATGGGTTACCATGAGTCACCAAATGTGATAAGGATGCATTTAAGGCAAAGTTATCACAAAAATTCATTTCTTTCCTTTCCTTACAAGATCCGGCAGCCATGTCCAAGTGTTCTAAAAAAATTTCTCAGCCCCCAAACTTTGCAAAAATACCCCCCAAACAAGTTTTACACGCAAATACAAGGATTTTCCACAAGTTTTAAGGTAAAATCCTAAACTTTTTCATGAGTTTTCAAGGGATTTTTCATGGGTAAAGGGCAAAAATTAATCCATGGTATTTTTGCATGGAAATGAAGCCTAGGAGGGAGTTCAAAGGAACTTTGAAGGCTAGAAATAAAAAAAAGAGTTATTTGGGTAAGTTTTAAAGTTTAAAGTTTTGAATTTTGTTTTGATTTTTATTCTTTCAAACCCATGAGGGGTTTTGAGCATGTATTTGATGAAATTTCATGTATATGTGATGAATGGTAAGTTTAAGTTGTGAAACTTTGGTTTTTAGTGCAAATCGGTAATTTTTGAAAAAATATTATTTTGTAATTTTGATGTTTGACTTTGCAAAAGTGATGTTTGAGCATGAGAATGTGTTGATTAAGGCATGAAATGGTTTCTGCAGGGGTAGAATTGCAAATTTGAAACGGATTTTTGTAAAAATGCCAAAGGGACTAAATTGAAAGAAAAAGTTCCTTCTCGGCAGATTTAAAAAATAGTCAAAAATGCCCCTATATAGTGAGATTTTGAGAAAAGTTAAAACACAAAAGTTGTAGATCTCGATGAAACTGTTAGGTTACGTGAACGGTTTGTCTAAAACTCAATCGTTTATGAGTTTTTGATTTTTCAAGAATATATTAAAAGTGAAAAAAGTGTTAAATGACAAAAATGTCATTTTTCAAAATGATTTAAGGAATGGTACCTTAAGTAAAAATCATCCTTGAGAAAAATAGGAAATTTTGATGCAAAGAAGTAAATTTTAGTCCCGGGGGTAAAATCGTCAAATTTTTAGTTCAGGGATTAAATCGTAAAGTTTTATGAAAATGGGGCATAATTGAAAAATAAAGAGATTTGACCCACTAGGGTGTTATTTTGAAATTAGTATGTGGTTATTTTCATAAGAATAACGAAATCGAGCTTGGGAAGGTTAGTGGACCCACGAAGGGTAAAATCGTCATTTTTGTCCAAATAACCCGAACCGTTTTAAAATGTTTCCAATGGAATAAGAAAATGACTAGAAAGGGTTTCCGTCCTTCGTTAGAAACAATAGGATAAAGTTAGGTAGAAATAAGAAGAAAAAAACCAGTGGTTTTTAGAGTTGTACATAGTAATACAACTCAATTTATTAACTAGCGGATGTTTCGTATCGAACCATAGTGGAATTTGGCTAATGACTTTGTAATTGGCCAACAGGATCCTACGAGCCTAGGAGAAGGGAAATCGAGGTTAAGTTGCCTGACACTCGCATCAAGTAGGTACTCTTCCCACCTATAGTATGACATGTAGGTTTAGAAAGAAATGTATGTATATGTATACCTATGCATATAATTAAGTGTAAACTTATATGTTTGCCATGATATGAATACCTAGGGGTATAGTCATGTATGAATAATTGTGAGCATATTAATGTGTACAAGTGTGTACAAGATGTTATGTACCTGTGTGTACAATAATGAAAATGAGCATGTGTACCATGATTTTGTACTTGTGTTTTTATAATATGTTATGTACCTATGTGTACAACAATGAAAATGAGCATGTGTATTATGATTTCGTACCTGTGTGTACAATGATAAATACTTAAGTATGTATAAAGTAGGTATCTGTGTGTACATTTGATGTTAAATACCTGTGAGTACATTATGCTATATACCTATGCGTATATTAATGTGTACCAGTGTGTATAAAAAGTAAGTACCTGTGTGTACTATGCTATGCAAGAGAATTTATGTTTCATGGATAATATGTGATTATTACTTCATGCATGGTATGTCAACCATAATAAATGGACTGGTAAATGTATCACCAGAAATTAAGAAAAGTGTCGCACCGACTCCTAACTCAAGGGGAGTTTAAAGGGATATGTTACGGTCACAGTGTTACGTAGACCTAAATGAAATTGCGCAATGGTACGAACACTTAGGCCCTAGTAAAGATAAGAAACGATGAGAATAAAGAAAGTTTATAAGAAAGCATAATTGATTCATGCATTCATGTGAATGTCCATGTGAGATTTATGGGACTTACTGGGCGTTAGCTCATTAAGTATTTCATGCTGTATGTATTCCGACGAGAAGGTCAGAATAAGTTCAAATGGTGAGCTGGCGGAGGGATGGATGATGTGCAGATTGGGTATGGAGTCCGCTGCTGTAATGTTTTCCGCTACGTATGTTTAAAATTATTTTGAGATGAAATGTTTAAAAGAAAGATGTTGAAAAGTAAAAGTATTAATTATGTAAATACAAGTATGTGAAAGTATTTTGGGAATTACCAAAGTTAATGTAAGCAAATTATTTATTCCCATTTAAAAAGAAAAAAAAATTTCCTAAATTTTTGCCCTAAAGTAAGTAAGAAAGAGTTTTATCACAGCCCGAAAAGGCGGGTTGTGACAGACCTGCCGTTGACCGACGGTTGACCGCCGTTGACCGGCGGCGGTTGGCTCCGTTGAGGGCTGAGCTCAAGCCTAACCCCCCTAATTTGACCATCCTGAGTCAATTAGTGAGGTCAATTTCACCCAATTCGGCCTCCATCTGCTCCAATTGAGGATCAAAGTCGGCGGCCAAAAGAGGAGATTCCGATCTCCTATCTCCGGCGGAGATACCGTGCAATTGAGGTGGGGGATTTGTTCCCCGACCTCCTCTGAGTGTTTTCGTGCCATCAATTTGGCACGAAAGCATCGGGGATGGAGAACCCGAAGTGCTCACGGCGGCGGTAGGCGGTGGAAGCCGTTCTCCGGCGACCTGCCGTCTTTTCGTGAAATTGATCGAGGGGTTTTACTCCCCTTGATCCTCTGAACCCATTGGGAGGGGTGGTGTCGGCCACCTCCTCCGGAAAGGCGGAGTTCCACCATGGGGGCGGCGGCGCACGGCGACGATAGGCGGGCGGAGCAATCCAGCCGTTGTTGAGCTGCCACCAAGGGTGGGTTTTGTTCCTCTCATCACGGTGGTCGTGTAGGAACAAGAATCACGTCGATCGGACGTCGGACGGCGAAGATATCTCGTCGGAAAGAAATGGGTTTCGTCGCCACTTTGGGCGGCGCGTGAGCCTTCCTCCGGCGGCGTTTTGGGCGGCACGACACCTCGTTGGACTCAGCTCGTCGAGAGCTTTCCATTGGTGCGGGAGGTGTCGAAAGCGGATGCTGGAATCTCGAACGAGATTTGAGGAGAGAGAGAGAAAATTCTAGAGAGAGAAAGTGTCGAGTCATGAGAGATTTTTCTGATTTTTTTCTTTTCTTTTCTTTTATAAAAGTATAAAAAGAAATTGTGGTCCACACAATTCAATTCTTATACTGCATTGCTCTAATACTGTATAATTTTTCATGTTATTATACAGTATTTTTCTTTAAACTGTGCTTTGTCTTAATATAATCATCAACTTAATGCATTTTTAATGCATTAAAAATCTCGGGTGTTACAAGATCAATAATTTAAACCCACATGTTAAATATAAATAAGTGTCATACTAGCCTCCTTGATGTGAGGTTTATAAGTTATGTTAATGTTATAATCTCATTATTTGATGGTCTTAAGTCTTCCACAATGAAAGCATTATACTCTCATAATTAATGATGTTGGTATAGACACTTAAGTTCACAAGATAAAAAAGGATAAGAATGATGATAAGAAGTTTAAATAAGTTATCAATGATCATAAAAAATTCATAAATAGATGCTAATAAACAACCATAAATAGAATCATACATTATGTTTGTGCTTGCATTCCTTTCCATGAAATGTTTATGATATATATTTATGAAAAACATTTTGCAAAATGTTTTATAAGAAATGTTCATGAAAAATGCTGTAAGAAAAATGTTTACAAGAAAATGTTTATGAATAAGGTTTTATGAGAAAAGTTTTAGAGCAATATTTTACAATGAAAGTTTTTAATGATTTGTGAGATTAAGTTTAAAGTTACCGAATGAAAGCTCATTATAAGTTCCTTCATATTGTAGGTAGTCCTATAAAAGACCAGTGTAACTGGTTGGTGAGCTTAGTGCTACGATGGATAGATGCAAAGATTATATATGGATACCACTATAGTAATTTTTTGCTGCTTAAAGAAAAAAGTTTTCACTGTTTTAATGAAACGCTTTTCTAAGTTTCTTCAAAAAATGATTTAAAAAGTTTTTAAGTAAGTAAATGTTTTCTTGATAAATTTTGAGAAACATTTTAATTGATTCAAAAGTCAAGACTTGAGTTATATCTCAGTTTATGTTGCAACAAAAGTCGCAAACAGTTTTAAAGTATGTTTAAATAAAAAATTTACCCAATATCTTCTTACTAGGTAAATAAGATTAATATTAAAAAATTATGTTTAAGTAAGTTAAGTGACGGCCTGAAAAGACTGGTCGTTACACTAAGAATGTTTAATTCATGATGCTAACGTCATATTTGATTTTTAGGGTTTTATAAATTTTGTGTGAATTTATAATAAATTTTTTATGGAATATTTATTTCTTGATGATCACTATGTAATATAATTTTTAAATTCCAATTAGTGTACAAAATTAATATGATTTTATTTCATGCTAATTTTTAGATAGTTGTGACATTATGTGCTGAATGTTATTCATAATTTTTACAGACCTTTATTATGTCTATTTTAATTAATATGAATTTTTGAATAGGCATGGCTCATTATTTCTTGCATACTGTCAGATTTTAAGGAGTGTATTTAAATTCATTTTTAATTGGCAATTGAAACTAAATAATCATGTAAAAATTCTAAATTATTGTTGACATGTTAATTGGGAGTATGTGAATTTTTAACCTCAGATCATATTTATTTGAATTGAAATTCGTTGATCTTTGAATGGTTTGTGTTAGGGGTAAACATCGGATGGGTTTGGGAAAATTATAGGGATTTTTCAACCCATCCAATCAAAGTTCGGATAGGTTGATTTTAAACATAATCCACCTAATGAACCTAAACTTTAAAAACAACTCATCCAATTAAAGTTCAGGTGGATTTGGTAGATTAAACGAATTAAGCATTATAAAAGAGGAAAAATTTTCGAACTAACAATTTACAAAAATAAAAATTATATAAAGAAAAAACAAAAACTCATGACATGTTGGATGTCTAACAAAACACAAATACATAAGTCATACCTAATAAATAAAACATAATAAAACCTAAGAAAACAAATACCCAAAGGCTGACGATGCTAGCGAGAAGAAGACCATGTGAAAGAGAGGCATAGATGTGGAGGTTGGTGGCGATCGAACGAAACAAGATAGAGAGTTTTTGTTCGACTTTGAAGTGAAGAAATAGATACTTAGATAGGCATAGTTGTGAACGAAACACAAATGAAGTGTCAAATATGTACAATGGAATGAAAAATGGTGGAGTCTTTTATCATGTTTTATTCTTTTTAAAAGGATTGTGTAGTGTGTTGTGTGTATTAGAAACTAAAAAGTAAAAAACTATAAGTCTAGAACTAAAGAGAAGAAGTTTTATAAACTATGTTTCTTTTTTTGAAGAGAATAAAGTTTTTTTAAGCATAAGATTATATTAAAATTATAATATTAAATATACATATATAATAAATATTATATATATTTTACATTGAGTTGGTTCAGATTATCTCGAATTTTGAAAAACTCAACTTAAACCCACCTAATGAAAAATCAAATTAGGTGGGTTAATGGAAATTTTTATTTGGATTTGTCAGATTTGGATTAGATCGAATTCATTAGATTGTCAATATTTTTGTTCACCCCTACTTTGTGTTTCTTAGCGTCTGCTTGATAAATTTTGTAAACTTTGAAAATCAAAAAATTATGTTTCAAATTGTGTTTTTCAGTAATATAAAATTTTTGACGGTGTATTCATATGTTAGTGGCCCGGTGTCCAAATTTTAGATAAATAAAATGCATATGAAGTCAAATTAAATTCTATGAGTGGGTATAGGTTAGCATTTTTGATTTGATGAAGTATGATCAAATGTGATCTAAGAAGGTACTAATTTGCATATTATGCTATATTATGATGTTGTGTGAAGTAAGTATGTGTGAGACAATATTTCAAACATGTAAATTGATTTTAAGTGTTTTATTATGGCATGATTTGACATGAAACCCGAAGAAGGTGAGCACATCGTGAAACGGGCAATTGTCATCTTGAGTATGTAAGGTTAAGTAAGCAAGGACTCAAGTAAATACATTATCACCTGCAACATGACAAAAAATTGTAAAAAAATGTTAAGAAGATATTTTTATAATGATTTTAAGTATACTGTCTTTTTATAGAACTTTTGTTGCAATAAGAATATTTAATGAATGTTTCTGAAGTTTGAGTTGTGATTTACAATGAGATTTATTGAAGGTGTGTGTATATATATATATGTATGTATGTATGTAAGTGTCACATAATTAAATATTGTATACTTATGTTTATGTTTGTCTTGCCAGGTGGACTGTCCCACAAGTGGACTTGTTACTTTTGATTTGGGATTAGCTATCTTACTTCTCTCATAATGGCATGCCAACAATGTTAATGATGCACGCTAGGGCCCTCAATGGTAAAATGAAATATGAATATTATGAATAAGGAAATGATATGTTATACAAAGAAAATGCGCCAATTGTGCTATTATGTTATGATTGTGTTATTACTCAAAACTTTATGAATCATTTTGTTTTGTGAGAAAAAGAGATGTACTTACTAAACTTATGCTTACTTAATTATGTTATGTTGTAGATCGCCTAAGATGGAGGATGGGGACAGGAGTGTGTGTGTAAGGAGTGTTAGATTAGAAATAGAATCATGTCATAGAAGAAATTTAAACTTAAATAATATTATTGTTATCTTCTACACTTATATTAGTTTGAGACTTAGTTTATTTATGATGTTCTACTTGGGATTGTTATTGGGCTATTTTATTTTGGTTTTATAGAGATTATATTATGCTACTTTTATTACGACATATTTAGATTGGTTAAATGTTAATATTTTACATGGAATCTAAGAATCTTTGAAATGTTTGTATGAGCTCAATATTTTGTTAGATATTTTGCATTTGTAAACTAACATGCATTGCAAATTGTTGGTTGGTCGAATACTTATGGTATTTAGTCAGGCTAAACGAGAAAGATGAAGTAGCCTAGTAAGTTTTTTTAAAAAATGGTTGTTTTTTTGTGGGCTATTGTGTGAATGCTATTTGTTGTTTTGAACTTCTAACCAGTAAACTTAAAAGACTAATGGTAAAAAGTAACGTTCTTTGTGACGTCCGTTAGGGAGCGTTGCACTGTATTATCTCGATGTTAGCTTATAAAACTTTATATATAATGACTTGATGGACACGTCTGTCCTTTTATTATTATCATTATGACAACTGTCATGATAGCGATGTGGTGTGGGATGCTAAATAGCAATATTTATGGTTCAAAGGAATTGGCAAAGGTAAACCTACACGTCATAGGAAAACCATTAGGAAAATCATGCACATTTTGTGTTTTATATGAAAGAGAAACAATGTAAGCTTTCAAAAAGAAAAATATGTTTTATGAGCTCATACATGGTAAAGTTGTTCCTATTGTGAATCAATTCTACTTATTGGGCTAAGGCCCATCTAGTTAAGGTGATGCGATGAGGACACTTCTCAACATTATCAATAAAATACTAGATGGTGGCTAATCCTATGAGCCTGTCGGTTTGTGTATGTGGATGGTGTTGACCTGTTTTTAAGAGTTTTCACTACTGTTTAATTTTGTACACCCTTACAGCTTGAAAATAGTGCACAACTGATCCCATGTTAAATTGTAAATATAACTTCAACCGATTTGAGTTTGTAAAACAAAGTATAAGTTCTATTTACAAAAATAATTTCAAAAGTTCAAATTTACCCTTATTTTTATGTTTATTCTCATAAATGTGTGGTATTAAAGATACAAGTAAACTATCTAGAGTTACAATACTTAATATAATAAAGTGATTTTTTAAAAGTGCTATTAGGTGAGTGTTATAGTTGTGGTATCCAAGTTGCAAACAAAATCACATAATTCCACCAAAATCAACAAATAAAATGATCAATGTTACAAATAAAAGAAAAGAAATAAAGATTCTTTGCACAATTGCGGTATGATGGTTAGATCCTACGAAGGTGAGGGTGTGTTGACAATAATGTTTAGATCTAACAGAGGATGTGGTGTTGCGACGACTAGAGAAGAGAAGGATATTATAATGTTAAGGTCAGATGGTAGAGGAGTCAAGATTTACCAACAGATGTAGTGGTGAGCTTGGAAAGCAAAGGGCAATTTCTTAATGGTGACTAGTATTGGGGTTCAGACATATGTTGACAATGGGTTTCTTTTCATAAGCAAAAACCACAGGTTTTTTTTTTTTTCTTTTTCTTTTTCTTGGGGAAATTGCTAGCGATGCCCTCTCTCAAGATCACATGCAAAACACATGATAAAGACCACAATAAAAAAACTTAACAAATGTTAGCTAAAGGACCGTTAATGCCACACAATTCTAAATTTGTCAGTTGTCGTAGTTTTTTTTAGACCAATTTATCAAACACGAAAAGTTTAAAGAATACAAAGTTTAAAATTCTTAAAAAAAAAAATTGAAACTAAAGTTAGTTTCCTGATAATACTTTTACATGAATAGCCCGTTTGGTTTGAGTATTTGAATAGAGTATTTGAATGAAAATTTAAATTTTTGTTTGAGAAAATACTGTAGTAAAATAATTCGAACCATGATTCGAATATTGAAACAAACAAGCCCGAAATGTGAAATGTAGTGTGATATTTTGTTTAGCTTGGCATAATATATTTTTTCCTAACATAAATGGGAAGGACAACGGCCGACATTTGAAACACATAGGAAACACTTGCGCGCATCTGGTCTGGGAACGTGGAATCGTAAACCCTAAGGAAGCAAAAACAAAAGCCCAAAAAAAAAACCCCAAATCGTCACTCGTCACCCACTCACTCTCTCTCCTGCCTTTACCCCACTCTCTCTCCAACAGGGTATCTGTCGCCCTCAATTACGACTTTCCACCACTCTCTCTCTCTTCAATTGTGTTCCGTATATATATATATATTTATATATATAGGTTTTTTTGGCTATGAATCAGAATCAAGTATCGGAGTCTAAGGACGCCGAGGAAGCCGAGCCCGCGGCTCAATCTCTTGAGGGTTCCGACAACGCCGACGCCGACGAAGACGCCGTCGAATACCCCGCCGGCGATCCCATGGAGGAGGACTCCGTCAGCCCCGCCACCGTCTTCTGTATCCGGCTCAAGCAGCCTAGGTCTAATTTGCTTCACAAGATGAGCGTTCCCGAACTCTGTCGCAATTTCAGGTGAGATTAATGGGAATTGGAGCTTCAATGTGTGTGGAACTCGCGAGATTTTTTTTTTGGGGGTTCAATTTTTTTGAAAATGTTGTCCTTGGGGGTGGGTTTGAAGTGTGTTCTTGCATATGAAAGAAAGTAGAAATCAGAGAATAAAAGGGGAAAAAAAGGTGTGATTTTGCTTGCTTTGCGGGCTGGGAGACGGTGATTTTTTTGTTCGTTGATGAAATTCTTAAGCTTTGGTTAAAATGGGCTTAAAGAGGAAGTATAAAGTCATGTTGTTGGTTGCGAGGTTGGAGATAAAGCCATTGGAAAATGGTTAAACGTGGTCCAGAAAATACGTGCTAGATAGAGAAAGGTTGGAAAGTAGTAATTTTGAGAGGGAGCTGCGGAAACAGAGAGAAGAGAGTAGGATAGGCACGTACCGAAAAATCAAAATATCACATTTTAGTTCTTCTTCGTTATTAATTTCTTCTGTTGAACTTAGTTGATATGCTATTTTCCATGAATGCTACTTCTGAGCTGCGAGGGCTTTGTATGAAATGGGAAAATTCTGCAATTGAAGACTACCTAGGTTCTCTTAATTGACGGAAAAGATAAGAGGTGGTGCGTTAATATTGTGATTTTTTAAGCTAGCATTTCTTGACAAGGCGGGATTATCTTTTATTGAACTTGTCTCTGTGATATTTTTTTTTGCTCGCAAGCACATACCTTAAGACTATCTGCCTTTTTTTTTTATAATTGATGAAATAACTTGTTATGCATTCAATTAATGTTCTTTAAGTGATGAAATATTTCTATATTTGTAAATAGTACTTTTGCGTGTTTCAGTGCCGTTGCTTGGTGTGGGAAGCTGAATGCTATTGCTTGTGCATCCGAAACGTGTGCAAGAATTCCAAGGTTTGGCGTAGTTTGTTCATTCACTCACTTTCTCCAGCCACTATTGTTATCTGCGCGATTCCCCATCCCTCCCTCTTATTAACTAATAACTTAAAAATGTGTGTCCTCCCATATACGCACATAAACATGTAAAGTTTCTTTTGAAAAACGTTTAATATATCTCTTGATTGAACATGACTGTTTCTTCATCACATTGTACTTTAATTGTAAATCCCTTCTAGTTGTTGTTGTTTTGCTTTTTTTGGCTGCTGTCATATCTTCATTGTTCTTCTTCTCCTTTTTTTTTTTTTTTCCTTCTGGTAGTTCCAATGCAAATACACCATTTTGGATCCCCATTCATATTGTCATCCCGGAGCGACCAACGAATGTGCAGTGTTTAATGTTGTTGCAGGTATTTGGGTGTACCATTCTTCTTTTAGAAAAGTTGTTCTTTTCAATGTTTTGTCTGCTTATGCTCTTACCAAAAAAAAAAAAAAAAGCTTCGTTTGCTTATGCGTTTGTGCTTCAACTGTTGAATGAATATATCTGATGACCAGGCCAGATGCATATTGAAACTTGGGATCTGAATTTTGGCCCATTTTTTATAGGACCCATGAAGACAATAGGTTAACATATGATTTTGTTATTAATATGTTGGGGTGAGAGTAGTCGCTTCCTTGTGCTATTAGGCTCTTTCAATTGGCTTTTATGGTGTTTAAGTGCTTTTATTTGTTTCAATTGGTTGTAATTCGTGATTTATGCATTATGTTGAATATATCTTGCAGACTCTCCTCGTGATTCTGTTCAGTTTATTGAATGGTCCCCTACATCTTGTCCTCGTGCATTACTAATTGCCAATTTCCATGGGAGGGTGACTATATGGACTCAGCCTTCTCAAGTAAGCGAAGATCTGCTTCATGCTTGCATGATGACTTTCCTCCAAAGAGTTTTAAAAGGATTTCCAGTAGCCGCAAGCGACATGTTGTTATGCTTGCTAACCAATTTACCTTTTGGTCCTACTTGTCAGGGTTCATCTAATCTAGTACGCGATGCTACCTGCTGGCAACGTGAACATGAATGGCGGCAGGACATTGCAGTTGTTACAAAGTGGTTATCGGGGGTGTCTCCAGTACGCAGTTCCTCGTCTTCTACTATCTTGCATTAAATCAATCTGTACTTTGATTCTTTGCCTACATCTGTGAAAATTTTCTCTTTATTTATGTTTTTCTGTCTTCATCAAGTCATTTACATTAACTTCCAATTACCAAAGGAATAATGTAGATGACTTAACATTATTTTGGGTAGTAGATTTGTTATTATTATTTTTATTACTATTGTTTTTTAAGATTTTTGTTAATTAATTGCTGAAACAAGTGCCAAAGCATTTCAAAATATTGAATATTTTTTGGTTTTGTCTATTCTCTTTTTCAAATATTGTTCATACTTTAAATTAAATTTCACTACTTTGTGACATCGCTTTTTTATGTATAGAAAAACTTTAGCCGCATTTTCTCAGGAAAAACTGCAAGCAAAGATTAATTTATTTAGCAGTTGTGTTTTGTTTGTGCGTCAGCCATATTATGTTTCTTTCTGAGGGAAGATGCACTTTCCTTTTTCTGGAAAATGTTAGGCTCCTGATTTTTGTTAATTGCTCTGATGAACCAGTATAGGTGGCTGTCCTCAAAATCCAGTTCAACCTCAAATTCAAAGTCAACTTTTGAGGAAAAATTTCTTTCACAACAGTCTCAAAATTCAGGTTTGTTGCTTATTTTGGGAAATAAATTCTTTATTTGAATAAATGTATGTTGATGAACTGAAATCACGTTTAAATTTATATATATATATATATATATATTATGCACAATACATACAATGTTGTTTTTGGTCAGAACCTTGGTCTTAGCTTCTTCTTCTTCTTCTTCTTCTTTTTTTATTATTTTTTTTCCTTCTCTGAACTAGTTATGGTTTATGTCATATCTAATTTAATACTTTGCTTTCGCTTCAGCTAGGTGGCCTAACTTTCTGTGCGTTTGTTCCGTTTTCTCCTCTGGATCTGTTCAACTTCATTGGTCTCAGTGGCCTCCTAATCAAAGCAGTTCTCCAGCTAAGTGGTTTTGTACAAGTAAAGGACTATTGGGTGCAGGACCTAGTGGAATCATGGCTGCTGATGCTATCATTACAGATGGTGGCGCTATGCATGTCGCGGGTGTTCCAATAGTAAACCCATCTACGGTTGTTGTCTGGGAGGTGACTCCTGGCCCTGGAAATGGATTTCAGACAACACCAAAGACGATCACAAGCAATGGAGTCCCACCTTCGATTAATCCACCTGCTTGGGCTGGTTTTTCTCCTTTGGCTGCATATTTGTTTAACTGGCAAGAGTATCTGCTATCTGAAGCGAAGAATGGAAAAAAGCAGACAGATCCAGATTTCGATGATGCTGTACAACTTCATTGCTCTCCAGTTTCAAACTTTTCAGCATATGTTAGCCCTGAAACTGCAACTCAATCTGCGACGACTACTACATGGGGCTCTGGAGTTACTGCTGTTGCCTTTGATCCAACACGTGGTGGTTCTGTGATAGCTGTTGTCATTGTTGAGGGTACTAACTTGTGTTCTATTTTCAAATGGTTTTTGAATTCAATTACTGAAAATTGTCTATTTCCTGCATAATCAACTTTGACAAGGGATGCTCATCATTGTTTACTGTACTTGATGGATGCCATTGTCATGTTCTGGTTTTTCTCATAATGTAGCAAAAAGAAAGAAAAGTAATGCTGAATATACTGTTCATATATGATAAACTAAGTAATGCCATTGTCATGTTCTGGTTTTTTCTCATAATGTGGCAAAAAGAAAGAAAAGTAATGCTGAATACTGTTTGTATATGATA